>CM077080.1:5925511-6525511 GCA_039513925.1 Platanthera zijinensis | reverse complement strand
ACAAAATCTAGCAAGAAAAATTCATATATAAAAAGAATTCACAGATGAACATTAGCCTAATGTTTAGATTACAAAAATAATTTTTAAAAAATGATATCAAAATGTTCAATAGAATTCAGCATTTCACTCATGCCAGATTAATTTTCCACCAAGATGAACAAGACGGTTAGGAGAACAATTTCCTAAAGCATTAAAAGGCTAAAGAGTAAACAGTATGCATAATGCAGACGTGAAAATAGTTTTCCAACATTCAGAGGAAATTTTCCCTTATGATATCATATAAACCCACAGGTTAAGTTTTAAGAACAATTATGCAGAAAGGATGAGCTCAAGAAGGTCAGAAGTGCGGCATCATATATTTTCATTTTAAGATCAATCATATATTTTCACTTCAGGAATCAATCATAGACTACTCAATGCGCATTCTAAGTATTTCAGAGTAAAATATCGGTCACAAGCATTCCAACTACCTTTCTTCTTTTGTGGTCAACAGATTCCAAAGCCGAGCGCAACTTATTCACATGAGCTTGGTCTTCAGCTTCCTCCATTGCCAAGGTACCTGCTATATCCTTAAAAAAATATGAAAATTTCAGTTTGAATTATCCTTCAAATATAACTGCCAGGATAATGATATGACACGGGTTACAATCAGAACTTACAAACTGATGTTGACAATAGAATAACAAGCCTTATGAGAGAATTTAACACATCAAATTCAATTATTTAGAGGAATGCCTTCACCAAAAACATTTGCATTATTCCTTTCAAAAGGTGATTAGTAACATTTTGCTAGTTACTTCATTGCCAATTTTTTATTTACAAGATCTTATCCTTACCAACATATATAGTTAAATAATATTGCTCACCAACTAAATTACAGGAAACTAAATTTGCCATAAATGCACAGCATCTTACAAGTTACAACTAATCAAATATAAAAAAAACACTTCCAAACAAGCATAATTATACTTAACATGTACACAATGTGCAGTAGGGACAGGGTAAAGTCCTAAGGGAATTAAGGGTAGATGCAAACACAATTTCCAACGGAGTTAAGCTTGCCCAATCCTGCACCCTTCCGCTCATCCGCTAGCGCTCGGACTCCTTCCATCCACTCGTTCAGTGCTCTATCCGCTTGTTCAAATTCGCAAGCGCTCTCGACTCTTCCAACACTCGTCCGGCGCTAGCCTCCTCAGCCGTAGTCCTCCGTCCTTGTCTAGCACTCGTCCAACGCTCGCCCAGGCACAACCCTCCGTCCAGCAGCCGAAAAGGAGGGCCTTCTCCTTCTAACCAGAGTCCTTCCCCTAAAGCCGTCGCAGAGGGGGGCTTCTCTTCGGTTTGTTGCTGCTCTTTGCTTGGCACTGGATATGCTGATGTAGTTTGAAGGCATTTTAGGTGTCGGTCTCTATTGGAAGATCCTACATGGACTTGGTTTGACTCCTATGAGCAAACCCTAGTTTATTTATCAATGGTATGGTGTTCCTCCCCTTGACTCCTTGATTTCTATTCTTGGATTATCATGTCGGGGAATGGTGAATCTCTCATGAACTCTTCCGTTGCCGGTGTTTCCTTTGCTACCTTGGTGTTTGGTGGATCTATTTGGTCAAGTCATGACCATAATACTCCTCAAATCAAGACTATACGTCTAGATTTCTTCAATTTTCTCTCGTGGTCTCGGGTTGTCAATCTTTCCTTGAAGAGTAGACGTCTGTTCGGTTATGTTATGGGTACTATGAAGGCGCCTGCCCAGGATTCTCCTGAGTGATTGCAGTGGGAGTCTGAGAACTCTCTTATCATATCTTGGCTGACCAACTCCATGGTGGTCTCTATTGATCAGAATTACTTGTTCTTAGACACTGTTGCAGAGATTTGGAAGAGGGCTGAGGGCCGAGGTCACATACTCAAGCATGGGGACGCAACCCAAATCTTTCAACTGATGTGGAAAATATTTCTCCTCCTTCAGGCTAGTCGTCCTCTTTTAGTCTACAACTCACCGAAAGGAGGTCAAGGTTTGGACCGCTCTACTCAGTCGCGGTCTGCTCATCTTTCTGTTGCCTCGACAGAGCTCTTGCCTTCCTCTAACACACTAGTTCCCTTGACTCCATCTGTCGATGAGATACATGCGTTCCGCCGATTGACGTAGGAACATTCTACTGAGACACCTTTTCTTCGTCCTCATATGCTCAGCATGGACCCTCAAGTGCTCATGTTGCGTCTTCTCGTCCGTTTACTCACTGGATTAATGATTCTGGAGCAACATATCATATGATAGGCACTGCCACATGTTTTGTTTCTTATATTCCCTTGCGTGGTAGGGTCATGGTGACCATTGCAGATGGATCTTTCACGTCGAGTGCTCGGAAAGGATCCATCTGCTGCTCCTCTCACACCCTTTTTTGTTCTTCATGCACAAAAGTTTACTAGTAATATTCTCTTTATTAGTCATCTGACCAAGTCTATGAACTGTTATATATTCTTCTTTCATTCATCTTGTGGTGTTCAAGACCTGAAGGAAGGAGCGATGATTGGATCAGTTAGTCTGTTGGATGGGCTCTACATGCTTGACTCCTCGCACCCTGCTTCTCCACCTATGAACCTTCATGCTGATTAGTCGACCACTTTGGAGTCCTGACATTGATGCATTGGACATCTCTCTATCTTGTCTATGAAACATTTATTTTCTATTGTACTATCTGTATTAGTTGATAATTTTCATTGTGATGCTTGTGAACTTAGTAAACACCATCGTGCCTCCTTTATTCATGTTTTCTCTCCTAGTTTTGCATTGTTCAATATTACACATAGTGATGTTTGAGGGTCTTGCCCCATTGCTTCTATTTTTGAGTATTCTGGTTTGTCACATTCATTGACTGTTTCTCCCGAACAACATGGATATACTTAATGGAAGCAAAAAATGAAGTTTTTTACTTATTTCAACAGTTTCGTAACATGATTTCTAAGCAATTTATCAAAATTCTTCGTACAGATAATGGTCATGAGTACATTGACTCCCACTTCAAACACAATCTAACATAACATTATCCACCATACATCTTGTGTTTATTCAATGACCCAAAATGGGATGGCCGAATGCAAGAATCATCACCGTTTAGAAGTTGCTCGAAGTCTTCTTCTCAAAATGTACCTTCCCAAGTACTAATGGGGGGATGAAGCCCTCACTGCAGTATACCTTATTAACCGTATGCCCTCTCATGTTCTAGGGTATAACACTCCCCTTAACACCCATCAGGTTCTTCGACAAATCTGCAACCTCGAGTGTTTGGATGTGTGTGATTTGTCCATATCCATCAAAAAATTAAACTTGATGCTCGTGCACACAAGTGTGTCTTCATAGGATATTCCACAACTCAAAAGGATTATAAATGTTTTGAACCAATCCACAAGAAAGTTTTTGTACCCATGGATGTCACCTTTCGTGAATCTGAGAGTTATTATGAGCCCTCACCTCAAGAGGGGATCTCTCCTACGTTGGAAGTGAGTCCCTTAACTCCCGATGATTCTCTTTCTACTACTCTGTTATCCATTCCTCAATTGTACCAGATCCCTCGATTTTGTTTCATGTGATGTACTAGTTTACACAAATTTTGATTAAAAATGATTTATTATGTGAGAGGTAACGCGATTCAAAAGTACTTGTCCACAATACCTAATTATAACAGTTGGAATTATCGAGTCAATGTCGGACTTTTAGTGTCTTCATGTGTTTGAGGTTTAGTCCCACGCCGTCTATCGGTGTTATATGTCATGTTGTAACTCTTATATAATGCTCTAAGTGGATGAATAATAGTATCGGGCATTTTCTATTCTCTACTATTCAACATGGTATCAGAGTCACTCGATCTAAACCCTAAATTTCTTTCTGGTAAGCTGCCCCCTCTTCTCTGTTCCGCTCTCGCTCGCTAGCCACTTCCGCTCCCGGCCGCGTCTTCCTCTCCCCCATAGGCTACCGCGACAGCTCAAGTTCCCGTCTCCCACTTCTGCTCCCGTCGACGGAATCGACGTCGGAATCCATCAATGGGAGGGGATCTTGGCCCTCCCTGCGCTCTGCGCTAACTCCGTCTCGTCTGGCTACTGCCAGAGGGAGCGACACTTGTTCTCCATGACTCCTGCGCTCCCATCTGCGTCATCGACGGTGGATCCGGTCGAGCTCGTCTGCTCCTGCCTTCATCGTTGTTTCTCCCGCAGATATCGCTGCTCCCGTCTGCTTCCTGCGCCGGTAATGACGATTGCTTCGACATTGCCGACCCTCCTCCCTGCTGGCCACGTCTACCTTCCGGAGCAGGCTTCATTGTCGTTGATCACGTCGAGCTTCTCCTCCGCTGATTTGATTGTGTTTGTTGCTGATCCGGGGCCGTCCTACCTACTCTAGATCTGCTCCCGTGTTGGCCCCTCTCTTCTTCCTGGCTGCAGGACAATGGCTTCTCATCCAGTCAGCCTCCTTGCTGCTCCTGTGGGCCGCCTTATTGCTGCTTGAGCTCCATCCGCTTCCGGGGGGGGGGGGGTGCATTTGTCTCGCTGATGTTGAAGTTGTGCAGTTTTTTAGGGTCGTTTTTTGTGTCTTTATCAGTTTTTTTAAGTTGCATTGTTTTGTCATTCTGCTGCTTAGGTTTACTGTGTGTGTTATGTCTTCATGCACGCGTTACCCATGTGAGGGGGAGTGTTGAGATGAAGGAGACTCAGACGATCTTTCTCAGCATTTTCTCTTTATTCCACATGGCCTCTAGGCTATGTCGTGTGCTGTTTGCGTGGGCCATCCTACCTACTCTAGATCTGCTCCCGTGTTGGCTCCTCTCTTCTTCCTGGCAGCAGGACAATGGCTTCTCATCCAGTCAGCCTCCTTGCTGCTCCTGTGGGCTGCCTTATTGCTGCTTGAGCTCCATCCGCTTCCGGGGGGGTGGGGGGGGGGGGGGGGGGGGGGGGGTGGAGTGCATTTGTCTCGCTGATGTTGAAGTTGTGTAGTTTTTTAGGGTCGTTTTTTGTGTCTTTATCAGTTTTTTTAAGTTGCATTGTTTTGTCTTTCTGCTGCTTAGGTTTACTGTGTTTGTTATGTCTTCATGCACGCGTTATCCATGTGAGGGGGACTGTTGAGATGAAGGAGACTCAGACGATCTTTCTCAGCATTTTCTCTTTCATTCTACATGGCCTCTAGGCTATGTCGTGTGCTATTTGCGTCTCCTCATATTTCTTTGGATTGACCGTGTGTTGGGACACGACTGATGTTGGTGTTCTAATCTTAGCGGGTTGTGTCGTGTGGGACCGTGTCGTGCGGAATTGTGTCGTGAGGGACATCCCTTTGTGTGGATTATCCCCGATAGATTATCCCTGACGGATTATTCCCGATCACTCGTTTAATGATTTGCTCCACACCTTTCATTTTCTTTCACATGTTGTGTGTGTAGGTGATGTTGGTTGACCGGTTTCCAGTGAGTCCATGTCATGTGTGGGTCCTGCGTCGTGTATGGGTCCTGCATCGTGTGTGGGTCAGCGTCGTGTGTGGTTATGTTCTCGGTTTGATTCCACGGTTTGGAATTTCCCCCGATGGCTCGTATGATGTTTTGTCCTGCATCTTCTACCTCCATTGACGTTATTAGTTGTGTCCAAGCTGAAGGGTCCCCCCTTCAACTTGAGGGAAAGTGTTGGAATTATCTAATCAATGTCAGTCTTGTAGTGTCTTTATGTATTTGAGGTTTAGGTCACACCGCCTATCGGTGTTATATGTCATGTTGTAACTTGTAACTCCTATATAATGCCCTAAGTGGATGAATAATAGTATGGAGCATTTTCTATTCTCCACTTTTCAACAATAACTAGTGTAAGGAAATTATTTGAACAGTTGAGAAATATGCAAACACTTATACCTATATTAAGTAGTACATAACTAATATAAGGACCCATCCTCACTACCTCTTATCATTATCAGGCTTAGTCGATTACCCAAAGAAAACTAATCCATGCATTTAAGTACATTCTCTACCTCCTATCTGAAGGATTTTATGCTCTCGATTGGTCCAACGAAGAAAATATGGAAAATTAAAGTTATATATAGCAAAATGATAGGAAGATAGCTTTACGGCTAACTGATAATAAAGCACTACAACACTTGTTACAAAGACTAACCAATATAAAACTTTAAGCCTATGCATGAATCTAACGTTCAGGTAAAACATGACCTTGAGATATCACAGTGACAGCGTACATCGAGCAAATCACACACAGAGAGGCCCCTCTGGGTCTATTCTGGTCGCGACCAGTTGTAGGATAGTTATATGGGTGAACCATAGGCAGCCACGAATCTTTCATATTTTAATTGTATTTTCATTATTTTTTCTGAATGATTTTCGAGAATTGGGTTACATGCTCCAATCAGACAATCTAAGGCATTAGATTCATTTAATCTAATCATATATTAATACCCACAAAATACTAGGTTTTGAGCATCAGAAGTGATTGACAGAAAAACCTTCAGCTGCTCGGTTTATAGAAGGTAGACCGGTGCCGATTCACACTCTCATCTCTTCGGTGGTGCTGAAGCTGTCATGTCCATGATTGCTTTCACCCCCATCCAATCACTACTGATGTTCGCCGTGCCCTCCCATCATCAACACCAGCCCGGAACTCCATCTTTCAATGTGTTGTTCCCAATCATGACGCCAACCCCATGTATTGTTCCTCCCAACGCTCATTCCATTCAGAACATACACTGACAACCTCTTCCCTTTCAAGACTACTGCAAGCCAGCCGCTGACCTTCCTTGCGTCATCACATGGCCTCAGCGTCCACAACTCATCCCCCCTCCAAAAAAACCTGATAGTTTCCTCCCTTCTACAACCCAAAACAAGCCCACTGCTTCCCTTCTCAGCCCCATCACATCACCCGAGCCCACTTTACCGCTCTCGGATAGCTACCAATTCTAGTTCCACCCCAACTCTAGTGCTCGGTGAGACTTCATAGTTATTTTCATCCTTCACATTGTATGAACTTAGCTATATTATTCAGTGATATTCAATTTATATGAGTTTGCCTCTTCTATCACTAATTGCATAATCTTATTTTCCCTATATTTAATGTCTGCACAATCTCATTTCTATTCAATTATTAACTGTTAGCCAAATTCGAATTATTTGTAATCACTTGAGATTGATTGTGCATGTTTACAATTTTCTAATTTGATCAATTGCACGTCCAATATATTTGCATGTTGAATCATACAGGTGTCAAATAAACATTTAGTTACATGTTCATTGATTGCTCACATGCCTAGATATTGAAATAAAATAAATTATGGACTCGAAAAAAGAATATAAATTTGATCATAGGTGCTATTACAACTACTATGGAATGAGGATTATAATATTGATTCCTTGAGGTAAGAGAAAAAAGTCATGGGTTTGACATGAATAAATACCTTCAGGTGTTGCAATTGTGACATATAGACCCGTTTGGTATATTCCGATAGAAGTAGTCCTAAAGCATCAGTATGAGGATGCTGAGCAGTACCTAAACCAGCCATCCATCCATCCATAATTGCAGTTGACAGAAGTTCCAACTGGCCAGTTGGCCCTCCTATAGCATCACTGCCTGTGGCTGAAAGAAACTCAAAATTTTCTGCTAGCCAGGAACGAATTTGGCGTTGTAGCTCGCCGGCAGGAGTGTGAACAAAAAGAGAAGCAAGAGCTTTGTTTCCTACTGCAAAAGCTTTAGCTTCCTCAGTTATCTCACGGAGCTTCCCACCAGTAACATGCTGCCTCCAAGTCTCCTATTAAAAAAAATTTAGCTTAGATATCAAGATTTCGAAGACACAAAAGAATGAATTTAATATTTATTTCAACTACTTATGTTTGGTATATGCTAAGGGTGATATTGAGCCGAGTACATTGAGCAAATTAAAGTATGGTAGAAAGTGATCAATTTTTTAGTACATTGAAGTCATGATTAATTTCATAAAATATATAAATTCAGATTTAAGATTATGATCACTATATATATGCCTCTAATATTCACCCCTAAAAAAATCACACACACACACACACAGTAACTATACAACTCATGCACATGTATAACACAATACAGACACAAAACATGCGCATTTTTATTTCTGTCACATTACCATCGCATATTTATTTCTAAGTTGCATTTTAATTTTAATTTTGCATTTTCAATTTAATGTCAAACTTTGTATTTAGTCCTTCCTACTTAGGAAGGAATGAGGGTGAAATGAAAATTAAGAAATTAATATATAAAATTCATTCTCTCTCTAATTTCTCCTCTCTCACTCTCCTCCTAAGTACCCTGTAACGGAACTATCATGATCGCCGTGTTCGCACGACGCCAATCCGTTGATCCCGCCATGCCTACTCCTTACCAGATCTCTCCTCTTACGAGTTTCTACCATAGGTTACTGTGGATCTAAGAAGGGGAACTCCATCTCCTCCTTGACTTCCGCTTCTCATGTCCACGAACAAGCTCTCAATCCGAAACTCCAATAATCTTGGTATCAGAAACACGCACCACCACCACGACTTCTTCCTCTCCTCCGCCACCCTTTGTGTCCGTTGTCGCGCCTTCAACAAACCTAGTGCGTGAAATTAACGCTAATGTGCGCCGATCAAGCAGAATTGCTGGACGGATCCAGGCCGTAAGCTTGCCCTTGCTTCTCGCGTCACCAACCATTCCGTTGGGGACTTTTTCCAAGGATTTTCCCCTCCTTCCAGGCAGCATCGATCTCCTCTCGACCCCTCTCATCGCACTCCGACCGCCGACACCATCACCCATGGACAATCGCCACATCCTTGCCACCCAGATGAAGGAGATGTTCGACAAATTGATGACGAAAAATTAAAATGCTCTCAAGGCCCTCACGGCCAGCATCGACCGCGATCGCTCTTCACCACAACCACCCCGGGCACCCTCCGACTACTCTCATGTTGTGGAACCGTACAACCACCAACCGGCCTACCCTCCACATCGCCAACACGGTACCGGCGTTCCCCACTACATCAAGATGGATTTTCCGATTTTTGATGGCCATGAAAAACCCCTGACTCAGCTTACCTGCTGTGAGCAGTCTTTCATGAATACGGCTTGCTCAACGTAGTCTCCTTTCATTTAATGAGCTCAGCACAACTCTGGTATTAGCAGTTGCAATAAGAAAAACCTCGTCTGACATAGGAAAAGGTCGAGGTTAGCTGTAAGCCTGCAACCTTCGCTTTGCCAAGCCTATGTGTGGCAACCCCATTAGCGACCTGGTCTCCCTCAAGCAGACTGGCCTTCTTGATGATTACTTGGAGCGGTTTAAGGTTCTCCTTGCTCATGTTCCTTTCATGCCCTCGACCCATCAAGAGCCCATCTTTACAGCGGGTCTCCATAAGCGTCTGCGTCTCGACAAGAAGTTTCTGAAACCTGCCGAGCTAAGAGTATTACTCGCCTATGTGGAAAACATTCGTTGATGGATCGGCCTCACAACAAACGAGGGGTGGGGAGGGCCCTTTCTGTGGCTACGTGCCTCCTGCTCCGCCTGTGGTTGTTCCTCCGCTTAAGGGGAAGGAGAGTGCCCCCACCCTACCATTAGTCGTCTCTCCTCCAAAGAGATGGCCGACCGCCGTGCTAAAGGACCATGTTGCAACTGCGATGAGACATACACGCACGGCCACAGGTGCAAGTGTCTGTTCTTCTTGGAAGTAGACGACCCATCCAAGGACAAAGACGAGGAAGACGTTTATGCTCCCGAGATTTCCATTCCGGAGAGACCCTTCAGCTTCCAGTTCTCATTGTTGATCACCTCATTGGTCGCATTGGTGGACACCGAGAGCACGCATGACTTCATTAGCGCGGAGATCGCCAGCCGGTTCTACCTGACCGTGACTAGCCGTCCCCGTTTGAGCGTGGCAGTGCTCAATGAGAGCACTATGGAGTGCCCTGGTATCTTCGTAGCGGTGCCACTTGTGATGGAAGGGTACCACTCCACGATGGACCTCTTGGTGATTGATTTTCGGGATTTTGAGATGGTCTTAGGCGCCCACTGGCTGCGCACACTTGGCCCCCTAATGTGGGATTTTAATCGCCTCATAGTGTCTTGGTAACAGGGAGGCGAGCCGACAGAGGGGGAGGGGTTTTGACCAGGAAGTCACATCAGACATTTTGCAACTCTCCCGGTCGAGAGCCACATGGCAGCCTCAAGCATCTGCTACAGGAGTTTGGGGGACATCTTGGCTCCTCCGAGACTTCTGCCATCGTGTCGCAACGATCAGCACATCTGTCTCCTTTTAAATACTGCCCTCATCGTGGCGCGACCCTATCGCTATCCCTTTAGACAGAAGGACGAGATCGAGCACCAATACAATATTATGCTACAATAGGGCATCATCTGCCCACAACAACTCCCTGCCCTTTTGGTTTAGAAGGACGCCACTTGACGATTTTCCGTGAATTATCAAGCATTGAACACAATAACCATGAAGGGCAAGTTCCTGATCCATGTTGTGGAGGAACTGTTGGCGAGCTCCATAGTGCTTGGTTCTTCTTAAGGCTCGACCTCTGTTCGGGATACCATCAAGTGCCCATTACTCTAAATAACATGGAGAAGATGATTTTTCGCACTCACCACAGGGCACTTTGATTTTTTTGGTTATGCCCTTCAGGCATACCAATGCCCCATCGACCTTCCAGTTCATGATGAACGAGGTATTTCATGCACTTCTTCGTCATTATGTTCTTGTATTCTCTGACAATATTTTGGTGTATAGCAAGACCTGGGAAGACCACATGTGACACCTGCATGCCGTTTTTGACCTCCGCTGACATCAGCTCGTTTTGAAGCAAGCTTAAGTTCTTCAGGACAGACTGAGTGACTTACTTGGGCCAGGTGATCCACCTCCCATGCGTTTGGGCGGGCCCCGAGAAGATTTGTGGGGTGATAGCTTGGCCAGTACCACAATCCCTATGGGAGTTACGAAATTTCCTGGGCCAGACAGGCTACTACTGCAGTTTCAGTTAGAGTTACAACACAATTACGGACCCATGGTGACGCTTCTGAAGAAGCACACCTTCCTCTGGAGCGAACATGCCACCTAGGCCTTTTGAGCCCTCCAAAAAGTCTTGGTCGTTGCCGCAGTCCTTTGCCTGCCCGACTTCTCCAAGAAATTCCATATTGAGTGTGACGAATTGGGACAGGGCTGTAGCGAGGTACTACAAGAGGTGGGCCACCTGATCGCATTCTTCAGCTACAAGACAGTGCCTCACCATCAGCGATTATAGGCTTACGAGATCGAGTTGATTGACCTCACAAGGGCGGTGCAACATGGGGTAGATCTTTTCTTACGCGCACGAACCATTTCATCCTCAAGTAGCGCCTCAGCACTGCTCCCCAACAACACTAGGTGAGCAAACTCTTAGGCTTCAACTTCCGTGTGGAGTACAAGGAGGGAGCCTTGAATTGTGCATTTGATGCTCTTTCTTGCCGAGACCAGGTGTGTGGCCTACTGTGTGCCATCTCCCTGGCCAGACCAGCAATCCTAATTTGACTGCGTTAAGAGTTTAAGGACTCTACGATTCTCGTAAAGCTCAATCAACAGATTGTCGAAGGATGAATTCCTCACTGGACGGTGCATGAGGGTCTGGTGCATCACAACTTGCTCCCTCCCCCCCTCCCAGTGGTGACAACATAGAGACAACCCACAACTTGAGTCACAAAGGGGTTGGAAAAGCATTTTTAGTGGATTCACGCCGAGTTCTTTTGGAAGAATCTACGATGCAATGTAAAGAATTTTGTTGTCGCTTGAACCATCTGTCAGTGCCACAAAGCAGAACATCTCTTTCTGTTCGGCCTTCTTCAGCCCCTGCCGATTCCCACAAAGATTTAGGCTGACGCCTCAATGAACTTAGTCGAGGGACCGCACACCTCACGTGATAAGTCTATCCTCATGATCGTGGTCGACCGTTTCTCGAAGGGAGAACACTTCATTGCAATGTGCAGACTATTGATAGTGGATGGTGCTGCCTGTGCCTTCTTCATGAAAATTTTTCGTCTCCACGACCTCCCCAAGAGCATTGTCTCAGACCGATACAAGGTGTCCACGAGCAACTTTAGGAAAGAGTCGTTTACTCTCTGCGACACCAAACATTCCTTTTCATTGGCTTACCACCCGCAATCTGATGTCTAGATAGAGGTTGTCAATCACACGATGGAGATGTAATTGTGTTGCATCACCGGAGATCGCGCGATGTAGATGCATTTTGTCCTATGAGAGCGACACAACCCGCCTGGACATGGCCGACCGCGAGCTCAAGGATCGGGACAAGTTTCTCTCCCTAGCACGGGGATGCCTTCTTGCATAGGCACATATAGAGACTGCTTACAATCAGGGTCAACACGAGCAAGCATTTGCCTCGGGAGAGTGGGTAGAGCTTAAACACTGTCTTTTCTGCTAATCCTCAGCCTCCTGGACCCCATATCAGAAGTAGTTCTAAAACCCATTTGAGATCCTCCAGTTCATTTTCAAGGTTGCATACCGCCTCCAGCTTCCACCGAAGGCCCGCATTCATGAATTCTTCCAAGTATCCTGGGTGAAATTGTTTCACAGACCTCCTACTTTGCCCCCTTGATGCATCTCCCACTGTAGCTACATGAAAAGCTTGAGGAAAAGCTTAGTTTCAATGGGGAGGGAGATGTTACGAACCCGCGCGCTATGAACTCACGCTGGGACAAGCTTAGTCTCACCAGAAATCTATCCTGGACTTGTTATATCCATTTTTTAACCTCACTGGAAATTTGCCGAAAAACCATTATGAAGATCTTCAGCACCGACCCAATGATAGATTGCCAGGAGGGGAGAGTAGACTTACAAGGGACTAAACCATATGTTGAATGGTAGAATGAAATTGATTAATTTTTGGATAAAGAACCCCTTATATATATGAAAGGGGTATTACACATTCTTACCAAACATAAAAAATAAAAATAAAACATATTTTAACACTCCCCCTCAAGTTGGGCGTGAGATGTTAACCATGCCCAACTTGTCAATAATCTTTCTAAATATATTCCCACTCAACCCTTTGGTGAGAATGACCGCTAGCTGTCTGTCAGAGGACACAAAAGGAGTACACACAATTCCCCTCTCAATGTTCTCCTTGATGAAGTGCCAATCTACTTCGATATATTTAGTGCGGTCATGTTCAACGGGATTGTGGGCGATACTAATAGCTGACTTATTGTCACAATACAGTCGGACGGGTCCTGCTTCAGCAAGACCTAGGTCATTCATCAATGAGCGTAGCCATAAGCCTTTGCAAAGCCCACGAGCCATATAGCTCTAAACTCGGCTTAAGCACTGGATCTTGCCACAACTTGTTACTTCTAACTCCTGCAAGTAACAAGGTTTTCCCCAACAAGAGAGCAATATCCAAAAGTTGATCCTCAACAGAACCGGCCCAATCGGCATCTGTGTAAACTTCAATACATAGACATTGATTTTCTACAAACAGGATACCCCTTCCTGGTGAGGATTTAAGATACCTACTGTGAGCAGCATCCACATGACATGTCTTTGGAACATGCATGAACTGGCTGATAACACTCACCGCATAAGAAATACCTGGGCGAGTATCAGACAAGTAGATCAGCCTCCCCACTAATCTCTAAAACTCAGAGATGTCTTCAATCACTTCTCCATCATTGTGCCTCAATAAGTGATTTAGTTCAATCAGGGTGTCAGTTGGTCTACGCCACTCATCCCCACCTTTTCAAGGAGATCCATAGTATATTTTCTCTGAGAAATAAAGATTCCTTGTTTGGATCTTGCCACCTCAACACCCAAGAAATACCTGAGTTTTCCCTGGTCCTTGACATCAAACTCTGGCTAATTTCGGTTTCAGATTCCAGATTTCTTCAACATTATCCCCCATTATGACTATATTATCAACATATATAATGAGAACGGTGAGCTTCCCGCTCCGGTGTTTGATGAACATTGCGTGATCGACATTGCTCTCATGATAACCAAATAACATCATAGCTTTGTGGAACCTCCCAAACCAAGCTCTTGTGAATTGTTTCAACCCATATAGAGCCTTTTTTAATCGACATACTTTCCCTTCTGCATCTCTAGGAGTGAGACCTGGTGGAATAGACATGTAGACCTCCTCATCCAGATTCTTCACATGAAGTTGTCAAAGATTCCAACCTTTGCAGGCAACACAAGATAACAAGACCCTAATAGTGTTCACCTTTGCCACAGGGGCAAATGTTTCCTGATAGTAAATACAAAGATTTTGAGTATAACTTATTTGCAACCAGTCTTGCCTTGCACCTCTCGACAATCCCTTGAGAGTTCTGTTTAACTGAGAACACTTATTTACACCCAACAATCTTCTTTTCATAAGAAAGATGCACCAAATCCCATATACGGTTCTTTTGCAGAGTAGTCATTTCCTCAATCATCGCCTCTCTCCACATAGGGGCCTCCAAAACCTGCTGGCAAGATGCAGGTATGGAAAAAGAAGTAATGGAAGACACAAAAGCCTTAAAGGAAGCAGAAAAAGAGTCGTAAGATACAAAGTGTGAGAGAGGATGACGAGTACAAGAGCGGATACCTTTCCTAAGGGCAATTGGTGCATCAGAAGGCCCTGAGTCAGGATCCAATGAATGTTCTGGTGGCATAGTCGGATCTTGTGTGCTTGTCCTCTTTGTACGCCGAGTATATTCCTGCAAGCTTGGAGTCATAGAGGGAAGAGGTAGAGCAACAGTAGGGGGACTCACTTCCACTGGTGTAGACTCCCCCTGAAGTGAGGGATACAATGGAGGTATGGGCAGAGGAACAGAAGGAATAGGAACATGAAGGGGTTCACCCGAGGCAGAGTAGTATGACTCAGATTCATGGAACGTGACATCCATAGTGACAAACACTTTCTTTGTAGGTGGGTGGAAGCACTTGTATCCCTTTTGCGTAGGAGAGTAACCAATAACAACACACTTGAGTGCGCGAGGATCATGTTTGAAAGGACGAGGGTGGTGGATGCAAACAAAGCAGATACACCCAAACACCTTAGGGGGAAGCTGAGTAGGAGGCACATGGAGAGGGCTAAGAGGAGTGGCATTCCCAAGGACACGGGAGGGCATACGATTAATGAGATATGTCGCAGTAAGTACCGCATCGCCCCAATAAAATTTGGGAAGATGCATGGTAGATAAGAGGCAATGAGCAACCTCCGGGAGATGATGATTTTTCCGCTCAGCAACACCATTTTGTGTTGAGGAAAAAAGCATAAGTAGTCTGGTGGAGGATGCCATGATCAACAAGATATCGCTCAAACTGTGAATCCATGTATTCACGGTCATTGTCACTGCGAAGAGTTTAATGGTGGTATGGAATTAGGTGAAGATCATATTAGAGTAACAAACCACACACAACAAGAAATAGAAGGTATAGGGCAGGGCGCCCAGATATCAATATGAATAACGACAAAAGGTACAGAACTATGTAACGAAACACGATTAAACGAAGTACGATGATGTTTGTTAATAGTATAGACATCACACACAATAGAATCAATGACAACAATAGATAAAACAGGAAATAACAATTTCATAACAGAAGTAGACGGGTGGCCCAGGCGACAATGCCAGGAATACAATGGATGGGTAGTGCTGGAGTGAAGAGTCAGAGAAGGTGGAGCCGGGCTAGAGTTGAGCATATAGAGTTCATTGACCATGCTACCAGAGCCAATCACTTTCCCTGTCACCAAGTCCTGAAACACACAAGAAGGAAGAAGGGTCACATAGCAGTGCATAGAGTTAGTGAGATGGATCCCTTTCCGACAATAGAGGAAAGGCAACCATCAACAATGTTCACCTTATCGCGGCCAGAGAGGGGTATAAGAGATAAAACCTGTAAAGGACCCAGTCATATGATCTGTGACCCCAAAGTCAACAATCCACTGGGTGGAAGGACGAGAGGAGACAGAATAAGCACCTGGAAATCCCGTGCGAGCATAGGAGGAATAGGCAGAAGGCTCCGTAGAAAGGTCATGCATCAAGCGTCAAAGGGCAACCATTTCATCCGTTGTGAATGCACTAGGAGGGGCAGAGCCATCAAAGCTGGAATAGCTAGGAGGAATATCAATAGTAGCATCAGTGAGATGAGCAGCACGAGGAGAAGTATGGCGACCAGAGGAACGCCCCAAATCATGACCACCATGAGGTGGAGCACCTTCTCTCGGTGGAGGGAACCCATAGAGCTTAAAGCAGGCATCCTGAGTGTGTCGAGTCCTGCCACAATAATTACAGAGGAGATGGTCCTTATCGGGCCCTTCAATTTCGAATCACGTGATGGACGACTACCAAGAAGAGAAGGGGATAAAGAAGAGAGTAGAGTCCTCAGGCACAGTATCAGGAAGCAGGGTCTAGCGGCGATCGAATTTCTATTGCACAATGTTGTAGACCTCAGGAAGAGAAGGTAATTGCGGATGCCCCAGAATCTGAACACTTATCTGATAAAAGTACTGATGCAGGCCATGAAGAAATTCAAATATGAGATTGCGGTCTTCTCTGACACGAACCATCGCCTCATCAATAGGGCTAGCAAAGGTAAGTGGATCAAAATGATCATATTGCTAATACAATTGTGTGAACTCCAAGTAGTACGCGGAAGGAAGACGATCATCCTGTCGGCTATGTTGTAAAAGGCGCGCCTAAGGCTCTAGGCTCACCAGGCTTAGAGGTTTGCGCCTCTGTGCGCCTTTTTTGCGCCTTTGGACATTAACGGCGCGTCTGGGTGTGATTTTTGTTATAAACCTTTTTTTCAAAATAACGAAAAAAATAATGCAAGAACTATATAATTTTTATATGATTTAGTGTTTAGGAAACATAATCGATCGTTGAGATTTAGATATGATGCAAACGAACATATTGATTTTATTTTTTAAGAGATAAAAATGATAGTAATGAATGATTAATGAGTAGAATATATGAAGATTTTGTTCAAGAAGATGAATTGATGTTTAATACTGATTATTTTAAATGAATGTGGTTGCGTCTTGCCTTCTTCGGGCGCGCGCCTGCTCCTTAAGCCTTGCTCCTAGGCTCCAAGACCCATTTGCACCTTGGTGCGCCTTGCACCTTTAATAAATAAGCATGTCAGAGTAAGGAGATTTTTCGTGACAACTGAAAGATCTGAGCAGCATTGCCTCGACGAGAGTAGGTAGACTCCGCTCGTCACCAAATATTCACAATATTGTCGAGGAATAGATAGTTACGGGCGATGGACTCCTGTATCGAATTAGTAAACCAGGACATGACCAAGGAATTTTCCGACTCCCACTGGATCCAATCGGAAGAGTTCTTATCTGGTTCCTTCATTTGGCCAGTGACGTAGCCTAAGAGACGACGACTCTTGAGCTCCAGGGTGATGGACCGGGGCCATGAAAGGTAATTAGAGTCATCTAGACGAATAGTAGTGATCTGAGGAGTATTATGATCAGGGTTTCCATGGAAAAAACTCACAGGAGGAACAACCACTGACGAGGGAGTGGGAGAATCAGCACCGCTAGACATAGTGGCTTAGGAATAGAAATCTGGAGACCACCCAAGATTTAGGGCAAGAGGAAAATTGGGAGAGGAAGATAAATCCACTCCAAAAGATCGCCAAAAAAGAGGGCTAACGGCGTTGGAAGAAGCAGGCAACTCACTGCATAGAGGATCTGGCATCGGAACAGGGGTTGAAGAAGGAAAAAGAAGAAGAAGCAAGAACTGGGTGGAGACGGGCTCGTGGAACGGAGCGGAACTGAGCGAACTAGCTCGCGGGAGTCGGCGGTGGAGAGCGACAGAGGAGAGCGAGCGACTCACGTGAGTCGGAGAGAGCAGAAGATGGAGCAGCGAACAAGTGAAGTGGACGAGAGATTATGGCACCAGCGTATTGTGCTCTGATACTATATTGAACGGTAGAATGAAATTGATTTATCTTTGGATAAATACCCCCTCTATATATGAAGGGGTTATTACACATTCTAACCAAACATAAAAAATAAAAATAAAAATAAAACATATTCTAACACCATAAATAACGTAAGAGTGCATTCTAAGAAATATTCCTTTTATATGAATTAAAAATGGCAAAATCAATTATCTCTATCGATTATGGCAGGCGACATCAAGAGGGAGGTTGGACTTGCAACTTTTTTAATCATGACATCGGTCGTCCGATGTTTGATTTTTTAACTGATTTTTTATGTTGACTCCTGATCTCCCACATAATCTCAACGGGCATTATCCAAAAATCATAACTATCGACAACATGATGGGGAGTAACGACACAATCATACCTACACGACGATCAGAGCTGACCATTTTGCGTAGATAGATGATTCATTAATTTTAGTTATTTTTTAATTTTCTAATCTTTATTTTAACGTGTTGGAGGGCAATCATGATAGGAGAATTATAACCGTCCATTGTGGATCCTTGGTCTATAAATAGGGATAAAGGTTCATTTAGAGGTATTGAAAGTTTGAGAAGAAATTCCTCCGTTTGATCACCAGTACTGAAACCGGAGTTCATGTACGAAGTTTGGAAGTTACCCTCCCTAACTCCTCTCCAATCAGCCGGCCACTGTCTCCTTCAAATAACACTAGTTGGCCATCTTCCCCAATCCCGTCCTCCACCTTCATAGTAGCCACACTCCTCTTCTCTTCTAAAAATCTTAACTATTGACAACATGATTGGGAGCCACGACACACAGGCCTACACGACGATTAGAGCTGTCCATTTTGTGCGGACCGATGATCTATAAATTTTACTTATTTTTGTATTTTTTGATCTTTATTTTAATGAATTGAAGGACAATCATGATCGGAGAATTATGACCGTCCAATTTGAATCCTTAGTCTATAAATAAGGATAAAGGTTTATTTAGAATTATTGAAAGTTTGAGAAAAATTTCCTCCTTTTGATCGACGATGCCGAAACTGGAGTCCATGTACGAAGTTTGGAAGTTACCATCAGCAATAATCGGCCATCTTCCCCAATCCCCTCCACCTTCATAGCCGGACGCATTCCTCTTCCCTTCAAAAAAAGAAACCACCAAGTCGGCCACCTTTCCTCCCCATCACCACTAGCTGGCTCCCTCCCCAACTCCACCTAATTCCCATCCACAACCACCAGAGGGCCTTCCTACAAATACCATCTCGTACCCTCACAACCCCTCTCAACCGGCCACCTACATCCCCTCATTACTTTCCACCATTTTCCGTTTTTTTGTCGATCGCTAGAAACCACTTCTGGCAACCACCACCGCCTCCAACAATACCCTACGGACACCCTTGGAAGGCCACCACCCTCCCACCACCATCGCTACTCCCATTCCACCTCTCCACCACCAACTACCTCATTATCTCAACTTCCTAAAATTTAGGCTCACCTCTCCTAACTTCACTCATAGCCTTTCCTTACCCCCAACTCCTCCATGTTTTCCACTCCCTATTCATGCCAATACTCCCCTCCAGGCCTCATCCAAGTCCCACTTTCCACTCCTCGGCCGATCAGCACCCCCTTGTCCTCCCTCTGAACCTCATCAGCTTCGCCCAGGAATGCCCAGACTGAAAAAAATTCAAGAATTCATTCCCCCATCAGCACTTCAGTCAACCGGAAATTCCTCACAGCAGTCCTTCACTCTTCCTCCATGTCCCTATAATATCACAAAACTTTCTGCAGCCTCTGGAAAGACCTTCCCAGCAGCCGATACTCCTTTCCACAGCCCCAATCCCTCCGGAACATTACTCCCATCCACGAAAACCTTCCAGCAAACCCTCAGCTCCTCAAACAGCTACCTTCATCCCTTTCCAACAATGATTTTCCCCTCATCAAGTCTTGCAGCAGACCAACCCAGCAGTTTGAGCTCTCCCTGGGAATCCAGATCTAGCCTATTTCTCACGTTTCGGCATCCAGAGACTTGTCGGATACCCGCCAAGCCCTTTACTCCACAGTTGGGTAAATCTTCATGTTGGTTGTCATTTTCTTTTGCGTTGAAGTGTCCTTTCAGTACTCTAGTTATATTTGTGTTTAGTCATTGTTCCCAAAAATTTGTGGCACTGTATGTTCTTATTTATTTGTGCAATTTAATTATATTTGTGTTTAGTTATTGTTTCCAAAAATTTGTGGCACTGTATGTTCTTATTTATTTGTGCAATTTAATTATATTTGTGTGTATAAATGCAAGATGACACGTAATTAAATTGCACAAATAATTAAGAACATACAGTGCCAGAAATGTTCGGTGATAATGAATACACACAAATATAATTAGAGCAGTGAAAGGACATTTCAACGCAAATATAATTACGTGTCATCTTGCACAAATAATTCCCACATTAAGAAAGCTTCTGCTTGTTGGTTCTAGCAATTGACCTATATTGTATATCTTAGCATCATTATATCTCTCTTTTTCTCTCAACAGAGTATAATCAATATTCAAAAGCAAGAATCCTAGGTGCCATAAAGTCCCCTGGGATTTAACCTTTCCAAGAAACCATAGATTGCATATAGGTTTAGCTAAGAAATTTCAGCGGGTAGTTACTTCTTGCAACAGATAGGGATACAACCACAGTGCAGCAAAGAAAATCATAACAGAAACATGACCGAGACAAAGTATATCTGCATGATCACAACTCGCAAGGAAACTCACAACAGGAGCATGCACGTGACATGAGAGAAGGAACCATCACTGGCTAGAGAAGGATAATAGACAATAACCACATGACATCAGAACAAAGAAACCATGAACTGCAAGAACAACTCAGACTGGTCAATGGATAAATCATAATAGCTGGAGAAAGTTTACAGCAAATAAACATAGAACATCATAACAAAGAAAACGAAACTACAGGAACAAAACAATTGAGAATCAAAGGAATTAGTAAAAAAAATATTCATTATACAGTAATATTCTTGTCATGTGGATACAAAAGTTTTATCAAAATTGAAACTCTGGCTAAAATGAAATAAAATCAAAGCAACAAAAATTACATTTAAAATTTCATCTTTAGGACATCTGCGCACTGAGATTTATATAATGATACTCCCCGCAAAGAAAATACGGTCAAAGATTTTATATTGTAGATTGTTACTTCACTAAAAGCAAGGCAAAGTTTGTTCCATAAACTTACCACTAGATTTGTAAATTTTTGCAGTTTCATAACTAAGGCTCTGCTTGGGAAACCAATGCCGGTTTAAAAGGGAGCAGTTTTTAAACTGAGAAATGAGGTTTTAAAACTGTATTTTCAAAACTATCTTTTCAAAATTGAGAAAAGTGTTTGGGTAACTTCTCTTTGTAGTCCGTTTCAAAACATATTTATTATTTTCAAGCATTAAATTCTTTCTATTAAAATTTTCAAGCATTAAAATATTCAATTAAAAATTTCTTAATATAAAAATTTTCTTAATATAATTTTTTTCTAAAAATAAGTTTTCCTAATAATAAATTTTTATAATGATAAAATTTCCTAATAATAAACTTCTCCTGATAACCCATTAGGCCATTACTATTCATCTTACTCACACTTCACGCACGGGAAAAAGTTTCCTTATAACCCTAAAATTTTCCTTATAATCCATTGCTGCAGGTCTTCCATTTCAGTGCGCCTCGTTCATCTTCTTCAAGAAGCAACAACGTCATGGGAGTGTAACCTTCTTCAAGAAGGGGGAAGACGGCAACATTCTTGCCTCCGATTTGTTCCGGGTTGCTGGAACCAAGCAGGAATATGATCTGTGCAACCGGAAAAAAAAAGAAACGGCCGTCTCGGAAAGGCCGCTGGAGTGTGGGGAACCAGTCCTAAAACGAACGTTTAGCATCTTTTCAGACCGGCAGTTTTAAACCGAGGTCTACCAAACACCTACTCAACGGTTCAGTCTAAACTGACTGGAGGCAAAACGGCGCCCCGCTGGGTTATGAAACGCAACCTAAATGTGTTTACTTCAAGGGCTTGACGCCTTACTGGAATGGGAATAATGGAATCAAATTTAAAAAAATGTCTGTTAATTAAAACTTATAGTGAGCAAAAAGGCTACACGCAGATTATGAACACATACCTGTTCAATGCCTCGAAGTTTTAGTACTATTGATGAGAGTTTTGATTTCTTTTCTTGCCGTATATTAACCTTAAACCCTTGGATATGCTCCTCAATTAAAGCACCTCTCCCACTTGAATCATAATAGACTGGAGATCTGCCAGGACTACTACCTCGGCTAGAACTTCTACTTCGGCCACTATTAGCTTTCTCCAGAAAACGTTCAACTGGCGTTACCTGCAAGCAAGATGATAATGAGGAAAGAACTAGATCTATATGCAAGAGAATGGATTGCAAGATATATTAAGGTTTTTTACTTTGATGGACTGAAGCTCTGGCGATCTAGCAAGTAAAGATCGTATATACAAAATTCTAACCCTGGAAACTAGCATAGTATCCATCACTCTCTTTGGTTCCATCTTACGAATGAATGCAAAAACAGCATCTCTGATTTCAGCTAGTATTTCATGCTCCCTCGCGGCTCCAGCTTTGATTACTGCTGCTAAGACCTGTAAAGATGTGGCAAATGAATTAACTTTCAGAACATCTGCTTGATTTTGACTCAAGAAGATTAACGAAACAAAGGAAAAACAGCTAGAAGCATAGAAATTAAGATACCATGTTTCAGAAAATGCAGTGTAGAGCAAAGCTAGATAAGAATGGCAGCATAAAACAGCTACAATATTGCATAAAAGAACTTGGATTATAATACTATTAAAACCTTGAATTTGGAATCCCGCCACTTGGCATGTTTAATCAGTTCAAGGAAAAACATAGTTATATAATAGTCAGGATTATGCTACACTAAAGAACATGTACCAATGGATTGAATATCATTGAAACTTTCATCAACGAGAAAATGATCCACATGGAGTTGACAAAACTTTATAAGGAAATATACCCAATAACGAGTGTTGACGAATTTTAAAGTACTATATCAACCTAAGCATCCATTGGGGAGAAATCAAATAGATAAAACTCATCATATTCTTATTCATGAATTTATTTGATTATAACCACGAGTCAGCCTATTTCAAAATACTAAAACCTAAATAAGGATAACCAAGCCTTATCCTTATAATATTTAAACTACATTTAAAATGCACTTAAATAAAAAAAAAAGTCTTATTCTTATTTTATCTAAACTATAGACAATTCAAAGTAAAAAAATAGTTCAAAATAGATAAGAGAGCAGAAAATACTTTAAAATGAGAAGTTCAGCTTTCCTGTTGCCTAGTTCGACCCTAGATTTGGCTTATGTAAAACTGAATTTGTTCGTGCTAACCAACTAATATACTGCATCAATTCCCCGGCTAGGATGAACTCAACTTCAGAGAGTAAAGCAGTAGAGAAGAAACTAAAGTTGATCATGAACTTCTTGTACACGCTTCTAACTTAAAGAGTTTTCTTTTTGAAGCTTAGGAGTCTTCTATAGCACATCTGGATTTGCTCATCATTTTTTGTATGGAACCATTCCAAGATCACGTCGGGGTTTACCAAATCAGGAACTTTTCAAAAAATTAGGATTTATCCATACACATATTCCTGGATTCAGAGGTAGGGTTCAAAGGGTGTGGATTCAACAAACCCAAAGCATTGTCGTTTGCCTTAGTAGCAATGTGGCATAGCCCTCCCTGATCAAAACACCCAGTATCACTACACCCAAATGGACGTCTCTTAGGGTCCGTTTTGCACAGAGATGACAATCGTGAATGCGGTCTATTTTTATGTTCAAAATAATTTTTTTTCATTGTGGCGGCCATAACCGTTGTCATGTCAACAGATACTTAGTGATAATAGACATATGAACATTGTTCCGAGAAGAAAATATGTAGCCACTTTACCATCACTTATAAGTCTTTATAAGAAGCTTATAAATTTAGTTGGTTCGCAAGTTGTACTTGTAATTAATTCCTGTCTGCTACTTAATTTCAGGTCAAAGAATTGATTGGGAGCTTCCAGTACACACTTGTATACCTTTAAAAATAAAACTTTCAAAAGAAGAAAGAAAATATTGAGATTAAAAAATAAAACTAGAAAAAACATTTGATAGAAGAGTTTTGATTTGTTCATGATACAATTTGTTCAAGAAACAATAAGAAAGACATGATCTACTTAGGCATTAGTGAGATTATGACTAAAAATAGGGCACAATGGGGACAAAGGTACAAATATAGCCGACCCCACTATCGTGGGATAAAGGCTTGAGTGTTGTTGCTGTTGTTGTTATTTCTTAGTTAAGAGAGTAGTGACAGTTTCTTCAAAAAGAGAACAATTATAGGAACAAGAATCAAACACATCAGTAACCTTATCCCAATTATTTGGGTTGGATTTATGAATCCTCATTCTCCTTTGATTCTTATTGAGCCTTGCAAAATCAAATCTTTGCAAATCATTTTCAATAACATTCATTCAAGTTACCTTAGGTCTATCCCTTCTCCTAAATTGACATTGTTAAGAGAATGTGTACAAAGGCCAATAGTGCAGACCTTAGAGCCCATTACCTTCTTTGTATTTAGTCTCACATCTCAAAATGGAGTTTAGGCTCCACTCTCTCTTCCTATATAAATAAATGTTCAAATATTTGTAACTTGTATGCACTTGTATGAGAAATTAACACTATTTTTTTTCTCTTTCGTGTTCATCTACATGATATCAAAGGGACGCTCCTCCAAAATATTTTTTTGGCTCATCGTAGCATATTTTCGAACTACTGTCCATGCGATCTCTAGGACTCATCTCTGAGATCGCTCCTCTGCTTTTCACCGCATCTTCCTTTGCGTCGAGGACCCCTCTGCAGGTTTTATAGGCATCTTCAGTAAGCGCTGAAAGTGGGACCCGTATAGCTACTACTCGAGAAATCTTCAGTTGCATTCCGTCTACCAGCGTGACCTATATGTCAGCATTCCATATGCCACATAGCTTCTCTCTTGTTCGCGCGACTCGTTAGCTCACTCCTCTCTTCTTTGCGACCTCCGATATCTGCATCGTGCGACACTCAGTGTACACTTTTTTCTTTCACGCGATGCTCGGTGTCCGCCCCGATCGCGTGTTGTGTTTGCCTGTTAAGCCTTCGTGTGACTGTCAAGTTCCTTCTATCCACAGAGACTCTTCTGCTAGTGTAGCTCCTTCAGTCCGCACATCCTCTGCTCGTGCAGCCACTTCTGTCCACAGAGCTTCTTTCGAGCTTGTTGTGACCATCGTGCGACCTGCTTCTGTCCGCACAGTCTCTGCTCGCGCAGCCCCTTCTGTCTGCACAGACTCTGCTCGTGCATCCCTTCTAGTCGCGACTAAGCAACCCTGACTGTAACGTTCTACTGCCTTCCTCTCATCCTCACGGGTTCTCATTCTTTGCCGGTCAATGATCTTGAATGATGTCTCGTCTCTTTCATCCAGTGTCGCGAATCCTATCCCTGAAGTTTGAGATGAGCTTCAGATCACCACTATATATCTTAATGGCAAGAATAATTTTGTCGAGTGCGTACACTCTGTACGTTGTGTTCTCCAGATCAAAGAGCATCTTCATCATCTTTCTATGGCAACACCTATTGCCCACCAAAGAATGACTCCGCGATGATGGTCGCGACCAATCATGGATTCTGAATTCTATGGACAGTGAACTCTATCGTATGACCATGTATCATGAGAGAGCCAAAGCGGTGTGGGATGAACTTCTCTCCCTATATTCTGGCAAAGACAGTCTACAACACCTGTTTGACATATTCACGGATCTCGAATCTCTTGAACTGGTGGTGGATGGCGACCTGACCTCCTTTGTTGTGAGGTCCAAAACTCTTGTTGAGGCCTGGATTCAACATCAGCCTCCTATGGTAGATTTCGCCACCCAACGTGCCCAGAAGAAGTTATTGGTATCGCCATGATGATGGTTCAAGTTCCACCTCATCTCCACAACGTCTGTGCCCACATCCATTCTTCCTCCATCATTCCCTCTCTCGCGAATGTGTGTGTTTCATGCTTCTAAAGGCCACACCGCCCCAGATATTCTTGGTACTGTCTCTCCTGCTCTTTTCCAATACTCTTCTACATCTCACCCCGCACCACCACCGGCTCGTGGGGCTCGCACTGACTCTCAGGGCAGGGGTCGCAATGGTCGGACTCATCTCAAGTGTACTTATTGTGGCAAGAATGTCATCTTGAAGCAACATACTATCGTAAGTATGTCGTGCCTCCACAACAACATGCCTCCAATGCGGTTGATGCACATCCAACCCCCGCACCGACATTAATACCTTGTGCACTCAGCTCCAACATCTTTAGGGGTTAATCAATCATTCTTTTAGCTTGGTTGTGTCTATCTCTAATGAAAGTATCTTCCGTCTTTCCCATGGTCTAACTTGGATTGTGGACTTTAAAGCCACAAAACATATTACTCAATAGAATCCTCCTCAGTACTTGGAATCTGCGTATCCTAAGTTTATCACAGTGGCAAATGGCGGCATCACCCCAGTTAGCAGCTTTGGAGATGTCACATGACTTCATCTATCTCTCTTCGCTCGATTTTTCATGTTCCGGACTCTCATTTCAATCTTCTTTTTGTTAGTCATCGTATTCAAGACCTTGACTGCTCTATAACATTCTCTTTCTCCTCATTTGTTATGCAGGATCGATAGACGAAAAAATCATTGGTAAAAGACGACTGTCTAACGAGCGCTGCACTTTGAATATCCCCCCACAATCCTCTCTTTTGTTACTTCTGTTGATTGGCATCGGCATCTCGGGCATGCTCCTCTCCCAATACTCAAGAAAACTCTTCCCGATCTATCCCTCATTGACTTCACTTGCATGTCTTGTATCTTCGACAAACATCATCGTTCTTCTTTTCTCCCTCATTGTACTAGGATCAATGCTCCTTTTGTTTTAGTTAATTTTGATATTTGAGGACCTTATAAAACAACTATTGTTCCTAGTTAACATTATTTTCTTACATTTATTGATGATTACACTTGCACGACTTAGTTATATTTACAACGCGATCGCTCTAAAATGCCTCGTATATTTTGTCATTATTGTTGAGACTCGTAAGCAATTCTCCAGCCCTATTAAATTTCTTCAGACCGACAATACATGTGGATACACGAGTCATGCGTTTCAAGATCTATGTACTGAGTTCAGAATCATCCATCAAACTTCTTGCGTTAATACACCCTAAAAAAATATGGTAACTGGGCGCAAGAATGTCCCCGTTCTTAAGGTTGCTCAATCACTTATGTTTCAGATGTAGGTTCCCAAAATTCATCATTCGTAAGCCCTCATTTATTCTAAACTTTGTGACTCCCTTCATCCTTCTCTTCCCATTCACATCGCCCTTTCCCACACTACCTCGCATATTTGGTTGTGTTTGCTATGTTCACTGCCTTGTCCCCTCCACATACAAGTTTGCTCCCCGAGCTAATAGATATATGTTTGTTGGATATTCTCGCATTCAGAAAGGCTATGTATGTTATTTGCCAATCGATCGCAAGGTCGTTACGTCTGCGGATGTGACCGTCCTTGAAGACCAGCCTTTTCACTCATTCGCAACAACCCCTCTAGCAACTCCTGCAGTGTTGCGCCCAGTCTTTCCTATTAACTCTCCTCTTCCTCCTCTCCTCCCCACTCTGGTCACCATACCCTCAAAACCGCCTATTATACATGTGCACTCGACGTCCTCGTTCAGATGTGCTACAATAGTTACGCTCTACTAATGATGCTCTGCGGACTGTTGATCCGATATCGTCTTCTACCACTCACCCTCTCTCTAATTACATATCATTGCATCGCCTGTCTCCGGTGCTTCACAAATTTGTAACTTCTTTGTCATCTATTTCCGCCTCTACTTCTCTGCAGGAGGCTCTTAAGCATCTGTGGCAGAGGGCGACTATGGATGAGAAAATGACTGCTCTCTAGGCAAATAAAACTTGGAATCTTGTCCCTCTTCCTCATGGACATACTTGTGTGGGTTGTAAGTGGGTCCTCGATATTAAGCATGGTCTGGATGGGACAGTTGAACGTCTAAAAGCTTGTCTTGTGGCTCGTGATTTTACTCGGCAACACGGTTTCGACTATGACGAGACCTTCTCACTAGTCGCAAAATTGAATATTCGTGTCACGATCTCTCCAGTTGTTCATCGACAGTGGAAGTTACATCAATTAGATGTCAAAAATGTTTTTCTAAATGGTGACCTCGTTGAAAATTTCTACATGCAGAGCCTCCCGGTTTTGAGACCACGGGAGAATCTCTTGTATATCACTTAAAAAAATCTATTTATGGTCTCAAACAGTCTCCTCGAGCTTGGTTTGACAAGTTCAGTAGGGTTGTTCATCATGCTGGGTTTACTCGGAGCTCGGCCGACTTTTCTCAAATCACTCGACATCGCCTGACAGGAATAGTGAATACTCTTGGTGTATGTTGATGGTATTTTAAAAACAGGTGATGATCTCAAAGGCATACACATGATCAAGAAACACTTCGCCTCTGCATTTCAGACTAAAGATTTGAGAAATCTCTGGTACTTTCTTGGTATCGAGGTGCCCCGGCCTCCTAATGACCTTGTCCTACCTAAACAAAAGTATTGCTTTGATCTTTTTCGTGACGCTGGCTACTCTGGATGCAAGTTTGCTGACACACGTATGGATGTCATTCACAAGCTTTGTGCCCATACCTCCGACTCTGACCTACTCCTTCCAAACCCAAAGTACTATCATTATCTTGTAAGGAAACATACTTATTGTATAGTTACAAGACCTGATATATCTTTTGGCATTGAGATTGTTTGTCGATTTATGCATGCTCGACGGATCTCTCACCTCCAGGTAGTGGAGTGCATCCTTCGATATCTAAAAATTGCTCCTGGACAAGAGCTTGTATACAAGCCCTTCTCTTCTTTATCTCTAATTGTCTAATCTGATGCTGATTATGCTGGTTCTTTGGATAATCATCATTTCACTAGTGGATATTGCACAAAGTTTGGTTGACAGCTTGTCACCTAGCGAAGCAAGAAGCAATAAGTGGTTGTGCGCTTATATGCCAAAGCTGAGTATCGCTTGATGACCTCCGCCATTTCTGAGCTTACATGGTTGAAAAGCCTTCCGAGATACATGGGCGTCAAACTCTCCTCTCAGGCCACTCTATTTTGTGGCGGTCAAGTGGCTATCCATATTGCCAAGAATCATGTATCCCATGAACATACCAAGCACATCGAAGTTGATTGTCACTTTATTCGGGAAAATGTTCAACTAAAGAAATTGGAATTAAAACATAATCCTGTTGTAGAGCAAATTGCAGACATTCTTACGAAGTCCTTACCACGACCTTTATATTATCAGTTCTTTTCCAAGCCTGGTTCCTACGATTTGTATGCTCCAACTTACGGGAGAGTGCTAAGAGTATATAAAGGCTCATAATGCGGTGTCCAGTCAGAGCCCATTACCTCCTTAGTATTTAGTCGCAGATCTCATAATGGAGTTTAGGCTCCACTCTCTCTTCCTATATAAATGTACAAATACCTGTAACATGTATATACTTGTATGAAAAATTAATAAAATATTTATTTTTCCATCTTCCATATTCATCTACAAAGATTAATACTCTGATTGTCTAGTTTGTGCATTTTCAACTCTACATTGTAAAAAGTCCAACCATATAAATCAATATTATCCTTAAATCTCGATAAATGTTATTATTGTTAGTCTGTTAGATATATTGTACATTATATAAGATATACATATATTAGGCTCAACATAGGTGTTGAGATCACCCTCTCATGTACAAGTATATATATACACGATTGTTAATGTGAATAGACATTTCAATTCTTTTCCTATCATGGTATCAGAGCAAGGTTAGTAAGATAAATAGCAGTGGAAACAATCTCAATCCAAAAATTAGGAGGAACATGCGAAAAGATGAGAAGGGTGCGAGTCGTCTCAAAAATATGGTGATGTTTCCTTTAAGTGGTGTCATTATGATTGTGAGCACCGGGACAGACAAGCTGAGGGAGAGTGTTGTAAGTAGCTAGCAGATCGCGAAAAATATGAGAGAGGTACTGCCCCCCTGAGTTAGAATGAAAAATACGTATGGAAGCAGAAAACTGGGTGCGCACCATAGTAGTAAAAATAACATAAATCTAAAAAAAATAAGAACGAGAATGCATAAAGTACACCCAACAATAACGGGAATAATCATTAAGAAAATAGCATAATACCGGTGTCCGCCCTTGAAGTGTCTCTGTCAGACGATCCTACACACTGCACGCAAACTCATAAAATAACAAAACAACGGTGGCATGTGAGTTGGTTGATGGATATAAGTTTCATGGATAACTTGGGTATGTAGGCAACATCAGGAACATGAAAATGGCGGGTATGAAGAAGCCCACGACTGGTGATGAGGAGAATAATTTCATCTGCTACCATGATGTCAAAGTCAGAAGAGACGGGATGACATGACAAGAAGTGGGTGGCATCATAGGTCATGTGAAAAGAGGTTCCAGAGTCAAGCAACCAATCGAAAAGAGAGATATCTATAGGGGCAGAGGCAACCGGCTGAGAGGAAGAGGCGTCAGAAGTATCCGGTGAGAGCACAAAGGCAGAGGAGCGAGGCAGTGAACCGTGAGATGGTTGTCGGGCAATATGCTGGGCTAGTTTAGAAACAGAGAGTGATTGTGCTAGAGCGAAAATGTGAGCTGAAGGTGCACTAGGGGCACGTTGCTAACCAGACTGCTGAGCCCTCTGAAGCTTGCAACACTAAGATTTGACATGATCAAGACACTGACAGTAGTAGAAGTGGACATGTAGGCGGCGAGGAGCACCGAACTGAGCAGCAGAGTGTCGGAGGAGGAGGACAAGGAGCAGGGAGCACTGGAACAGTATAACCAGGAGAGGATAGCAGTGGAGCACTTACAAGAGAAGACAACGGCAGAAGATGGGGAGCAGCCAGAACAGCACGAGGCATCACACCAGGAGGAGCAGCGATGTTCAAGGAGTGAAGACGAGACTCCTCAGTAATCACCAAGGCCAAGGTAACGCTGAGAGACGCCAGAGGATACTGGTGCAGAAACTGTGCTCAAACAGGGTCAAACTCAGGTTGTAGGCGCATAAGAAACTCATTCATACGCAGGAAGTCGTGATCCTGAGATGCAGCAACATACTGAGTGCGGATAACGCAGAAGGAAGGTGTCATCTTATCATATTGACGCCAGAGGTCCAGAAGCTCCGCAAAGAAAGCATGTACAGACCGATCACGCTAGTAGCAAACACCAAGGGTTTGAAATATAGAGTAGTGCAGAGCCTGGCTAGATGGCAAATAGAGGCGACACAAGTGATACCGCATCGCCTTGGTCGTAGGTAACTCGTAGACGGTCATGCGAATGAGGAGCTCGCAGGACTAACAGATGAAGGCTATCGTGCAAGAGTGCCACTTCGCCCAGTCGGAGCGCTGGGAGCTAGGAAGCACCGGTACGAGTACGAGTATAGGGTACGGTAACATTATGTTATTGAAATTAGCAAATAAGGAATTTGCAGAGAAACAAATAACATGAAACAATCTATTTCTGTTTTCAGAAATCAAGCAAAAGAAGAGGAAGAGGAAGTGGTAGAAGAAGCAGAGGAACAAGAAGAAGAAGAAGGAAGAGGAAGAAGCGTAGTATCTTACATCAAGAATGATTGGGAGACGACGAGAACATTTCGGGAGACGGCGAGAAAGATCGATCGTTGAACGCATCACGAGATCAATGAAAGTAGCAGACTGCAAGAAATCGGTGAGAACGATCGATTGATGAACGCGACACGATCGACGAACACAGCAAACGCAAGAATGATCGATGAGGCCAGTAGGCTTACGATCGGGAGACACAAAGAAGAACGATCAAAACATCGTAGCAGAATGAGAATGCACAGGACGAATAAGAGTTAATAAGTATCTTGCCATTCGGTATGGGTACTTGTACAGGAAACACACCCGGTAACAGTACATGCCTCAATTTGGTGTATTCGTACTTCTTAGGTTTGTATAAATGCACATGTATATAGTAAAAACAATATAATAAAACTTTAGAATGCACACGACGAATAAGAGTTAATATGTATCTTCCCATTCGGTATGTGTACTTGTATTGGAAACACACCCGGTAACAGTACATGACTCAATTTTTTTAAAGTTTTAGTTGTATTTATGGGTCACAAAATTTTCTTTTCTAAAAGACATGCATAAATCTTGTTTACTTTAGAAAATCATACTCCTATCACAATATGTAGAACGATCTGCCAAGTCCAAGTGTATCTTCAGACAAGAGTAACATGTGTATCCGCCAAGTATCGGGTATGTACCGGTATCAGATACGTATCTGGTACGAGTACGTGACCCTCAAGGAAGTACTGGTGTTTCATAGGCTGAGAGGAAGTAGTCGTGTTGCCAGTGGAAGAGAGGGAGTCAGTCGGATTGGCAGCTGGAGGGGCCGGAGTAGGCTCAGTTCCGTCAATGTGGCCTCATAGATCGAGACCACACAGGATCACGTCGACGGTGGTGAACCATGCCTTGTAGTTCCGCCCGTCGAGGATGACATCAACCTTCTGAAGAAAGCAGATGAGGAGTGAGATGCCATCGAACCAATGGAGGGCGGAGGTGGTCGCCTAGGTCAAGAGTGCACCCAAGAGAGGATGGGGGAGACCAACAATGTCTGGTGGCTGCAAGAGTCAGTGGAGGAGGTCAGTGGTGTTAGGCGGGCTGCGGAAGGCAGTGGAGAACGAGTCGCAAGCAGATCAAGGCAGGCTGCGGGAAGCAGAGCCAAAGACGGAAGCAGATCGCGTGCCGTAGAGTGCGTGAAGAGCACGTGTTGTCAGCGGAAGCAGAGCGCGCAGAGGGAAGCATAGCAACAACGAGGCAGGAAGTAGAGCGCGATTGACAGTGAGAGGCGTGACGCACGGAAGACGACATACATGGAAGCAGAAGCTAGAGACGGAAGCGACAAACACTTGTGGAAACCCTAATCCACTAAAACAATGATCTCACTCTACTCTACTGTGATAACACCGGTGTCATTCAAATTACTCTAAACCTGGTGAAGCACTCACTCTCAAGCATATCGGGGTGGATGCTTCCTACGTGAGCAATATGACTGTGACACTCTTGCTCTTTTCTTTGTTCCTTCCGAGCAGCAGATTGCAGATTTGATGACTAAGTCGCAGACGCGGACTCAGCATGTCAATCTATTGTCCAAACACTCGGTGTATGATCCCCTATGAGTTCGGGGGGAGTGTTAGATATATTGTACATTATATATGGTATACATATATCAAGCTCACCTTGGGTGTTGAGAGCACCCTCTTATGTACATATATATATACCTGATTGTTGATGTCAATGGACATTCTGATTCTTTTCCTATCGATTATCAGTGTTCATTTAATATAATATAATATATTCTTAATTTATCCTTCATAGTTCAATTATGCATCCATCTTACCAGCAGTTGAATACATAGTACATGGTTGACCTAATTATAATTTTGTAAAATAAAAAAATTAAACAGACTTGATATCTTCTTATTGCACGTTTCTATTTTAACCACCCAACATTAACACGAGAAGTTATATTATTACTTATCATCATTTTTCTGCATAATGAATCCAGGATACTTAAACTTCAACACTAGAATTCATACTGCATAAAACTCCAAAGGCAAATCTCCATTTTAACCACCAAATATTAATAGCAAAAGTTATACTCATTTATATCATCATGCATCTGTATAATGAATCTATGATACTTAAACCTATCACACATATTTCTCGCTTCATCTTATAATATAATATATTGATAATAATAAATATCACACGGACTAAAATTGCATCGCATTCTAATTTTCTCCTATCTCAATAAATTTTTTATCGATTAAAGCTATGCAGTATGACCAAAGCAAACACCAAGGCACATTGACAATCAATAGATTTCCTACTTTGGATATCCTTTATAAATATCTCCATAAACAATATAAAAAGATACAAACTGAAAGATGATCCTTGGTGAAATCTTATGGTAAAAAACACACTGTTCACTAGACAACTATTTGTATTACTCATCACTTCATCATACATTCTTTTATAACTTTGATGCACATTGTTGTGGGTTGGGCCGCCCCTGGGTTTTGAACCTGTAACAACCCGGTTTTGATTTATAATATAATAATAATAATAATCTTACTAATAATGTTAAATTAGGGTTAATTTTCCCCTTATAACCCAAATCCATTCCTTCAAAAACCCTAATCTTTTCCTCTTAAAACCCGTGAGCCGAGCCAGCCCCTCTATTTCTCCCGATCCCGATTCTGCTCCAGCCCGTCTCCCGTTCCGCATCCCGCAAGCCGCAGCCCCGTCTCCCATTTCCGCTCCCGATTTCCCCCTCCCTGCTCAACAGCCCCTTCTCCTCTGCAGGTGATCGGCAATCTCCTGCTTCTCCTGGCGTGGCCGCCGACTGCTTCTCCGTCACCTCTAGGGCCGACAACCTCTCCTTCTCCGTTTCGGGAGGCCGACATAAGCAGAAGCTTCCCTCTACTCCTCCAGCAACCGCCTCTTCTCCCTCCAGCAACCCTAATTTTGGCTCTTCTTCTTCGATTTGGCCGAGATCTGCAAGAGAGCAGTTAGGGTTTGCAAGTTGGGCTAAAATTTGGCTCCTTGAACCCAATTTTGACCTCCTTGGGTAAGAATCCCTCTCTTTTCCTCTTTTCAGATTTGTTTGAGATTACTCGTTAAGTTTTTGTCTCCAAAATTGTGTAGAACTTGTGTTTCTGATTTTTTGCCCCTCACAATCGTCTAACAGTGATATGTTTGTGTTTTTCGGTGTCGCTCCTCGATTCAGTTGGTGAGAATCATGTGAAGACCCTCTTCGATTTATGCTCCGTTTGGGGGGACTTATTTTCACCGATCAAGCGGTCATGACCGCATGTACTGGATCTTAATTAAGTCCCGATTCATGCGGTCATGACCGCTTGACCGGTGAAATTAAGTCCCACCAAACAGAGCCTTAGGGTTTCCCCTAGCTGAGAGCCTCCAAGTCTTAGTCTCAACGTGGAATCTCTTCTCCCCTCTCTCATGAGGGAGGTAAATTTCTTAACCGCTCTCTTGTTTGAGTTTTGCGATAATAATTGTCTGTTAGCGTGGTGATAATTTGTTGTATCGTTTTTGTCGTTCTTGAACAGGTTCGCTTGAGTAGTGTCAATTTTGCTAGCGTCGCTTAGCCGCCTCCGACAGATTCAGCCTCCTTCAGACAAGTAGAGATCATTTCTCTCTTGCAAACATTGAACTTAATTGCTTTGTCTGATCTTATGTTTATATGAATTAACCATTGATTACTTGTAATACCGTGCGGTATTATGGAGTCGCCGGCGGTAGACTGCGACTGCGGCAAGAGAGGGGAAGGGCGGTCCGAGAAGGGGAGAAGAGAGGAAGAGAGGAAGAGAGGAAGAGAGGGAGAGATTAGGGTTAGGAGAAATAAGGGGATCAGCCCCACTCAAATTACTTGATCCAAAGATAATCCAAAGGTTCACAATACCCCTCTATATATAGGAGGGTTCACATAACAAAATAACATAGCATAATAATAATTCCAATTTAAAATAGGACCACCTCCCATATGCGGCCGGCGATTAACCCCTTCCGGTTGGGTTTGGTTAGCCACTTCTGCTCGCAAGTGTTCCGCCGTTCTCCTCTTCGCCCGTTGTCCTCCTCCGTCGAGTGTACACTTGCCATGGCGGCTCCTCTGGGTGGAGATCGGTAACAATACCGCCGTCTGGGAAATTTGCCTTGTCCTCAAGGCAATAATCCGAAAACTGTCGGCGGAAATCATCGCGGAGAAGCCATGTCGCCTCTTCTGCGGGTCGGTCCTTCCATGCCACGCGGATTTCCTCCGGGCTTGCCTCCCCGGGACGGTGATGCCGACGGTCAAGGATGGCACTGGGGTACAGAGAGTCGGCGCCGGAATGCTCGAATTCCACTGGAATATGGTCCAACGTAGGGTGGTCACCGATCACCCGGCGGAGCTGAGACACATGGAAGACCGGGTGAATCCGCGATCCTTCCGGAAGGCGGAGTCGGTACGCCACCGCCCCAATGCGGCTAAGGATGTCGAACGGTCCGAAGAAACGCAGGGCAAATTTTGGACATGTTCGGCGTGCGGCGGAGAGTTGGCGGTACGGCTGGAGTTTGAGGAAGACCCGCTCCCCCACCAGAAATGAAAGATCGCGACGCTTTTTGTTTGCAAAAGTCGTCATCTTAGCTTGTGCCCGACGCAAATGATGCTTTAAGCTGACAAGGATGAGGTCCCGATCCTGAAGGTGCTCGGCCAAGCTCGCCACAGGGCATTCGCCCGGAAGGTAGCGAGTGAGAGACGGCGGAGGTCGGTCGTAAACGGTCTCGAAGGGAGAGGTGTTTGCCGCATGATGATAGGCCGTGTTGTAGGAGTACTCCACCCAACAAAGCCATTTGGCCCATGTGCCCGGCCGCTCGCCAATGAAGCAACGGAGGTACGTTTCAAGACACTGATTCAAGACCTCAGACTAACCATCCGATTGCGGGTGGTAGGCTGTGCTCATGCGTAGGCGAGTTCCTTGGAGACGGAAAAGTTAAGTCCAGAAGGCGCTGAGAAAAAGGGGATCCCGATCGCTGACAATAGAGCGGGGAAACCCATGCAAACGCACAACCTCGGAGATGAAACTGTCGGCCACCGTGGATGCTGTGTAGGGATGTCGAAGGGGAACGAAGTGGGCGTACTTGGAGAGACGATCCACCACCATGAGTATACAATCGTAGTGGGCCACCGGAAGGTCGGACCAAATAATACCGTGCGGTATTATGGAGTCGCCGGCGATAGCCTGCGACTGCGGCAAGAGAGGGGAAGGGCGGTCCGAGAAGGGGAGAAGAGAGGAAGAGAGGAAGAGAGGGAGAGAGGAATAGAGGGAGAGATTAGGGTTAGGAGAAACAAGGGGATCAGCCCCACTCAAATTACTTGATCCAAAGATAATCCAAAGGTTCACAATACCCCTCTATATATAGGAGGGTTCACATAACAAAATAACATAGCATAATAATAATTCCAATTTAAAATAGGACCGCCTCCCATATGCGGCCGGCGGTTAACCCCTTCCGGTTGGGTTTGGTTAGCCACTTCCGCTCGCAAGTGTTCCGTCGTTCTCCTCTTCGCCCGTTGTCCTCCTCCGTCGAGTGTACACTTGCCATGACGGCTCCTCCGGGTGTAGATCGGTAACAACTTGTTTCGCCAAATAAATTTAGACATTGAATATTTTATTATACTTGTTACTAGTTTGAGGTTCACGCGATAGGATTAACACGAGTTGTGAATGTAAATGATGATATTTGGATAATTGGGAGACCAGTTAGTGAATGATAGTTAATTGGATATTCAATTTGATGATTTGTTTCTCGTTTGATGAATAATGAGAAGAATGATAGAATATTGAGCACGAACAACAAATATCATGATAATAATTGTAACGAATTCTGCTTAGCAAGTATGTGATTGGTGTTTTGATATATCATGCTCGTAATGCTCATTTTACTTGGAAAATACTTGTGTCAGAGGATGGTTTACCCTATGTGAGTACTCGATATCTCTGATCTGACACATGTCAACTTACCTCTACAATATACTCGATAAACCTTCTTGATATTATGACCTTAACCTCTCGAACCTGCGAGGCTCAAACTCACTGTTTGGTTACTTCTGTATCGTCGAATTTGGTTTCGTATGTCTGTCTGAGTAAAACCTATTCTTGCACTGATCGTTCAATTTAAGTGTTTTCGTTTCTGTTAAAATCACTACAGTGTGAATCATGTAACTCATAATATCATAAGCAAACATTGAAACGTGTTGGGGTCACTTGGGTTGCAGCATTCACGGTGCCAGTTAGGACCCACTAAGACTCCTTGAGTCGGGCCTGGACCATGACGATGGTCACTACAAGTAGAAAGTTTTCTAATAAGACTCGTATCTGAACTGAGTGTGAACCATGCGCACCCACTCAGAACACCTACACACTTCATTGATTGCAGCTTATGATATTACTTGATCTAATATATATTATTCACCAAAGTAGTCTCTTGATTCTAATTATTTCTGTTGACTCATTTACTTGTCTGTTTTGGTAGCATCGTTTTATGAAAACTGATACTTGTATATTTTTGTTTCTACCGTTCTTTACTTTTACTTTGCTCACCTGATTATTTTCAATGTTCTGAGGCTTTTCCTTTCTGTTTTGGAATTGCCTTAGCGTTCGTGCAGCGCCTCCAGTTCCTCGAGCCCGATCTGCTTAAAGTTTCAGGTTCTATGTTTACATTTCTTTTACTATCAAATATTTCTTTTATGTAATAATTGCAATCAGACATTTTCTCTAGTATCATAGACAACTGTTAGGCTATTTAAATACTTTATGTACTAGAATTGATATTAATACATGTGCATCCCTTTGTGAATCATAATTGCATGAAATCTATAGTAGTACCTGTAAAAACATGAATTTACAAAAAGCATGTGCACTTAAAATTTTCACTGATTTAAACTCTAATAGCTTCCGCAATAAAATCAAACTATTTTCTCCAAATTAACTATTTTAAAACTATTTTCAGCATTCTCTGTATCCGTCTAAGCAGACATGACTTTCTTTCCACACATGTCTGTGGCATCACGACCCGTCCGAAGCGCACTCTGACTTTTGTCGAGACGGGTCGTGACAATTGGTATCAGAGGGAGGTTAGGGAGGTTATGGAGGTTAGTTTCAAAAGATAAAATATTTTATAATTATCACTTATTTTGAAACTTATTTTATAAAAAATAACTATACATGCATCATTTCTTCACTCAGCTTGTCATTATCTGTTGTTTGCGACTGAAACACGCGCACACTCACTCATAAGCATGAGTAGTATTCACACGAATGTTAAGGGAGTATGGGCAAACTTAACATTTTTGTGCATATGAATTTTCACTAAGATATACACCGCTTGCGAATATTAAATTGTATGAGCAATTTAATATTTTCAAGTGCGATGACATTAGAGTCTTAATATGCATGACATGTTAAGTGATATGAGCGCTTAACATGGCATGTGTATCCATTCATTTGCATTTATATCATAAAACATTGCACAATTGTGAAGCTAAGAACAACAATAATGATTGTACACATATGGATTTTCTAATTGCTTGACATGGCACATGATCTCGGTATTGCACTTGCATGATTATTACCTAGAGTTGTCCAATGAAAATGTTGTAAATATTACATAATTTACGTACATGAGAGTAGGAAATGTATTAGAATCTCTAATTTCAAGTTCTCGATATTCGTATTCACGTCTTTCTGTTCTGCTTAACTATCGATCTTATTCAGTCCTCTTGTTTTCCCTCTAATTAGCTTCTAAGTGTCAGCAAGGAATGAGATTCCTCTTGTGAATTGCTCTGCTGAATTATTTCAGCGTTGTCTTGTGATTCTCTAACTCCAGTTTGACTCGCTTTTGTCGATACTCAATCGACATTCAGCTTCTTTTCCTCTTTGGTGTCACGTCTTCCCTTCGTGCAAAGATCTTTTAGCTCTCGGATTCTCGTGTCTTGCCTTTCAATTTTGAGCTAATTGCAGCAATTCATGTATTTCCTGAAGCCAATCCTTCATATCCGTCTGAACTCGCTAAGTCTAAAGAGTTCTCCTGTGAACTTGAATCTGACATGCGGTGCAAGTATCTGTAACTTTTCTCTTGAACACAGTAAGTCTCCGCGCTTGTTCTCCTCTTTGTTTCCTTGTATTCATAGTTAACTTCTATGCTTTTATCTGCAAACCTTGTTGGAATGAATGTCATCTGAATTTTTGCTCTAAGAGTCCTCATTCAGAGAGCTTCTCAGAAAGTTTCTTCGCAAAACTTCCTAAGTAGGGGAGAATGTAACAACCCGGTTTTGATTTATGATATAATAATAATCTTATTAATAATGTTAAATTAAGGTTAATTTTCCCCTTATAAGCCAAATCCATTCCTTCAAAAACCCTAATCTCTTCCTCTTAAAAGCCCTGAGCCGAGCCAGCCCCTCTATTTCTCCCGATCCCGATTCTGCTCCAGCCCCGTCTCCCGTTCCCGCATCCCGCAACCTGCATGCCGCAGCCCTGTCTCCCGTTTCCGCTCCCGATTTTCGCCTCCCTGCTCAACGGCGCCTTCTCCTCCTCTGCAGGGAGTCGACAATCTCCTGCTTCTCTTGTAGTGTCCGCCGACTGCTTCTCCATCTTTAGGGTCGGCAACCTCTTCTTCTCAGTTTCGGGAGGCCGACATCAGCAGAAGCTTCCCTCTCCTCCTCCAGCAACCCTAATTTTGGCTCTTCTTCTTCGATTTGGCCGAGATCTGCAAGAGAGCAGTTAGGTTTTGCAAGTTGGGCTAAAATTTGGCTCCTTGAACCCGATTTTGACCTCCTTGGGTAAGAATCCCTCTCTTTTCCACTTTCCAGATTTGTTTGAGATTACTCGTTAAGTTTTTGTCTCCAAAATTGTGTAGAACTTGTGTTTCTGATTTTTTGCCGCTCTCACAATAATTTAACTGTGATATGTTCGTGTTTCCCGGCGCCGCTCCTCGATTCAATTGGTGAGAATCATGTGAAAACCCTCTCCGATTTAGGGTTTTCCTAGCTGAGTGCCGTCAAGTCTTAGTGTCCGCATGGAATCTCTTCTCCCCTCTCTCATAAGGGAGGTAAATTTCTTAACCGCTCTCTTGTTTGAGTTTTGCGATAATAATTGCATGTTAGCGTAGTGATAATTTGCTATATCGTTTTCATCGTTCTTGAACAAGTTCGCTTAAGTAGTGTCAATTTTGCTAGCGTCGCTTAGCCGCCTCCGACAGATTCAGCCTCCTTCAGGAAAGAAGAGATCATTTCTCTCTCGCAAACACTGAACTTAATTGTTTTGTCTGATCATATGTTTATATGAATTAAGCCTTGATTACTTGTTTCGCCAAATAAATTTAGACATTGAATCTTTTATTAGAGTTGTTACTAGTTTGAGGTTCACGCGATAGGATTAGTACGAGTTAATGTAAATGATGATATTTGGATAATTGGGAGACGAGTTAGTGAATGATAGTTAATTGGATATTCAATTTGATGATTTGCATCTCGTTTGATGAATAATGAGAAGAATGATAAATATTGAACATGAGCAACACGTATCATGATATAATTGAAACGAATTCTGGTTGGCAAGTATGTTATTGGTGTTTTGATATATCATGCTCGTAATGCTCATTTTACTTGGAAAATACTTGTGTCAGAGGATGGTTTACCCTAGGTGAGTACTCGATATCTCTGATCTGACACATGTCAACTTACCTCTACAATATACTCGATAAACCTTCTTGATATTTTGACCTTAATATCTCGAACTCGCGAGGCTCAAACTCACTGTTTGGTTTCTTCTGTATTGTTGAATCTGGTTTCGTATGTCTGTCTGAGTAAAACCTATTCTTGTTTTAATCGTTCATTTTAAATGTTTTTGTTTCTGTTAAAATCACTACAGTGTGAATCATGTAACTCATAATATTATAAGCAAACATTGAAACGTGTTGGGGTCACTTGGGTTGCAGCCTTCACGGTGCCAGTTGGGACCCACTGAGACTCCTTGAGTCGGGCCTGGGTCGTGACGATGGTCACTACAAGCAGGAAGTTTTCTAATAAGACTTGTATCCGGACTGAGTGTGAACCATGTGCACCCACTCAGAACACCTACACACTTCATTGATTGCAGCTTATGAAATTATTGTTCTAATATATAATATTCTCCGGAGTAGCCTCTTGATTCTAATTATTTTTGTTGACTCATTTACTTGTCTGTTTTGGTAGCATCGCTTCATGAAAACTGGTACTTGTATATTTCTGTTTCTATCATTCTTTACTTTTACTTTACTCACCTGATTATTTTCAATGTTCTGAGTTTTTTCCTTTCTGTTTTGAAATTGCTTTAGCGTTCGTGCAGCGCCGTCAGGTCCTTGAGCCCGATCGGCTTAAAGTTTCAGGTTCTATGTTTACATTTCTTTTACTGTTAAATGTTTCTTTTATGTAATAATTGCAATCAGACATTTTCTCTGGTATCATGGACAACTGATAGGCTATTTAAATACTTTATGTACTAAAATTGATATTAATGCATGTGCATCCTCTTGTGAATCATAATTGCATGAAATCTGTAGTAGTACCTTAAAAACATGAATTTTACAAAAATGCATTTGCATTTAAAATTTACACAGTTTTAAACTCTAATAGCTTCCGCAATAAAATCAAACTATTTTCTCCAAACTAATTATTTTAAAACTATTTTCAGTATTCTCTGCATCCGCCTTAGCAGACATGACTTTCTTTCCGCTCATGCCCGTGGCATCACGGCCCGCCCGAAGCGCACTCTGACATTTGTCGAGACGGGTCGTGACAGAACTCGCTTCCCAGCCTACCCGCCAACTTGATCTTATAATTTTATATGTTTATAAAACAGAAAAAGAAGAAATTTTTGGGATAATGAAAACCAAATTCAGTGTTGATTCGACGTCGCGTGTTTACTTTCGATGTGTGAGTCTTCTTATTGATTTTACGACGCTCGTTTCATTTTTCGATCAATATCGTTATTAAAAAAATGATTCATGTGACAGAGCATGATAGCTGCTTTGAAACTTGAATTCGGCCTTCTATTTTAATATGGGTTAACTTTAAGCAGTGGAATATTATAATTGTATCTCTAGTGGTATATAGAAGATGTTTATCTCCTGACTCTTACTTCTATTACTCCTCCGCCTGCTAGTGAATGCGTAGGGTTTCTAAGCTTCTCTTTTCTCTCGTTTCCTGTTTGTTGTGAGCTACTACTGCCAGCTTTTGGGTGTTGCTACAGCTGATTCCTTGTGCACCCACTATTGTATGTGGCTGGAAATTGTTGTATGTGGTTGGAAAGTGGATCTAAGCTGGCAGTTTTGGGCTGCACCTCCACTGTGAGCTTCTTTCTCCCTTCTCTTTCTTATGATTGTGGATTTACGAGTTTCTATGTTGAAATTTGGAAGGGATAAGATAAGGGCTTTCAGATTTTGGGGTTTTTCTATGTTGTTCTAGTCAGGTTTTCCTTCTCTTGGGCTGATTTGTGTTGAATTAATTGTATGGATTGAGTCTCCATGGACTGTTGGAGGATCTCTTCTTGTTTTCCTTGGCCGGCTGTTGGTGGTAGCTAATTTGGTGTAAAGGACCGGTAGTTGGGTGATGGCTGGTTTTGTGTGTGTGTCGATCGACTATTGTTGGAGGGGATATTGTCTTGAGAGTAGTGTCTCTTGATTTCAACTTTTGATGATGTTGTTGGCAGCCTTTGGTGCTGCTGTGGGCAGCCTTTGGTGCCGCTGTGGGCAGCCCTTGGTGCGGCTAACAACAACTCTTTTGCTGTGATTGGCTGCCCAAACTGTTGTCCTTGTGTATTTTGTTAGTTGGATTAAAATGTCAAGTGGTCATAGTTGATTGATATCAGTTATGGCTGAATATTGAGTTGACTTGATGTTTGTTGTGTCACCGAAGCTAGTCCTTCCCTAGACAACTCCTAGAGGTCGTAGTTGTGGCTGTCTTAGGAGTCTGCTCATATTTATTTTCGGCGCAACCCTAAAGTAAATGATTTCTTGATATTGCAAAGGATGGTGTTTGGCGATACACGTGACGAGAATCCTACGAGGGACAAGGGCAAAGGAAAACTTGGGGTGAGTCCATACTACGTTGATTACGAATATTTTACTTTGCTCTCTTTTACTCTGAGCTACTTATTTGAATGACATTGTCTCAGAATTGAAATGAATTTGAAACAGATGAAATCGCTAAAAAATTATTAGCGAGCAATAGAAACTCGGAGGGATATATTGAATTCTTATATTTGAAAATGCATATGAATTGAATATGAAAAGAACATGAAATCGAAAATACGTCGACGCATCGAAATGCGAAGGGACGGCCTTGTCGGGGGGGGGGGGGGGGGGGGGTCGAACTCCTACAGAATTTGATATAGATTTGTCCAATATAGGAGGCGTGGAAGCCTATTGCGCGTGCGAGCACCCTAAATCGGAAATTGATGTGATGGGCTGACGGGCCCAGATGTTGAAGAAAATAAGATTGACCCTCAGCATTTTGAATCAATGCCTGATATGAACCTCGAACTGAATTGAGTACAGGAATGATTAAGAATGAAAGAATAAGAATTGATATCAGAGATATTTTTGTTTTGCCTTGCCTTTCTTGCTTAGATATATGTCTATTTTAATATAGATTTGAATAACTGTTTATTACTGCTGGCTTTCTTGTCTGATTGCAGTGCAATTGAAAAGGTAAGTAACTCACTTAGTTTTCTAAACTAATTGATTGTCGATTTTTCTTTTTAGGATCAGACCGCCAGCATACCAGACCCCGCTTGGAGGGTACCAGCAAAGGCAGAACGAAGTCAGAGAAAGGCATGGTTCGCCCACGGGTTAGCTAGTGTTTGCACTTATTTAGATCTACCATCTGTTTAGTATCTTTTCCCTGTATTGTGGTAGACATGGTGTACAGTACCTTGCATAAATAAAAAGTTAGTTATATTACTCCTGGTACAACTCTTGTGTTATACTTATATCTGCTGCGTTATATTAATTGTGAAAAACCGCTCAAAATATAGATATAATGTAAAGACCCAAAATAAAAAAAAATACGTGTAAAAATTTTCTTATATCCCTGATGATGAAAGAGGCATCTGAAATGTTTCCGAATCCTTTTTGACGAATTTGTGTTTAGCTTTATTTTCGTTCTTTTATTATTGCTTTGGGTATTAAAGGTAATCACAAGTGGGCTAGCTATTTCTTTGGGCTGAGTTTATTAAGTGGGTTGTCTTTAGTCCTTTTGGGCTGTTGTTATCAAGTGATGGCTAGTTTTATGAACTTTGGCAGCTTTGTTTTATGGAGGTTTGATTGTTGTGACACTTGGCTAGCCAAGTGTTAGCTGAATTTGACTTTGGGATTCACGCAGTGACACCTATTGAAGTTAGTTACTTCATTTTGGCTTCTTCTTGCCTCTTCACCGCCATGCCCCTCTTTAAATACATGGTGGATTTCCTCCTCTTCTTCTCCAACTGCACTCCCTCTTCTCTGTTGCCCCAAACTGTTGTTGTACTGCTGTCTGAGCCGCTGCTCTTTGCTGTCCTGCTACCTGAGCCATTGCTCCCTGTTGTCCTGCTACCTGAGCCGCTGCTCCCTGCTGTCCAGCTACCTGAGTCGTTGCTCCCTGCTGTCTTGAGCCGCTGCTCCCTGATATCTTGTTGCACCACTGCCTCCTAGCTGCTGCTCCCGAGAATGCTGTCCTAAGCTGTTGCTGCCTTGCTGCACCTCTGTCGCTGGACTGCCTTGTTGCACCTCTGTCGTTGGACTACCTTGCTCTCTGCTGCCCCAACCTGTTGCTTTTACTCACCCAAACTGCTGTCCCGAGACTGCCTCTTCTGCTGCTTTACTGAACTGTGTCGTAAGCTTGTTGCTGCCTTGCTGTTGTTTTCTTGGTTGTTGCTCCCGAGCTCCATGTCTAGCTGAGCTGAACAGTGCCCTTTCTCCTCCTCCCTCTTTCTCCTCCTTTTGATGGTTAATTTATTACTTTCATGGATGATTTGAATTGATATTTTGTGACTATTTTTTTTGGAGGCTTAGCTCACTTTTTATACCTTGTTGGACAACACTTTTAAGAAGACGGGAAGAACATTTAGGGGCTGGTTTTAGCCCATTTCGAGGCATATTTATCGCTGTCTGGCAAAGTATAAAATCATATTTTGGCCTTTGAACCTTTAATTGAGATTTTCGGTTTACCGTTTCAGCTTTCCGATGTTTAGCGAATCTTTCTAAATCTTTTACGCTTTATGCTACGAGCAAAACGAGATGCAACCCAAATTAAGATGTATATTATTTCAGTGGTTTCCAAAGTCCATAATTTCGAGGATGGCGTCCCGTGATAACCGTGGCATTCATGCTGAAAAGGATACGGATAAAGGAAAGGAAATGGTCAGTATTTTATTTCTTGAAATTATGGGTATCCAATTATTTTGCAGTATCTAATTTATTATCTCTTAAAACTACCTGTGCATATGAGTTTCGACTTGATGATATATCGCTAAATAAATAAAAGTGGGCGAGGGGACAATTAAGCGATGCAGATTTCTGAGGGGAAATTATTATTAAAAACTAATGTTTGATAATTAAGAATTTAAGTAAACTTCAGCAAAGGAAAATACGAGGATTCAAATCCGATGATGTGGAGGCATCTACTGATGGATTCACCAGTAGGGGTGAGCCTACAATTATGCCCTTCGGGGGTGTGGCCAATTCAAGTTGCATGCCTAAGTATTTCCCATAATATGAAACTAAAAGAGTGAGATTTCAGGGAATTTCAAATTGTATATTTCAGTAATTATGATTTAAATGTACTATAAGCATATTGGTATACTCCCTTTGTTGCATGTATAACTGTTTCACGAAATTATTGTCTCACATAGTCATATTTTTATGACTAACCTTCACTGGATTCAATTTTTGCTCAGACAACAAGTGTGACTCCAAGTGCACGGCGGAGGTTCGTGCCTGAAGAATTAGATCAGGTATGGTTAAATGTCTACAAAGGAATCGAAAAAGGTTTTGAAAGTCATAGTCTACTCTATTCAAAAAATTATTGTAAATTTTATCAGACTTGGAATAAGCGACTGTAAGAACGTTGTAAATAAATAAAATAATTGATGTTAAAGTTCTGTGTTACTCCTTTTGTACTGTGTTTTTCTTTCCCACGATCCACTATTGAAAATTAATGTCGATCATTTTGGGAAGCCCGAAAAAAGGGTCTTCATATATAAATTGTGGCAGACTTCGGGCCGTTACAACGCTAAACAGAGCCTTAAACTCTCAATGCTTTTCGTGATATCCCATAGTAGATTTCCTTGCTGAGGAAAGTAGGCAATGAAGAAACAAGAATTCGAACATGTTTTCTCTCTTTAATAACTCTCGAGGGTAGTGTTTCATAAGATTTTACGATCTCCACTCTTAATACATCTAGCTTGATTACAATCCCTAGATATTCAAGTTCTTGCATTAGTTATTATATATTCCTAGTCATCAGTACAACCCTATTATATCAATCACCAAATATAGTAAAATATTCTTTGCTCGGTGCTCTTAACTTTTTTTTTCTTTCTTCAAATTAAAATAAAACAACCATATTAAATTTTTTTTCTTAATAACCTTTTCTACCGCAGATCCTCATTGCGCGGGAATGATTTGTGCACTGGGCTGCCCTTTAATAACCTTTTCTACCTCCTCACTCAACCACAAAATCTTCTTAAAACTTACTAGAAAACAATCTTTTCCAAGACTAATATTAATAAATACATTCTTCAGAACTTTGGTTTGCCTCTAACAACCTGTCATGAAAGGCCATTAATTTCTCAGCTTTCTAAGTTCACCATCAAATCCCAGGCTACTATTTCTTTCTTCATAACTATTACTATTTATTGTGGGGTCAAACTTTCTCTTGAAATCACCTTATAATCTTTGCTAGAAGAATTATATTTCCTTCTAAGAAAAAAATATTTTCGGGGTGGCACCACTGTGTCGTACTAAATGCCTTTCTAGTTCTTTAAAGCATTCACAACTGCATGAACATACGCTACTGTAAAATCCCATTTAAGTCAATATCAACAAATATCTTATCTTTCTCAGGTATGTTTTATTGTATTGCATTCATCTCCAATTTAATATTAAAATTTACCCTCTAATCCAACCTGGGAATAAGAAACAACATTTATAATATCCTCACTAAAATATATCCTAATAGCAATCATAATTTCGTGGATCATAAGCACCTCAAATATTTTTTCCCAACTCAGTCCTCTTTTTCATAGTTGAGAACTGAAATCAATATTATTTTCCGTCTAAAATATAAACATTACATAGCACCTCTATATATACATAAAGGAGGAGAACCGAAACTAATATTAGAGGTGTGAGACTAAACACCAAGTGAGTCCCACGAGGCGAGCACATGCGTTCAAGGAAAGAAGAAAGAAAGTAATTCACTCTTATGGTTTTGGAGATGACGTGTGGTCAGATATTCTTTCAAACAAAAAGGGGTAAGGGCCTAATTCAGGGAGGCGGAAGAGTGGAACGGGAGGAGTAGGGGGAGGAAGAAGGCCCATTAAATGAAACTGGTTCCACGGAGCGATGAGCCGATAGGCGAACGAAGGCCCCAAAGGGTCTATTTTGAATTAAAAAATGTTCTGACTGAAAGTCTCATTTTGACAGTAGAAGTAAGATTAAGGCCGGTTGCTGAAAGAGTATTTGCTGAATATGTATTTGTCGTCCTAAGCCCGAGGCTGTCTTCGGTCGGTATAATGACCTTCCAATGTGCAAACGAGAAGCTAGGAGGAAACAATGGGCAATAATACTTATAATTCACCCCCCCCCCCCCCACAAGATGAGAGTATATGTTAATCATTCACAACTTGAAGATATTATGAATATAGGTGTATCAACACAGACCCTTGGTAATGATATACGTCAGTTGATCTTAAGATTGAATGAAAAGAGTGCAATGTTGCCTTTGTATAGATGGTCCTTGATGAAATGATATACGTCAGTTGATCTTAAGATTGAAGCTAGAGTCACTCACATATCTCTTGTAACATTGCTCTGTATTTTTCTTCTGCACTGGATCTTACTACCACATTTTATTTCTAACTTCTCCAACTCACGAAATTCTTCCAACAAAAGATAATATCCGGTGGTGGATTTTCGGTCATCTTGACTTTCAACCCAATCAACCTCTGTGTATACTTCCATATTCAAATGCTTATTCGTGTAGAATATGATTCCACGTCCAGGAGACATCTTCAAGTACCATAGCACTTGTACAACGACTTCTTGATGTCGCAATCTAGGAGAATGCATGTATCTGCTCAGGATCCCAACTACATATATGATACCAAGAGAAGTGTGTATGATGTAGATAAGCCTTCCCACCAATCTTTGGTTGCTAGCGGAGTTCACTTCCTCACCATCCTGATCTTCATCGATTTTACAATTTACTTTTATAAGAGAATATGTTGATGCACAACCAAGTATCCTTGTTTCTTCTAGAAGCCTCACAACATATTTCCTTTGAGAAATGAAGATTTCTCGATTTGATCACACAATTTCGATTCCTAAGAAATATTTTAACTTTCTTAGATATTTGACTTTGACTTCTTCACAGACGTGCTTTAAGTCGTGTGATTTCTTCCAAATCATTTCCTATGATAATAATATCATCGACATAGACAATGAGGACCGTCATTGTCTTTGCTTTCCTTTTAACAAAGAGTGTATGATCAAAGTAACTTTGTTGTATCCCAACAGAGTCATGGCTTGAAGATTGATTCAAACCATAGAGAGATTTTTTAAGTTGACAAACTCATTCGGATCCTGTCATTAAGAAACCTGCCGAAAACTTCATGTATACTTCTTCAAGATCGTCATGTAAAAAGGCATTTTTTAACATCCATGTGCTGCAGATCCCATCCCAAGCATGCAACGTACAATAAAATAATGTGGATGGAATCCATCTTGGCAACCGACGCAAAAGTTGAAAGATAGTTCACGAAAGGGGTTTGATTATATCCCCGAGTGACTAGCCGCACTTTGTATCTCGCTACGACTCTTTCCTGATTCAGTTTGACTGAGAACGCCAATTTGGAACCAACAAGTTTTTTCCATTCGGGAAATGAGATAGTTCTGAAGAGGGGTTCTTCTACAAAGTGGATGGAATCCATCCTGGCAATCGACGCAAAAGTTGCAAGATAGTTCACGAAGGGGGTTTGAGTATATCCCCGAGTGACTAGCCGCACTTTGTATCTCGCTACGACTCTTTCCTTATTCAGTTTGACTGAGAACACCAATTTGGAACCAACAAGTTTTTTCCATTCGAGAGATGAGATAGTTCCCAAGACGGGTTCTTCTACAATGCAGGCAACTCTTCTTTCATTGCCTTTTCTCATTTTGGTATATATCTTCCTGTCAAGTGTTAGGAATACAAACAGAAGACAAAGAGGAGATGTTGGCTTTATGTACATGTGTAAAATTTTAATATGAGAAATAATAATCCATAGGATATTTAGAAGAGGTCGGCTTACTCTTCAGATGCATTAGAGGTCAATGGAGATCTTCGCCAGGACCTGGTTCGAAAGATTATAACGGATATGGTGGAATAACAAGGGTTTGTACCATTTCAACACCAGTATTGCATCGTTGATATACCTAAGGAAGAGTATGAATAAAGCTCTCGACAACAGGAATCTAGGTGAGGGAAAAAGTGAACGTGGTAGATGGACAAGTGGAAGGAGAAAGATACGAGGCCACAATGGGAAGGGGAAAATGGGAGCATCAACATCAATGATCGACTCCCCCTTGACGAAAGCCAAAGAATTGTTCCCCTTCACGAAAAGTTAAGTCCATGGTACAGAAGAAACGCCGAGAGGATGTGTGGAAGACACATTTGGTAGACAAACGAGAGATATGGGAAGTATATTACAAAGTACTGGAGAAATGGCGGTTAATGAGGTAAGTCAAAGTGAGACCTTGCACCAATAGAATTTCAGGAGATTCATTATAATAAGAAGGCGTCGTGTGACTCCGAGGAGGTGTTTGTTCTCGTGTTCAGCAACATTATTCTGGGTGGAGGTATGGGTGCCAAAAACACCACGGTCATCGTACTTCACCCTACTGTCACTTAGGAGGACCCGAATAGTACTCCAAAAATGAGTGACCGCCATTTTGTGAAAAACTAAAGCAATCAAAAACATCACTTGTCCCTTTTAATAAGCACACCCAAGTGCAAGAAAAACAGTCAATAAATATCACAAACAAACAATAATAAGAGATGGAGGTTACAGGAGAAGGCCCTCACAAACAAAAGTGGACCCCCAATCTAACTATGAGTCTAACTATGTTGTACATATTGGAAAGTTCACAAACATCACAAACAAAAATGGACCCCCAATCTTATAATTTACCTTGCAAACTTACAATAACTTGTAACCTTCTACATATCGCAGGAATTTTTTCTCCTTCGCAATTATTCTCTTATAAAAAGCAATCATTATCCGCCTAATCATTGTGCCCACAGGTTCTCTAGTCTCGCCATTTAAAGTCTTCAAATTTAATGAGCTAATGTAGGACGACCCTTGCACACTATGCACCACAATCGAGTTGTAAGAACGCATCAGTTATGGATGACGCCCAAGGTAAACTTTCACCACATAAGTTAGTTGAGAGAAAACTTGAGGATGATGCCAGAAGAATTTAGGATGATGATTTCATAACCAATTTAAGTTCCACATTGAGATGGAAGAAAATTTCTAAACTTATCAAGTATTACAAATGAATTTCCATTATATTATTTGGGTATTGGACGCACTCATACAACACTGCTTAAAAAGAGCACCTAAGGGGGCTAGTCTTCAGGGAAATTGTGTTCCTACATTCCCCAAGATTTCTTAACCAAACTGTTTTGTATTTATTCTCATTAGTATATTTATAGCAGGGGACATATTATAACACCTATTTTTCTGCATATATAGCATATATCTAAAAAATATATTGTTTAGGAGCAAAGCGTACACACAATGCTCCAAACTGAAGGAATCAAAGTGTTGAAACCGGAAAACCGGCCTCTTGTGGAGTTCGACCCTCGGGGAAGGGGTGGCCGCGCACCTACTTCGCTCCTACAAGAAAAATGGCAAGAAGAAAGAAGAACTAAGGACTAGACCAAGGGCCCGGCGTGGAGGTCCCACCACACACCCGGAAGATCTTAGAGCGCTTCCCCTCCTTAGCCAAATGCCGGGCTAAGGTACCTCAGAAAGTGCTAGTAGGCCGGAGAATTAGTAAGCGTCCCCTCTGAGGTACCCCTTGGGTCCTATTTATAGGAAAAGATGACCTGCTAATATACAACCTTCACTGTTTTCGAGGACTACAGGCAAACCAAAAGGGGCCACATAGTAAAAGTATGCCATGGCCGAGGTGCGAGCTGGCCCTGGGGGGGCACTCGCTCGGCAGGAGGCCTGACTCGCCTCGCCTTAGGCCTAGGCGGGCAGGTACTCGGCAGACTTGCGCTCGACTACCGCCGAGCTCGGCTTGACCATTGCCGAGCTCGGGCTCGGCACGACGATCGTCGAGCTCCAACAGGAGCCGAACTCGGCACGGGCATCGTCGAGCTTGGCTCGACTATCGTCGAGCTTGTTTCTGCACCCGAAGTCGGCCTCGGCATGCCGGGCTTCGTTCGGCCATCGCCGAGCTCAGCTCGACTATTGCCGAGCTCGGGCTCGGCATGCTGGGCTCGGCGTACCCTGCCGAACTCGCATGGGGCTCGGGGATGGTTTGGGCCGGCCGGGTCGGCTCCTGTTAGCCCACTCGCTGGATACGGGGTTGTACACAATCCCCGCTCTTTGCGAGGTTGGCACAAACTCGGAAAGAAACATCCAACCCACTAGGATCCTGCGAGTGCGACAGGAGCCGAAAGGAATCTCTTGGTAGGTCCCACCGATGGCTATATATACATGCCCTGCCTGCTCGACTGACCCCCGCCCCTCTCTTTTCTTAAGTCCTGCCGAGATGCCACTCCCGAAGGAAGTCATGGAACGGCTCGCGAAATCGCGCGAGGAGACCGCCCTTCGTGCCGCAGCCCTGATGGATCTGAGCGCCCCGGCCCGTCGTTTTGCTGAATTCGGCTCGGCCAAGAGGGCGAGGCCCTTTCCTCCCGAGGCCGAGCACATCTTCGCCGACCTGAAGAGTACTTTAGCCCATGGCTCCGACTCTTCCAATCGTTCTGCCCTGGCCCCTCATGACAAAGATTTTGTGGATCTTACCACCGAACAGGACCAAGGCGGCGAGGTTTCCACACCGAGGGTCGAGAGTCTACCCGCCAAGGAGCCCGGGTCCTCCCCTGACCCGCGCCTGCGAGACTCGCCTCTTGTCACCAAAATCGTGGAGCCAGACCCGCGGGGGTCGGTATCGCCGACCCGCCTTCACTCTCAGCATCCCTCTCCTGCTCCTGCGGTTACTGGGATGGACGCCGAGCATACATCCGCTCCTGCTTCCCCCCAGGACATTGAAGGTATGCCCCTGACCTCCCCATTTTGCGTCTGATTCTAACCGGTGCTCGCTACTCCCACCCGCTGTCTCAACCTTCCTGTGCAGGCCTACCGGACCCAGCCGCGACTGATAACTCCGCCGAATGGGTCGTTTATTCGCCTCTTCCATCGCCGCGTACCTTGGACGTCTTTCTGGACTCGGAGGTGGACAGCCCCGAACGGTCGAGGCGAAGCCAGCTGGTCCTGAAGAAGCTAGTGCGCGAGCTTCAGGATCTGAAGAAAGATAACTCCCGGCTGCAGGACGAATGCGCGCAGCTTGCCGGCGAGGCGAGGATCAGTTCGACATACGCGGCCACATCTTCCTCCGTGCTTTTCGACGAGATTGACGAGAACCTGCGCGCCGCGAACAGGAACCTGGGGCAGCTTCGGCAACTCTTTGCGCAGCGGCTGGCGGCATCGGGCCGGCGAGGCCGGGGTAATTGAGGACGGCTCTCTTGCGAGCCGACCGGTACTCGCCCCCATTACCGCCTGGTCTATGCGCGCGCTTTTCTGATTTTCTTTGTTCTGGACAATTTTCTTTTTAATGATAAATAAAGTGTAAATTTTATCGCGCGAGCAGGCCTTTTCTTATTCGAGTGTTGCGTGCCTTTTCGGATTCCTGGGCTGGGCTCGCCTAGGTCGGCGAGTACAGAGTGGCGAGACGGGATACGCGAGGTGGGGTATGCGAGCCGAGCTGGTCAGTCGGTTTCGCTCCCCCTTCCTTTTCTATAAATAGGGATCCCCACCTACCCCCGGCTACGCCTTTATTGCCTTCTCATTTCTTACTTTCTTTGCCCTTCCTACCTTCCGCTCGCGTGCCTTCGTCTCCTTCGCGAGCATGGGTAAAGGAAACCCCGACTCCGAGGGCCGCTCCAAGTGCGCCCAGAACTTCGTAGATCACTGTTTTTTTGAGGGGAATACCACGGCGAGCGAGCTCGCCGAGTTTGTGGCGGATTACGTTCCCGCCGGCTTTGTGGCCCGCCTCCCGGCGGATCATGAGGCCATTAATTCATTCTTCGAGGACGAGCTCGCCTTCCCCATCTCGCACTTTGAGGTGGGGTTGCGCCTGCCGCTCTGGCCGGAGGTGCGCCAGGTACTCAAGTACTACGGCGCTGTGCCCGCGCAGCTCAACCCCAACGCTATCGCCATGATAGTGGGGTTTGCCTGCTACCTCCGCCGAGAGCGGATCGAGTTCAACCTGACCGTCTTCCGCAAGCTCTTCTCCTACAAAGCCAACGCCGACGGGGTCGCATTCTTTGGCGGCACATCCATCAAGATCCGCGAGGTCGCCAACAAAAATCACAACTGGATGTCGAAGATTGCCTTCGTCCGGGGCGACCTCGGCAACATCCCGTTCTCGCCCTTACAGAAGAGCGAGGAGGTTTATCGGCCGCCGTCGGTGTCTGGTAATGACGCCGAACTCCACAAGTTCTTCTTGTACAAGGACTTCGAGGTCGCCTTCCTTCGTCGCGGCCTCGAATCCCTGCCACCTGTCCTTCCCGGTGAAGGTTTGTCTCGCTTACCTTCCGCTCGCCATTTGGCCTAACCGATCAGAACCTTATTTTTTGGCTAAGTCTTTTTTGCAGGGGAGCGACTGATCCCGGTGAACCCTCCCTTCGCCGACCCGGGGGTGTTTTCGGATCCGCTTGAGCGGGCTCGGGCTGCGGCCGAGGCGTGCCGGGAAGAGAAGGCCAAGGGGAAATCCTCCAGCAAGAAGCGGTTGGAGCTTGGGGGGCCGAGCTCGGTCCACCGCCCCTCGGCCCTTAAAAGGGCGAAGGTGGTCTCGCGGGGCCCTCCTCGGCAGCCCGCGTCGCCCGTCAAGTTCATGAGCTCGCCGGAGGTTTTCTCCGACGAAGCTCCGGCGAGCCCACTGAAGGAGACATCATCCCCTCGCGAGAAGAGGCGCGGGTCCCCCTCTCCTTCCTCCGTCGAGGAGGTTCCCCCCAGCGGCTCGGGAGCTCCAAAGGACCACCCCCACTTTGGGAAGGGGGGAAGGAGTAAGGACGCGGCCGGCGAGCCGATGCTGCTCTGGGACGAGGGAGCCCATCGCGTCTCCGTCTCCACTCGCGCCCCTTCCTGGGGAGCTCGCCGGCCTCCCACGGGCCACGCATTTGCCCTTGGCTTCGGCCTCTATGGCCGGGAGGGCGCCGACGCCTACACGAACCTGACCCCCCGGCAGATAGGTCACGAGGGCCTGCAGGCGCATCTGAGGGCCTTTGAACTCCACCATATGATGGTCCGCCGCGGCTTCCAGCTCAGCCAACTCCTGATCAAAACCGAGCAGGAGCGCGACCTGGCGACGGAGAAGGCTGCCGACGCGGAGCGGCGGTTCGGCATCGCCGAGCGCTTACTCGACGAGGCTTCAGGCGGGCTGGTAAGAGTCGACCGACCCTTGTTTTAACTTGGGAAATGTTTTTCAGGGAGTTTGACCTTCTCATTTTTCAGGATGCCGAGTCTGCCAAGGTGCTGCAAGCTCGCGTCAGTGAGCTGGAGGGCGAGACTGCCCTGCTGCGGCTCCGGCTCGCGGATCAGGAGGCCGGCTCGCGCGAGCAGGAGGCTTCTGTTGCTCGGTCGGCGGCCGAGGTGGAGTCGCTAAAGGAGCAGAACCGCTGCCTCCAAGGCGAGGTCAGCCGGCTGACGGAAGCCCTCTTCCCTCCAGACAGTGCCGAGCCGCCTTTCCCCTACAAGCGGCCCCGGGTCTTCGGCGAGGGGGAGGTAATGGAGCGGCTGCGAGTCAACTCGATCGAGTCTGCCGAATGCCTGCTGAACGCCATGAAGGGGTCGGGGATTTTGTCTGAGGGCTGCGAGGAAGTGGCGGTCCGGGACCTTCTGCCGAGCCTGTTTCCGCCGTCTCCGCCCAGCGAGAAGGAGGAGAGCTTCGGCTCCCTTTTTGATGGGGCGAAGGGCAAGGAACGATCGATTGGGGGCGAGGAGGACCGCCATTCGGGAGAGGAGGGCGAGAGCTGACCGAATTCCTCTATTTTTTCTCTCTTTTTTTTTGTAATCATCCCCCCTCTTTTCCTGTAATCTCGCCGAGGCGAGCCCTTCCTTCTTTCGCGATTATAATGAAAGGAACTTTGCTTTTGATTTTCTCTTTTTTTTTTTTATCTTCCGCGCTAGAATGCACGTGAGTTAGGATTCGCGTTCGGCGAGAGGCCTCAGGCGTTGGCGGCGGCCAGGCTCGCGAACTCTTCGCTTACCTGCGAGGCGATCTTCGCGAGAACGGTTGCCGTCGGCGCCCGCTTGTCATACCGAGGAATGCCCTCTGCCGAGCAGAAGCCGCGAGAACGGGCTCGCCCCCCGGGGGGGGGGGGTATGTTCTTCCACCAACCGAAGGTGGATCGAAGAACCCCCTTTTTAACAGAAATTCAAGGGGGACAGGACCCCTTGAGCTCGCCCTTCTAACTGGCGGGTTTGCTCGGATACGCTTGTCATGTGTCAACTCCCAGGTCCACCCCCTGGTCAGTAATGACGTCCATCGAGACCCCGGCCCTGCCAGTTTGGGGGGAGCCTGACAGCGGGAGAATCGAGACCTAATCCCGGAGCGAGAAGACTTAGAAACTCTTGCCTCTCCCGGGTGCTACCACCGGGCCAGTCAGCTAGGTGGGAGCCTGAGGGCGGGTGTTGAACATCCTCCGGGCTCAGCCCCAGGGTCATAACGACGTCCATCGAGACTCGGCCGTGCCAGCTAGGTGGGAGCATGACAGCGGGAGAATCGAGACCTAACCCCAGAGCGAGAAGACTTAGAAACTTTTGCCTCTCCCGGGTGCTACCACCGGGCCAGTCAGCTAGGTGGGAGCCTGAGGGCGGGTGTTGAACATCCTCCGGGCTCAGCCCCAGGGTCATAACGACGTCCATCGAGACTCGGCCGTGCCAGCTAGGTGGGAGCCTGACAGCGGGAGAATCGAGACCTAACCCCAGAGCGAGAAGACTTAGAAACTTTTGCCTCTCCCGGGTGCTACCACCGGGCCAGTCAGCTAGGTGGGAGCCTGAGGGCGGGTGTTGAACATCCTCCGGGCTCAGCCCCAGGGTCATAACGACGTCCATCGAGACTCGGCCGTGCCAGCTAGGTGGGAGCCTGACAGCGGGAGAATCGAGACCTAACCCCAGAGCGAGAAGACTTAGAAACTTTTGCCTCTCCCGGGTGCTACCACCGGGCCAGTCAGCTAGGTGGGAGCCTGAGGGCGGGTGTTGAACATCCTCCGGGCTCAGCCCCAGGGTCATAACGACGTCCATCGAGACTCGGCCGTGCCAGCTAGGTGGGAGCCTGACAGCGGGAGAATCGAGACCTAACCCCAGAACGAGAAGACTTAGAAACTTTTGCCTCTCCCGGGTGCTACCACCGGGCCAGTCAGCTAGGTGGGAGCCTGAGGGCGGGTGTTGAACATCCTCCGGGCTCAGCCCCAGGGTCATAACGACGTCCATCGGGACTCGGCCGTGCCAGCTAGGTGGGAGCCTGACAGCGGGAGAATCGAGACCTAACCCCAGAGCGAGAAGACTTGGACTATTTCCTGAGTGTTTAATGTCGTTCTTTAACGGAAGTTACGTCACATTGCATGTCATTGTTACGATTATTGTGGAGAAATAGTCAAATACATTGCATTCGGAAAAAACTGAGGTACGTACAAGTTTTCAAGGATAAAAGCGCTTCAGGTCGTCGCCGCTCCAGGTGTGGTTCAAAGTCTCGCCTTCCACATTCTGGAGGTGGTATCCTCCCGACTTTAGCGCCTCCTTCACGATGTAAGGCCCCTCCCAATTTGGATGGAGCTTGTCCACGGCTGCCGATCTTCCTGCCGCATCTACCTTCTTTAGAACCAGGTCGCCCTCCACGAACTGCTTGACCCGGACATGCTTGTCGAAATACTTAGCCATCCTCCGCTTGACTTCCTCCTGCCGGACTGCGGAGAGGTCGCGTACTTCCTCTATCAAGTCCAAAGAGAGTCGTTGTTCTTCCTCATTCTCAACTCTCCACTCCTCCCTTCCAGCTTCTGCCTCGGCAACCCTGGGAGTACGGACCTCGAGTTCAATGGGGAGCACCGCCTCGCTTCCGTGAGATAGTTTAAAGGGCGTCTCCCCGGTGGCGGTGTTGGGGGTAGTCCTCAGGGCCCAGAGGACCGAGGGGAGTTGCTCCACCCAATTACCCTTCAAATTCTCCACCTTCTTTTTCAGGAGGTTCACGATAATTTTGTTGGCCGCTTCCACTTGCCCGTTGCTCCTAGGGTGGTGGACAGAGGCGAACCTGAGGTCGATCCCGAGCTCTCCACAGAACTTAATGAACTCATTGCTGGCGAACTGTGGTCCGTTGTCGGTGACGATGGCCTGGGGCATCCCATGTCTGCAGATGATCTCCCCCCATACAAAATTTCGAATGATCTGCGAGGTTACCTTGGCCAAAGCTTTTACCTCCATCCACTTGGAGAAATAGTCGATCATTACCAGCAAGAATCTCCTCTGCCCACTTGCCTGTGGGAAGGGGCCTACCAGGTCCATTCCCCAAATTGCGAAAGGCCAAGGGGCCGTGATACTCCTGAGTCGCTGAGCCGGTTGCAGTTGGAGGGGGGCAAATAGTTGGCACTTGTGGCATCTCTTGACAAATTCTAAGGCATCGTGCCTCAGGGTAGGCCAGAAATACCCCTGCCTGATGATTCTTCCCTCCAGGGCCCGCCCTCCTGAATGGCTCCCGCACTCCCCGGAGTGGACTTCTTCCAAAATCCTCGGCGCCTCCCCCTCCGCTACGCAACGAGCGAGTAATCCTGAGAGGGTCTTGCGGTAAAGTTGCCCGTCGCGCAAAAGGTAGTATGCCGATTTGTACTTGAGCTTCTTCCTATCCATCCCTTCTGGGTACTCTCCTGTGGACAGGTAGGTAGTGAATGGGTCCATCCATGTGGACCGCCGATCTATCTCCATCAACTCCCCTTCTTCTAGGGATGGGTGGAAGAGGTCCGTGATAGTGCCCCCCACCCGAGGGCCGCGCTTGGCGAGGTGGTCGACTTGTTCATTTTCCTCCCGGGGCACATGTTGAATGGAGAAGGTCTGGAACCCACCGATGATTCCCTTAACCTTTGCCAAATATCGTTGTAGGGTGGGCTCCCTTGCCTCAAACTCCCCGTTGATCTGGGAGGCCACTACCATGGAGTCAGTGAGGACCTTCACATCGTGCACCCCCAATTCCTTGGCCAGGCGTAGTCCTGCGATTACCGCCTCGTACTCGGCCTGGTTGTTGGTTATGGAGAAATGTATCACTACCGTTTGCTCGATCCGGGTCCCTTGGGGGCTCTCCAAGACGACCCCAACCCCCAGGGAGTGTTTCCCTGAAGCCCCGTCCACCATCACCTTCCATGGGATGGGACGAGTGAGTTTGTCCTCCGCCACCTCAACCACATAATCAGCCAGGAAGTCAGCCATCGCTTGTGCCTTGATTGCGAGCCGGGGGACAAAGGAGATGTCAAACTCGCTCAACTCCACCGACCACTTGGCGAGTCTTCCCGAGTGCTCCACTCCCTCGAAGATGCTGCGGAGGGGGTGGTCAGTTACCACCTGGATGGAGTGTGCCTGGAAGTAGGGCCTGAGTCTCCGGGCCGAGATGATTAGGGCGAAGGCCAACTTCTCAAAGATGGGATAGCGGAGTTCTGCCTTCCTCAGAACCCTACTCACATAATAAATGGGTAGCTGCTTTCTCCCCTCTTCCCGAACTAAGACAGAACTTACGGCCTCCGCCCCGACCCCTAAGTACAAAAACAAGTCCTCCCCCTCCTTTGGCCCTTGGAGCAGGGGGGCCTGAGTCAACTGCCTCTTCAAGGCCTGGAATGCCCCCTCGCATTCCGGGGTCCATTCAAACTTCCGACCCCCCCTTAAGGTCTTGAAGAAGGGGGAACACCTCTCCCCGGCCCGGGAGAGGAATCTGCTTAGTCCCGCCAGCTTCCCTGTCAGCCGTTGTACCTCCTTCGCGTCCCGAGGTGGCCCCAACTCCATAATTGCCCGGACTTTGTCAGGGTTGGGTTCGACCCCGGCAGGGGTGAGGAGATGACCCAAAAATTTGCCTTTGCTTGCCCCGAAGATGCACTTTAGAGGATTCAACCTCATCTTGTATCTGGGCAAAGTGTCGAAGGTCTCCTCCAGATCCCGGAGGTGAGAATCGACCTCTCTGCTTTTTACCATCAGGTCGTCCACGTACACTTCCAAGTTCCTTCCCTTCTGTCCCTGGAATACACGGTCCATCATCTTCTGGTATGTAGCCCCTGCATTTTTTAACCCAAAAGGCATCATCTTGTAGCAGTAGCATCCATCCCCTGTGATGAACGAGACATCTTTTATGTCAGGAGGGTGCATCCTGATTTGATGATAACCTGAAAAAGCATCTAAAAAACTCATCACAGAAAAACCAACGGCTGAATCTACCAGCGCGTCGATTCTAGGCAAGGGGTAACAATTCTTAGGGCATGATTTATTAAGCAGTGAAAAGTCTACACACATCCTCCACCGGCCGTCCCCTTTTTTCACCATTACAACATTCGAGACCCAGCCGGGGTATTGAATCTCGGAAACGAAGCCGGCCTTAAGGAGCTTGGCGACCTCCTCCCTGATGGGCTCGGCCAGTTTGTCCGTGACGGACCTCCTCTTCTGCTGGATGGGGCGAGCCTCCGGGTGTAGATTGAGGCGGTGGCAGACGACGTCGGCATCGATCCCAGGCATCTCCGCTGCGCTCCAGGCGAAGACATCCACATTCTTTTGGATGCACTCCAGCATCCTGTCTTGATCTTCCGGAGTCAGCCCTCCGCTGATGCGGACCTTCTCCACCCTGCCACCCTGGGTGAGGACTTCCATCTCCACGACCTCCTCGGCGGCCTCCAACCGGGACTGCTCCTCCCACTCTGCGGCGTCCTCCCTTCTTGGTGTAAGGACCTCCCCTTCCCCTGGGATCATCGCCCCAACCGACCCTTCTGGGAGCATCCCCTCGCGTGCTTCCCCTTCCATTCCTCCTTCCTCCCCACCTTCTTCTCCGGCCTCCTGCCCTTCCATCTCCTCCATCCTTCTCCCCATCCCCTCGGCCTCCTCCTGCCAAGAAATCGAATTCACCGCGGTTACATAGCATTCCCGAGCCGCTTTGGGGTCACCGCGAACCCGGACCTGGATCCCGTCCACATTAAACTTTAAGCATTGATGGAAGGAGGAGGGGACGCATCGGAAGGCGCTGATGAGGGGTCTCCCAAAAATGGCGTTGTAGCTGCTGGGGGCCTCAACTATGACGAATCGACAGTTCCGGGACTGTCCCCCCAAGCTGACGTGAAGTCCCACTCCCCCCTCTACTTCTTTCCTCTCCCCCGAAAAACCGAAGAGGGGCCCATCGGAGGCCAGCACCCTCTTGGCCTCTACCTGCATGGCATCGAAAGGCTTCTTGAAGATGATATTGACTGAGCTCCCATTGTCAATGAGGATCCGGGAGACTGTGAAATTTTCAATGGCGGTCTGGATGACCAGCGCATCGCAGAAGGGGTCATCGTGACCCGGCATATCCTCCCTTGAGAAGGTGATCCTCTCTTCCGGGGGTGGAGTCTGAGATGTGGAGCCGATGCTCCTTCGGTACATGGTGTGGAGGCTTGCTTTCCGAGAAGCCTCGACTCCCACCCCCCCATGGATCACTCTGATCCCCCCTCGGGTCCCCACATCGGCCCGGTCTTCGCAACGATCCCCCTCCGCCTGAGGCCGGACTTCCTCAATCCGCACCTCCTGATGATTCCGCTGCTGCTCCCGGTTCTCCCGCACCTCGAGGAACTCCGGACACGTGACCGTCGTGTGCCCCTCTTCCTGATGGTAGTCGCAATAGGGCAGGTCTATCCTGACCTCCCTCCTCCTCCTCGGTTGCCCTCTCCTTCGCCCTCCCAGGGCGATAGCCATGGCCTCCTCCTGGTCGGGAAGAGGCGGTCTCTGGCCCTGCCTCCCCCCCTGGAGGTAAAACTGGCCACGCCCACCTTGACGGTTGTCTCCCCCCTGATAGCCCCTCCGTGTCCCTTGATCCTGCCACTCCGGCCTCCAACCCAATCGGTTGTTCGGTTCCTGACGCCCCCACCTATGCTGCTGCGGCTGCTGCTCCCTCTGTCGGGGCTCGACCCTTCTCTCCTCCTGGGCCCGACCTCCCCTTGGCTTCTCTTCCTCCACGGCCCACCTAGCCAACCTCCGAGCGAACTCTGGATGTGCCGCCTCCATGTCGGCCTCCCTTGCCGCCCTCTCCAAGAGTGCTTCGAAAGACACTGGAGGCGTCCTTTTTAACTCCATGGCGAAGAACCCGGGCTGGAGACCCAGGGTGAAGGCCACCATCATGGTGTGCCCTGGCATCTCTTGTACCTGAGACAGTTCTTCCTGGAACCTGTCCAGGTAACTTCCCAGGGTCTCCCCTACTTTCTGCTTGACTCGGAACAGGGACTCGACCTCCCTCTTCCTCTTCTTCGAGGTGGTGAATCTCAGCATGAATCCTCTGCGCAAATCCTCGAAGCAGTAGATGGAACCGGCCGGGAGCTGATGAAACCACTCCCTCGCTTTTTCCCTGAGGGTGATGGCGAAGAGCCTACACTTGAAACCATCCGACATCTGTCGGATTGACACCACGTCTTCGAACCACTGGACGTGCTGGGTCGGATCTCCCTTTCCTGAGTAGTAGGACATCTCCGGCTCTCGGAATCCTTCTGGGACCGGGGCTGACGAGACGAACTCGCTGAAGGGACTTCCTCCTTCAGCTGGGCGAGTTGGGAACTCCCTCCCTGCCGTCTCGCCGAACAGATACTCGCCCGCCGAGCCCGGAAAGAGGACTCGCCCTCTCGGCTCGCGCTCCCCCTCGCTCGCGACCTCCTTCCCTGCGCGCCTGAGGGGCGCATCGTTGCCCAACGCTGGATCGGCGACCACGGGCACCGCAGGCGTCGTACTCTCGGCTCGCATGCCGAGTGCGACCCTAACCAGCCCGAGCACTTCCTCCCTGAGCTCCGCGGATATCCCTGCCGTCGCGGGGGGGGGAGGGAGTGGCGAGTCCCCCCTTCCTGAACCTTGCCCCTCGTCTCTTGCCATTAGTCCTGTGGAAGATTTTCTGTGTTGACCACGTTCCACGCTCACCGCACCAAAGTGTTGAAACCGGAAAACCGGCCTCTTGTGGAGTTCGACCCTCGGGGAAGGGGTGGCCGCGCACCTACTTCGCTCCTACAAGAAAAATGGCAAGAAGAAAGAAGAACTAAGGACTAGACCAAGGGCCCGGCGTGGAGGTCCCACCACACACCCGGAAGATCTTAGAGCGCTTCCCCTCCTTAGCCAAATGCCGGGCTAAGGTACCTCAGAAAGTGCTAGTAGGCCGGAGAATTAGTAAGCGTCCCCTCTGAGGTACCCCTTGGGTCCTATTTATAGGAAAAGATGGCCTGCTAATATACAACCTTCACTGTTTTCGAGGACTACAGGCAAACCAAAAGGGGCCACATAGTAAAAGTATGCCATGGCCGAGGTGCGAGCTGGCCCTGGGGGGGCACTCGCTCGGCAGGAGGCCTGACTCGCCTCGCCTTAGGCCTAGGCGGGCAGGTACTCGGCAGACTTGCGCTCGACTACCGCCGAGCTCGGCTTGACCATTGCCGAGCTCGGGCTCGGCACGACGATCGTCGAGCTCCAACAGGAGCCGAACTCGGCACGGGCATCGTCGAGCTTGGCTCGACTATCGTCGAGCTTGTTTCTGCACCCGAAGTCGGCCTCGGCATGCCGGGCTTCGTTCGGCCATCGCCGAGCTCAGCTCGACTATTGCCGAGCTCGGGCTCGGCATGCTGGGCTCGGCGTACCCTGCCGAACTCGCATGGGGCTCGGGGATGGTTTGGGCCGGCCGGGTCGGCTCCTGTTAGCCCACTCGCTGGATACGGGGTTGTACACAAAGCAAAATACTAGTAAGTTTAACTCCCCAAAAATTATTGTGACATGAGAGACGGTGGGTCTCATAGCTGCAATGAGTTATGTGATAGTTATAGCAGGGGACATATTATAAAACCTTCCAAGTAAAACCACTTCTTACCTTCAAGGCCTTCCAAACTAGATCTGCCGGGATCCGGGAGCCGAAAGCATCATTAATAATTTGAGACTATAAAACAAGAACTAAGTTTATGTGTACTAGACAATTCCTACGACACTACACTGGCAGCCTTATGAACAAAGATACTTATCATAATACATGAGAATGCAAATTCACTATTCAGTTATTCCCATGGCTAGAGAAAAAGAAGGTGCTATTCACAACAACTGCAGTTATAAAATGAGAGTACCAGCATCAAAAGTTTATTTGCACCATCAGCAACGGTTGCAAAGCTTTCAAATTGATCCGGATCAAAGTCCATCAAAGCAGTTGTAAGGTACTCTCCAGCGGGTGTTTTTGGTTTATCAGTTTTCACAATAGCTCTGGACATCTCTGTTTTCTCCTGGGATAACAACGGAAGGACATCTATTGAAAGTGCTTTAGCATTTTCACCCCTGATAAATAAACAATAAACGGCATTAGTATAAAAGAACAGGAATTAAAAGGATAAAAGAGCAATGCAATAGAATACTTCTTTAGCAAAATTTTAATTAAAACACAGTACCCGCTTATGTCTCTTGCTTGAGAGGTGGGCAGTTTATTGACAGCAGGGCTTGACACCTGAAAGAAAGATACAAATCATGGATCAGCTCTGGTAATGCTCGTTGAAGTCAATCCAACCAAATTCAAGAAAATCACTTCAACACTCGGAAATTCCAATATGTTCATTGCATGTTTCATGGAAGCTACAATAAGTAAGCGTTAAGACAGAAAGAAATGTTTTCTTTTATAATATCTTCAACCAATAAACATAATACAACTCCACTCTATATATATTATTGAGGGGGTTACACTAAAATGATAGGAGATGTGAGAATGAGGAGAAAATGAGAGAAAAGAGAACTGGTCATAATAGCGGGATTTGTACATGGGCTATCATACTTCCCCTCAAGCTGGATCATAAATGTCAATCATGTTCATCTAAGTACATATATGTCACTCATGTTCAACCAAGTACATAATAGCGGGGTTTGTACATGGGCTATCATACTTCCCCTCAAGCTAGATCATATATGTCACTTATGTTCAACTAAGTACATATATCAGAAAAGGATGAAGAAAGAAGCTAAGTGAATATATGATGTAGGGTAGAATAGGTGTGGGTGAACCCTAAACATGCAACCCTAGGTGTAGTGCCGGGGAAATAATTCTTATCTAACCCTAGGATGATGCATGCATGCAATGAGAGATCCGATAGTAAAGAGCCACTCGGTGCACAAAGCATTCCTGCACAGCGAGGGTCAGGGAAGAGTCCCACCACAAGAGTGAAATGTAGGGTAACCTTACCCTGCATTTTTGCAAGAGGCTGCTTTTAGGAATTGAACTTAAGGCCTAGAGGTGACACAACAACACCTCAACTAGTGTACCAAGGCTCCCCTACTGACTGTAAATTGTAAATAATAATGAGAGCATAAAACACAGGAAGCTGTCACAAACAGCTTCAAACAATTTTAAAAAGCAAGCAAATTAAGCTTTCCTCTGTTGGGAGGGCTAAAAGCTAACATGCGCAAGCAACAAGGATCCTTCAAGAGTGATCAATCATAGAATGAATATACTAACAATGGCAAACATCCATAATGATATAACAGTCAAAGTCTATACAACAATGCAAAAATAAACAACACAATACAATTAAGAAACTATCGAGGGGTCATAGGCAAGAGGGGTGGATAGCAGTTGATTGTAGGATCGGTGGTGTTAAGGAGAAATAATAGTTGTACTGTGGCCTTCAGAGGAGAGAGAGTCTGCTTAAGGAAGGTAACAACATGGGGATGATGTGCGGGTTCGACTAAGGTTTGTAAGTGTATGGTGTGGCTGCAGATGGAAAGGGATATGAAGGTTGTGGGTAATGGGTTGTGGGGTGGAGTGCTACAGCCAGTGTTGTGGATATCCTCTGACATGACCGACATGTCGGCCAACATAAAGGTTTTATGGACAAAACGGCACATATCCGATATTATTTTGCAAAATAACCTTTTGAAATATATCCTCTGATATGTCTGTTATTGACCAATATATTCGCCGATATATCCCGATACTTTATCGATTGGTTTATTTCAATCTATTTTAATTAATGTCTATGGTCTAATAGACAATAGACAAAAATTGTTTCATTGTTTAGGTTATTTTTTCCCTTTGGCTTTCTTTCTTGTCCAAGTCCATCATCGAGTATATTATGCATGGTCTTTTAATTATGGACTAAAGATTTCTTATCTTCCATTGTGTAAATCCCCGCCTTTAGATCGAGGTAATGATCACTCGTTTGATAAATCCCTCTGAATTAGTTTTGTTTCGCTCATTTTCGCAAGTTTCAAGGTAACCCTTTTTTGTGGAGCCCAAATAAATAGGGATTTTCACCTATTTTCAGATCCAGTTAATAGTTGAAGTTAAAAATTTGAGAAGATTCACATTTAACTCCGAGTAGAGGTGAGACCTATGTCTCCGAAATTCTTTTTAAGTAATTTGGTTCCTATTGTAAGATTATACCTGTTAGGAATCGTTTCGAAATATAGAAATTTTATAGGTTTTCCCGGCTTTTGGAAAGGTGAATTTCCGTCTATATTTTTTTAGAGTTTGAAGTGGACGGATTTATTCGAGGGGAATCATGTCAGCTCGTCGACCTTACAAGCGTCAAAACATCGTAGTAAGAAACTTGACTACTTTTAGTCAAACAGTTCAGATTATTTTTAATTCATGTTTTAACTATGTCAGTATATGCACTTGAAATTTACAAGTTCTTATAGTCAGAACCAAATCAAAGGGGTAGGTACACTTAGGCTAAATTATTAGATTTAGTTACATGAAAATCCTAAACCAAATGCATTTAACTAGAACGCTGCCCCGTGAATGTCCTACTGAACACTAGTCTAGATTAATTCAGAAAATGGTGAGAGAGGTTCTGATGGGGGACCATCGGCCCATAACAAGGCGGGGCCCACTTTCGTCTATTCTCGCCGGAAGACTTGATCGGAGTGACGATCCGATCCCGCGGATGCGTCCGGATGCGCACCGCGAATCTTTTTGATATATAAACTTTGTTGTTTTAATTTCATTTGCTTATGTTTGGCACGTGGATCCTTCGGCCAATCATAGTCGTCGAATCCGGGTCGCCCTAATGTTAGAATATTATAAATAGGAGTGTTGAGGCTTGGAGAGACTCATTGCTGGTTTTGGAGAAGAGATTCCCGGACCTCCGCGATCACGCCACGGTGCCGACGTCGTGGAGCCCTAGGTGTTGACTCCTAGTGGTGGAACTTCATCCCCAAGGTACTACCCATCCATAACCTTCTTTTTCCTCCTCCGAAACCCTCATCCGCAACCCCTATAGCCCCCAAATCCCAACCCTACCGCTATCCAGAAATCCTGAAATTATTGTTCACCCGCACTGTTCACTCGCCGGCACTGTTCATGCGCACTGTTCATCCACTGGCACTGTTCACCCGCACGGTTCATCCGCCATTACTGTTCACTCACCCCCTTACTTCTTCTCCCCTTCGTGGATCCACTTCCAACCGCTCCGAAAACCCTAGATCTACTTTGATCTAGCGCTACCCTTCACCGATCTACCCTCCACTTACATATTTCCCCTCCGTAACCCGGATCCGTCATAATATTACCGGATCTACCCGTTTCCAACCCTCCACACCCATCTTCCACCGTGGACAACCACCGTTTCGATTCACCAACCCGGATCTATTCCCGAAACCGCCGGATCTCTCCCGCCTCGGGCATCCCTTATGTTTGTGAGTTGTTTGTTGTATGGATTTCTAGTTCTCAGTTTTTGAATATTGTTTGAGATATTTTGTGCTTGCGTAAAATATTTGTTGTGGAATTTTGCCCGTGAAAATATTGATTGCAGGAAGGAGCTATTCGCAGCACGCTTAATTTGGCCCTCCGCTTGGAGGAAAGCCTTGCTTAATTGCCCTAAAAGAATTGTTGTTGTCTAATTTAATTATGCATGGTTGTGAATCATCATTTGGAGTAATTGCCTAACGGATTTTTGTGCATCTCATCATAGCATTCACGTTTTCACTCACTCGAGTCAACCTAGGTTGCATAATACATAGCCTACCCTACATCAATTGGTATCAGGGGGCAAGGTTAGGCCACTTGCATGCTCCGTAGTGATAGGACATTTAGGACTAGCATGGCTGAACCACAAGTAACCGACGACCGTGCGGGAAGCTCAAATTCGGGCACAGCGTTTGCTGAGTTCCAGCGCCTTATCTTAGATCGTTTTGACGCATTAGGCGCCCAGTTTGACGACGTGCGACAGGACCTTGCCGAGGTAAACGGACGACTGGACCACTTAGAGAACACTAGGGACACGCCTACACATCGTGACGATCCTTTGGAGGACGACCTTGATGTTTCTCCACGTCCCGACCAACACCCAAGAGTGGGCCAACCACCAGTGGAACGTCGTCGCCAAGACATTCCCTACCGGGCCCCAGCCCCACCGGCAAGGCGAAACCCTGAGCCAGCACGTGCTAGGCTCGCGCCGCCACGTGAGGAGTTGCCAGCACGACTCCATTTTTGTCGTCGTTGATCGTTTTTCCAAGATGGCACACGTCATCGCCTGCTCTAAGACCGCTGACGCCTAACGTGTTGCTTCCATCTTCATTCGGGACGTCTTTAGGCTACATGCCCTACCAAAATCAATAGTCTCCGACAGAGATGTTAGATTTGTGAGCTACTTTTGGAAGACCCTCTGGTACAAAACGGGCACTACCCTGAAGTTTTCATCTGCCTATCACCCCCAGACTGACGGGCAGACTGAGGTTGTGAACCGCAGTCTAGGGAACTTGCTTAGGTGTCTTGTTGGCGAGCATGTGACGAGTTGGGACTCTGTCCTTCCTGTCGCGGAATTTGCCTACAATAGTTCGGTCAATAGGTCCACCGGGCTGAGCCCATTTCATGTAGTATTAGGGTACGAACCCAATAAGCCCATTGACCTCATTCCTTACCCATTAGAGGCCCGTCCTAGTGAGTCCGCCGAATCATTTGCACGTCACTTGCATGATTTACATGAGTCAGTCCGTCGGCAAATTATTTCAAGTAATGACAGCTATAAAACCCATGCAGATTTAAGCAGGCGAGAACAGGTTTTCAACGAAGGCGAGCAGGTAATGGTCCGAATCCGGGCGGAGAGGCTCCCAACGGGGCCTGCCAAAAAACTAAGCGCTAAACGAATAGGTCCCTACTCGATCATTAAGCAGATCGGGACAAATGCCTACAAACTAAATATCCCCGCAAGTATGGGCATCCATCCGGTATTCAATATTGAGGACTTGACTCCGTATTACGAACCTCGCGAATATTCGGACCCGAGTCAGAATGATCACCGCCCCTCCACCTCACCACCAGCTACAACTTCGGCCCACTCACCTCTGCCACAGACCTTGCCCCCTACTACCCGCACCCCTGGGAGTCCTTCACCTATGGTGACACCGCCTGCACCCCTGATCGTCCCGGGATCCACTTCACGAGAGCAGTCTGCTGAGAGTATTACAGATATCGTCACCCATGAGTACGTCCCTACCACCACTGGACTTTCATGCCGCTACCAGGTTCGTTGGAGAGGCCGCTCCGCCTCTGATGACACGTGGATTCTACCTACTGAGCTGGACCGACTCGCCCCTGGGCTTCGACGACAGTATGATTCTCTCCATTCATCGGAGATGAATTCTTTTCAGTCGGGGGGAGTTGATGGGGGACCATCGGCCCATAACAAGGCGGGGCCCACTTTCGTCTATTCTCGCCGGAAGACTTGATCGGAGGGACGATCCGATCCCGCGGATGCGCACCGCGAATCTTTTTGATATATAAACTTTGTTATTTTAATTTCATTTGCTTATGTTTGGCACGTGGATCCTTCGGCCAATCATAGCCGTCGAATCCGGGTCGCCCTAATGTTAGAATATTATAAATAGGAGTGTTGAGGCTTGGAGAGACTCATTGCTGGTTTTGGAGAAGAGATTCCCGGACCTCCGCGATCACGCCACGGTGCCGACGCCGTAGAGCCCTAGGTGTTGACTCCTAGTGGTGGAACTTCATCCCCAAGGTACTACCCATCCATAACCTTCTTTTTCCTCCTCCGAAACCCTCCTCCGCAACCCCTATAGCCCCCAAATCCCAACCCTACCGCTGTCCAGAAATCCTGAAATTATTGTTCACCCGCACTGTTCACTCGCCGACACTGTTCATGCGCACTGTTCATCCGCTGGCACTGTTCACCCGCACGGTTCATCCGCCATTACTGTTCACCCGCCCCCTTACTTCTTCTCCCCTTCGTGGATCCACTTCCAACCGCTCCGAAAACCCTAGATCTACTTTGATCTAGCGCTACCCTTCACCGATCTACCCTCCACTTACATATTTCCCCTCCGTAACCCGGATTCGTCATAATATTACCAGATCTACCCGTTTCCAACCCTCCACACCCATCTTCCACCGTGGACAACCACCGTTTCGATTCACCAACCCGGATCTATTCCCGAAACCGCCGGATCTCTCCCGCCTCGGACATCCCTTATATTTGTGAGTTGTTTGTTGTATAGATTTCTAGTTCTCAGTTTTTTAATATTGTTTGAGATATTTTGTGCTTGCGTAAAATATTTGTTGTGGAATTTTGCCCGTGAAAATATTGATTGCAGGAAGGAGTTATTCGCAGCACGCTTAATTTGGCCCTCCGCTAGGAGGAAAGCCTTGCTTAATTGCCCTAAAAGAATTGTTGTTGTCTAATTTAATTATGCATGGTTGTGAATCATCATTTGGAGTAATTGCCTAACGGGTTTTTGTGCATCTCATCATAGCATTCACGTTTCCACTCACTCGAGTCAACCTAGGTTGCATAATACATAGTCTACCCTACATCAGGTTCACCCTCGTGTTATGCTGTTAAAGGCACGCCCCAGGCGCGCCAGGCTCAGAGGTTTGCGTCTTTGTGCACCTTTTTTGCGCCTTTGGATATTAAAGGCACGTCTAAGTATGATTTTTATTATAAACCTATTTTTTTCAAAGTAATGAAAAAAATAATGCAAGAACTCAATTATTTTTATATGATTTAGTATTTTTGATACATAATCGATCGTTGAGACTTAGATATGATACAAGCGACCATATTGATTTTACTTTTTAAGAGATATAAATGATAGTAATGAATGATTAATGAGTAGAATATCAATATATAAAGATTCTGTTCAAGAAAATGAATTGAGGTTGTGGCTTGCCTTTTTCGGGCGCGTGTCTGCGCCTTGAGTCTTGCGTCTAGGCTCCAAAACCCATTTGCGTCTTGGTGCGCCTTGCGCCTTTAATAACTAAGCCCGCGTGATTTTTTTGGGGTGGAGGCACACCACCGTGTTCTCAGGGTACAGTAGGCCACCACATGAATTTTAGGCTTAGGGTCGATGACCCTTTATAGAGATATGAAACTCCTCAGATAGGAGTCTGTGTTCCACTTGGGGGACGTTCAATTCAAGGCACCACACCAGGTTTGCCACTCGGACTATAGTTTTTCAGTTTGTGCGGTTGCCATTAAAAATAATGTTTAATAAGACAAATCATGAAATCTACCTCAGTTCAGGGCACCATCAGGTTTGTCACGCACACTCAGTTTTCAAATGGTGCGCAGTCGCCGATAATAATAAGATTCAATAAGTCAATCATGAAATATATTAGAACTTACAGCAGACGCTATTCAAAAGTTTCAGAAATCGTTAATCAGTAGAACTAAGGAAATGAAACAGAACTCATAATAAATCGATTACATAAATAGAGCAAGTGTACAAATGGTAAGATTAATAGCATTCAATATTACACATTTTGTATATAAGAAAATTTTATATATTATTGTGTTGTTGGGAGGGGTAGTCTTTCTTACGCGAAGTGGGTCGGAACCATTTGAAACTTGTTTTTACAGAAGGCTTGGGTCAGGGGATCCGCTTAGGATAAGCGACGCAACGCAGTCTTCACAGTCATCAATTTCTTTCAGTTGTACCACTTTGTTGTACTTTACTTGTTTAAAGACATTATGAATTATTGTGCTTTGATCATGTTTTGATGTATCAGTTTATTTCAGACAGACAGTATATCAGCTTCATAGTGTTATTTTCAGTTCTAGCTGGCTCTGTGAATTCAGCTTTGTGAGGTACACTTTTACCCATATATTTTTTTGTTCTACTTCTGCTGTAAGTTACCTTTTACTTTTTAGCACTTTTAATTTTACCTGCTTTATACCAGTTTTTAAACTGTTACTTAGTTTACTTTTTATCGTGCGCCCGACCGGCCTGCTGATTTCCAGTTAAACTAGGTTGGGGTGTTTCATTGCATGTGCTTTATAGGTCCCGAAGAGACTCACCACTAAAACAAGATGTTCCCTGCTTTTTTGCATGACATCAAAGCCAGATTCCCAAGACCCACGCCGCTAGTGTTCACAAGGTTATCCACGTGAGGGTGTGTTGGAATGTTTCACAATGGGACCATGTGTTTATTATGGGTCTTATTATGACATTATTTATTTCTTAATATGCATTTATTCTATCTTAGAGTAGCATCTTTATATAACGTCGTTATTAATGTCATGTCTTTATGAGGTATCCTTATTAGTCATATGTCCAAATCTGTCTCATATTTCCATTAAAGATCTGTTGTAAGTCTTATTTAAAGAACCCATTGGGTCTTGTATTGGTATAAATGAAGAAAGACGATTTCTCAAACCCTAAAAGAGATCTTGGAAGCTCTCTCTCTCTCTCTCTCTCTCTCTCTCTCTCTCGAGCACGCCCCGCATAGGCAGTCCGGTCAAGACTCTATAGTATCTCCGTCATCATCACCTCCACCTCTGGCTACTCCTTCGGAAACCTCCGAGTATGCCCCTAACATCTTGGTATCGGAGCTAAACCAGAGAGATCGAGATCTGATTCTTGGCTTCATCAATCTGGTGACCTTCTGCAACGCACGACTCCTTCAACTAGTTGATGACAAAGCTCTTGGTTCGCGACAATGCTCCCTTACCCACGCAGATGTTCCTTCCAGCAACGAAGTTGTAGGAACCACAAGCTGTCTCCAACGGGTTCACAAGATACCAACCGACAATCCCACGATCGGTGCCCACACTTCGGGCGCGTAGATTTTTCGGTGTTTTCGCATATTTCCCATGTCTGAAGCCATCACAGCCCCGTTGATCATCTTCGCATTCCCAAATGGCGTCCTGCGAGCGCCAGACATCAGCAATCCGCACGCAACAGAACTACACGCGTCGAAGTCACGTGAGTAGGGCATACTGCAGCTAAATCTCAACAACTTCTTCGCACGACAATCACGCTCGACGTGACTCCTGCACAAGGAAACAGCCGGTATTACGTCAACTACCGACGAGAAACACGCATGTAAGAAACACATACGTGTAAGCTCCTTCCTATTTTGGTTGGCACTCATGCGTGAGGAAATATAGAAATTAAATTATTGTGGAATTTATTCTGCATTCAAGAATTTATTTAAATTTATTCTTAATTGAATTAATTAAGCAATCAGTTAATTATGGAGCACATCAAGCTTAGGGTCTGTTTGGGACAGCTCTGGCGGATTGAAAAGCTGCTGTCCGGATAGAGCTGTTTTAAAATAGATCTCTGGGGAGCAGTTTTGAAAAGCTGCAGACTGTTTGGGTGTTCTGTGCAGAAGTGCGCTCGGAATCGCCGGAGGAAGGACGTCGGGGGCTTGGAATTGCCGGAGGAAAGCCGTCCGGGGCTCGAAATCGCCGGAGGAAGGCCGTCCGACCTCTGACCATGTTCCAACTGAAGAAACCATTAGATTTCCAAAACATGTGAGAGAGAAAGCTATTTTGCGGGAGCAGAAGCTGGGGAGGAAGAGATTTCTGAAAAGCTGCAAAACAGCTCCAGATTTTTGAAAAGCTCTTCACAGAGAGCTGTCCCAAACAGACTGAAAGCAGCTCTGGCGGTTGGAATAGAGATTTTCCAACCGCCAGAGCTGCCCCAAACAGACCCTTAGTGTCACAAAGAGAGCTATCCTTTGTTCGATAGAGGAAATGATGGCCTTTTGGAATGTCTACCTTCGGGACTTCGATGAACGTTGTCAGGGCGCTGACGCTCGTCGTCGGGACGACATGTCTGCACTCCTCCACAAGCTTGATGATTTGATAGCCGCCTTCCCGCCAAAGTTCTCTCTGAATCGTCGCCGCTGCCCCCTCTTGCAGTCGCGTTCTTCGCCAGTCGACGACGAACCACCGCTCTCCAAGATGATTGCCCCATTGTCATCACCTTCTGTGGCGGTGTCGCCCCACCTTGAGACTCCTTCTTCAGTCACTGCGGTCGTTGTTCCGCAGCTTCCTTTGCCTGCCCTTGCTCCGCCAGTACCTTCGGCCACCTCGCCGCTAGGTCTGTTACATTTACCAATAGTCGTTTCTTCAGTTGTCTTGTCGTTGCTACTGAACACCGTTCCACCAGCCCCGCCGAAGACATTCCTTTCGCCTCCCATTTTTCCAACGGCGCTGCTGCAATTCGCTGACATCCCCGCCACCGGTATGCACAATTGGGCATTGTTCTGGCGAGAGATCAAGATACCAGAAGACTCGACCATCCACACAAAGTGCGAGCAAGAGGACAAGCTCGATTTGAAGGCCGAGAGGGATGTTATGGGTGACATTATTTATTTCTTAATATGCATTTATTTTATCTTAGAGTCGCATCCTTATATAACGTCTTTATTTATGTCTTGTCTTCATGAGGTGTCCTTTTTAATCGTATGTCCAAGTATGTCTCGTATTTCCATTAAAGGTCCATTGTAAGTCTTATTTAAAAGACTCAAGAGATCTTTTAGTGGTATGAATGAAGAAAGTCTATTCCCCAAAACCCTAAAAGAGATCTTGAAAGCTCTCTCTCTCGAGCGCGCCCCGCATAGGCAGTCGCGGTCAAGGCTCTGTATTATCTCTGTCACCGTCATCTCCACCTTCGGCTACTCTGGTGACCTCCGAGTAGGCCCCTAACAGTGTCATGCAAGACATTTTATTAAAGATTATCCCCGATATGGCTTGCGTCTATTGGTACCCTATGTGATGGATTGTTGCTTTAGTCTCACGTATCTTGGGATGCATTTTGTGCTTTATAGGTCTCGGGTGCCCCTCCACTAAAACTAGTTGCCTTTGAGTTGGATGACCCGTGATCACAAATGAAACACAAACATGCGAAGGGATATATTCAATAACAAATGAGACTAACATGCCTCATAAATAATAAAATAATAATAATAATAATAATATTTATTTATTATATATATCATGGGCATTGCTGCAAAATTGATTGTTGCTCGTCTTGGATGAAACAGATTAACAAAGGCATTTAAAGAGCCCAGCATCTCCTCAAGCTTGAGTACAAGCTCGTCTTGGAAGAGACGAGTAATGTTATAGAACATCTATGTGATTGGGTGGAGTTCAAGCTGAGCATATTTGGGTGAAAGCACTACCAGAATGACTAGCCAACTGGAAGTTTCTCGTAGACAATCAAAAAAGAAGTAAAATCGTGAAATTTATCTTAATATAGTTTGAGATAAGCCAAAGAAAATAATACATCAAATATTGTAGGCAAGGGGATTACAATATGTTTTTACAAAATTACATGATTTATATGCCAAGCCTTAATAGAATTTGCATTCTACATCCATGTTCAAGCCTCATAAATCCTTTCACGTTGTGTTAAGGTAAATCCTGGAAGTTCAAAATGTCACAACTAGAATTATAATTGTGCACGTAAAACTAAGAAATGAACACATTTGGAAGTTATAACGCTCCATATATGAATAACTTGCTGGCTCTGTATCTAGACTACTTTCACTAAGATGCACATATGCTGATAAAACACAAAAGAGTGGATGGTTTTAGCACAATTTCAATAAAATGACAATATCGTCTAGAAAGCGTTTCAATGGTGATTTTCAATTAGAAAGCGTTCCATGGGGATTTTCAATTAGAATTTTTCAAATGAAACCTGTGGGGATCCTCCCAGGGAAGCTTTCTCAGCTAGACGATCAAATAGCTTCTCATTCTCCTGATGTAATTTCTGCAGAAAAATAAACAAAAAAGGTGTGAAGTTGAAGTTCAGTTCATGGTAAATGTGAGCACTATCCTCTAATAGTTTTATAGGAAAAGAATTGATTTACTTGGAAAAATAAGATATGAAATCAATTAACTATTAACAAATGGTTCTTCAGAAATCGAAATATACATGACATGCATCGTCATCCAGAAAAAGGGTGCGAAAGAATAAAGATGATAGATGGTTATGATGGAAAATGAACTTGGATTCATCTACAATTATGTAAAAAAAAGGAGTGCTTGTATACATCTTCCATATGGAATATTAAAAGCAATAAATGCAGCATTTAATGATTTGGAGTTTAAAGAATATATGCAAGATCACATCATTTCTTACAAGATAAAAATATTTGTGTAACACCTTATAAGAAGACAAATGGTCATGAAAGAAAGCTGATGCATACAGTCAGGAAGTAAAGAGCAGTGGAACAACATGTTTAGTTTTTACTAAGGGCACAAGGCATCAATAAAGTACAAAGGAGCTGATCCGAAAAATTTCAACCCTTCTATGCTATTATAACTTATAAGTGTGCAATTCTATTCTCCATTTGATTCTGTCTAGTTGAATGGTATCTTATTAGTTGCAGTGCCACTTTAGTCTCATACAGGAAAGAACGACTGAGAGGTAAGTGGCAAAAGGAAGTGTGGTTGGGGATGCCAAGAGGTGTTTGAGAAGACCAACACCCTTCGTCGAAGACAAAGAGCAACACGTAAAGAGGAACTCACCAATGCACTTCACATAATTTGAATGCCCTGGAGTGATGACAATGAGTAATTAGATATGCTTCATGTGAGATGTCACCCCTGATTTTGTCTTCTTATCGTATTGGTCAGGGCAGTCGAGTAATAGAAGAAGAATAAGACGGGAGACAAACATGTCGGAGAATCAATTTGATTCACGCCGGGGGGGTCGACCATGGAAGCAACACATCTATTGAGGAGACTCATTGACAACTACCAAGAAAGATAACAATATCTGCATATGTTGTTTATCGACCTTGAGAAGGCTTATGATAGAGTTCCAAGAGAGATTTTATGGAGAGTTAGAAAAGATAGGTGTAAATGTATCATACGTTGACATAAACAAAGATATGTATACAAATTCAGTGACAAGGGTGAGGACATCTGGAGGATTAACACAGGAATTTCCTATCAATGTTGGCTTACATCAAGGTTCAACTTTAAGCCCTTATCTCTTTACCCTTTCTTAGATGAGCTCACCGGACACATCCAACAAGCAATGTCTTGGTGTTTATAATTTGCGGATGATATCGTTTTGGTCGATGAGACGCGCGAGGGTGTAAACGCAAAACTTGAATTTTGGCGAGACACTTTAGAAAAGAAGAGTTTAAGGTTGATCAGGGCAAATACGGAGTATATAGAGCTTAAATTTAGCAGTGCAAGACAGTGTTTTAAATGTCGGCCGACATGTCCGACATGTCGGCCGACATGTCCTGTTTGGAGACAAAGCGATATGCATAATAGAAATATATAGGTTATGTCGTTTTTGAAAATATCGGCCGATATATCGGATTTAATCCGATATATCGGCCGATAAAATCGGATGAAGTATCGGACATAAATCAATAAACGGAATACAGGGTTATAAAATGTTAAAATCCCGTCGCTCTCCTCACTCGCGTCTCGCGTGACCTAAAGTTATCCCGATCTGCGAAAGGAGAAGCGCTGCTCTCTCCTTTCGTTTCCCCGGCGGTCGTCGTCCTCTCTTGCTTCGCTGCTCTCCTTTCCTGGCTGGCTGGCTCAATAGCAATATCCAGTCTCTTGCTTCGCCGCTCTCCTTTCCCCGTCTGGTAAGCCGTAGGCTACAAGGAATTTTTTTTCTCCAGTTTGAGGGAGTCATTCTTAATTTCTTACCTCTTCTTTCTTCCTTCACTAACACTCCTACGTGCTTCTATCTCTAGCTCTCTACTAAAGATGATGCACTTAAGTTTCTTATTAGTTATTAGTTGCTTGATTTGCTCATTGTCAACATCAAATTTGAAAATACACATAAAATCTAAGTATAAGTAGAAAAGGTGCTCATTAAGTAGAAAAATTAATGTAGTTGATAGAGTTAAGAACTTAAGTTAATATGTTATAACTTATAAATTATAAATTTAAGTATAAGTACGAATCCGACATTTTAAAATGTCTCCGACATGTCTCCGACATCCGACATCTAAAAACCCAATCCGACATGTCCCCGACATCCGACATTTAAAACCTTGGTGCAAGAAGGGCGGATGACTTTGTAATTAAGTTGGGTGATCAAGATATTTTCTGTAGTGAATGTTTTAAATATCTAGGATCGATAGTTCAAAAAAGGGAGGTATTGATAAAGATGTGACGCATAGAATCCAAGCAGGTTGGTTGAAGTGGAGAGGCGCGTCAGGGATCTTGTGTGAATGTAAAGTACCATTAAAACTTAAGGGCAAGTTCTACTGTACTGCGATTAGCCCAGCGATGCTCTATGGTTCTGAGCGTTGGGCAGTGAATTTTGTGCAAGAGCAAAAAATGGGATTTGTGGAGATGAGAATGCTTAGGTGGTTGTGTGGACACACGAGACTGGGTAGAATTAGGAATGAATATATCAGGGATTAGACAGGAGTACCACCAATTGCAGAGAATATGCGAGAAGATCGACTAAGATGGTTTCGACATGTGCAAAGGAGACCATTAGAGGCACCTATTAGGCATTGTGAGAGTCTAGTCACTAGGCATGTTAAACGAGGGAGGGGTAGACCAATAAAGACTTGGAATGAAACTATAAGGAAATACATGATGTACTTAGGCATTAGTGAGATTATGACCAAAGATAGGGCACAATGGCGACAAAGGATCCATATAGCCGACCCCACTATACTGGGATAAAGGATTGAGTGTTGTTGTATCCGCACCCTCCTTATACTCCCCCTCAAACTGGAGCAAGGAATGAGATATAACATTAACATTGCTCAACTTGCTTTTTATGCCTCTGATCTTAATTCCTATAAGATATTGGTAAATATATCTGATGACAGATAGTCTGTCTTGCTGAATTTCATAGGAGCATTTCTTTCAGTAATCTTTCCTCTCATAAGATACAATCAATCTCAATATATCTTGTAATCACGTGAATAACTGGCTTTGAAGCAATGTGCATAGCAACCACATTGTACACAGGAGATCCATAGGAAGTTCCACCTTTTGTCCAAGTTCCTAAAATAACGGTTTGATCCACATAAGTTCACAAGCTGTTTGGGCCATTGCTTTGTATTCGGCCTCACACTAGATCTGGCAATATCATTTGTTGTTTACTTTTCCATGACACTAGATTTCCTCCAAAAAAAAATACAATTTCATGTTGTGAACCTTTTGTCATAAGCGGATCTTGTCCAGACATTAATAGCAAAACCTTCCACTTTCATATGCATGTTGTTTTTTGCATATCAGGCCGACCCTAGAGTACCTTTCAAATACCTCAGGATGCGAACCACAACTTCCGTAAAAATGGTCACATGCCATAAACTGACTCACAACACTCACATGACACAAGCTGTTCTCATGATAATCAAATAATTCAACCATCCCACTAGTCATCTATAATTCTATATCTTTCAACATCCATATATATATTGGTCCCACACCTTCATCTTTCATAAGTTTAACCTTGGGAGTTTTTGTTGGTTTGTGTTATGATCTCACAAGTAGTTAACAATTATCCATTATTGTGCAAATTTTATTAATGTCATTAATTAGCATCATAATGTTAGGCATCTTGTATTAATCGAGTCTATGTAAGTTGTTGTGCAAGCTCTTAGTGTCTTTTACTTTTTTGAGTATTTCTCTTTATGTTGTGTTTATTTTCAATCATGACATTATGTAATGTTATATGTAGATCAAATTATGCAAGAGTCCGTGAAAAATTCAAGTCTCTTCTTTTCTCTGGTTCTTTCTTTCTCTCCTTCTAAGGTTAGGGTTGAGCAAGACTGATCTTTCTTCCTTCTCCTCGCATTCCCCCTATATTGCACTCGACTCTCTTGTAGCATCCACGTTCCCCGCTCCGCCTCCTCCAAAAATAGGCAAGTAATACACTTGGTTTCAGAGCCACTCCATCTTCTCCACAGCTAACAAAAGCCATGAATAGTTGTTCAACGACTCATCGCATTTCCTGTGCCAAACTGCAAATGCAATAAATCAATCCACGGGTGTGCCTCTTGGACTCGATCGTGTTCTGCATCTCCATCTCGATGATATTCCGGCTATGGAACAACACGCAAACGTTGTCATCCCAGCGTCAATAATCCAGCCCCTGATCTCCTCTAGGTGTAAACAGACACGCCTCAAAGCGTCAGTCCAGTGTGTGGCTTCCTTTGTTCATGTTGACTGTGTTATGTCTTTTCCTTTCTGAAGTAACCGCTCCATGTCAGTTATTAACTATTTGATTAGTTGTCAGTAATTAACTATTTGATTAGTTGTTAGTAATTAATTACCTGATTAATTATTAATTGGATTAATTGATTAAGTAATTATTTTGCATAACATGTTGGTCGTCATTCGGTGCGATTGGAGATGTCGATATCATATCAAGTCACGTTATTGCAACTCGCCCCGAGTATTGACAGACCCACAATGTATGGCCACTTCGAGGGCCCCATTCCATCATTGCAGTCATCGATCCAACCTGCGAAAAAAAAAACCTAACCACAGTAAGCACAGCAGGAATTGTCACCATCAATCCCTGACGACAACATTCAGCGCCCTCCGCTCTAGTAACATACTTCATCACCCCCTATAGAGTCATTCCATCCAGTAATTGCCTCCCTCTGGTGTCGGCACTTTTGATCATCGCAGATCACATTCAGCAAAGACCTAAGCCAACTATCTGCAACCACCGGGCACACATGCCCCGACTGCAAATATTATGCCTAGCAATCTTCCCTTAGCAAGTGCCTCTGCCACGCAAGATATCTGCAGTCCGTAGTACTTAGGAATCCTGTCGCCACCATTTAGATTTGTTGATTTTGCATCTATGCTAAAAACGATCTTCCAACAACTTCCCTATCATCCTGTGTGACATTTGAGGGCACGATAAAATCTTACCGCTCGATGCATCCTCAGCTACTACAACGTGCTACAAGGAGCTGCTCTTGTAGGAAATTAAAAAGCTTGATGATCAAACTGTCTGATCCTCGTTTGAGCTTGAAGGCAAGCTCAATTAAAGGGCGAGTGGGATATTATGGTCTCACACGACCAACTATTTATTATCAGTTATTCTGCATATTTAATTAATGTCGTTAATTAGCGCCGTCAAGCGTCTTGTATAAATCGAGTTTATGTATGAGTCATACAAGTCCCTATTGTCTTTTATTGTTTTGATCTCTTTTTTTATGTTAGGGTTATTTACACTCATACCATTATGTAATGTTATATGCAAATAAGGACATTATGTATGAGTTTACGAAAATTTCAAGTCTCTTTCTCTACTTTTTTACCTCTCCTCCCTCTAGGGTTATGGTTGAGTAAGGTCCCCCTCTTTCTGCTCGGTCCCCGTGTATCCCCAACGTCTATTGCATCTCCGCCGCCTCAAAAATTAGGCTCGTAACACTGTAATAGTTTACACACCAACACAACTCCTTCTTCAAGGAGGTTCATAATGTACTTATAGTTGTAATATATATTTAGTTAATTCCAAGTTGTCCTTAGTGTATTTTTCCCGGTTGGGGTAGTATGGTCTTTTTTTTGTTTTTGGTTTCCTCTTTATTCACGTATATGTATGAGTAAAGCCTATTTGAATGATTAAACAAGTATTATTCCACTATACTTGGTATCAGATCCGGAAAACCTAATCGCATGCGCCGGCGTCTCTCGCGTCTCCCGATCATCTCGCTGCTCGCGTCTCCCGGCATTTCTCCTCTCCTCTCCCGGTGTTCCTCTCCTCGATCGATCACATCCCCTCCGCAGGTCTGAGCGATTGTTCATGCTCAACCCGTTGATGCAGTTGACGGGCGGAACCGACGCCGTCGTCGGTTGCTAAGGAGGACGCCGCATTCGTTCTCTAGAAAAGCCGCCACTCTCCATCGACCTCTTCTCTCATTGCTCTATGTCGTCGTTGTTCGTGCTCGACGCCACCGTTCTCTATGTTGTCATTGTCATTGTCGATGCTCCCAGTTGCTGGTGCAAGCGACTCCTGATCGTCGATCCCGTCATATCCCCTTGTTGTTGCAACCTACCTTGATGTTGCTGTACTTAATGGATCTCGTCGTGCTAATGCTACCTAGATATTGCTGATATGGGAGCTCTTCCATCTCTTTTTGCCAATATGGGTGATCATGATTCTTCTATCTCTTCTCCGGGTGTGATCCAGCCTCAGATGAGTGACCCTCAGTGGCCTCATGGACACTCCAGCTCATTGAAGATTACCACGGCTCCCTTGGACGACACAAATTATCTTGAATGGTCTCGTGTTGCCCAACATGTCATTCGCAGCCAACAGATGTTTGGATATATTGATGGGACGATTAAGGAGCCCCTTAAGACCGATTCCTCCCGAAAGCGTTGGGATTCTGACAACTCTCTAGTTGTCTCTTGGCTCCTGCATTTGATGTCTCCTAAGGTATATCGGAGCTATATGTTGATGGACCCGACATTCGAGATCTAGACCCATGCTCGCGAAACGTACTCTCAAATTGGCAGTTCCATCCAGGTTTATGAGCTCACTCGCCGCATTTTGGAGTTGCGGCAAGGATCGATGACCGTTTCATCATTCTTCAAGGAGTTCGAGCACTTTTATCAAGAACTGGACTACTTTGTGCATTTCACTCTTGCGTGTACCGCTGATGTTGTTCAGTTAAAGAAAAAGGAGGATCGCTTCCGTCTTCTTGATGGGCTTGAGTATGGAATTTGATATGGTACGGACACAAGTTCTCCACCGCTCTCCTCTTCCCTCTCTTCGGGAGGCATTCAATATGGTTCTGGGTGATGAAGACCGCCACAAGTCTCTCTGTATTATGGCTCCCCCTGATCGTTCCGCCCTGATTAGTGTTGGTTGTGGTCATATTCCCACTCCTGGATCTTTTGTGCCCACCTGTGATTACTATGGTCGAAGGGGGGCACTCTCGGAAGATATGTTTCACACTTCAGCCGCATCTGGCACCTTCTGGAAGTGGGTATGGTCATGGTCGTGGACCTAGCCACAGGGGCCATAGACACAGTGGTTATCGTTCTCATGATGCTGCTTACACTACGGATGTCTATGATGAGTCCCAATGTTCTGCTCCAGTATCTCTTACAACTCAATAATTGGATGTCTTTCGCCGCCTAAGGGAATTCTTATATGGCCTGAAGCATACCATCTGATCATACCATGTTTATTCTGAGACATAAACAGAGGAATGTGGTTCTCATTGTCTACGTGGATGACATTGCGATTACGGAAAATGACACAGGTGATTGTTAATCTTAAGACCCTCCTATCTGCTGAATTTGAAGTGAAAGACATGGGAATATTACGATACTTTCTGAAAATCAAGGTGGTTATATCTGAGCAGGGTGTCTTTATATCTCAACGGAAGTACATATTGGATCTCCTAAAGGAGCCCAGTGTGCTTGATTGTGTTTCTGCGAACACCCCTATGGAGGAAAATCACAGGATTGACGAAGATGATGATGGTGATCACACAGATGTATCGTATTATCAAAAATTGGTTGGAAAACTTATATATCTATCTCACACATGCCCTGACATTATGTTTGTGGTCGGTATCCTTAGCTGTATACGCATTCTCTCAGCCTCTCAGGATCAGACATCAAAAAGTTGTGTATCGTGTGTTGTGATATTTGAAGAAAACCTCTGGTCATGGTCTCTTATTCTCCAAAAACAATAACTTAAAGATTGAAGGTTTTACTGATTTGATTGGGCTGGATGTCGTGATGACAAAAATTCCACAATAGGATATTGTTCCTTGGTTGGTGGAAACCCTATGACATGACGTAGCAAGAAGCAGAATGTTGTGGCTAGATCTAATGCGGAGGCAGAATATCAAGTGCGAGCAGTGGAGCCATAGCCATCAGGATTAATCTTGATTGCAAAAACCCATCTGCACCCAACTGTAGATTTACTCATAGATAACATAACCCGATCCCACATTAGACTAATCTCTAGAGTATTCATTTCCTCTAACAAGATATCCCACAACTTTGGTGTTTGTAATGTCTCTTTCACAGTTCTATGGAAGCAATGAGATGTTGCTTTGGTGAGGAAAGAAGGGAATTGAGGAGATAGGTTTCCATAAGATAGAAAATTAGTAACAAGATGACTAGTGCAAACTATTTTACATTTGTAGAGAGCAATGGGTGTTTCATATGAAGAAAGGTCAAGAGCAGTACCAGTAACTGAAGTAACCTATGGTGTGGGAGGTGTCAATAGCAGGATTAACCTTAGCATCTCTGAAAAAGTGCAGATAATGGGAGGCTTAACAGGGGCAGGACCTTGTGATGCTGGCTCACTAATGATCATAGTATCTTCAGTGAGGATAAGAGGCATGGAAATAAGAGGAATACTCTCAGGTAAGATGGTGCTCGCTCCAGGATAATAAGGAGTGGATTCAAAAAAAGGTTTCATTATTGCACAAGTGTGTTTTGTGGTATGACTATAGCATTTGTACCCTTTCAGATTCAGAAATGGCCAAGAAAAAAATCATTTTGTAGATCTCAAATCAAATTTCCCACATCCAGGGACTAAGCTATGAACAAAACAAACACTCCCACAAATTCTGGGAGGTAATGAAAACAATATTTTATCAAGAAACGAGACACAAAGCAGAGAATCTTTATTGAAAACAGTGGACGGCAAGTCTGTTAATGAGGTAACAAGTAGTGAGAATGACATCATCCCAGAACATTTTTGGGGCATTCATCTGAAACATCACGGCTCGATCAACTTCAAGGAGGTGGTGGTATTAGTTGAGATTATTAGTTTAGTATTAATATTGGTCTATTAGTATGTGAGTGGGTTTAGTCTCACATCTTGAGTCAAATTGTAAGTGTCAATGTATTTCCTATATATTATGCCCTATATGGATGAATAAGATCACTCAAATATTTTCCCTCTTCCTTTCTACTTGGTATTAGAGCCAGGTTGGCTCCCGGTTCGGGTTTTGATCGCTGCTTCATCTCACGGGCCGCATTTCTCGCCGCTTCGACCGCTCTCGCCTTCCTGCTGCGTTGAAGCCCTAATCTCGCGGCGCTCATCCCGTGTTCTCGTCCAGCGCCTCACCCGCTCCTGTCGACGAAGTCGATCGCTGATTCCGTCGACAGGAGCGGCTCCGATCTCGCCTACTTCCTCCGTGTGTCGTCCAGATCTCGTTCATCTCGGCCGCTGGAGCTTCCTAAGGTACTGTCTGCTATCTTCTTCTCCGGCTCCGGGCCAGCCTTCCTGATCTCCCGCTGCAACAACTTCTTCCTCTCCCGTGTGCTGCTACGCTCGTTCCCGTCGACGACGACGTCTGCTCTTTCATCGACTCCGACGCTGACGCATGCTTTTCCCATCCACGTTGATGTTTGTTGCTTCCATCGACGCCGGAGACTACGTCTCTATTCCTAGACACAGATCCCATCGTTGGCCGTGATTCTTCTTCTCCGTCGACAGCGGCTGGTGCTGCTCCTGGAGGATCCCTGTTCCGGACGGATTCTTCCATCGATGCGTTGACTATTGCTTCTTCCGCCATCCCTGTCTGACCCTCTACCGCCGCTGATGTTTCTCTGTCGTTGTTGTTGTTGTGCCGCTATTCTGCGTAGTTTCTTACTCTGCTATCTCTGCGTAGCTTCTTCCCGCTGCTCATCAACGATGCTCCAGCCACTGCAGCCACTTCCGAGGGGGTTGGTATCTCACCGATGCTGAAGCTGTGTTGTTTATTGGTCGTTTTATGTAGTTTTTTAATTTTCTGTTGTTAGTAGTTGCTTCCTATCGTCATGTTATGCCTATATGCACGTGAGTTTCGCGTGAGGGAGAGTGTTTGGGATGAGGGCGGCCCGGGTGATCTTTCTCGTTGTTCGTCTTAGTCCCACACGGCCTCTAGGCTTATGTGGTGTGTTGTTTGTGTCTCCCCAAGTTTTTTCTTAATGATTGGTATGTGGTATGACCTTTGGTGGCTGTTTTTCCCCTTTCTCTCTTATCCCCCCGGTCACATAGATCTGTGTGTGAGGTGTTATCCCCGGAATCTCGTAGATTCGTGTGTGTGGTGCTATCCCCGCGGTCCCGTAGATCCGTGCGTGTGTGGTGTTATCCCCGCGGTCTCGTGGATTCGTGTGTGTGGTTTCTTTCCTGTGGGTGTACCGTGTGTGCGAGTATCCCCGGTCGCCCAACTGTCCCACCTTTGCCTACCACATTTACCATTTCTATTGATGTTGTCAAGCTTGAGGTTTCCCCTCCAGCTTGAGGGGGAGAGTTGAGATTATTAGTTTAGTGTTAATATTGGTCTATTAGTATGTGAGTGGGTTTAGTCCCACATTTTGAGTCAAGTTGCAAGTGTCAATGTATTTCTTATATATTATGTCCTATATGGAAGAATAAGATCACTCAAATATTTTCCCTCTTCCTTTCAACTGTATTTGCGTTTTGCCACTCTATTTTGTTGCGGAGTATGAGAACATTATGTTTGTAAAATAAATACTATTGGATGCCCGGAATGTATGAAGTTGGAGGGAAGTTTTATATTCAGGCGCATTGTCACTACATAGAACCTTAATGGTCTCACTAAGTTGATTTCAAATTTTAGCATAAAACATACAAATTATTTTAAGCCTCGTATGGAAGTAGTAGGACAAGGACCACAAATATCATTGTGAGCAAATCCAAGGACCATCTGAGAAACGCTTATGCTCCCACAACTCACAGGACGCACATTGAAGTTTAGACACAGTACGAAGCTAAGGATACAAATAATGCAATCTGGTTAAAGACAGATGCCAAGCTGGTAGTGGAGTTGCATAATGGCGGACAACGACATCAAACTGTGATCGGAGCATGATCAGTTCAAATAGTATATACCGCCAGATTCAATACCCCAGCTTCTTCATTTTCCAATCTTGGACAACACAAGAATAAGAGGAAAATGACAAGCTTAAAGGAAATTCTAGGTACATGAAAAACCATCAGCTAAGGTAATGTTAGATATGCATCATCACCAACAGCACGCAAGACTCCAAAGTATGCCTCAAATAAAGTAGCCACAGAAAGACCGCTTAATATTTGAGAATGAACGTCACTAAATTCAGGGCGTAGGTCCCCAACAATGTTATCATCGCCAATAATTCTCTTTGTGCCATCAAAGACTACACATCATCAGTGATTGGAAGGCATTCAATTCTTCATGGAGGAGACAAAAACTCCAAATAACTCAGTGGAAGTTTTATTGCCAATGGCACTCCCACTCCAAGCTTCAAACACCTCATAAATGTGAGCAGCAATATTCCTCCCCGAATAGACCACGTGCACAAAGGTACATAATTGTTTCAAAATTGAGCAACGTGAAACAAGATCTTAGACAAGAGCATCCATACAATCCCACATAAGGTTCGCATAGTTGGCATCTTCCACAAGCTACTATGCACCTTCTAGAGATGTCTAAAGAGGAGGGTTCGTAATGAGGTAGTCTGACTTGCGTCGACCATTCAAACTGATCATAACAACATTCTTCAATAGCAAGTAGTTCTCTTTACCTTTTAACTTGTAACTTGTGAATTGGGAATGAATTACATCAGTCGCAATGGCCCAATCCACGATAGTTTTATACTCATGAGTCCTCATTGAAGACGTGGAGAAATATGGCTCACAAGAATCAATCGAGTAATCCAAATAAACAAGGAGGAGATCAACTTTGAAGATCGAAAGTAGTCGAAAGAAGAAGTAAGAATCCGGTGTCGGAAGGGGATCCTCGTTCAGGCCAAAAACTAGAAGAAGATTTGCATTTGACATGTGCAGAAAAAGGGTCTGAAAACCTTGTATATACTTCTTAAATAACAATTTAAAAGTGTGAATACAAATATATATAGAGAGAAAGAGAGAGAAATCCCTATTACAAGATGTGGGACAAACATCCTAGTTAAGAGGCTAAATGGGTCTTTACTAATGGGTCTTTACATATATCATTCAACACTCCCCCGCAAGCTGGAGCGTACAAATCGTAGGCACTGAGCTTGGACAAGAACTGATAGTACGGAGGTCGTCGTAAGGCCTTAGTGAGGATGTCAGCAACTTGCTCGGCAGCTGGAACATGCATCAACTCTACCTTCTTTAATTTAACCTTTTCTCGGAGGAAATGACAATCAACCTCAATGTGCTTTGTCCGTTCATGAAAAACAAGATTTTTGGCAATGTGTATGGCAGCCTGACTGTCGCAAAATAGAGTGGTCGGTGCAGAAAGCTTGACTCCTAAATCATCAAGGAGACCCTCAAGCCAAGTGAGCTCAGACACAACAGATGTCATTGAACAATACTCGGCCTCAGCGGATGAACGGGCAACAACAGACGGTTTCCTGCTACGCCAAGTAATAAGATGCCCTCCAAAATAAGTGCAGTATCCACTTGTGAAACGTCGATCATCTAATGAACCAGCATAATCAGCGTCACAATAAGCACTATGAGATAAGGGAGACGAAAAGGGCTTGTATACAAGTCCCTGACCAGGAGAAGTCTTCAAGTATCGAAGAATGCGCTCAACTGCCTGGAGATGAGAAATACGTGGCTCATGCATGAATCGACTAACAACCCCAAAAACAAATGATATATCAGGTCTCGTAACAGTGAGATATATTAGTTTTCCCACAAGACGACAATAATACTCAGGGTTTGGAATGAGTAGATCAGAGTCTGAGGCATGAGCGCAGAGCTTGTGATTATTATCCATGGGAGTGTCGGCAGGTTTGCATCCAGAGTAGCTCGCATCATTCAGCAAGTCAAGACAGTACTTCCTTTGAGATAATACCAGTACATCAGGTCCCCGAGCCAACTCGAGACCAAGAAAGTAACGAAAGCTTCTCAGATCCTTTGTCTAAAACACATTTGTCAGATGTTGTTTGAACATATGTATTACTGTAAGATCATCTCCCGTAATCAGAATATCATCAACATACACCAAGAGAATCACTGTGTCTATTGAACGACGCCGAGTGAATAATGAGAAGTCGGCTGAACTCCGAGTGAACCCAACCGCACTAACAGTCTGACTGAATTAGTCAAACCATGCCTGAGGCGACTATTTGAGACCAAAAAGTGACTTCTTCAGTCAACAGACAAAAGACGTTCCCGTGGCCTCAAACCTGGGAGGTTGTTGCATATAGACGGTTTCCTGCAGATCACCATTAAGAAAACATTTTTGACATCGAATTGGTGCAAATGCCAGTGTCGATGAACAACGAGGGAGGTCAATGCACGAACAGTATTCAGTTTGGAAACTGGAGAAAATGTCTCATCATAGTCTAGACCTTGTTGTGGAGTAAAACCATGAGCCATCAAACGAGCTTTCAAACGTTGAACCGTCCCATCTGGGCCACATTTGAGGGTGAACACCCACTTAAAACCCACGCAAGCCTGTCCAAAGGGAAAAGGGACAAGATCACAAGTGCGGTTTGGCCAAAGAGCAAACATTTCCTCGTTCATATCCGCTCTCCATCCCGGATGTTGGAGAGCCTCCTGCACAGAAGTAGGGATGGTAATTGAGGATAAAGAAATAGCGAACTGGCGAAGTTTCGGAGAGAGGCAGTGGAAGGACACATAATTCATCATTGGGTGTGCAGTAGACGTAGCTGCCGGATCTGAAGGCCACAAAATATCATCAGAGGAGGGCATCTCCCGTATGGCTGTGCATGAAGGATGACAACGAATATACACACGAGTGATAGGTGGTTTGTGAGGAAGAGGCGTAGTAAGAGGAGGTGGGTTTGGTGGGAGTGGTGTAGGAAGTAGAGGCGGAAGGTTGGAAGTAACAGGGACATCAGGCCGCGAAAGTGGTGGAAGGAGAGAATAAGTTGGTTGAGAATGATATGGCTGATCTTCGAGAAAGGTGACATCAGCAGAAGTAGCACCCTTGTGATCTTTAGGAGAGAAGCAAACATAACCCTTCTGAGTACGGGAATAATCAACAAACATATATTTTGTGGCATGGGGAGCGAGCTTGTCTGTGGACGGGCCAAGATTATGAACATAGCACATAGCCAAACATGCGAGGGGTTACTAAAAAGGGAGGTGTGGAGGGAAAGAGTAGGTTGAAGGGAACCGCAAAGTTGAGAAAAGAGGAAGACATGCAGTTAATAAGAGAACATGCAGTAGAGACCGCAAAATTCCAGTATTGTCTGGGAACATACATTTGAAACATAAGAGAGCGGGTAACCTCAAGAAGGTGGCAATTCTTGGGTTCAGCAATGCCATTTTGTTGGGGGGGTATAGGCACATGAGGTTTGGTGGATGATTCCAAACTCAACACATACGCTGGTAAACGCATGACTAGTGTATTCACGGGCATTGTCAGAATGAAGAGTTTTCATTGTAGTGGAGAACTGGTTGCGAGTTTCAGTGATAAAGGCACGGAAAACACCCGACAGTTCAGAGCGATCACAAAGGAGAACAGCCATGTCACTCGAGAGTAACCATCTACCAAGGTAGCAAAGTAACGATAGCCAAAAACATTGGTGATTTTGTATGGTCCCCAGATATCAGAGTGAACAAGATAAAAGGGAGCAGTACTCTGAGTGGGATGAGACAAGAACGTAGACCGATGATGTTTTCCATAGATAAAGGACTCACAAGTGAATTATCGGATGGAGACATCGGGTTCAGCTTTGCGGAGTATGTTTAGAGGAGGGTGTCCAAGACGGTGATGCCACTCAGAAAAGCAAACAGAGGACAAAACCGACGGAGGAGAGGGGTCAAGGATGTAGAGAGCATTCGACAGATGCCCTTTTCCAATGATAGACTGCGTCTTGCGATCCTGCACAACACAAGAGGTAGAGGAGAAAGTCACATAACAATCAAAATCTTGTATAAGACAGCTAATTGAGAGGAGATTGAAGGGCGAGCCAGGAACATGAAGAACCAAGTGAAGAGTGAGAGCCGAGGTAACGGTTACGTCAGCGGATCCAGCGACTGGAGTAGTGTCCTCATTGGCATCAGTAATGAACTTAGGATGCACAGAATTCTAGTATCGGGATGGTTTTGTTGGGGTAATATGATGTGTGGCCCCAGAGTCCATAATCCAGGAGGAACCGTGGGCAAGACAGGAAATACCCCCATCAAAAATAGATACAACAGATCCAGATAAACCGCATGTTAACTCTTGTAGTCGATGTAGTTGAGTGCGCAAATCGGCAATGACGGCATGAACACTATATGGAGCATGGATGGCCATGACAAGTGCCAGCCTGGGCGGCCAGGCAAACAGCCTTAGCGAACCGAGGAGCGAGCAGTAGTGACAGACCAAAGGGCAGTTGCGGGACCAGAAGACGGAACAGGTCGCAGCTAAGCCCAACCCGCGGCTATCAGAGGCGGCTAGCCAGAGACCGATAGGCACAGAGCTGGGGCAGGAGGCCAGCGAAAAAAGAGAAGCAGTGGTTAGGGAAGGAGTCCACGCCAGAGAGGGTCGACGACAAGAAGGTCGCCGCGACTAGAAGAGATCGGCAAGACATGCGACGACCAGAAACGGAGCCCGTAGCGATCACGGTGGCAACACACCAGCAGCAAGAAGGGCCACGACCAGAAACGGAGTCCGCAGCGGATTGAGAAGGTCGCAGCAGAAACGGAGCCCGCAGCGGTCATGGTGGCAACACACCAGCGGCAAGCAAACAATCTGTGGTCAGATCGCGTGGCAAGGAGAGACGACCGCGCGGCAAGGTGGTCCACAGAGCAGATTTTGAGAAGCAACCTGCGGCCAGATCGCGCGCTAAGGGGAGAAGACCGCGCGGCAAGGCGGTCCGCGGACCCGACTTGAGAGGGTATAAAAGAAGGAAGAGAGGGAGGTAAGTGGGGGAAGTGAATCCACGGAGAGGGAAAGAAGCGGGTAGGAAAGAAGAGACCGCAGCACGGTGCGGTTAAGGAAGGTTGAGACTGCCGGGCAGACCGATAAGGTGGTGGGCGATTAGAAAAAAAACAGGTCGGATATTTGGATCTGATACCATGTAGAAAAAGGGTCTGAAAACCTTGTATATACTTCTTGAATAAAATTTACAAATGTTAGTACAAATATATAGAAAGAGAAATCCCTATTACAAGATGTGGGACAAACATCCTAGTCAAGAAGCTAAATGGGTCTTTACATATATCATTCAACAACATGAAAGAAACAGAAGGAAGGAGATCCACAATCATCATAATCCACGGTCGACACGACAAAAACTAGAAGGAGATGCTAGAACGGGGTCCATAATTGGCGCAATAGTAATAGAAGGAGATCCTCGATTGAGCCAAAAATTGGAAGGAGAACCACAGTCCGTGGGACGGGCAACAAGTGAAGATCGATCCAAAAATTGATCAATGAAGCCAGAAAACAATAAGGTTCCACAGCCGACAAAGATGACACTGGACAAAGATCGATCCAAAAATGGAACCACGAAGACCGCACATGAAACGTATGCCCAGGCAACGCTGACGACACGTCCGATCCTTGAAATAAGATCAAAAAATTTTGTCAGCCGCTCGATGAGGATAACCTAGGAAGAAGACCTTTGGTTCTGATAGCATGAAACTCGGAGTAACTCACCAATGCATTTCATAAACTAAATACACTAGAATGATGGCATTGAGTAAATAAATATGCTTCAAAGATATATGTTTACCACCCGGTTCTATCTTCATATCCTCTCCCTTCATACACAAAGCTTCATACGCTTCTTCCTCTTGTACTACTTGGAAAATCTAAATCCCTAGCCTAGATTTTACCACAAAGATTTGCTGAGCATAATTGAATATAACTTAGATTTGGATTTATGGATTTATGCATAGGTGGCTAGGTCCTCTTTGCTTTTCTTGGGTAGGTAATCCTTTAGACACTAGGAGATTGATACATTGGTTTAGTTCAAGATGGAGGAATTGATTGAATTTGTCTAATAATGATTTACATAAAAAAGACTTCGATCTGAAAAACTGTAGATTATAAATTGTGATTAGAATTATAGCTGATTAATAATGTAATTGGTAGGACCTATAGTTGTGTTATATGCCATTAGTGGTACGCAAGGTGTCCCTTATGTGCATTGTGTGGTGGCACCCCCGACTTTTGCTCTACGCCGCTTGCAGAACTATTTTACGCGCCGGGAAAAAAAGGAACTTCTGGCTAGGGAGCATCAAATGACAGTAGTGGATTGATATGTATACGACTACTCGGGACCCAAACCTCCTCGTCAAGCACCATCACATTAGTATCGTGAGTTATTTGTTTACTATGTAGCCATAACGGCATGCTAGTAATATTCAATGTATGTCCACTCTCGCCTGCATAAGGGAGTAGAGGAGTGTATTAGGGCTTTGAATCTCCTAGTTTAAACTCTCTTATAGAGATGGGCTTAAAGAGGGAACCTGTTAGGATCACGGATAAATTCTAGGACGAATCCGGCAAGGGGAGGGCCGGCGGAGGTGAGGGAGAAGAAAAGAGAGAGAAAGAGATGAGACTTAGGGAGCAACCCTAATAACCTTCATGCATTCCAAGATACTCTCACACATAAACCTCTTCCCCTTATATAGATGAGGGAGGATAATCAAACAAGGAAATATAAAAGAGACCCAAAAAGAAAATACAAAAGACAACCCAACAAGGAATACAAAATAATTAACTTAATTGATTGTTATTAATTAGTATGAATTAATTAATATCAATTAATTAATTCATACAAATTAATTATAAGAATGTCGTCATGGTGGCTTCCATATGCGCTTATGATGAGGGGGCCCACTTGAGTGAATGTACCCGCGATCATGGAGGCTTCCATATGTGGGCTACTTAAATTATGTCGAGTGGGGTCCACTTGAGTGACTGCGCCCACGACCATGCTGACTTCCGTATGCGCGCTCCATAAATTGTGACGAGGGGGTCCACTTGAGTGAATGTGTCCGCGACACGTGGACCTCTAACACTCCATCCGTCCTTAAAAATGAGCTTGTCCCCAAGCTCGTGTACCAAGCGGATGGCCGGATCATCTGGTACCTTGACCTCCCTCCAGAACAGGGTCAGGTAGTGCGTAGCAGCGACAACGGTGTTGGCGAGAAGCGACGGCGCCGTCGGAGAGACGGGCGGCTGAAGCAGTGGCTTCCGCATAGTCGGTGGAGCGGTGGTGAGCGGCAACCACAAAGATGTCGGAGACGCGACGACCGGCAGCAGGAACGGATCCGTTGGGAACAACGGGGTACAGGGCGGCAGAAAAGGCGGCGATGCGGCCGGTGGAAGTGGTAAGGCTGGGGCCGGCAGAACCAGAGCCGGGGGAGGAGGCGGTAAAATGGCCGGAGGCGGTGGAGCGGGAGACCGAAGAGATGGCGGAAGCGGTGGAGGGACGACCACCATGGAGAGAGGTGGTATATCCGTGGCCGATGCGCTTTCGTCGTGAGGATCAACTGTGGAGCGGAGGGGTAGGTTGGTGTCGTAGAGGAATGTTGGGGGCGGCATGGGATGATAACTCTTGTTCGATGCAGGAGGAAGTCGTGGTGGAGACAGCGTAGGGCAGGGAGCCTCGTGGGGGTTTGCAAAGGTCTGTCCGTTGAGAGCGACGAGACGATCGAGTTTGGGGTGGAGAGAGGCGCATGCGGCCTGGATTTGTGCAGCGAGGGCAGGAAAATTCAGCCGAGGGCCAATGTCCGCCGATGACAAGAACATCGGCTCGGGAGCGGCCGATTAGGAGGCGACCATGGTGCCAAGGATGTAGAGTGAAGATGATGCCGCCAAAGAGGGAAGGCAACGAAGTCGCGTCGAAAGGAAGCAACTGGCTGGCGGTGTTGGGGAGAGCAATGCAGTGGGGGTGCTGCGGCGGTGGCTGAGACACAGTACGACGGATAGATGCGGGTTGGGGGGCTGGAACCGGCTGTACCAGGCTGGATGCAGTGGACACGAGCGGAAATCTGTCAGATCGGTGCTAAGGTGCGGCTGAATTGGCGGATCTGGATGGGGTTGGTCCCGGAGGGGGACTGAAAGTGGCAGAACAACACCATACTTGCCGGATCGGGGTTAGGAGGGTCGGATGTCTGGAGCCATGGGGCTGGAGCTGTTGGACGGAGGCCGAAGGAGGCGGAACTGGAGAGGAAAGGCGGCACAGGAGGTTGCTGTGCCCGTTTGAAGTAGCGGCAGGGCCGGCCGGCGTAGATAGGTACGGATCGGCTTGTAATGGTCGATTGATCTGCAGTGCCGATCGGGAAATAGGCAGACTCGACCTGCGATTTGGCTTTGTCGGACGCGACAAAGAAGCGGCGGAGCGGGCTTCCCCGTAAATCTATTTCTTCATGTATAAATTGGTCAAAGATGCCCCACCAATTTGGGTTCCACTCTGAAACCTAATCTACATTGTGGTCCTGTTTGCAGCACCAATTGAATCAGTTGCCTTCGACCGCATGCAAGATCACATTTCTCGCACACCTTCGCATTTGTGCATGCCTCACATGCTCGATGCGCTCCAAGCGGACTCGACATCATTGTCTCTGCTACACATAGCTCTTGCGTGCCTTCCGCGAACCACATTCGACCGCACATCATCGTACATGCTTCCCAGCGTATCGACGTTTCTTCAGCAAGCTTTGTCGTCCTTCCTCCTTGGTCCCGATTGGACGCACCTAAACACTTCTACTAAACCGAGCTCTAGCACTTCTTCAACATCCCAGCTCTTAGCTTCCGCATTTACAGGCCCTCCTAACTACGTCCATCCAGTGCCTCGATCTCGGCCTGTCACGGACAAGACCGTGCATGTAGCAACTTCATCTCGTGTCAAGTTCTCTAACCTTTAACCTCGGGCTGCCCTCCTCCAGTTGATGCCCACGACCCACTCCATAGTTATTCATGGGAAAGAAGACGCCTACACTTTAGCAGCACCCAATTCCACTTGCTTTGCTCGGTTGGAATCTTTACCGAATGATCTGACGCTCCTCTATGAGTTCGTTATCGCCACTGCCCATGTACAGAGACGAGAACGGATATGAGGCAGTAGGACCTGCATGAAGAAGCTCAGGTAATGATCGGAAGGCAGCCCGGGGACGTGGGAGACGAGGACAACGAACTCATCAATATAGTCGTCCAAGCCGGTTGTCTGGCGGACGTCGCAAAGACGCTCGATAGCGGAGGAGCCAGAGTGGCAGGTGTCATACCGCCCGATCATCTCTTGCTTGAGCTCGGGTCAGGAAAGACATTGGTGGGATTGGCGGAGCCACCAAGCCTAGTGGAGGGCCGAGCCGTCCAGGCCGACCACAACCGTAGACACCTTTTCCTGCTCCGGTGTGTAGTTGAGGTCGAAATATTGCTCCGCTTTGGCAATCCAACACATTGGGTCGACACCGACAAAAGATGGAATGTCGAGGGAGAGTGCGGACTGGCCCGGAATGGGCGGGGGAGTGGTCTCGGAGTGATGTAGGCCGAGAGTGCCCAAAATCAATTTTACGCGTGAAATCAATCTCGCCACTTTGAACGTTAAGAAATTCGTTAATTCACTCGGGTAGAACTCACGGTATTTGACGATTCGAACCTTTCACGAGATTATACGGACACAAGCACAAAATTGCAGACAATAATTTATGGAAAAGCAGTAATAAAATAATTTGAACGCAAAGACAAGCCTAGAATTATTTAAGTGACATCATCTACGATCTCTGAAACTTTTCGGGGCAAAAACAAGGGTTAAGGTCAAATACCCTAACGCCACAAATACACGAAACAGAAAAAACTTACCACGCACGCATAGCTCTCGGCGAGGGCTTTCCGGATCTATGCTCCGGCGAAGATTTTGTGCACCGGAGCTCCGGTGGCGGCGGTCGGAAGACTCCCGGAAGGTCACGCCTCGATCTGGTTGGGCGGATGAAAAGAGAGGCGGGGACTCGGTTCTTCCTTGTTTGGGGAGAAGAAGATGAAGTTCTTATATATAATAATAATAATATGATTAATATGAGGGGTGGAGTGTTCGGTTCGCCGGGTATAAAAGGATCAATTCAACGAATTGATTTCTTTTTTTTAAGGATTTCATATAATGATAATTTTATATAATAATAATATTATTAATAATAATAACTATAATAATACTAACATAAATTTATTCTCTATTCATCTGTCGAATGAATCATGATTCAACGGATTCAAAAAAAGATTAAATAAATATTTTTATAATAATTATAATAATAATATAAATATTATATTATTACGAAGGGCTAAACGCACACCGATTCGAACGAAAATCGCCCCTAAAATAATTGTTGGTGCTACGAATCCAACGGTGAAGTCAAAACCAATATCCGACGAGCCGTTCTCGAGTTATAATTTTCCAAAGTTTTACGACGAACGAAAATCCTACGAATCTTTGAAAATTCACTTAGGCTCTAATATTGCAAATTGACGGGCATTTTTAAAATTGAATAACTAAATTTTCTAATGTAAAATTTTCCAATTCCACTAAGTTTCAAAATACGGTCAACTTAACCGAACGAGCACCAAAAATGCACGAACGACGGCGCACCGTTAATTACGCGTCAACGTAACGCCCTTACCTCATTATGACGTCATCAAGGAGATTAAAATAATTGCCGAAAAAATCAGGGGTGTTACAATAATTGTTGGCATGAGATAGAGTCAAGGCTGATATGCTTGACTAGCGAAATGTTTAAATAAAATTTGAGTTGGCAAAACTTAACTTGGTGGGACGAGTTCGAATGCATTGAAAAGTTATCAAAACTTGGATTGGCGGGACTTCTCTCGTATGATAGTTTGAGTGCACCAAAGTATGCCTTAAGATCATGAACTATGTGTCTGTGCGTGACAACGTTTGTGATGCGATGTTGTTAATATTGTGGTTATGCTTGAGTGTAGAGTAGCTGCACTTTCTGTTAATATAGTAGATATATGTTGATATACTGCTTGCTTGCAGGGAAGAAGTACCACCGCCCCAGGAATGGTTTGGGATTGTTATACTATTGTGGTTAGCTAAAGCCGACGGTCGTTTTGTTTTGCCATGTCTTTATTGAATGTACTTGTGCAAGTGTCGGCGAGCCAAGCGAGAAATAGCAGGCTAAAGCTCATTGTTGTACTAGCCCTAGAAGGCCAAGTTTTGGTGTTTATATCTTTCATGTATTGTCGGTCTGCGTGCTAGTGTATGTAAACCATATAGATGTGTAAACACTTTTGTAAAGCATGTATGACCTTAAGGCCAATAATAGATTTTTGTTATTTCATTCTGTTAGAGTAATTATTATTCTATTGTTGAGTATTAGTCTCACACCGCCTATCGGTGTTGGGTGTCTTGATGTATTTCCTTTATATAGCTCCTTTGAGGAAGAATATATTGCACCAACTATTTCCTTCTACATGGTATCATAGGGTTCGATCACTCTGAAACCTAATTAAATTTTTTTTTCTTCCGGCTACTGTTACTTCCTCCCGAAACCCGACCCCTTCTCCCCTTCCGCTTCCGCTCGCCTGCTAGGGCTCGACGGGTGCTTCTCACCCCCTTGCTCTCGTCTACGGGATCGGCCCTTGATTCCAAGACGGGAGGGGAGCGGGCCTCTCTTCTGCGACATCGACGTCGTCTTCTTCTCCCGACGGCTTCTCCAGGCCTGGATGCTTTCTCCCGTCGGCTCTCCTCTGCGACATCGACGGCTCCGACGGCTTCGACTTCTTCTCCCGACGGCTTCTCCATCTACTTACGACGGCTATGCTTCCGTCGTTGTCTTCTCCAGACGGCTGCTTCTCTCTCGACGCCTCCGGCTTCTGTCTGCACCCGCTGCAGCCCTCTTCTTCTCCGGCATGGATGCTACTCAGCCGCTACTTCTCCGGCCTGCTGCTGCTGCAGCTGCTTCTTCTCCAGCTGCCAAGAGCTGCTTCCTCTCCGTGTCGCTGCTGCTCTGTTGTTGCTCTCTTCTTCTCCGGCTGCTCTGCGTGCCGCTGCTGCTCGACCGCTCTCTATTTTAGGGTTTCAGTTTTAATGTTTTTTGTTCAGTTGTTATTGTTGTTTGTGGTTGTTGTGTTGTTTTGCGTCTCGTTACAATTTAGGCCTTTCCTACGTGATCTGGGTTCATGTACCCGACGAGGGTCCCACACGTGCACATGGTCTACGTGAGGGGGAGTGTACGTCACGGCCTCCAGGCATTGTTTATGCCTTGATTCACGTATTCCACGTGAGGGGGAGTGTTTATGCAAACGGCGACTCGGATGCCTCTTTCCCAACTCATGTCTTAGTCACACAAGGCCCCCAGGTCGATCTCGTATCTTGTTTGTGTCTCCTCGTTGTTTTCTCTGGATTTGGTAGGGTTGGTTTGGTCTTTCGTGGTTGACCTTGTTTCCGCTCCGAGTGTTTCCAGCGTTGTCATGGTCGGTTTGTGGCCCAACGTCGTGCGGCTCTTGCCCGGTTGAAGTATCCCCGGTGACACGCGGTTGGGCCTCGGTGGCTGTTGTCTTGTCCCGCGTTGCCAACCTTCTTTTACCTTCCATTTTATGTTGTGTTCAAGCTGTAGGGTCCCCCTACAGCTTGAGGGGGAGTGTTAGAGTTATTATTATTCTATTGTTGAGTATTAGTCCCACACCTTCTATCGGTGTTGGGTGTCTTGATGTATTTCCTTTATATAGCCCCTTTGAGGAAGAATATATTGCACCAACTATTTCCTTCTACACATTCCTATAGTGTTGTTGACAAACTGGTCCAAATGTAATAAAAAGACTTCTATTTTATTTACTTTGTATTGTATAGGAAGGATTGATGTTTCATTTCGCAAGACTTTATCCTGTTCGTTTAATATGGCGTAGGGTCCTAGTTGGACCTGCAAGTATATTCTTTGGAATGGGCAGGGTGTTACATACTGACCTAGTTCCCAACTTCAGTTGCAGGAACCTCTCCTCAAACTCATCTCATGTGGTGGAAGGAGAAAAATGCTCTACAAAATGTTGGAGAACACATCCTAGCTAATTTCTCTATACGTTCGCCCCTCGAAAGTAGAACCTATGAGGGACTTCCACCACTTCTTGGCATGCAAGTCCAGAGCGGATACATCTAAGGTAACTATCATGTTAGTTGTGCATTGGATCACAGCCATCTGCTCCCGTACCGTGTCAAGCCACTCCTTCATGCAGACTATTGTTTGTCCCGTGAAAGATGGGTGGGGAAGGGCCTCAGAAAGCACTCAACCATTTTGGCCCAGGTTTAATGGAGCCAGCTGATATCTAAAGGTATCCAAAATTGTAGAAAGGGTCTGCGGCAACTCTAACTGCTGGAAAGGAGTAACATCCAAAGCAGTGAGGATGTCGATCGCTGGCTCAGAATGTGTCGGAATCTACATACAAGGATACGAGCTTTGGATTAGGCTGGAAATTTTTATAGGAAATGGTGGACACACTTAATGTGAATCACACATGGACACACCACTGCTCCTTTATTTCAGTTTGTCCTCAAACTGAATGATCGAGTGGTGTGGCCTAGCGGTTAATGGACTTTTTATCTCAGGATTATTTGCAAGTTAATACCATTTGTAAGACCCCCCTCCCCCCCCCCCCCGGAATTGGACACATAAAAGGGAGGTATATCTTATGATAGTGCCAACACTCGGGCTAACCTCCACCACAAGATGTCTTTCCTGCCGGGTATTTCCAAATATCATGCATGCCAACCCATCAATAAATTAAATCAAGAGTCCACGATTCGCAAAAAAGCATAAAAGTCCACAAAATCATAATAAGACAAGAGCAACAAGAGCTCCTGAATATCTATCAGAGTACAAAAATAAGTGAGACTGAATAAAGAGAAAAATTGCTCAATTTCGAGCCGACTCGATTTGATTTCGAGCCTCGAAATTGATTTTGATTTCGAGACGAGTTCGAGTCGAGCCAAAATTGCTCGAACTCGACTCGATATCAGTCCTAATGTCATATAATATTAGTCTAATTTTATGCAATGGTTTGACAGGTTGTTATATGATATGCCTTCATAATCATGCCATATTGTATGCCCCACTCCTTGCATTTTGATCATTGTGAAATCACGCTTACTAATTTTATGAAGTTCACGGCTCCTGAACATCACGTTTCTACCTTAACTCAAAGAATATGCTTACTGATTATTTCATTTTCAAGAATCCATGTTGATATTCGTGTTCTTCACTTCCGAAAATTACATAAAAATCGCAAGGTTGAGCACCACATTATAGTGGAAGATCTTTGCAACATACTTTCTTATATGAAGCTGTTGACTCCCAAGTTCTTCATTATTTTAGATTCCCATAAGATTAGTGAAAATATACAACAAAGCAAGAACTGTAAACCATCTAAAAACAACTTTCAGTAAAAACCAATTTGGTGAAATCAGATTTCTTTTGGCTGCATTCAGTTAAGGCTTCATTTATTCAAGAAGTTTGAAGCTAGAACAACAAACCTCGATTAATGCATCACGCTTGGAGAGTTCTTCTTCAAGCTTTTTGGTAACACTAGCTGAACTAACACTGTCTTGAACCACTTTCGGAGAAGGGAGAGAACCAGCAGATGTGGACTCTGACCTCAAATCACTTGAGCTAAGTGCCTCCTTAAGTTGTACCTCAATGCCCTCAATTTTGGCCTATTTAATTAACAAGGAAAAAGGGACAAGGTTTGTAATCTTTACAACTATATAACATGGAAAGCAAGTGCATTAAAGATTAAATTTACAGGGACAGAAAAATGAACAGAAAGATGATTGATTATACAAACAAAAAATCATGATTACTGGCGAACAAACAGGTTTAGCACTTGCCTGTCAAAACACTTCGTGTAAATAAAACCATCAAACATCGTGAACATGCAAAGACAATGTATTATAATTACAAGTATAAAGTTTGTCTGGCACCAAAAAGAAGTGCATAGCTTATACCAAGGATAACACAATAAATTGATATTTGTTCAAGTTGCCAATTCCCAAGGTGGGTTCTAATCACATCCCTCAACATGGAGAGAACCCATTAAAGGAAATTAAAGAGCTATAGAGACCAAAGCACTGCACAACAAAATTTGCACGCCCAAGCATACACTTTTTAGGATACCTAGTTCTGTTTTCATTCCTCTCTAATGGTACTCCATGCATCTACACATTCCTATTAACAGAACCATAGCGCTTCAAAATTGTGGCCGGTCCCATAGAAAATGTATAAAAACAAATAAACATAACAGCTAAAGCATTAATACAAATACTAGATCATGGAGAACACGAAAAATATAAAGTGGATTTAAACCAATAAATATTTTCAGGGCATAAGACAAACCTGCAGATTTTGTATGGTTGAGTTTTGATTATGTATCTGTATTTTCTTCTCATGCTCTAGTTGTAACAGACTAGCAACTTGATTCCTCAGTTGAGCGCTTTGATCTTTCTCAAGTTTGAGCTTATCAGCAAGTATTATATTTTCAGACTGCAGCAAAAAAAACATAGATTTGATAAACAGCTAGAGAATGCTGGCAAAAATTAATTCAAACTCAACAACAAAAGGCAGTTATGAACTGTAGAAATAGATGGAAATGAAATACTAGGTGCAATTTTATTCTTCCACAATAGGGGCATTACATAGGAAACACAACATGACTCTCAAGTCTCAACACCGATAGGCGGTGTGGGACTAAACTCCTAAATGACAATAATATTTAATTACTAATAACTCTAACACTCCCCCTCAAGTTGAAGTGGAAACCTACAACTTGAACACAACATAAAAAAGAAAGGTAAAAGAAGGTTGGCAACGTGGGACAAAACAACAGCCACTGAGGCCCAACCGCGGGTCACCGGGGATACTTCAACCGGGCATAAGCCACACGACGTTGGTCCACAAACCGTCCATGACCATGCTGGATGCACCCGGAGCAGAAACTAGGTCAACCAATAAAGGCCAAGCCATTCCTACCACAAAGCGAAGAAAATAAACGGGAAGACACAAACAACAGACGAAATCAACCTGGGGGGTCATGTGTGACTAAGGCAGGAGTCGGGAAAGGGGCATCTGAGTCGTCGTTAACAAACACTCCCCCTCGCGTGGAATACGTGCAAGAAGGCATAGACTGTAACACCCCATTCCAGTTTTACAAAAATCAGTCGTCCGGCCGGGTCAGCGATATAAAGAAAACTAGAAAACAGTATTAAAACTAGTACACAGCAGGTATAAAAGAAAAATACTGAGAATTTAAACTTACAACGGAAGCTATGAAAGAAACTAAGGGTAACCACATACCTTTACAGGTTCACAGAGCCATTAAACATGATTTGAAATGAAAGAACTGAAAATCTGAAGTAACATAATAAGTCTGATACATGATATTCAAAACATTAACATGATACAGTATCCAACGCTACAAGTGTATACTGAAAGGAAAGAAAACTAAATGGAAAACCAACTACAAACTGACACCACAAGGATGCTCATCCTAGACGTAGTTTCTCACCTGGGTCACCTGTAAAAACATTGTCCACAAGGGGTCAGAGTAAGGAAAAATAACTCCTAGTGACACTAAAAACATTTCCTTAAATGATGAATGCATGCCTTTGAAAAAAAAATAGTTTTATTTTATAAAAATCTTTATGCTAAATGTTATGCATGTCTTCACAATGTTTCCTGGTCAACAAACATATTCGCTTTATGTTCATGAACTTTCATTTTATTCACTGACACCACAACTCGCTCTAGGTGGCTTCTAATCTGCATTTCTACTTGAAAGGCTCTAAGCAGAGTAACTCCTAACGCGCATCTGAAAAACTGACGACCCGAGACCATCTTACGAACCCAATTGTTCTAGTGTCGCGCGGACACGGTCTCGAATCCACTAACCGTCTCAAAGGGGAGTCAACTCCCAAGACTCTACTGCTCATAGGGTACTATATGCCTTATGAGGAAGGTAGTGCGCCTCTACCAAGCACGAGAAGACTTATGTGTGCTTACTGACCCTTTTTGATCTGACGCTACTCTGCTTCGGACATCTCTTTTGGTGTACTACTGAGCGACCATTGATTTTCTTGTGGTCGGCTAGAAGGGACGTTCACGCCCTTAATTAGACAAATTCCCAAACTTGCATATACGTGTAAAGGTTTCGTACCTAACGTTAGCATACATGATCTGACTATTCGGGTCTTGGAAAAGGGTGTTATCCTACAACTAATTCCGCGACCGTTTTCCTACCGTCACGCCCTTCTATGCATGGTTATGAGGCTTGTACGAAACTTACACATGTGTACATAAAATAATTACTTGATATGCCTAACTAAAAGGAATTAGAATCCCTTACCGTGGTGTTGCGGCGCTCGTACACTCGATGTGGCGGCATAGCTTATGTGTTACTTGGAAAGAATGTTTAAAGTTCTTCTGATTCTCCCTAAAATCCAAAAGGGAGTAGACAAGGTAATAAACACCACTTACAACTCTCAAGACATAATATTACCCAACAAAGGAGAGGAGTTTACCTCTTCTATAACGGTGGAGGACACTACTTTCCTCGACGAGGAATAATCTTCCCAAAATCTGAAACCGTTATTCCCGACGAAACCTAGGTGATCCAAAATTCTGAAATTTAGATGGGAAAAGGGGGAACACAAGATTCAAGAGAGTGAGGAGTTCTGGGCTGTTACCTGAAAGCCGAAGACTGAGAGGAATGGCCGGGGAGAGACGACTAGGGTCTGGATTCGATGGAGAAATGCTGGGAATGGAGATTGGCCACAGCCGACTCGCCAAACCCGCACCTGGACGATCGACACTCACGACACACCAAGCTGTCGGGCTGGAGTCTGCTTTGAATACGCCGGAGGAGGGAGAGCAGCAGTCGGGCGGGGAAGGAAAGGGACGTCATCGGCGGGAGAAGGGTCGGGGAAGCCCGTGCCTATACGCCCCAGTACTTCACATTGGAGTGCTCCAGTACTATTTGTGAAGAAGAAGGATGGTAGTCTGAGACTGTGCATAAACTACCGTGAATTGAACAAACTGACAGTAAAGAATAAATATCCGATTCCCAGGATTGATGATTTGTTCGACCAGTTGGTGGGATCGTGCACTTTCTCCGCGTTAGATCTGAGGTTGGGCTACCATCAATTAAAGATTCGGGGCGTGGATATTCAGAAGACGGCCTTCAGTATCAGATATGGGCACTTCGAGTTCGTGGTCATGTCGTTTGGGCTGACCAATGCCCCTTCAGTGTTTATGGACCTGATGAATAGGGTATTTCGGGAGTACTTGGATCGCTTTGTTATCGTCTTTATAGATGATATTTTGGTGTTCTCAAAGAGTGCAGAAGATCATGCCGCTCATTTTAGGATTGTATTGAGTACACTCAAGGAGAACCAGATGTATGTCAAGTTTTCAAAGTGTAAGTTCTGGCTTCAAGAGATTGCATTCTTAGGCCGTGTCATCAGTCAGAAAGGGGTTAGCGTTGATCCGAAGAAGATAGGGGTCATTAAGGAGTGGCCGAGGCCGAGGACAGTCTCAGAGGTTCGCAGCTTTCTAGGTCTAGCTGGTTACTACAGGAGATTCATCAAGGACTTCTCAAAGATAGCCTTACCACTGACTTCCCTCACCAGGAAAGGTAAAGGCTTTGATTGGACAGTTGAGTGCGAGTTGGCATTTGAGTACTTGAAAGGAAGGTTGATGACCGCACCGATCTTGAGTTTACCATCAGGGCCCGATGGATTTCAGATTTATAGCGACGCGTCAGGTCGGGGTTTGGGCTGTGTCCTCACGCAGCATGGAAAGGTCATAGCTTACGCCTCGAGACAGCTAAAGGTGCATGAGAGGAACTATCATGTGCATGACTTGGAGCTTGCAGCGGTCATCCATGCTCTGAAGATTTGGAGACTCTATCTCTATGAAGTGCATTGCGAGATCTTCACTGATCATAGGAGCCTCAAGTATATCTTTGATCAGCGGGAGCTCAATATGAGGCAGTGCAGATGGTTAGAGTTCCTATCAGACTACGACGTAGACATTCAGTACCACCCAGGAAAGACGAACGTTGTAGCTGATGCTCTTAGCCGTAGAGGTTCGTGTTTTTCCCTTCACACTCAGCAGAAGGAGTTGGTGCGGGAACTGGAGAGACTGGACATCATCATTGTGCCACGCTATAATTTTTATTCTGCAAGGTTGAGTTAGATGGAGATTACATGTGACATTAAGGATAAAATCAGAACAGTTCTACCCTTGGATCAAAAGATGGCAGAGATTTGGATCTCGGCGCAGACAGGTCAAAAGGAGAGATTCACTATTCAGGACGATTTATTATTGCATGATGGCAGGGTGTGTATTCCCGATATTAGCCACATTCGTGAGGACATTCTGTTTGAGGCACATAACTCCAGATATTCTATACATCCGGGCAGCACGAAGATGTATGCGGATCTCAAGAAGGTAGTCTGGTAGCCAGGCTTGAAAGGTGATGTTGCTGATTATGTAGGGAAGTGCGAGACGTACAAGCTAGTTAAGGCCGAGTGTCAAAGGCCTGGAGGCAAGTTGCAGGCACTTCTCATTCCTGAGTGGACTTTTGAGGATATATCCATAGATTTCATCCATGGTCTTCCGAGATCGCAGAGTGAGAATGATTCATTATGGGTTATAGTTAATCGTCTCTCTAAGGTCGTCAATTTCATTCCTCTCAAGAAGACGAACCAAGGTCTGAAACTGGCGCAGTTATACATAGACGAGATAGTTCGACTTCACGGTGTTCCCAAGACTATTGTTTCAGACAGAGATGGCAGGTTTACCTCCAAGGAGTGGAGATACGTTCAGGCGCAGTTGGGCACCAAGTTACATTTCACCACCGTTTTTCATCCCCAGATAGATGGACAGACTGAGCGCACAAATAGGACTTTGGAGGATTTGCTTCGTTTGTGCATACTGGACTTTGGAGGGAAGTGGGAGAAGTATATGTCACTCTTGTGGAGTTCTCCTACAATAATAGTTATCAGGCAAATATTGGGATGGCACCGTTCGAGACTCTCTATGGAAGGCGTTGTCAGACACCGTTGTGTTGGGCTGAAAGTGAAGAAAGGTCTACCATCAGGGAATCATAGATTGATAAGACCACAGGCAGAATCAAGCTCATTCAAGAGCGTATGAAGACAACTCAGGATCGCCAGGCCAAGTATCATGATCAGAAGCACGGGTCAGTAGAGTTCAGTGTTGGAGACTATGTTTATCTGAAGGTCAGACCAGTCAGAGGAGTCTCTAGAATAAAGCGGATGAAGAAACTGAGTCTCAGATTCATTGGTCCTTTTGAGGTACTGGCGCGAGTTGGTGAGATTGCATATAGGTTGGCCTTACCAGAGGAAATGAGTGGTGTACATGATGTATTCCACGTCTCCTATCTAAGGAGAGCAGTCAGAGACTCCAGTCAGATCATCAATACCGAGGAAGCACCAATCGAGACAGATCCTAGCATTGGGGTTAGACCAGTCAGAATTGTGGACTCAAGGATACAGAAGCTCAGGAATAGAGAGATTCGCATGGTCAAAGTACTTTGGATGAACGGTGGTCGTCCAGAGTATACTTGGGAAAGAGAGGATGAGCTTCGGAGCAATGTTGATTATGTCTTTCTCTTCGAACCAGGTATGTTGTAATTTTCGAGGACGAAAATCTTATTAGGAGGGGAGATTTGTAACATTCGTGATCTGACGCGATAACTTAATTTATTTCAGGGCGCGATCACAAGAGAAATTGATCGAGAAATTGACGTACTGAGGTATGGCACTATACTCAATTGTCGTGCGTGAAGTAGTGATTCATTTCAGTCGTAAAATTGGTGCGTGACGCATTTTTATCTTAGTAGGAGAACGCAGCACAATTTTATTTTGAGGAGTTAATGTGGAGTGGCACTTTAGAAGTGGGGTGCGTATAGCAATTTCCCCTTGGGTAGGAAAAGGGGTCGGTGCATTACCAGCGGTTACTATAACCGCGCCTAACACTTTTAAAAGTGCACAACCCCCCTTAATCCTCTTTCCCGTAACCAAGCATACTCTCTGAGAGATAAAGATCAAGAGTATACTCTCTGAGAGACAAAGATCCCTCGATAAAACCTTACTACTTCAATTCCCAAGAAGTAGTTCAACTTTCTCAGATCCTTGACCTCAAATTCTTTGCCCAATTGTTTTTTCAAGTGATCTATCTCCTCTAGATCATCCCCTGTAATGATAATGTCATCTACGTAAACAATAAGAATCGAAACTTGAGCTCCTCTTTTTTTGATGAAGAGCATGCGATCAGACTGTCCTTGAGTATATCCCAGTTGGAGCATGGTCTTGTTAAACCGACCAAACTAAGCTCTAGGGATTGCTTCGGGCCATATAAAAATTTTTGCAGACAATAGACCTTTCCACTGGACCCTTCTTTAGTAAAGCCAGGAGGGACTGTCATGTAGACTTCTTCTTGCAGATCACAATGCAAGAATGCATTCTTAACATCAAGTTGTTGTAATTCTCATCCACAACACGCAGCATAAGAGATAATCACCCGAATAGAATTCATCTTTGCAACCAGAGCAAACGTTTCTTGGTAGTCAATTCTTTGGGTCTGACTATACCCCTGAGCAACCAAGAGTGCTTTATACCGCTCCACATCATCTTGATTCTGCTTAATAGAAAAGATCCAACGTGATCTAACAGTTCGCTTTCCTGGGAGAAGATGAGCAAGCTGTAATGTCCTATTTTTTCCAAGACACGCATCTCTTCTTCCATAGCTTGTTTTCACTCAAGTATCTGAACAACCTCCTGTCAAGTCTTAGGAATCACAATAGAGGAAAGAGAAGAGAAAAAACCTTTGTGAGCCTGAGAGAGATGAGAGTAGGAAATGTAGTTGGCAATGGGATGTCTGGTGCAACCCGTTTTACCTTTAAGACAAGCAAGGGGAACATGGAGATCATCGTCTGAATCTGGATCGGAGACAGGCGCCGGCATCGGTGGAACCACCATAGTATGTACTTGCTCAGTCATGCGAGGTCTGTGAGAGTAGAAATATAAAATCGGAGGAATAGAGGTGGTAGGGACGGAAGCAGAGGACAGTGGGTTAGAAGCCGGAGGAGCGGTAGTATGGGAAGGAGCAACATTCAGTGAGCTAGGAGCCGGAGGAGTGGGAATATGAGGAGAAGCCACAATCAGGAGAGGAGATTCAATGGTCCCGTCACTGACTCACTGTTACCACCCGTCTCCTCCTGACGAGGACTGAAGTAGGACTCCCCCTCACGAAAAGTAACATCAACAGTGCAATAATAGCGACAAGTAGGAGGATGATAGCACTGATATCCTTTGGTTGTAGGAGAGTAGCCAACGAAGACACAACGGAGGGAGCGAGCATCCAACTTATCGCGATGTGGGGTATGAACATGAACAAAACAGACCGAGCCAAAGATCCGAGGAGCGACGTGAGAGGTGTGAACAATGTGGTTCCTGGCTAAACGGTCGAGAAGCGTACCATAGGAAATAGAGCAAGACGGAAGACGATTAATGAGATGAGCAGCAATCAGAACAGCATCACCTCAATACGACTTTAGAAGGTGCATTGCAATTAACAGACACCGAGCCACATTCAGTAAGTGCCTATTTTTCTGTTTGGCAACACTATTTTGAGAAGAAGTGTGGACACATGTGGTTTGGTGGATAATGTCATGGTCGGACAGATAGGTACCAAACGATCCACGATCATCATACTCCCCACCATTATCACTACGAACCACACGTTGTTGAACTGGTTCGCAACCATCTTATGAAAGGAGTAAAAACAGGAAAGAACATCACATTTTTTTAATAAATATAACTACGTAGTACGAGAATGGCAATCAATAAAGGTAACAAATCATTTATAGCCAGATAAAGATAACACCAGGGGGGACCCCAAACATCAGAATGAATAACATCAAACGGAATGAAACTAGGAAGAGACACATAACTAATACTATGACGCACATGCTTTGAATGATCACATGTGTCACACTTAAACGATTTAAGTAAACAGCTGAAAGCAGGAAAAAGTTTGGTGAGATATAAAGGAGAAGGGTGGCCAAGACGCAGATGCCAGGGTTGGATGTCGTTGGAGGTAGGAGCTCTGGTGGTGGAAAGAGCACTGGAGGATAACAACTGGTTTAGCAAGTACAGTCCGCCAACGTTCCTACCACTGCCAAGCGTCCACTTCATATCCAGATCTTGAAACACACAAACATCAGGGTAAAAGGTTATGGAGCAATTTAAAGAAATAGTCAAGTGACTTATGGAGAGAAGATTGCGAGGAAACGAAAGGACGTGCAAAATCGAAGAGAGTGATAGGTCAGGGGAACAGGCAACGGTTCATCTCCAAGCAATAGACGACAGGAAACCATTAGCGGCAATAACCTTATCACAACGAGAGGAGTATAGGAGGTAAAACCTGAGGCAGAGCCAGTCATGTGGTCCATTGCACCCGAGTCTATAATCCACTCGGAAAGGGATGAAGAGACGGCGTGTGCATTGGAGATACCTGAAGTAGCAAACACAACAGTGGGAGCAATCGATGTAGGGTCATGCTAGGAGCGCAACAGACAGCGGAAGGCCACCAATGCGTAGAGGTTACGTGAGCTGAAGTACAAGAGAAAGATAACAACATACATATGGAAGATTCCATAGCAGAAAGGCCCCCAGAGCTGTCCTCATAAACCTCAGTCGAGTGAACAGAATACTGTGTACGACACCGGTCGAACGACCACCACTACGGTGACCACCTCTCTCACGAGCACCAGAACCCCGGCCAGAGGGAGCAAGATGAGGATACAGGCGAAAGCAGGCATCCTTAGTATGGTCTTTCATCCCACAGTGGTTGCAGACCGGAGGAGGGCCTCGAGAAATCCCAGCAAGAATTGAATGATCCGTAGAGGCACCAAGAGAGTGAACGATTTTCATCACTGAGGAGCATACTGAAGGCCTCCCGAAGAGAGGGAAGAGGCTCACGGTGGAGGGCGTGTAAGCGAACGACATCAAATTCCTTATTGAGTCCCATAAGAAAGACGTGAACTCGGAAGCGATCCTTAGCCTTCTAAAGAGCATGCGCATCGACAGTGCAAGCAGCGGTAAAGGTGTTGAAGTAATCTAGCTCCTGATACAGGCGTTCGAACTCAGAGTAGTAGGCAGAGACGGTCAGGGTGCCCTACTTTAGCTTCAAAACACGTCGGGTGAGCTCATAAATCTAGGTCGAACTGCCTGTCTGAGACTCTGAGAGTAGGTGTCCCGGGCCCTTATCCAAATTTCATAAGCCAAGTCCAGGAGCATGTGGTTGTGGTACACCTGAGGGGACATAGAGTGAAGTAACCATGAGACAACCAAGGAATTATCAGCATTCCATTTTCTCCATGAGGGATCAGCACATGGCGGCTCAACTGTGATATAATCAATAAGTTCGTAAAGCTGGTGACTCTGAATAGCATGATGTGCTGCTCTGGACCATTCCAGATAATTGGTGCCATCCAGGGAAACAGTAGTGATCTTCAAAGAGCCAGATTGCTCGTGGCTTCGAGAAGGATCAACAGAGGGAACATGGGGGGCTCCCGATGGAGTGTCTCCGTTGATAGGAGTCGAGGAAATGTCGGAGGAATCTCCCATCGAGGACTGTGTGAAGGAAAAAAACGACGGTCTCAAATCGAAATAAAACACATCCTACGAGTGTCCCTTAGATTATGTGGCCGGAGAGGACACCGGAGGATGTGACCATGGTGTCTCTGGCAGTCCCCATGGAGGATAAAACGGTCGGAGACAACGGGTTGCCCGGAAGGACCGGGCGGAGAAGAACCGCTGACGAGGGACTTCACCGAAAAGAAAAGGAGGCGGCGCTGGAAGGGACGGCCCTGGAAGGGGGCGGCGGAAGGGGTGGACGGCGCTGGAAGGGGGCGCGGCGCTGGAAGGAATTGCTGGAGGGGGCGGCGGTTAGGGAGGAAGCACGAGAAGGGGGTGCGGCGCTGGAAGGAGGCGCTGGAGGGGCGGCGGCTAGGGTGCGGAGTTGAAGGAGGCGCTGGAGGGGGGCGGCGGATAGGGCGGAGGCGCGCGCTGTGGAGAAGGCCGCTGGAAGCGGTGCGGGCTGATCGCGGTAGGGCGTACGGGAGGAATTAATCATGTGAGAGAAAAGTAAAATTCCAGAGGCACATATAGAATAACACGTCAATAATAAATAACACGTCAATACTCCCCTCCCAAGCTGGCGCGAAAAGGTCAAGCAAGCCCAGCTTGCCACATGTAGAGAGAAGTCTGGAAGGTCCAACCGCCTTGGTGAAGGCATCGGAAATGTCGGGGCTTCTTCATCGAGTCATGTCATGACCGCGCACGTCAATAGCAGTAGAGTTGTAAACAAGAACAGCAGAATTTACAGCTGAACAAGTCACTTCCTTCTTTGCTTCAAAAAAGAGAAGAGCGGCAACATGAGTAGGACATCACTTTCTGTTGATTGATACGTAACTTCTCAAAAAGAGAGTGAAAGCTTCATCCTTAGAATTAGAAAAAGGTGGGGAAGACTCGGCAGCATTTTCTTATGAAAGAAGAGAAATCAACCAAGAGCCATGCACGCCATAATCGTAGCAAGTAGGTTCGATTCCTGCTGGATGATGCACTTGACGAGATCCTGAGAAGAAAAGAATCGAAGACTTAATGAAAAGAGAAATCACTGAAACTCGATTCGCACCTTACTTGATTCATTCCTTCCACCCGAAGCCTCTGCTGCGGATGAGCGTCCTCTGATCTAAGTATGGGCTCCTGTTTGCTTTCCTGCTTCCTTCGATTCGATTCGCTAAACAGAAGATCTAGTCGCTAGTACCAAACTGACCTGCCGAGCGTACGAAAAGGAGAATCTTTTTCTGATCCGCCCGCCACACTACTATGCGAAGGGAACATAGGACGCTTCAAGTGTCCCTGAACGGATGTGCTCCCTGAGAAAGTGAATATCAACCTTGTTAAATGCTGTAATGTAAAATGTTGTAATGTTTTATGTTAAGAGGTATATATATATATAAGACTTGGTGCAAACAAGGGCAAGTCATTATTTTCTCCAATCAACATGGTATCAGAGGGGCTCATCCGCCGTCTGCGCTAGGGTTTTCTCCGCCGTGCGTGTCCCTTCGCTCGTTCTCCGTCTTCGCTCGCATCCGCCGCGCGTGTTCGCCTTCGCCTTCGCAACGGCCTTCGCATTCGCTCGCCTCCGCCTTCGCTCGTTCGTCTGCCGATCGCTCCCGATCCCGATCCCGACCACAACCAGGCGCCTCCTGTTCGTCTGCCGTTCGATCCTGTTGCTGCCTGAAGATGCCAATCTCCTCCTACTGCTCTTGAAGATGTCGATCTCCTCCGTCTCCTGTTCGTTCCTTCGATCCTTCGATCCTGCTGCTGCCTGAAGATGCCGATCTCCCCCTGCTGCTCTTGAAGATGCCGACCTCCTCTGCTCTGCTCTGCTGCGCTGTCGTGTGGTTGTCTCCGAGTACTGCTTATTGATATCTCCGGCCGTCTATTGAAGGTTCTTGTCCAAGACCATGGGAGACTCGGCTACAAGCATCATTCAGACACCTGTTCCCTCAGGGGATTCTACCAATACTTTTCCTTCCAATACAAGACTGGCTACCACTATCCTTACCTCCTCCAACTTTCAATTGTGGAAAAAGGGGGTTACTATGTCTCTAGCAGGCATCCGACGTACTCACCACCTTACTAGACCTCCTACTCATGCCGTGGGAAGTGCCGAATACGACGATTGGTACAGTGATGATTGTCGTATCTTTGCGCTTCTCCTGAGTTCCATGGAACCATCAGTTCAGCAAATGTGCAAGAATTGTGATAGCACTAAGAAGTTGTGGGACACCCTGCATATGATGTTTTCCCAGGCTAACAACCTCTCTCGTCTTGGTGAACTCTTTCCCAAGATGGCTGAGCTACGACAAGGAGCACGTCCTGTCACTGAGTACTTCGCCGAATGGAAGGTTCTTGCAGATGAGATCCTGGATCTTTGGGAGATCCCCTCTACACTTGAAGGACATCAGGCTCAACGTGAGCATCTGGTTCTCATTTGGCTTCTAAACGGTCTTGACCCAAACTTCTCAACAACAAGAACCGAAATGCTTGTGAGTCCTTCTACGTTGCAGACTGCTAGTGTGTACCATCGTCTGACTAAAGCGGGCTCTCTTCTCCTCTCTCCAGCTGCTCTACATGTTTCCTCCAGCGAATCAATTGCGCTGGCCTCTCGGGGGGGGAGGGGGACTAGCCGTGGCGGACGGTCTGGTTCTGGGCGTGGTCGGGAGATTGATACGCGACATTGTACTCATTGCGGACGTCGAGGTCACACAAAGGATACGTGTTGGCTTGTGCATGGAAATCCAGACTGGGCGGCCAAAACCTCATCTGCTTCACCTCGATCTGCTCACGTTGCCGACTCGACACCGGAACCCCCGGGTCCCCGCACTGTCCAGATCTCTGAGGAGGAGTATCGTCGCCTGCAGGCTCTTCCGATTTCTTCTCCACCTCATAGTGCTGCTGTGGCCCAAACTATTCAACCTGCCTGCACTTCCCAGACCACCCAGGGTCCAGTTCAGTGGCTGGCAGATTCTGGAGCTTCTGACCACCTGACTAGTTCATCAGGTATTTTGCATTCTTATCACCCTCATTGTGGGTCGTCCATTACAGTTGCAGATGGATCCACTGTTCCTATTGTGGGATTTGGAAGCTGCAATATGACACCGGATATGCCTTTATCCTCGGTTGCTCATATTCCTCAATCTGCTTACAACCTCCTGTCTATTAGTAAGCTTACTCGTGATTTAAACTGCACTGCTATCTTCACATCTTCTGGTTGCCTTTTTCAGGAACAGTCGACGAGCCGTATTATTGGTAGAGGGAAGCTGCGTGGTGGTGTCTATGTTCTAGATGAAGTTTCCCACATTGCCTGCTCTGCTGCTTCGGCCAAACTCTTGGACCTCCACTACCGTCTTGGTCATCCCTCTATGCAGGTCATGCGTCGTTTGTATCCTGAGTTTGGGAATGTTTCCCATCTCAGCTGTGAGTCGTGTTTGTTTGCTAAACTCCATAGAGTTAGCTATGTACCTCGTATAGATGTTCGTGCTTCTGCACCTTTTGATTTACTTCATTCTGATGTCTGGGGACCGTGTCCTGTCCCTACGTTGTTAGGACACAGATATTATGTTACCTTTATTGATGATTTTTCTCGCATGACTTGGGTTTACTTAATGAAAAATCGCTCTGAATTACCATCTATTTTTCAACATTTGTGGAATGAAATTTTCACTCAATTTTCTGTTCGTCCGAAATGCCTTCGTACCGATAATGGGAGGGAATACATGTCCCAGTCCGTGTCTAGCTTCCTTTCCGACAAGGGTATCATACACCAAACCAGTTGACCTGATACCCCCCAACAAAACGGGGTTGCCGAACGAAAAAATCGCCACCTTCTTGAGGTCACCCGGGCTATCCTCCATCATAAGCATGTTCCTAAACACTTTTGGGGAGATGCTGTCCTTATCGCTGCCTATCTCATTAATCATCTCCCTACTCATATCCTTCAGGGGGAGACACCTTATCACATCCTTTATCCCGACCACTCGGGGCCTCCTCTACTCTTCAAGGTCTTTGGGTGTGTTTGCTATGTTCGGGATGCTCGTCCCTCCGTTTCTAAACTTGATCCTCGCTCTTTAAAATGTATCTTCCTTGGATACTCCCGGACTACCAAGGGATATCGTTGTTATTCTCCGGAGCTTCACAAGTATATCATCTCTTCAGATGTCGTCTTTCTCGAATCCGACTCTTATCGCACCACTAGCTCTACCCTTCCCCGTCATCTTCTGATCTCTCTCTCGATGATATGTTAGTTCCTCATCCTGAGTCTGCTCTCGTCTCTCCGACTGACATATTGTCCCCCCTTTGGGGGCAAGTCTACTCTCGTCGCACTTCTGACAGAACTGAAATACCACCATCTCAGTCTCCTTCAACCATTGATGGCACAACTACTGTTCCTCAGATTGCACCTACTAGTGAGGACCTGAACCAAATTGAAGTGCTTGCCGCTCCACCCCTGGACAGTACCGAGCGTCCTATTGCTCTCCGAAAGGGTAGTCGGACTTGCCAGAATAGACCTCTATATGTGAGCTCTTATCAGGGGTTGTCTGCTTCTCATACCGCTCTTCACTTGACGTTGGCTCAGTACACCATTCCCTCAACGGTTGGGGAGGCCAAAACTCATCCTGGCTGGATGGCTGCAATGCACGAGGAATTGACAGCACTTCAACTGAATAATACTTGGGAACTTGTGTCTTTGCCTCCTGGCAAACGCGCTATTGGTTGCAAATGGATCTATTCGGTTAAAGCCAATGCTGATGGCTCTCTTGCTCGCTTGAAAGCTCGCCTTGTTGCCAAAGGTTATGCTCAAACTTATGGCGTGGATTATGAGAAAACGTTTGCTCCTGTTGCCAAGATGTCCTCTATTCGGATCGTGATCTCTCTTGCAGCCACTCACCGGTGGCCTCTTCATCAGTTGGACATCAAGAATGCGGTCCTTCATGGGTCCTTGGAGGAAGAGGTGTATAGGGAACAACCACCTGGGTTCGTTGCTGAGGGGGAGCGTAACAAGGTGTGTCGTCTCCTTGCCTCTTTATATGGGTTGAAACAATCCCCGCGCAAGTGGTTTGCTCGCTTTCGGTCTGTTGTCACCAAATTCGGGCTTACTAAGAGTATCAAAGACTCATCTCTTTTTTATCGGAACTCCTCAGCTGGTACTGTGCTCCTAATTGTGTATGTTGATGATATTGTCATCACGGGTAGTGATCCGAAAGGGATAACCGATCTCAAAGCGTTCTTACACTCCAACTTCCAAACCAAAGATCTGGGGCTGTTGCGATACTTCCTCGGGATTGAAGTTACTGATCATGACGACTCCATCTTTGTTTCTCAACGTAAATATGCCCTCGATCTGTTATCTGACCTTGGAATGTCTGACTGTCGCCCTATGGATTCTCCCCTTGAACCAAGAGAAAAGAGCCTTCATGCCGAGAGCAAATCTTTTGAATCACCAGAGAAGTATCGTAGAGTAGTTGGAAAACTTAACTACCTTTCAATGACTCGTCCAGATATTGCCTGTGCTGTGAGTAAGGTCAGTCAGTTCATGGCCAGTCCAACTATCTCTCAATGGGACTCTGTTCTCCGCATTGTTAGGTACATAAAGAAGGATCCTGGTCTAGGAATATCATACAAGAATCATGGTCATTTCAATATAGAGGCTTACTGTGACTCCGACTAGGCTGGTTGTTTAGCCACTCGGAAGTCCACCACAGGATTTACTATCTTTATGGGTGGAAACCTTGTCGCCTGGAAGAGCAAGAAACAGACCATTGTCGCCAGATCTAGTGTTGAGGCAGAGTATCGGGCTATGTCACACACCGTTGCTGAGATCATGTGGATCAGACAGACCCTTTGTGAAATCGGATATCCTGTCCATGACCCATCTCTGTTATGGTGTGATAATCAAGCTGCAATACAGATAGCAACCAATCCTGTGTTTCATGAACGCACAAAGCACATTGAGGTGGACTGTCATTTTGTACGAGAGAAGTATGAAGAAGGTCTTATTTCCTTAAAACATGTGAAGACTGGAGACCAAGTCGCTGATATTCTCGCGAAAGGAGTCACTGGGGTCAGAATGAACTTTATATGTAACAAGTTAGGTCTGGGAAGTTCCCACGACCCAACTTGAGGGGGAGTGTTAAATGCTGTAATGTTTTATGTTAAGAGGTATATATATATATAAGACTTGGTCCAAACAAGGGCAAGTCATTATTTTCTCCAATCAACAAACCTCAATATGCTTAGTCCACTCGTGCAGAACTGAGTCGGAGGCAAGCATGAGAGCGGGCTGGTTGTCGCACACAAGAGTCGAAGAACCAGAGGGAGGAGAATCAAGCTCGGTCAAGAGGGTACGCAGCCAAAGGAACTCAGTAGCGCCGTGGGTCATAGCTCGGTACTCAGCCTCAGCAGACGAGCGGGAGACAACATTCTGCTTCTTGCTCTTCCAGGAAATAAGATTGTTACCATAGAAAGTGCACATCCCCGAGGTAGAGCGTCGATAAGTAAGGGAACCAGCATAGTCAGAATCCGTGTAACAAGTGAGATCAAGGGCCAGAGATGAACGGTAGAAGAGCCCAAAGCCAGGAGAACCCTTCAAGTAGTGGAGGATCCGAAATGCTGCATCTAGGTGAGAAGTCCAGGGAGCATGCATGAACTGACTGACCACACTCACAACAAAACTAATGTCAGGGCGAGCGTTGGTCAAGTAGATAAGTCTGCCAACAAGACGCTGATATCTGCCCGGTTCAGGGAGAGGATCGCAAGACTCGGCATGAAGGCGGTGGTTCGGATCCATGGGTGCAGACACAGGAGAGCACCCAAGAAGTCCAGTACCACTTAAGAGGTCAAGTGTATACTTGCGTTGAGACAAAGAGATCCCCTCCTGAGATCTGACAACCTCAATCCCGAGAAAGTACTTCAGATGCCCCAAATCTTTCACTTCAAATGCCTTCTGAAGAACCTCCTTGATCTGAAGTATCCCCGAGCTATCGTCACCGGTAAGAATGATATCATCCACATAGACAAGAATAATGACCCTACGTCCATCCACAGCAGTCCGAACAAAGCATGTGTGGTCGGCATGACATCTGGTGAACCCACTCTGAAGCACAACAGTACTAAGCCGCTCAAACCACGCACGAGGAGACTGCTTCAGCCCATACAAGGACTTCTATAAAAGGCAAACACGGCCCAAATACTCCCCCTGAATCTTGTAACTGGGGTGGCGGATCCATATAAACTTCTTCAGCAAGGTCTTCATTAAGAAAAACATTCTTCACATCCATCTGATGAAGAGACCACCCATGGCAGGCAGCGAGAGAGACAAGCAGACGGACAGTAGATAGCTTGGCCACCGGCGCAAAGGTCAAGCCATAATCCCCAAGGGTCTGAGTGAATCCCTTCGCGACAAGACGGGCCATGTAGCGGTCAAGAGAACCATCGGCATTATACTTGACAGTGTAAACCCAACAGCAGCCAACAGTTTTCCGACCTGCAGGAAGAGGGACCAAACGCCAGGTGCCCGCCTTCTGTAGTGCGGACATCTCATCCTCCATGGCCGCCACCCACTCAGGGTGTTGGAACGCCTCAGTCATCGAACTCGAAACTCTGATCTGGTCGGTAGCAGTCAGGAAAGCCAAGTAACCCTGAGAAAGACGCTGGTAAGACAAATAGCTTGCCACAGGATGGTCAGTAACACAAGAACGCTTACCCTTGCGAAGTGCAATGGGTAAGTCAGAGGAGGGAAGAATATCGCCTGCCAGAGGATGTGGCACAAGGTCCTGTGAGCTTGGCGTAACCAGAGGATCCAGAAGAATAGAGTGGACATGTGAGGTCCCGCGTGGGCCACGAGTGTATGTCTGCAACGGAAGAGAGTCAAGCAGCGGAGCAAGGGCAACCGGAGCCGGCTGTGGCGGAGCAGGAGCAACAGGGACAGAGGAGGTACCATAGAAAGGGACATCCTAAAAGAACGTAACATCCAAGGAGTGAAGTCCTGCGAGAAGAGGGGTCAAAACACATATAGCCCTTGGAAGAGGAGGAATACCCCAATAATAAGCACCGTATAGCTTTGTCATCAAGCTTTGTCCGAGTTGGACGACGGTCCTGGACAAAACAGAAACACCCAAACACTCGGAGAGGGAAAGGAAACAGAGGGCGGTGGGGAGATAAAAGACTAAGGAGTATCCGACCCGCTAAAGGCTGACAAGGCAGACGGTTAACAAAGAAGATCCCCGTAAGAAGGGAGGCACTCCAAAACGACTTGGGGACATGAGACCCACGAAGAAGAGACCGAGTCACATTCAAGAGATGACGATTCTTGCGTTCCGCCACGCCGTTCTGTTCTGGTGTATAGGGACAGGAGAACTGATGAAGGGTTCCTTGCCCCCCCCCCCCCCCCCCCCCGTTATCGGAGCGAAGGACCCGAATACGAGAGGAAAACTGAGTCGTAACCATATTAGTAAACTGGGTATATAAATCAAAGACATCAGATTTGGCACGCATAAGATAGACCTAACAACAACGAGTAAAATCATCTACAAAAATAACAAAATACCAAAAACCATCATAAGAAACAACCGGAGCAGGTCCCCAAACATCTGAATGAATAATATCAAACGGTGCAGAACTACGAGAAACAGAAACAGGATAGTTAGTGCGTGTATGTTTACTATGCTGACACACATCAAACTGAAAAAAGTTCTCAAACGAGACACTTGGAAAAAGCGACGACATGATGTGAGGACTCGCATTCCCCAGTCTAGCATGCCAAAGAGCAGGTGAAGTAGTAGCAGCAGCGATGGATGGGGGTGAGAGACAGGGCGAAGGAGGTGGAAGATCCAGCTGGTATAGCCCGTCGCGCTCACGGCCGTAGCCAAAAGTCCTCCTCGTGGTCAGGTCCTGAAAAACACAGCCAGAACGAAAAAATGTCACCGAGCAGTGCAACGAACGAGTCAATTGATTAACAGAAAGAATATTTAAAGCAAGTTTGGGAACATGAATAACTGAACCCAAGGAGAAGGAGGGAGTCAGAGGAACTGTGCCCCGGTGAAGGATGGGGGTCACAGAGCCATCGGCAAGGCGAACCTGCTGATGGACGCTCGGAGACTCAAGAGAAGAGAACAAGTGTGTCTCACCAGTCATGTGATCAGTGGCCCCAGAGTCAATCACTCAGGGAGAAGAGCACCTATCTTGAGTGACATGAAAGGTCATCGGGGTACCTGACGCAGACGCTGAAGTCGAATAGAACGACGAGGAGGCAGGTAGCGGCTGAGCAGGAAGAGGCTGGTGCGGAGTCTGAAACGGAGAGTGCAGCTGAATCTAAGACTGGAGCTACTGCACTTGAGCCATAAGCTGACTCCAATCGACGGAAGGAGCCTCGGAAGAGGCACTGGAATCAGGTTGGCCCCCAAAGTCGGAAGAAGTGGCGGAGGCAGCACGCGTGGCGGGGGACTGCTGGCGTAGGTGAGGAAAGAGCAGCCAGCATCGGGCCTTCTCATAACCAGTCTGGAGGCAGTGCTGACACTGAACAAAGGCAAATGGGCTGCGCGGTAACCCCCGCGACCCTTAGAGGTAGAAGTACACCCCCCGCGCGCAGAAGGATAACCTGAAGCCCGGGCCATTTGGTCTGGAATAGGAACAGAAGCTGGAACGGGCAAAAGAGCAGACAGGAGGGCACGGCGCTCATGCTCCTCCGCCATGGAATAAGTATCCAAAATATCAGGAAGAGGGTTCATGCTGACAATTTGAACCCTAATCTACTCAAACTCAGGCCTCAAGCCCATCATGAACTAATAGGTCTCCCGCTTCTCTTGTCGCCGCTTAGCAAAAAGTAGATCCACTAGATGTGGAAAAGCACTGAGCGACTCAAGGTCAGAAAGCTCCTGGAATCTCCCTGAGAGAAAGGTAAAGTACTCGTGCACAGAACAGTCCCCCTGACGAGCAGTAAAAATCTCCTGGAAGACAGAATAAATCTGCGTATCAACGCGTGTGTGACCGTAGGTACGCGTCAAGGCAGCCCAAAGAGACGGCACTGAATAAAATCGCATGAACTGCTCGTAAATGCGGGGCTCCATGGAGCACTGAAGCCACCCGAGAATCTTGAAATTTTTTGTGGGTCATTGACAGATAGCCTTTTCGTCAGAAGGCTTGGGAACACCATTAGGTTCAAGCCAATCAAGCTTGTCATGTCCGGCAAGATGGACTCGCACGGAGTAGGACCAAGCGATAAAGTTTTTTTCATTGAGAAGGGCGGTAGTAATGCGTCGAGCAAATCCATCATTCGAACCAAAGAGGGAGGAATCCATGGGATGGGAAGAAGAGAAACTTTAAACAGAAGAGGAAAAACCCATCCCAAAAAAAAGGAATGAATGTCATAGATCACAGATCTAGGTCATAAGAAGAAAAGAAGTGAGGGAAGGGGGGTAAACACCAACCAAATCGGCGGAGGAAGAAAAAATCGAAGGGAAAACAAAAAGGAAAGAGGAACTCGGCTATAGCAGAGGAGAAAGGCGGGAGAAGGCGGAGGTCGGGGTCAGGCGGACGGCGGCAGCAGCAGGCAAACGGCGGCGGCGGCAGGCGGACGGCGGCAGCAGGAGGACGACGTCAGCAGCAGGAGGACAGTGTCAGCAGCGGGATCCGCGATGCCCTCACATTGCGCGGAGAACGACGTCGAACGATGCGGGAAGAAATCGCAGGGGAGATCGGCGAAGCGGGGTCGGGGTTAGGGCGAGGCGGGGTCGGGGTCGTTTTCCGGCTCAGATACCAAATCAAGTGAGAGAAAAGTACAATTCCAGAGGCACATATAGAATAACACGTCAATAATAAATAACACGCCAATAGAAGTCGGGTTGGATCTAATACCAAGTAGAGAAGAGGAATAAATCTTATTTTGAATACCCTAAGCCGGGTAGAGGATACATATTTTTAGGATACACACCGCATGACAAAACGCGTGAACTAAAAAAGGAAAACAATAATATAATAAAGACGCCTAAAATATGTATATTCAAATTATTCAACTATCGATCCCTCCCTCTCGAAACCCTTGAAGACTCCTCCTCGTTCCTTGAAGAGGCTCATCGACCCTTTTTCCTGGATCTGTCGGTCATCACCCGGTGTCTCTTCTCCTTCTGTCTGACAAGGTATCGCCAATTTTGTTTTTCCCAATAATTTTTGCAGTGAAGTTTTGTCATTTCTCATCCTCTCCTTTAGCATCTGCCGATTTCAGGAATCGTAGACCCATACCCCATTATTTTTTCTCATTTAGGGTACAAATCTCTTCCTTTATGATCGGTGTTAGGAGTTTTGCTTAGTGAATCGTCTGTCAATCCTAAGCCTAGGGGCGGTCCTGCAATTTATTTTTCATGCAAGTACTAATCGTTTGAGGATTCTCTGTACGATTTCATATTGTGTGAGTTTGGGGTTAGATCAGAGAAACTTTTAAAACTTTTTGAATCAAGGTGAGGATTTATCCTCTCTTTTATTTATTTTTTTGCCTCTCTAAAATTTTGTCTTACGAAATCCTTGTCCCTTTATTTTAAAAAATACTTGTGGTTGGAAGAGGACTCTGAGAGAGAAAGCATGTGGCATGGTGTTTGATCCCGGGCCTCAACAAGCTGTCGCATGGTGATGAATCCATGGCGAAGAGCTGATTGGGGTGTATGGTTAGTGCACTTGATAAAGCCTCCATGGTGAGACGTCATGATAGGCCCCTCGATGGGACTCCAGGGTGGCAGGCAGGTGCGACACCTGTCCTGCATCACATACCACCTTATATAATTGTATTTTTTAAAAAATATTTAAGAATGCTGATGCAATTTAATTATTCAAGGCAGTATAAACTTAATTAAATTAATTCAGATAACACAGAAAAGCAATGACCACATAACTTATGCATGATAAAGTCACAGTGAGAACAAATACAATCAAGAATGTAAATATGCTCAGACGAAGAAGAAAAGCTTGTAAAAAAGCTTCAGATCAGTGATCTCATTCTCATATGACAAGCACTCTGTATGAGCCTCGGGCGTGGAGTCGTCAGTCACATTTCCAGACTTGGAAATATTCATTTGCGAGCCCATGTCTCAGTGAAGGAGAACTTCAGTTCAAGGGGTCTTTGGGTCGTCATTTGGGCTTCATAATCAAATTAAGTGCAATATATCATAAAATATGAAATTTGATCACTTAATGTTTAAGAAGAATTCAGGGTATCAAAAATCTATACAGGCAAGAACTCAAATAATAAGACAATCTATAGCACATCAATACAGGAAATAACAATAAAAATCTTCAGACATTTTATTTAAAAACGTGCATTTATAATCAAAAAATCATATTTTTATATACAAGTTATGATATATTTGTAGTGTTACTGAGAGCAGTAGTTTTTCTTACTCGCTAATTGGGTTGACTTGTCTTTGGACATTTCTTTTCAAAGGTCACCGGTGGGGAGCTGTATTTAGGATAAGTGTCGCGGTTCTTCGTATTAGTTTGTCTTTCATTTCAGCAGTCTTGCAGTTCAATTGTTCTACTTTATTTTAAACATAATGTATATCAGAATTTACTAATATTATCATTGTATCAGATCATGTGTAAGATTTCAGGAAATTTGAAATTTATTAATTCTTTTCATTTCTAGTTTGCATTGTGAATCAGATTTTAAGGTACTCATGTTTAACCTTAACGCTTTTTTTTCTTTCTTTCGTTGTAAGCTTACTCTGAGTACTTTTAATTATGTTTATTATGTACTAGTTTTATTATTGTTACTTAGTTTACTTCTCATCGCGAGGCCTGACCGGACTTCTGATTTGTTGTTAAATTAAATTTGGGTGTTACATATCGGAGGGCATTTAAAACAGTGTTCACATGTAGATCGGCGTTCATCAATGGAGGTTGCATAGTCTATATCAAAATAGGCAATCAATGCGAGGAAAATTAAGATTTATACTCAAGCCATTGACATGGAGCATTCTATAGATACTCAAGGATTCATTCAACTGCTTTAAGGTGAGATGTGTGAAAAGCATGCATGTATCAACTAACTACGTCAACAACGAATGAAATATCAAGCTGAGTTACGATCCAATAGATACTTGTCAACCAAGAAAGGATAGTACTCTCAACTTGCCAGGAGAAGATTAGAAGCAGACTCGAGAGCACGGAGCATGTATTTTGCATCCATGTGTGACAACCCCATAGTATGCGTCAATAAAATTATTTTTCCCCGATGATGAATAAAGGCACATTTAAATTTTTACGAATTATTTTGATGGATAAATTTTTCTTTTCCTTTTGTTTCGTTTTATTTAATTATGTGGTATGGGTGCCAATAGCAATATCAAGTGGGCTTGTGTAAATTTATGGACTTGCTTTATGCATATGGGCTTGTTGCCTTTGGTGTTGGGCTGGCTGAGATGATGGGCTGGCTATTTTTTTGGTGCTGGCAGAGTAGGTGTATTGTGCCGGCTCTGCTGGCTGTGCTGGCCAGCCAATTTGTTGTGTTGGTTGAACCTTTAGTATAGGTGTTGGCTGGATCAGGCCTTGGGCTTGTTTAAGAGACATATGGAGCGGTGCTTGGCTTGTACCTTCCGCTGGCCGCTTACTTCACTGTTATATATCGAGCCAAGCTGCTGCTTCTCCCGCACTTTTATTTCGGCACTGTTCTGCTTCTGCGATTCCCGTCGTCTTCTTCCTATCGCTGCTCTGCATCGACAGTGAACTCCTTCTACTTCTTCTCCTTCTTTCCCTTCTTTCTCAGTGCCTCTAACTGACGGATTTGTGTCGAGCTTACTGTGTCGTCGCTGTCGTTCTTTTGTGCCAACGATATCGTTGTTGTTGTGACGTATTCGCCTCTGATTTGCCACAGTCGACTTTGTTGTACCGCTTAGGACTGCTGCTACTGTTCCTCTTCTGCTGCTGTACCCGAGCTCCTGTCCTCCTTGCTGTTACTCCCGAGCTTCCGGTGTAGCTGCCCCGTGCCTTTCTCCTCTCCCCTCTTGCTGTAAGGAATTTCTTTCTCCTTCCCCTTGGATGGTTTGGCTTACTTCCTCACTACTTGATTAATTACTTTACTCTTTGGACTGTTTTTGAGTATTGGGGGTGCTAAATTGCTGATTTTCTTGATTTATTTGCTTTTAAGCACTTAAAATTTGTTTTGGATGGTTTGGTGATGTTTTCGTTTTCGTGGATCACTTTATGAGCATTTCAGATTATTTTATGAATGTTTTGATACGAATTTTCATGTTGATGTTATTTTGAGCTATTTAAGAGCCGTTTTATGGCTATTTTGTGCTGTTTGGACGGCTAACCTTGAGATTCACGGTCTCGATTGAGGACTGTTATGGTTGGATAGCTTTTTCAGACATTTTTTGACGTTTCTTTTGATTTTCAGAATTTTAAACGTCTTTTAAAAACATTACTACTACGAATATCAAGTGACGCAACCCAAATAAAAAGTGCGTACAATTTCAGTGGTTCTCGAGGCCCAAAAATAAGAGGATGACGTCACAATATAACCGTTGTGGCAATGCAAATAAGAGTGTGGATAAAGGCAAGGCCGTGGTGAGTTTCTTATTTCCTGAATTAGTTTTATTCAAGTAATTTTTTATTACTGCTTTACTTTCTGAAATAAACAATGTCTGTGCATATGAGTTTAACTCATTAAGATATCGCTATAGAATAAAATGTGGGCGAGAGAAAAATATAAAAGCGATACATATTTTTGAGGGGATTACTTTCATTAAAAACTCTTGTTTTCACGACAAGATAAAATTAATTTAAAACTTTGCATAGGGAAATGTGATGGTTTCAAATCCTATGATGTAGAGGCATTTACTCATGCATTCACCGGTAGGGGTGAGCCTACAAATTACGACCTTCGGGGGTGGGACTCAATTCAAGTTTGCATCACCGGAACATTTCTTATTTTATGTAACTAAATTTAAGGGGCAAGGCCGTGGTGAGTTTCTTATTTCCTGAATTAGTTTTATTCAAGTAATTTTTTATTACTGCTTTACTTTCTGAAATAAACAATGTTTGTGCATATGAGTTTAACTCATTAAGATATCGCTATAGAATAAAATGTGGGCGAGAGAAAAATATAAAAGCGATACATATTTTTGAGGGGATTACTTTCATTAAAAACTCTTGTTTTCACGACAAGATAAAATTAATTTAAAACTTTGCATAGGGAAATGTGATGGTTTCAAATCCTATGATGTAGAGGCATTTACTCATGCATTCACCGGTAGGGGTGAGCCTACAAATTACGACCTTCGGGGGTGGGACTCAATTCAAGTTTGCATCACCGGAACATTTCTTATTTTATGTAACTAAATTTAAGGGGCAAGTTAAGATTCAGTTTTAAGAATAATTGAACTAAATAATTATTGTACTGTATGCATATTGTTATAATTCTCATTGTTTGCATGTACGACACTTCATGAAATATTTTCCTCACATAGTCATAATTTTTATGACTAACCCATTACGGACTTATTTGTTTAGGCAATAGGAGCATTTCTCGGTGCTCCTAAGAGGATTCCACCAGAAGAATTAGCGAAGGTATGGCTAAAGATCTTCGTGGGCCTTCGAGAAGTTCATCAAAAGCATAAGAACTCGTGTAGAGATCCGTATTGTGATTTTTGTATTGAGTATAAGTAATACTCATTTTATTTTCTTTTTATCGAATGATGTAATATTAAGAAATAAATGAATAAAAATACTGGTGTGTATGTTCATTGTACTGTGGTATTAAATGTTGCGACTCTTTTATTGAAATGTTGTTCAATTCTTGAAATCATTTGGGAAGCCCGGGAATTTTAGGTCTTCACACCATGGGTGCAGTGCATCAACTTGCTTACAACCAAGCAGTCAACATCTTATAAAAGATCAGTGCAAGACTTTTATTGAGATAATACTAGCTCATCATGTTGTCGAGCTGCCTCAATACCTAAGAAATATCTAAGATTCCCCAAATCTTTGGTATGGGAGACATATGTCAAGTGCCTCTTGATCATGGTGGAAATATCATTCAGACAATCGCTCGTGATTATGATATTATCGACATACACAGGGAGGAACACAGTACCGTCTTTGTGACGATGTGTAAATAAGAAGCCCATTGAGCTCCTAGTGAAGTCAAATGTCATAAGCACATTGCTAACTTTTCAAGCTATGCTCGAGGAGACTACTTCAGGAAACAAGGCAGGGTAAGGCTTGCCTACATTTCACATTTTTGGTAGGACCCTTCCCCGGACCTCGTTGCACGGGGATGATTTGTGCATTGGGCTACCCTTTTATGCTCGAGAAGATTACTTAAGGCTATAATTAAGGAATCTCTTGTATTCATGTATGTCACCAAAGAAAATTTATCCTCATATCCAGGTGGTTGTTGCATGCAAACAGTCTTAGTCAGATCATCATTAAGGAATGCATTTGTGATATCAAATTCATGCAGTTTCCAGTGGCGATGGATTGCCAATGAGATCAATATCTGCACTATATTAAGCTTGGTCATATAAAAGAACATCTCTTCAGAGTCAATGCCACATTGTTGAGTAAATCCTGAAGCCACAAAATTGGCTTTTAAGCACTTAAATAGCCCATCTGGATGGTTTTAAACTATGAACACCCATTTACATCTGACTTGCAACTGTCCAGGGGAAGGGGAACCAAATAAGTCTTAATGGCTTATAGGGCCTTCATTTCTATATCTATTGTTGTCCGCCACTGTGGATGTTGGAGAGCCTCATGTATAGAAAAAGGCGTGAAGATAGAAGACAAGGAGCATGCAAACCTGCGGAGTTCAAAAGATAACCGATGAAAGAAGACATGAGAAATCGGGTGAGTAGTAGCTAAGCGTGTGTCCTCCTGGATGAGTATAGGTGGATCAGTTGAACCTGGGGCGTCATACGTGGGGGCGATTGGTTTAGGACAGACTGGCGAGAATGATGAGGAGCATAAGGGTTTATTGGAGGAATCATGGGTAGAAAAGACCACGGACCGAGTCAGACTCATTCAGGAGCGCATGAGGATTGCTCCGGACAGACAACCAAGGTATTACGATCAGAGGCATAGAGCGGTTGAATTTAAGGTTGGAGACCAGGTTTATCTGAAGATGAGACTAGTCAAGGGGGTCTCCATGATAAAGCGAATGAAGAAATTGAGTCCCAGATTTGATGGACCATTTGAGGTACTAGAGTGCATAGGTGATGTTGCAAACAGGTTGGCCTTACCTGAGGATATGAATAGATTGCATGATGTATTCCACGTCTCCTATTTAAGGAAAGCAATCAGAGATTCTAATCAGGTGATCAGTACTAAGGATGCGTCGATTGAGTAAAATCTGAGTATCAGTATTTTGTCAGTCAGGATTGTGGACCCGAGGATTCAGAAGCTCGGGAACAGAGAGATTCGTTTTGTTAAGGTTCTTTCGATGAATTGTGATCGTCTAGAGTTTACTTGGGAAAGAGAGGACGAACTCTGGGGCAATGAAGAATATGTGTTCCTCTTCGATTCATGAATGTTGTAATTTTCGAGGACGAAAATTTATTAGGAGGAAAGATTTGTAACAGCCCAAAATATTGATGTCGCGTTAAATTAACTTTCAGGGCCTGAACGCGAGTAAATTTAATCGAGTCGGAGACTTGTGGAGGTAACAATCTATATTAATTTTTTTTATTATGCATGACAAGAAATAATAATGAGTCGGCACGAAATTGTTAACAATTTGTAGTGGTCGCGACGACTTAAATGTTTGTGAAAATATCAACTTTAAGGTCTTAAGGCAATTTAACAATGATATTAACAATAGAATACGAAAAATAATAATACAAATACTAGAATCCCGATTACTGTAACCACTAACCACTGGGATCAGATTTAAACCTAAAGCCGCATCCTCCCACTCTCCCGTAATATCCATTTTAGCGGGCGGGAACTTCCGCACGGTTCCGCCTCTCCTTCCTGGCCGACTCCCGATACCGCAGGAATCGCCGGCTTTGTGAGCCCAGTTTTGACTCCTCTTCCATGACAGAACCAAACGTCGGCCTCTCCTTCCTCTTCAATAGCCCAAGTCGGCCCTCTCTTACCTTCTAAGCACTTCATGAGGTAGTTCTTTAACCCTAGCCAATGGAAAAAGTTGTGCACAGTCGTCCTTAGTGACACAAGTTAATAAGAAGTCAGTGAAACAGGTTGAAACTTACCACAGATATAACTTCAGAACTTCAAAATTTAACGATCGATACAGATAAGAAAGAGCGAGACAGAACACACGATAAGTTGAATTCATGTCATACCATGATCTCAAGTGTCACATTTAATATTAGAATATTTATACAAACTTTTAAATTCATGTATTACTCACCAAAAAATTATTTTCTTTAAATGTTGCTGGAAAGTAGTTGTTCTTACTCTTCAGTGGGTTTGACCCATTTGGAACTTGTTTTTACAGGGGGCTCGGGTCAGGGGATCCTCTTGGGATAGGCGGCTCAGTCTTCAGTTGTCAGTTGTTCAGTTGTACTACTGTTGTCATACTTGCTTTTATTTACAGACATTTGTATTTGTTGTACTTCACCCATTTGTTTTTGATATATCAGTTATTTCAGTTTTGATGATAATTCAGTCCCCTAGTGTAATATTCAGTTTTAGTTGGCTCTGTGAATTCAGCTTGTCAGGTATACTTTTAACCATAGAATTACTTCATTTTTTCGTTGTAAGTCTTTTCTTTAGCACTTTTATTACTTTTACTTGCTTTATACCAGTTTATATACCGTTACTTAGTTTAGTTGTTTTCGCGGACCCGGCGGGACTGCTGATTCCTGTTAAACTTGGTTGGGGTGTTACAGTTCTGGGCGGTGATGGCGAGTTTTGAGGAAAGATAGTAAGTGTATGAGAAAGATTGTTGTTCTTCCAAAAACAAAGACCACCGTACCAAATAGGAAAGCAAACTTTACCTTAGGATGTCTAGTGATTTTTCTAGAATGGTTTTTGAAACCAAACAGAAACAAGTCAAATATCTTTTGGTTCTATTTAACACATACGTGGAGGGATAAGGACCTCGAGAAAGTGAATGGCTATGACATGTAAAACACTCTAAAGTAGTACAACCCTACCTGTAGAAAAAAAGAGCTTGTGCTATGAACCTGAGATCGTAAGTTGGATCTACTTGATTACATGTTCAAATTAAATGATTTTTGAGTGATCCATGAATACAGGAGCACCTAAAGACACTATAAGTGGGACTTTTAATTGAAAAGTTGGTTTCTTCAATATTACAATACACATATTAATGGGCATATGGGAAGGAACAAAAAGATACAAACAACAAATTCCCGTGCTGTTAACGAATCCTCAAGCCTCGGTCACGCAAATTCTTAACATCCATCAGCGAGATGTTCAAGGGAAAAAACCTAAATCTGTATAAATATTATTTGTTTATTCACAAATCATAGATCTCTTGTTTAAAAAAAAGAAGTTGCATTATCTAAACTAAAGATAAAATAAAACCTAAAAATGACTTATTCTTACTTTTCATTCAAGCTTATTTGAAATAATAATAACAATAAAAAATTGGCCATAATAGATAATGACCAAAAAACTAACTTGAGGTCACAGATTCGAGTACTAGAAGCAACCTCTTGCAAAAATGCATGGTAAGGTTTGTCTACATATCACCCTTGTGGTGGGACACTTCCTCGGGCACTCGCTGCGTGGGGATGCCTTTGTGCACCGGGATGCCCTTTGACCCTCGCAAGTGTACTGCCCTACTTGTTTGCTAACTAGAAACTCTCCTTGAATATGATCATTGTGTTGTGATTTTTATAATTCCCATTTATTGCAAGTTAGCTGCCGGATTAGTGTCTAGTTCATAAATTCATTCTCATTAGTCCCCTGAACCCCCATTAGAACCTACTCTACGTCCCTACATCAATACAAACTTAGAATTCAGTTGTACAAGCATATCATTCTGAAGGATATTCCAGTGACTTTCAAATTAGCAGTATAGAAAGCACGAAATCATATGCTTGTGGTAACGTTTTTAAGAAATAGAGAACTATAACTATCTGCTGCTACTCCATATACAAGTTTCATGTCATTACATACAAATGCAGGGCATAAGCAAAAAAAATGAAAATATTGAAATCAATGAGTGATAGGACCTTAACATCAGCTTGAAGCGAGAAAGAAACTTTCCAGGCTTTCTGAACTTCATTGAATAATAAAATGCATTGTTCATTGGCATCCTTAAGAGCAATCTTTAGTCCAAAAATTTCTTGTTTTAAAAGCTCAACCTCCTTTTCTTTCTCATATAGCTCCTTGCGTGAGTCATTTGCCTAAAGTACAATTAAGAACAAAATTATAAATCTGGTTGATACTCGCTAAAAAATGCTTAAGAAATAAATCACAAGGGAAGTCCAAGAACAAAGCCATATGGTTACCGCATCTTTCCATTTCTTGATTGTATCTCTATTTCCAAGACTTAGCTCGGCATTTCTTGCCCTTGCCGAGAAATTAAGCACACTCAGTGTTTTTGCCAGATTTAAAGAAGTTGGACAAACATGAGCAATTAATAATGTCTTTGAGCTGCCACCTGAATAAAGAGAGAGTAAAATTACTAGCTCAAGGTCATAGCAACAACGTGCTGGATGATAATTATAAAAACATATTCAAGAAATAAATAAGAAAGAATGCTGTTCATTTAAAAACAAGGAAAAAGAACATAACTTTCAAACCAAAGAACATAGTAAATTATTGTTTCAAAAGATTGTGGGTAAGTTACTCTATCCACCGATCACCAAGCATGACATCGCATTTGCAATCCGTCTTGTTAGTCAATTCATGCATGGCCCCAAGATCCATCATTATGAAATTGTCATCCACAATCATAAATGCCTCAAGAAGGTCCGAGAAGAGGGGTGTCTACAGATCATGAGCATTTGAACATGTCTAGTTATTGTGATATTGATAGTGTTGGGTCCTCCAACGATAGACGAACAACTAGTGGGTAATCTATATTTATTGGAGGTAACATGGCGTTTTGGAAAAGTAAGAAACAGACAGTTGCGGCTAAATCCTAAGCCGAAGCAGAATATAAATCATGGCCTTACCTGTGACACTCAACGGTTTCTTGTAAGTGATTATGCGTTAAATTTTAATTATCCCCTATGATGATAAAGTAACTAAATAATAAGTGTCTTTTTGGATTTGCAATCTTTGGTTATTTGCAGTGTTCGCTTTGTTTTTGGTAGCGGGGAAACTGTTTTGAAAGATAGAAAGTTGTTATATAAATGGGCCAAAATGAGGAGTGGCAACTTTGTTTGAGCAGTTTTTTTTTATGGTTTTGGGGCAGGAATTCAGAGATATATATATAGTCATAGTAACCGGCGTGTAAGAAAATGAGATTAATAGAGGCGGTGGCTTATGGGAGAAGCAATCGGCGGGACAAATTTTCCTTCTCCTTATCTTTATCGTAGCTGTTTTGTTCGGCTCACTCGACATCTTGTTCTGGTTACAACTCTAGGGAAAAGAGGGATTTACTCTTCTTCTTTACCTCTTTAGTTCTGTACACTAAACTGAAGGAGTTCTTCCTGCTTGCTGGAATCAAAGATTGGTAGATTGCTCTTGTGCTGGAGGTAGAGGGTTGGTCTCTTGTGACGGATTTGGGTACAGATCGTGCTAAATTCGTGGTAAGCAAAGTGTTTCTTTTCAATCATTTTGAGTTCGTGCATGAATTTTGGGCTGGGCACGATGGTGGCGGTGTATTAGGTCTTTTATTTTAAGAGACATTTACTAGCATCTTACTCTATGCATGATTATGGATGGTCATTTGGGGGAGTCCTGGAGTGTTTATGCTTGGTGTGTGACCGAATGTTTTTATTTTTATATGGGTTTCTCCAACTGATTTGTGGGGATGATCTGCCTTGATGGCAACCATAAAGAAAATGAGGAATGTTAGGGTGCTGCTCTCTTTGTGTTTGCTAAGAGTTGGGTTGCATGAGTTGATCATGAGAAGTTGTTTCTTGTTTCTGCTGTTTACGGTTGTGTATTATGGATGCCATGAAGTGGCATCTTGGGGCAAAATAAATTACTTATCAGTTTTCAGTGTTCTTTTAACTGGGGTTTTTTGCTGTGATGTTGCCAGGTTTATTCCTGCATGCAAACAAATTTGAGTTTTTCAAAGCTGTATCCGTAGAATAATTTGTCAGGTACATAACTTTTGGGGGCCGAGTATTGCTAGCTAGTCCTTCCAGTACGAGGGCGTATGTGATATCATAGTTGTTTAGCTGTTTTGTTATATGGGCGGATAGTTTGGTTTGGGTATGTGCAGAGAAGGGATAGTGAAATAAATTGGGTTAAGCTCCAGTAGAATTGTTTTCTTGAATTCCTACCATGGACAACCTCGAGGCCAAAGTTGAAGTCAACCCTAGAGGTCAACGTCGTAGCTACAATGTGATGCAACCCCGATAAAATAAATGATACGATTCTTACACAAATATTGCGAAGGATGGCATCCCAAGGTAGACGTGGCGATGACACTGGGTGTGACACTGGAAAGGAAAAAGCAACAGTGAGACTTATCTTTTTTAATTTATGCTTCAAGTACTTTCACTTATTTGCACTGTTTTTACGATATGAAAATGAGTTTTATATGGCATGTCACATCATGAATACCTTGGTTATCACTGAAAAATAATGCTCGCTTATGTATGGCCTTGCTAAAAGGCAAACAGGCGAAGGAATTAAAATCTGAGGGGATTATAAAATAACTAAATTTATGTTTACTTAAATGTTAACGTGTCGACACGAGGTTATGTTAAGGGCAAATTGAAAATTGCATGCATAAATCAAATGATACGGATGATTTGCCAAACCAGTCGGCCCAAGGGCATAAACGCGTATTGTACGTACTGGTTTTGGATACTGATGACCCGGAAGGGTCGGGCCCAAATACTGAACTATGAGAAAGTATACTGATTACAAAGTCAATTGCCCTTAATATTCCTAGTTAATGAAAATTTCATTGAAATAACTGATCTCTCACTTTATTGTTAGATATAGCTGTGCCTGATATTTCATACTGTATCGTATACATGCTCACTGATATATCCTTACATGGTACTCTAAAATTGCATAGAAATGATGTAATATCATTACTGTTGACCTTCCTTTACTAGCTCAAGTTTTAAATGTTATAATGCTATGCATATTGAATATGTAACAGCTCTTGTTTGCATGTACAGCAGGTTAAAAAGGTTTGTTCTCGCTTAGTCTTTGAAAAAGACTAATGGTTTCAAATTCTAACATTTTTAGGTACATGCAAATCACGAACTGGACAAAGCTAATGATGTGCTTGGGGATATCTATATATATGCAGATGCTTAACTACCTTGGGTGGTGGCATAGCCTAGCCGCTTTTGTTATTCTGCACTTTTGTTAAGACTTTTGTTAAAGTTTAACTTGTAATAAACTCATGTATACACGTAGTATAGTAGATGTGTGTACTTTTGTTTGGACTTGTACGTATGTATGTGCTCATTGTGATAGTTTATATAAAGGAAATATGGAATATAACTTTATAGAATATAGATAAGATGTTTTATGTTGATTGTGGCGGACGACGGGCCGTTACATTACCTGTTTAAAAAATCTATTATGAAGCAATTATGAAATCATAACTTTACATTAAAACGCTCAAAACTTGATCGTGCAGATGTCATATTGAAAAACAAACTTTCATATTAATGAACACGAGTTCGGAAAACCTTAAGTGAGCGTAAGTTGGAAAATGATCTCTAACGCAAAAATCAAGGTCATTGAGTGCATGTTTGGGAAATTAATAGAGTATTGACATTATTTGCTGAAAACATAGTTAATACTGAATGCGAGCAAATTCGGTAAAGAAAGTGCATGTTTGGGAAAAATGGTCATGAACTTGGAAAATCTGAGGCATGATTTGGAATCAGGACGTTGAAAAACACCATGGTAGAAATTTCACTATTTTTGATGACTAGGCGGCCTTTGGGGCTTGCCGACGCCAAGCAACAGCCCCAGTCGGCGCCACCGCTAAGGGATTCAGTGGTGGCGTTGCACAACAGTGAGTCAGGGGGAGCGTCAGCGCCCCACGACGTTGATTTGCGGTGCCATCAATGGCATAGCATGCCGCCATGTGGCACCACGTCACGCTGCGTTGTCGTATCTTCCCACGCGGCTATAGGCCGCACACCCGTGCGCCGCGTATTGCAGCCCGGAGAGGCCGGTAAATGGCGTTTAGTATTTCAGCTCTTCTGGAAGTTCTAAAGCTCTGATTTTGACGATTTTGGTAGCGTTGTAAAGACATTAAATAAGGACCCAATGGAATGTTCAAATCACTTCAAATCTTTTTCAGTTTCTCTGGAATCAACAGAAAGTGAGAGAGAGAAAGAGAAGAGAAAACGTGTGATGATTCTAAGGAATTTTCAAAGAAGCTTAAGAGAGTGTCCCGGAGGATTATTACTTCGTGTAGAAAACAAAGGGCAAACCTTGCATATACTTCTTCATGTGTAAAATATAAGAGAGAATACAAATATATAGGAGAGGAGAGAGAGATCTAACAATACAATCAATGTGGGATTAAACACTAAAAACAATATGGGCCAAGTTAATGGGTCAATACATCATTTTCCCTACTATTCTTTAACACTCCCCCGCAAGCTGGAGTGTACAAATCGTAGGCACCAAGCTTGGACAAGAATTGATAGTAGAGACGCCGTGGTAAGGTCTTGGTGAGGATATCAGCAACTTGCTGAGCAGCAGGAACATGTGTTAACTCTATCTTCTTCAACTGAACCTTCTCCCTAATGAAGTGACTGTCAACTTCAATATGTTTTGTCCGTTCATGGAAGACTGGATTCTTGGCAATGTGTATACCAGCTTGACTGTCGCACAATAAAGTTGCAGGAGAGGAGAGCTTGACACCTAAATCATTAAGGAGACCCTCAAGCCATGTGAGCTCAGACACAACAGCTGTCATAGATCGATATTCAATCTCAGCAGATGAGCGAGTAACCACGGACTGTTTCTTGTTGTGCCATGTAATAAGATGTCCCCCAAAGTAAGTGCAGTATTCACTTGTGGAACGACGATCATCCAAAGAGCCAGCATAATCAGCATCAGAGTATGCAATTAAAGATAAGGGAGATGAAGAGGGCTTGTATGCAAGCCCTTGTCCAGGAGCAGTCTTTAAGTATCGAAGAATACGTTCGACAGCCTGAAGATGAGAGATACGTGGCTCAAGCATGAATCGACTGACAACTCCAACAGCAAATGATATATCAGGTCTAGTAACAGTGAGGTATATCAGCTTTCCCACAAGACGAAGATAAAACTCTGGATTCGAAAGGAGAGCATCGGAGTCCGAGGCATGAGCACAAAGTTTGTGATTGATATTCATTGGAGTGTCAGCAGGCTTGCATCCAGAATAACCTGCATCATGAAGTAAGTCAAGAAAATACTTTCTCTGAGATAACAAAAGCCCATGATGTCTCTGAGCCACTTCGAGACCAAGAAAATATCTAAGGCTTCCCAAATTCTTAATTTGAAAAACAGTAGCTAGATGCTGCTTGATCATTTGTATGCCTGAAAGATCATCTCCTATAATCAGAATATCATCCACATAAACTAGAAGAATAACTGTGCCCGTTGGACGATGACGAGTGAAGAGAGAGAAGTCGGTCGAACTCCGAGTGAACCCAACAGCACTAACGGTCTTACTAAATTTGTCAAACCATGCCCGAGGAGATTGTTTGAGACCATAAAGAGACTTTTTCAGACAGCAGACGCGGGACTCCCCCGTGGCCTCAAACCCGGGAGGTTGCTACATATAAACGATCTCCTGTAAGTCGCCATTAAGAAACGCATTTTTGACATCCAGTTGGTGCAAGGGCCAGTGGCGGTAAACCGCAAGGGAGATCAATACACGAACAGTATTGAGTTTAGAGACTGGAGAAAAGGTCTCATCATAGTCCAGACCTTGTTGTTGAGTGAAGTCGCGAGCTACAAGACGAGCTTTCAAACGTTGAACCGTCCCATCTGGACCCTATTTGACGGCAAACACCCACTTACATCCTACACAAGATTGCCCAGGAGGAAGCGGGACCAAATCCCAAGTGTGGTTTGCCCAAAGAGCAGACATTTCCTCGTCCATAGCCTCCCGCCACCCAGGATGTTGGAGAGCCTCCTGCAAAGAATTAGGGGTGGAAATAGAGGATAAAGAAAGAGCACTCTTCCGGAGTTCCGGAGAGAGGCGGTGAAAAGAGACATAGTTTGTCATTGGGTGGGCAGTGGAACCTGTTGCCGGATCCGCAGGCTACAAAGCATCATTAGAGGAGGGCATCTCCCGTAGGGTAGTAGACGAAGAAGGGCGTCGAGAGTACATACGGATGACAGGTTGTTTAGGTGGGATTGGTGTGGGAAGGGCAGGTTGTGTAGGTGGAATTGGTGTGGGAAGGAGCGGAGGAAGGCTTGAGTTAATAGGTATAACCGGCCGCGGAAGAGGTGGCGGAAGTGGATAAGCAGCTGGTGGAGAGTAATATGGCTGATCTTCAAGAAAAGTGATATCAGCAGAGGTAACGACCTTGCGATCAGTGGGAGAAAAACAAACATAGCCCTTCTGAGTCCGCGAGTAGCCTACAAACATATATTTATGGGCACGTGGAGCCAGTTTGTCAGTGGAGGGACCAAGATGATGAACAAAACACACGCAGCCAAACACGCGATGTGTGAGGGAGAAAGGAGGTTTGGAGGGAAAAAGAAGATTGAAGGGAACCGCAAAATTGAGAATGGAGGAAGGCATGCGGTTAATAAGAGTGCAGGCGGTAAAAACCGCAAAATTCCAATATTTTTTGGGAACATTCATCTGAATCATAAGTAAGCGGGTGACCTCAAGCAGGTGTCGGTTCTTGCGTTCAGCGATGCAATTTTGTTGGGGGGTGTAGGGACATGAGGTTTGATGGATGATTCCAAACTCAGCATAGGAGAGCAAAGGCATGGCTCGTGTATCCACGGGCATTATCAGTGCGAAGGGTTTTAATTGTAGTGGAAAATTGGTTGTGAGTTTCAATGAAAAAGGTACGGAATACACCATGCAATTCAGAGCGGTCACGAAGGAGATATAGCCAGGTCACCCGAGAATAGTCATCTACAAATATGATAAAGTAACGATATCCAAAAACACTCGCAATTTTGTAGGGTCCCCAAATATCGGAGTGAACTAGATCAAAGGGAGCAGGACTCCGAGTAGGATGTGGGGAGAATGTAGACCGATGATGTTTCCCATAGATACATGACTCACACGTGAACTCTTGGAGGGACACGTCGGGGAGAGATTTTCGGAGAATATTTAGGGAGGCGTGACCAAGACGTCGATGTCATTCAACAGAGCTAATAGAGGACAACACTGTTGGGGGAGAGAGATCAAGGATATATAGACCATGCGACAGATGCCCTTTTCCGATGATAGTCCGCGTCTTGCGATCCTGCACAATACATAAGTTGGAAGAAAAAGTTACATCACAACCAAGGTCAGTAGTGAGGCGACCAACAGAGAGAAGGTTGAAGGTAGAGCCCAGAACGTGAAGGGCAGAGCGAAGAGTAATGGAGGGAGTGAGAGGAATATCTGCCGCGCCAGAAACGGGTAGAGTGTCCCCACTAACAACAGTAATAAAACGGGGATGCAAGGAGTCCAAGTATTTTGGTTGTGTCCGCGAGGTAATGTGGTGAGAGGCCCGAGAATCCAAAATCCAGGATGAGCTATGAACAAGGCAGGAGGTACCACTACCGGAAATAGACACCAAGCTTGTCAAGGCGACAAGGCGACCAAGGCGTTAAAGGGTGTGCCTAAGCGAGGCGACGCCTAGGCGTCGCCTAGGCAACCAAAGCGTTTAACATGCTCAGTAAAGTGTAACTCCCTTTTAAACCACAACATGCAAAATAATTGGAGTGGTTATTTTCACTCTCACTCACATGGGATAACTGAGCTAAAATCACTCTACAACTAGTCAATAGTTCTCTACATTATCAACAAAATAATATAAGCATTCGACAGTAAATATTGAACACCCTAAATAAATTTCTAAATTTCATACAAAGCATCCACAACCACTACAATGTTAGTGATAACAAAAATATGTCAACTATGACATTACAAAATTATACTTAAACAATGTAAAAAATATATGCATTTGAAAAAGTATCAAAGCTTGAAGACCAAGGAAAAAGTAAAGCTACAGTAGCAGGTAAGAAGTCTTCAATAACAAGTTTTCAAAATAATATGTACAAGTCACTGCAATTCAAGAAGAATTCAGAAAAATTCAGAATTCAGAAGATAGAAAAGTAAGAAAGGAGACGGGGAAATGATTGTCGTGCCGCTCGATAAAAATAAAAGAAGCATCCACCGCCTAATATGTAGTCATAATACTTGGAGAGTAAAATAACAGTCCAGCTCAAGAGTAAAATAACAGTCCAGCTCATGAATCCATAGAAGAGAATAAGAAGAAGAACCAGACTTCTGGATGAATTCAGGACCAGAAATCATCCAGATTTCTGGATGATTTCTGGTCCTGAATTCAGAAGAACCAGACTTCTGGATGAATTCAGGACCAGAAATCATCCAGAAGTCTGGATGATTTCTGGAGAAGAAGAAGAACCGGCTTACAGTGAGGGATCGGCAGTGAGGGAGGGGCACGAGAGCGGGAGCGGCAGGAAATGAGGAGCGGCAGTCGATCGGCAGTGACGGATCCTCGATCGGCAGTGAGGGATCGAGCGGGGATCGGGAGCAGCACGATCGGCAGTGAGGGATCGAGCGGGATCGGGAGCGGAGGAAATGACCCGGGCAGAAAATGAGCGGATGAGCGGCAGAAAATGAGCAGCTGAGCCGTAGCTCGGGCTGGGTTTTTGGGCCTAGGCGTCCAGGCGTCGCCCTAGGCGCCTAGGCGCCTCTAGGCGGGCGCCTAACACAAGTGTTCCTAGGCGCCCGCCGCATAGCTCTCTTGTGGGCGCCCGGGCGCCTAGGCGTCGCCTAGGCGACGCCTTGACAACATTGATAGACACCACAGAGCCCGAAGGACAGTTGATCATCTTGCAAGGGACAGACCGCAGCGGTCACGGTGACAGCACACCAGCGTCAAGAAGGGCCACGACCAGCGCGATAAGAAACAGTCTTCAGCGGGCAGAAACAGGCTGCGACAAACAATCGGAAAAAACCCGAAGGCACGATCAGACCGCGCGAACAGCCCAGACGGGAAGACCAAACACCAGGGCGGTTAGAGGCGGACCGCAACCAGAGCAGCAGACACGGTCTAGCCGCAACGGGAAGAAGCCAGAGGGCAACCCAGAACCCGGAGCGGTTAGAGAAGAGAGGCCACCTTGAGAGAGACGAGGTCGGCAGAGGAGGTTGAATATGAACTGGGGAGGCCGCACGATCTCGGTGAGAAGCCACCAGCGGCAACGGGAAAGGCCACGACCAAGTGCGGAAATTTCCGCGGATAGATAAGCCGCGGGAAGAAAGCAAGCCGCGTGGTTAGCGAGAACAACAGAAACACAGCACCGCGGGAGACCGCAGCGAGAAGAGCAGGAGGTCGCACAACAAGGCCGCAGCGGGAAGGACTGGAGAAGACCTGCGACCAAAATGCGGGAAGGCAGCAGTTCGCACAGTCACGTCGGACATCAGCGATTAGTCAGATCGCGACCAAAGTGCGGAGAGAGAAGAGTCCGCACAGTCTAAGTAATCACAGCAGCAGGCAGACCACAGGAAGCCGCAAGGAGAACTCGAGCGACAAGAAGGGAGAGAGAGACAGCGACGGACAGGAGCAGTCCGCAAGAAAGAGGAGCCCGCAGCGGTTAGAATAGAGAAGCACGAGCCCGCAGCGGTTAGGAGAAATCCACGAGAGGAGAAGCTCGAGCGGATAGAGAAAAGACCGTGAGCGTGCAGGAAAGCGGCAAGGGAAGAGAGGAGCTCGCGGCGGACAAGAGGAGAGCCCGCAGCGGACACGAGAGGTGGGCCCCACGGGACTGAGCAAAAGATGGCTATAAGAAGCCTGAGGAGGGTGGAACCACGGAGAGAGAGAAGAGAAGCGGATGCAGAGCTAGCAATCCGCAGAAGCCGCGCGGATAAGGGGAAGAGCGGACAGGCAAGACAGGCCGCAGGAAACCGGAGCGGACAGGGAGGAGGGCGGGCTGTGCAGTTAGAAACAGGGAAACCGCAGCTAGAGGACCGCACCCTCTGATACCATGTAGAAAACAAAGGGCAAACCTTGCATATACTTCTTCATGTGTAAAATACAAGAGAGAATACAAATATATAGGAGAGGAGAGAGAGATCTAACTATACAATCAATGTGGGACTAAACACTAAAAACAATATGAGTCAAGTTAATTGGTCAATACATCATTTTCCCTACTATTCTTTAACACTTCGGATAAGACCAGTGTGCTTCCAAAGAACAGTTTTAGGAAAAAATTAATCTAGAAGCTCTTACTGGAGTGAAAAGACTAAAATAGGTGTAAATATTGTGGTTTTTATGTAACGTCGCGATAATTATGTGTATGCCAAAATAATGCATGCATTTAGTGTGTTAGAAGCGAGAAAAAGTTGGATGGCTTACATTCAAGTGATAATGATGATTTGAGTAATTAAGCTTATGCGTGATGATAAAATGATAATGATAAACTCATGAAAATAATAATTCATTTAGAAGAATTGTGACCTGATCGATAATAATTGATCGGTCTCATTAACATGTTGCAATGCTCAGGTATGTTAATATCGTGAAATTATCATGACCTGGACGATGCTGAGAATATTTAATCGATCTTGTTAAGGTCACAAAAATGACATGATATGATGATAGATACGCTACTAGTTAACCCAGTGTTTGCTCCTCTTTACCCAGGTCCTTTATAATTTCAAGGGAAACATCTAGGGAGTAGTGCTCCCACCCGGAAAAGGATTAGTCCTCCATGGGACTTTGGTCCATTACCGGTCCTCAGACTATCTGGGACTTTGGTCCATCCTATAGAAAAAAAATCGAGAATGGCACTCTCATCTAGAAGCAGACTCGATGTTCGTAGAACTTTGGTCCATCATGCCTTAAGTGGCAAGGAGCTCTTAGGTCTTGTCAGTATACTGTAAGTGCTAACTATTAAATAAAATTTTCTATAAAAGATAAAAAAGAGTTTTTTTTAGATATAATGAAAACAGAATAAAGTGATGGTTAATTTTTTGCCAAATACCCATGTTTTACATGTATGCATTTTTACATATAAACTACAATATATTTTACAGGAGAGCGGGAATGCTCTTCAGTCTACTTCTAACTTTTAGGTATGGCCAAAAAAAATCAACAACAGGATTGAGCGAGGATGGCATATGTATCATGTCTTATAAAGGAGTGAAAGAAATGTTATCATGTATCTGCACTTTTGAAATGAATAAAATATGTTTTGCACTGAAAGATCCATAATCACATTTACAATTCACATTTGTTAACACAAGCTTGATGGGTCAAGGTGAGACAGAGTTGTAATGACCTAGCATTTAATGAAATTTTATTACACAAATTTTTTTTTGAAAATCTATTATGAAGCAATTAACAAATCAAAACTTTGCATTAAAAAACTCAAATCTTGATCATAGAGATGAGAAAATGAGAAACGGTCTCCATATTAATGGCCAGGAGCTCGGAAACACTTAAGAGAGCCAAAGTTGAAAAATGATCTACACAGAATATGAAATTACCTAAGAAATGGCATAACACTTGTTGAAAATGGAGTTCATATGTAAAATTTCAAATTGTGCATAAAACGTACAAATTCGACATAAAACAACCAAATTCGGCACAAAACGTGCAAATTTAGCAGAGTGCAAATTCAAGAAAAATCGTCATGAATTTAGAAAATCTGACACCGAATTTGGAATCAAGGCATTGAAAACCCATGGTAGGTATATTCACTTCTTCCAATGGCTAGGCAGGCCTTTGGAGCTCACTGGCGCCCGGAGGCGGTGTTGCCACTAAGTGTTGCAGTGACGTCGTTGCATGGCAGCGTGCAATGTGACGCACGCACGCCACAAGGCGCGCTGGTGCTGCACAACAGCACTATCGTGCGGTGGTGCATGGTGCCACACGGTGCTAAGCCACGCGGTGTTGTGACGTGTCTGCCACGCGGCAGCAAGCCACGCGCAACGCAGTGCGCTCAGTACAGTGACATGTTGCGCGTTCGGTGCGCCCCGCATCGCTCCCCGGAGAGCCCATCAAATAGCATTTGGTATTCTGGCTTTTCTGGAAGTTTTAAAGCTCTGCATTCGGTGATTTTATTAATGTTGGAAAGGTATTACAAATACAGATCCAATGATATGTCCAAATCACTTTAAATTTTTTGTGGTTTCTCTGAAATCATGGAAAAGTGAGAGATGGGAGAGGGAAAGTGTCAAAATTCTTTTGAACTTTCAGGGAATCTTAAGCGAGTATTCTGAAGGATTACTATAGCTTCGCCCAGGTGCTGCCAAGGTACCGTTGTAGGAGCAAGTAAATCTAGAAACTCTTACAGGAGTGAGAAGACAGAGATAGATGGAAATATTGTGATTTTTATGTAACATCGTATAATTACACATGCTCGCATTTATTACATTAAAAGCAACGAAAAGTTGAATCGCTTGTGTGATCCACGACGCCATTTCTCTCTACTACGACAATCAAGTCATATTGTATCCAATTTTGTGTTTCATGGGAGAACTAAACATATAGAGATTGTAAGTCACTTCATACCTAAAAAAAGATTAAAAACAATCATTACTACCCAGTGTGTACCACTGACAACCAATTTGCCAATAACCAATATGTTTACAAAAGCTATCTGAGGAAGAGCTCTACATTTGAAATTTATGTGCTTGGTGATGATTGACTCTTATCGAGTGAGCTTGGGGCTACTGCAATTGATGTGTTAAGGTCACCTGGTGGTGACTAGAACACGAGTGATACAGGAGATGGCTTTCCATCGAAACAATATATATTGGCATCAGAGGAAGTCTTATTATGAGATGATTATATTAAGGGTGCAAAATCTCTCGACTTTTCTTGAGCTCTCGATCTAAGGAACTCTCTGTTCCTTCAAAGTGGACCGATTTAGGAGAAAATATTTAACAAAGAAATACAAAAGCAAAAATATCATCAGCTGACTAATACCATCAGGAGTTAATGTACAACACAATGTGAGGTATATAGGTAAGAAAAAATGTAAGCATAACTCACAGAAGACTTATTTACCTATAGAATCAGCAAGTATTTTGGTGAGCCTTGAGTTCTCATACGGTATGGTTTCTTTCTTTGATGCTAAAGTTGACAAAACATCCCCCAATCTGATTCCCAAATAATAATTATGTGAGACACAAAAAATGACGAAAATAGATCTGACGGGAATTTGCATTCAAATTCTATAAGAAAAGATTCATCACATATTAACAATTCTCCAAAAACATTCAAATGCTTCATAATCTGATAGCTAGCCATTACCATTAAATTAAAAAAAACTCCATTTGGAAATTCTGTATGAAATTTTCACCAGGAGCAAAATTTAGAAATGGTCAATGGTCACTAAAAATACATAGCAGAATTGTGAAAAAACAGTAAGAAATAGGAATAAAAGAAACAAACAAAAATGGATCCTAAAATTATTGTTCCTAATGGGTTGTCAAATCAGTGAGTCAATGTGTTAAATACTCAAAACATGAAGTTGAAGGGAATCTCACCATAATGAGATGAAATCTCGTACATTCATGTAGTCATTCCTAGAGTTGGTCTTTACTTTGTTAGACCCGTTTTGTGTCACATTGTACACGCTAAACCACCTAATAAATTTATCATTCCTTGCGTTACTCCAACCATCTATCTAATACAAGCACATCAATATCCTCTGGAGTTTTAGACCATACACCTTAACATTTTACTTCAGCCACACTAAATTTAGTTCAGTTATCTTGCTCTGAATTCAAATTTACATAGCATAGCCAATCCATTATACATAAACAAAATATACAAAGTAAGAGAGAATAACAAACAGGCTGGATAACACAACAGTAAACAAAGCAGGATTATATGCTCAACATGTGAAGCTGTTTGCCTTATTTTGCATTTTAAAAATAAATAAACAAAATAAAAGAGAAATTTCCCAACAAAACTTACGCAGAAAGTGACTTTGACACGTGTAGAAGATCTGTGACCTGATCTCCACTGGCATCATCAACAAGCAAGCATTCACTGCCAGCCAAGTCTACAAGAGAAAGTTTGCTATAGACATTTTCCCTCGTGACCAAATTAGTATAGAATATATGGATGGTGATAAGCCTATAAGTAATTGACAAAGTAAGAATTAGAAAAAAGTACAACCACCATTAAATGTACAACTAAGCTTCAATTCTAAAGTATAACACCTTCCTACATACTCCCATCCCATCACTGTAAGAAGTATATGTTGAGTGTGCCACGTGGAACGGACGGTGATGTCCGAGCGTGTGTCGCGACTCGTTAAAAAGGGTGGTTTAGTCCCACACCGTCCAACGTGCTCCTTGGTCCCGAGTGTATAAGCAGGGTGGTCACTCCTCCCCAAACCGCGTGGTTTTGGGGAGTGACGCCACAATGCTTTACATGTTAAACCACAGCACCCATTTTTCCATTCCAAAACCCGGGTCAAAGATAGGAGAGGCGGGGTTTATTATAAGCACAAGTGGACCGTCTGAGCTTGTTGTGGGACTAATCTTGTCATGTCCTTTTTTGGTTCATGCTGGACCGTCCAACACCCCCAACCCCACCCACCCCCTCAGCGTGAACCTCCCTCTGATACCATGTTAAACCATTGCACCCATTTTTCCATTCCAAAACCCGGGTCAAAGATAGGAGAGGCGGGGTTTATTATAAGCACAAGTGGACCGTTTGAGCTGGTGGTGTGGGACTAATCTTGCCATGTCTTTTTTTGGTTCATGCTGGACCGTCCAACAGTATAGGCAAATAACATGGTTTTTTTGATATGACAGTGAGCTTACAGCAAAAAATAGATGTTTAGAGTTTCTATATAACTTTTTGACTTGTTTTTTAGACTAAACAAGCAATCGATATGTTGTTATAAATATAAGTGGATAATTTAAATCTCTATGAAGTTGAAATCAGAAGAATTAATTGAAAAGATAATTAAAAAATGCAAATGCCAAGTTTTGAATAGTTTGAACATGGTATTAGATATTAATTTCCGTTTTAGACTGATCTTTCAGGTATTAGTGCTCATAGATATTTATGTTTCAGTAATTTTAATCATTCGTTCAACTTTAGTTTAAATTGTAAAATAAAAATTATGTCCATGCCTGCATGCATGGCTTTGAGCTAAAAAATTTAGTTATAACAATCTGAATTCACCTTTTGCAAAGTATTGACCATATTGTCTGGGGAAGGGTCCCATCACAAGGGTGAAATGTACGCAAACCTTACCCTGCATTGTTTTCATCTAGATATATACTGCAAAAAATTGTTTAAGTATATGACACCTCCAATTTAAGCATAATATACCTGGAAATCAAATACCAAAACTATTACTGTAAAACCACTGTATTACAGTAACAAGAGGTATGGATAACAATGGATTGTTTTACGAAACCAAGGGTATGGAGCCTCCCAGAGAACATGATGTTACCCCCAATTTCTTTAGTGCACCTAATGGAAAGTCATGACCATCAAAGGAGTGGTCATGCTATCTCATCCCCATCAATCCCTCCACTACTGATGATGTGATGAACAAGCTCCAAGGGCTTGAAGATCATGAAAATCAACCTAGAATGAGGGCGACTAAAGGCATAGTGGCATGATTTCTAATAAGAGCTTGTTGGGAATGAGAAAAAAAACACTAATAAGAATTACAGTCATCCAAAATATATTCTAAGGATCTATTTGGCTGAGTTGTAGCGACTGGAGAAATAGTAGTGGGAAGCAATTGTGGAAAAACAGCATTTGCAGTGTTGTTTCGAACGAAGATGTTTAACTTGTTTGGCATAACAGTTGTGCGGTGTGTAATAGGTTTTTTTTAAATTAGAGACAAAATAACAACATAAGGCATACCAGTTTAGTTAATATGTTTTTTAGTACTCCAAAATATTAAAAAGAAATAGCAGACAGTAATCATAAGCTTTTTTTAAAAAAACTCATACGTGTGCTCCATCATGAACATGTAATATATCTTTCAAGTCTTGAACACAATCGAACGTTAACTGTATAATAATAATAAATATAGTTAATGAATTATATACTTATGTTTAACATATTGAACACCGATATGTATTATACCTGTGATATTCCATCAATTGATCCACAATGTAGTCCCTGTCTCCCTGATAACGGATATTTCAGAAGCACTTGTTCCTTCAAATGTACAAGGTACAATATTTGGATTTGCATCGATAGTCCTTAAACGATTGTTTTGTCTCAACTCGTATGCCTCTCTGGATGAACAAAGCATTTGTTCTCATCATATTAATCAAACTCCGAGTCTGAACGCGATGGATGTCTTCGAATATAGTTATGCAACGTCGTCATAGCCACCACAATGGCACACTGCTATGAGAAATCATACTATGGAGTGAGAAGTGTGCTTTGTTAAATATTTCACGACGTCTTTCTACTGGGTGATTCCCCGAAGCAAAGTTTGGTAAGAGATATATAGTTTCCGAAAAAGCTTTCAAAAGCCCCAATCTATTTGGATATTCAGCATCGACAAGATAATATTTACCATCAATATTGAAAAATATTGGACAATATGAAATGTGCATTTAATTTAAATGATCATGCCCTGAAAAGCACTTGTACGTACCTTGTTGTGGATATGGAAATTTACTTATCGGATCTCTTACAACACGATGATATATGTGGTTGTCATATGCCCCTTAATCTTCACATTGAAGTGAACTCGGGTTTGTAAATATATATATATACAAAAAATTAGACATGGAAGTGAACAATCGAGTGATATTGGAAGTGAACAAATCGCTATTCTGGAAGTGAAAAAATCATCGAAGTGAAAAATCTCATATCAGGAATGTGAAAATCATGGAAGTGAACAAAGATCAAGATCTTCCATACACCAAAACAATCTGAATGTAGATAATGGAAGAACAAAAATCTTTGAAAACCCTAAATAACAAGTTGGAGCAAAAAAAAATTAGAGGAAACCACGGGGATAAATAGCAATCCCTGCAGTCAACGCAAGGTGGAGAATATAGATAGGCGAAGTGCTCGCCAGCGTGTAGGGTATGTCAGCGGAGAACAAAGGTCGAGGGCTCCTCCGACAGATTTGGAATGCCAGAAAGCCGAAACACCGGCGATCGGGTAGTCGACGCAAGGTGGAGAGTACAGGTAGGAGAAAGGCTCGCCGGAATGTAGGATATGTCGGCGGAGAACGAAGGTTAAGGGCTCCGCCAACAAATCTGGAATGGTTTTAAACCAAAACACTGGCTATCGGGCAGCCTCTCGCGAAGAAATTTCCCTAGGGCAAGGTGGGCGAGACAAATCACGCTCTCAGCGATTCAGGAGTCGTGAAAAATGCCCCGCCAAACAGAGCCTCGGTAACCTGCAGAATCTCTAACTTGATTATGCAGTTTGAAGCACGCAAGAAAAATATAAGGCAGAATGTATGCATGATTTGTTGTTGGAAGTGAACTACAGCCACACAAAAATGAAGACAGGGTGGTCATCCTTGTAATCAATGATGGGTTTCAGCTTGCCACCATGCAAAAAAACACCACTCAGAATAATCATGCATAAAAAGCTGAGGGGAAAAGAGGGGAAAAAATCATAAGAATGAAGTACGCATGTGCATTGGATTCGGAAGAAGAGAATCTAGAAGGTTGAGAAGAAATATGAACACACAAAAAGTTGAAGAAATTCCAATAAAGAGATGCAATTTCAGTCTTGAAAGTTGTAGAAATTCAGAATACACAAGAAAAATAGTTAAGTCTCTTTTCTACTATCTTGGTCAATACAAGAATTTGTACATAAATATATAGGAAGGAGGAATAAAGACTCAACCTCAAACCAAGGTGTGGGTCTAAACTGCATGCCAACAACGGGCCTTTACATGGGCTAAGTCAAGTTTTCTACACTCCTCAGCAAGCATGGAGCATATAAATTGTAGGTACCAAGCTTAGAAACAAAATGCTGGCGTAGTGGGTGTGGTAAGGCCTTGATGAGAACATTAGAAATTTGCTCAGCAACTGGCACATGTCGTAAATCGAATTTGTGTAGTTGAGCCTTTTCCTTGATGAAATGACAATCAACTTCTATATGATTGATATGTTCAAGAAAAATAAGATTCTCGGCGAAATGGATAGCAGTCTAACTACTGCAACAGAGAACTGCCCGAAATGGGAATTTCATACCAAGATTAGTAAGAAGACATTACACCCACATGAGTTCAGAAACAGCATATGTCATTGAACGATACTCAGCTTCTGCAGACGAGCGTGCCACCACCATTTGTTTCTTGTTTCGCCAGGTGACTAGGTGTCCTCCAAATAATGTGCAGTTGTCACTCGTAGATCTACGATCATCAAGAGAACCGGTATAATATGCATCAGAGTAGTCGACCAAGGATATGGAAGACGAGGGATTATACACAAGCCCTTGTCCTGGGGCATTTTTCAAATACTAAAGAATTCGCTTAACATCTTGGAAGTGGGACATCCGAGAAGCATGCATGAATTGACTGACCACATCAACAACATAAGATATATCAAGTCATGTGACAGTTCAATAGATAAGCTTGTCAACCAAGCGACAATAGTACTCCGGATTAGGGAGAAGTAAATTTGAGTCGAACGTATGAGCACAGAGGTTGTGGTTAACAATCATTGGTGTGTCTGCAGGTTTGTATCATGAGTAACATGCATTGTGAAGAAGCTCAAGATAGTATTTTTGTTGAGACGGGACGAGTCCATCAGTTCGACGTGTTATCTCGATACCCAAGAAATGTCAGAGGTTGCCCAAATTTTTGATTCGGAAATGTGAGACCAAGTGCTTCTTGATCATAAAGATATTATTCAGATCATCCCCCGTGATGAGAATATCATCAATATATACCAGAAGTATCATCGTGTACAATGACCAATGATGAGTAAACAGGGAGATGTTTACTGAGCTTCGAGTGACAAAATCCTGAACTACTTGAGTGAATTTAACAAACCAAGCCTGAGGAGACTGCTTGACGCCATAGAGAAATTTATTGAGGTGGCAGACAAGGGACTCCCATGTTTTCATAACCAGGAGACGACTACATGTAGACAATCTCAGCAAGATCATGATTAAGGAAGGCACTTTTGATGTCGAGTTGACGTAACGGACAATGACGATGGACGGTAAAGTAGATCAAGACTCGAATGATATTCAACTTACCAACCTGGGAGAATGTCTCTTCATAGTCGAGTTCATAGTGTTGAGTGACCCACGAACCAAAAGATGAGCTTTGAGGTGCTCAACTGACTCATCAGGAAGATGCTTCACAATGAAGACCTATTAACATCTGACACGGGATTGACTAGGAGGAAGGGGACAAGGAGTAACGACCCAAATCTCAACACGAGTTAAAATAAAAGCACAATTAAATAAATCCCCCATGGGAGAATAAAAATCAGTGACGAAATTTATTGTTGAAAATTTTAATCGTTATTATCTGTATTTGATTAAAGATTGATGTTGGGATGAATCGTGTATTCTTGTTTTGTCTGAATACAGGTAAGAATTTATATTAAATTAGAGTTGTGATTATTAAGAGTTGATTTATAAGCTAATTGCGGAATATTAGATCAGATGAGGCGGTGGAATAAACGTATTTGAGAGCCTTCCTCTATTTATCACATAAGTCGTAAGCTCCAACCGTAAATTCCATTCATTTTTCTCGTCTGAAAGCTCTTAACGATGCTAGGGCTTGACGATTTCCCTCCTCAAGTGACGTTTGCAGTGCCCTTCTTCTTCTCTCTCTTTGACGCTGACAAAGAAGCTCTCAGAAAAGCTCGACGGCAACTTTCCTCCCCTTCCGCCTCTTCGATTTTGACGTGGGATCCTCTACGGAGCCGGGTTTTGTGCGGCTTCTCAGAGGCCGACTGGATTGACCAAAAAATTTTCCTTTTTTTCTCCCTCATTGTATGCCCTCTTCCTCTTCTATAACATCTTTCTTTTTTTCTTTCTATGGTGATAAATAAGTAGAGATTTACAAGTATTAGCATGAAGTGAAGTTAGGGCTTCCCTTTTTCTCTTCCCTTCTTCATCTCCTGGATTAGGGATTCTTTACAGTAGCCGACTATACTGGTTTTTATAAGCAGTAATAACCATTAATAAGTTGGGGATTTAATTTATTATAGTTGGCTATTCTTTTTGAATTATATGCATGTGTGGTTGAATTCTTGGGTGACTAATTGTATCATCAGTTAGCTTTGAAGAAATTGGGAGAGTTCCTAGGTGATGCTAATGTAGTTCCTCTATTTGTCTCCCCCAAATAGAGTGCTGCTTTAGGGGAACTCATTAGAAATTGTGTGGTTAACTAATGAGGTATAGTGGTCTGTATTTTAAGTGCTTTCTGGTAATGAAGATTATAGATTACTTAGTTGGTTGCTTTAATATGATGATACGAGGAAATTGATGTTAGTTGAATGCTGCTTAATTGATGGTTTGAGAGGTACGGTTTGAAAGGGTAAAAAGGATTAAAGAAATGGTTTCAAATTAATATTCAGAAATATGAATTTATGTATAATAGATTGGAGTTATAAGTGGTTATGAGATATTACGATAAGTTCGAGTGTTAATGCATTTTCTAAAGTTTGTATTTTGATTTCCCAAGTCCCAACTTCTTATAAATTAAATTTGAAAATCTTTAGTCATCTAACATAGATACCGATACGATGGAGAATGACATAAACACCAAGATGCGCCAAGAAATGACAGAGAAGAGAAAAATAATGTGAGTACTTATCTTTTTAATTATGTTTAGCTATGAATTATTTTTAAAATACATATGTATAGTTTTTTCATAGATAAAGTATTTCAGTGATTGTGCATTGACAAGAAATTGAAATAGTCGAATCTTCAAATCACTGATAAAAAAATGAGAATCGCTATGTTAAATCTAAAATAGCAAGAATCAAGCGATGAAAGAATTTTGAGGAGAATGTTAAATAAAGAACAATTAGACGTATATACGAATATTGAAAATGAATATATGTACATAAAGAAGAACCTAAGAAGAAAAGAAAAAATATACGACGAATTAAAAGACATTAAGCATCGATGCAAAGGAAATGATAAGGGTTAAAACAGTAACCGAGGGGGGTGTTGATACCCTAGGGAAGAATGCTATTGACATTTATATGCGGACATTGAAGGCCAGAGACAGTACAGGCCCAGAAGTCATTGAAGACCAAGAAGGGATGAATCTACAGCTACCCTTATGATTTCCTATATTAATTAAAGTAAAAGATAAACGACAAATGTGAATAAGGTGATTGAATATGACGGAAGATTTTGATGATTGAAAGTGAATTACATGAAATATGAACGAAGAATGAATAAGAAAGAAGATCGAGTATGAATGAACATGAATTGAATATGAAAGACGATTGAATATGAACGAAAATCCTGATAATGAAAACAAATTGAATGAGTTATGAATAGAGCGAATGCAAGAATTAATGAAAAGAATGTGAATATAGAATGTAAAGAAATGAAAAGAAACTTGAAAAATCATGAAGAACGAATCAATAGAATGAATACAAAATTTTGAAATATAAACCAGTGTCACATAAATATTGTACCTTCCTTACTAATTATTACTGACACTATATTTCCTTACGGCATTTTTCTATAATGAAATTTAAATATTTATGCATATACGTTTATTGTTTGCATGCATAGAAGTTAAAGAGGTATGTTACTAACTTAGTCATATTCTTTATGACAAAACTCGTCGTGGTTTATCATTTTAGGTTGTTGGCGCAACTCTAAGTGTTCCGAAAGAGGCTCGCATGAATTGAACTTGAAAGAGTTAAGTAAATCAGAGCAGTATAAGAACATAATATTTTATCGTAAAATTCAAGTATCAGAGGTAAAAGATGTTCTAAATAAGATGAAAAATAGAAAGGTGGTTGGGTCAGGCGATATACCCATCAAAGTATGGAAATGTTTAGAAAATGAAAGAATTTTGCGTCTTACATGTTTTTTCAATAAGATATTGAAGTTAAAGAGAATATTAGACTAATAGAGAGAAAGTATCTTGCTACCTTTGTATAAGAATAAAGGAGATATACAAAATTGTGTTAATTACAGTGGAAATAAATTGATGAGTGATACCATAAATCTATGGAAACAAGTAATAGAAAGAAGAATAAGACGAGAGACTAACATCTCGGAGAATCAATTTGGATTCATGTCAGAGAGGTCGGCCATGGAAGTTACACATCTCTTGAGGAGACTCATTGACAACTATCGAGAAGCCGACCCCACTATAGTGGGATAAAGACTTGAGTGTTGTTGTATGCTTGCTTCTACAACATCCTGGGACGAATGACTTGAAAATAAGCTTAGATATAGATTTTATGTGGGATCTGAATTGGGGCCTTGCACAAGGTCCTAGGTCTGATTGTCCTAGAGAGAATCTATTTCTTCATCCATTGATGTGCACCACCCCAGATGTTGAAGAGCCTATTACACAAAAGAGGGATGCAAATAGAAGATGAAGAAAAGTCGCAAACCTGCGCAGTTCAGGAGACAAGCGGTGTAGAGAGACATAGTGGGAGGGAGGGTGAGTAGTAGACGTCGTAGACAAATCAGCGGGCCGTGGAGTGTCATCATTAGGGAGGGCATTAGATGAGGTAAGGCGGCGAGTGTATACACGAAGAGGTGGAGGAGTTGATTTTGGGTGTACGGTAGGTGGTGTAGGAAGCAGAGGGTTCTTGTGGTGGATAGGTAAGTTAGGTCGCAAGATGGCAGGTAAGAAAGTATCAGGAGAGGTTGGGGGGTAGAATGGTTGATCCATGGTAGAATGGTAGAATGGTTATGATAGGTAAGTTAGGTCGTAACGAGTTTTTGATTGGTGGGAGAATAACACGTATAGCCCTTTTGTGTGCAATAGTAGTCAACAAACATATATTTGGTAGCGTGAGGTGGCAATTTGTCCAAGGTAGGGCCAAGATGATGAAAGAAGCAAACACTGTCGAAAAATACAAGGAATCAAAGGGAATAGTGGTTTTGAAAGAAAGAGGACGGAGAACACTAAGGCAAAGTTAAGAATGAAAGGCATGTGGTGGATAGCGAAGTGACAATAGATCTTGGAAACCTGCATTTGAAACATAAGGGGGCGAGCAACCTCGAGGAGGTGGCAGTTCTTTCGCTCGGCTACACTATTTTGTTGTGGAGTATATGAGCAAGAGGATTGGTGAATAATACAAAATGTAGCACACGTTTCCTGGAAGTTGGGGATGGGATATTCACGCGTATTATTAGGGCGGAGGATTTTTATTGAGCGCGAGAATTGAGTATGGTTTTCTGTGATAAAGGAACGGAAACATGTCATAGTTCAAAATGATTGTCCAACAAATAGAATCATTTCATGCAAGAATGATCAGCAATAAATGTAAGAAAATAACAAAATTCAGAGAAACTAGCAATTTTATACGGGCCCCAGATATCAGGGTGCACTAAATCAAAAGGAGTGGTTTCGAGTGTTGGTAGAGCGATGTTTCTCGTAGATACATGATTCACATGTAAAAACGAAGAAGGAAAAATCAGGAAGAGCTTTCTTCATAATAGAAAGTGAAGCATGACCAAGACGTCGATGTCAGTACACGGAGCTAACAGAGGATAGAACTGAAGTGAGAAGGTTTAGAGTGTAGAGCTAATTTGACAGTCATCCCCTACCAATGATATTTTGTGTTCGTCGATTCTGCACCACAAAAGAAGAAGATAAAAAGGTGATGGAACAATCATGATCATTAGTAAGACGACTAACAGAGAGAAGATTGAATTGGGGCCAGAAACATGAAGCGTAAAGCGAAGAGAGGGGGGTTTAGAGGTGGTTCCACGAAAGAGAGGGGGTGTGGGTGGCTGGAAGCAGCAGGGAGGCAAGGAGAGGCGGTGGTTGTAGCGAGAGGGCTGGCGGTGGCTGGAAATGAGGGCTGAGAGGGGGAAAAGGGGAGGCGGTGGCTGTAAAGGGTGGGGAAGGGGCGGCGGCTGCTGTTATTGTTGCGGTGGAAAGGAAACCGGCTTTTGTTGGAGAGGGGGGAATAAGGGCGGTGGGCGGTTGGTAGCAGGAAACGGCTAAAGGGACAGGCGACTGCTGTAGGAGGCTATGAAGGTGGTGATAGAGGTGTTAGAGGTGGGAAAAAAGATGTCTAGGGTTAGGTATTACCTTGGGGAGGAAGATGAGTGTCTAAGAGTCGTCACCTCAGGTTCCACGGAGTCAGCACCGTAGGATGGTTGCTGGATTCTGGGATTCATAATCTCCAAAATCTCCAATGTCCTATAACAACCCTCATACACTCTTATTTATAATAATGAGATATTAGGGCACCTGACCATCAATGGTTATGATTGGTCGGGGATGGGGTAGCCCGATTACATCAAAAATAAAACAAAAATGACAGTAATATATGAAATCGTGTTAGAACGACGGGTCGGACGCATCTGTGGAGTCGGATCATCGATCGGGGTACGCCATATATGGTAAGTAGTCAATCGGCCCCGAATGGGACCAAAACTCGTCCTCCGCTGCAGGCTCGCGTCTCCGCTCCGTATCAGAAACTCAACTACTTACAAAAACAAAGAAAATCCAAACAACGGATCCCACCAAATAACATGTGTTTAAAAATAGTATAAAATAAACTTGAGTTCATCCCAAATTTTCAATTGAAAGGATGAGTTCAAAAGCAGCACGTGAAATCGTCTTCTTCAATAATCCAGCAACAAAGATATTCAAGACTTCTAGCATCGGCACTTCCAGCTCAGTGGTTGGCACCCAATCCTATGACATATTCAAGCATCGTGAGCACTCCTGCAACAGCAACCAACATTTGGGCTCCTTTTGGTCGTTGCGCTTCTGAGTATTGTTGGCATCCAAGGGTGGATTTCAACATGTGAGAATCCATGGGACAAGACAAAGGAGGGGGGTAGGAAAAGTAACGGAGGTTTGACAATAGCGGGAAAAACTGAACTCGTACATGAATTCATAAGAAGAAGAAAATCTTAAAAGAATATGCATGTCCTTGTTCAGCCAAATGATTACAATTTCTGGGGAAAAGGGAAATAAAAAGTTTCTAGATCACATGAAATGTGACATGGTTAAATAGATTCAATATGCATTGGATGATATAAAATAAATTATGCACTCCCGTGAAACAAAGGATTAAAAAAAGTGGGTTAATCATAAAGTCATATATTTTGCTTTACTAAGAGAAACAAAAGTAAAAGGATCAATGAATGTGCATATTCACTCAGAAGCATATAAGATAACGCATGCATCTTTTTTGTTAATACTAAAAAATCACTAACATGCATTACATGATAGAAGCCACAGTGAAATCAATATAGTTAACAAAGAATAAAAAAAATTATGATAAGAAAATGCAAATACATTTGTATGAAAAACTTTATAAACAAAAATACTACTGAAAACTGCATCACGGGATGAAAACTGAAGATTCGTAAATTAATCATAAAATATCTTCAATGCAAGACCAGTTAATCTGGAAGAAAATATGATTCTAAATCATAATCACAAGCCAAGTTGTAACAAAACTTGGCTTGTTCCCTTCTGCTGGGAGGGGGGGGATAAATGAATGTCATATGGCAGTCCGTCATGTAACGTGAAGAGGTTAATTTTAGATTTACTATACATAAACCAAGATTTAGTAATAAATTATAGCAAAATTAAACACTAATCCTGAGCAACTCGGGCTCCTAAAAAAGTATGTGTCGGGTTCAAGAAGTTCAGTGCAAAATAATAACACGAAAATAGCCAAAGGTGATAAAGGAGCATTCAATGCGATGTAAGCATGTGAAATTAAAAACATCAAGTACTCCACAATGAGATGCACATTTACTCACAAGTGTGATACATTGGCTTTCAAGGAGTCAGCATCTCGATTCATGAGTGCAGCCTTTAGCATTTGTGAAAATTCCAAAGGATTGTCAACATTTTCCTGAACAAGCTCCACAACAGAATCATGGACACCCATCGAAATTCTTGCTGTAGTACTGCTCTTACCATCAACCAGTAAGTCTCGAACCTACTACAGATGTTATGGTGCATTAATACTAAAAAAGAGTTGCATTCTGATGAAAATGCTAATGATGCACCCAAAATATGAAACTAGAAGCTAAAAAAATCATATTGTAATCAATAGGAGCAGTATGTCACTGACCTAGGGAGCAAGTACAGGTAGGTGTTCCATGCAAATAAAAGGATGGAAATTTGAATTTTTGAAGTCAATGAAAACGTAATGCAATTTTAGGTGAATGAACTGAAAGATGGTATGATTTTTAATGCTTTTTGTATTTTCCTTCTGGCAGTCGTTAGTTTTAGTTTTTCCTTATTTTTTTTAAAAGGCCTGATTATGAAGTTATCCTAAAAATTGAGATGATGTGCTTTGATGATCTAAGGTTACTAAATCTTTCTGGATTCAAGTTTATTACTTCACATATTGGTCCGCGGGTTTACTGGATTTCTTAGAAATTTATGATTCCCCCATTTTTTGGTGGTGGATTGATGTCAACAGTGACCATTCGCTGGTTCACAGGTGGATTGATGTTTGCAGTTTATATAGTGTTTTACCCTGTATTTTGCACAGATTTCACTGTCATTTACCCCATTTTTGTGTGGTTTGATGTAGTATATGTTGCACGAAATCTGGGTATTCTAGTGTGCAAATGCAGGTGAGGTTAATTTTTAAGTTACAAAGGAGATTATGTGTAATTTTATTCATGCACGCTCGTGCGTCTTTATGTGCACGTACGTGCGTGCACTAGTCATACTTGGGCTTAAATTCTATGATCGGAGAGCGTGCTTGAGTTTTCTTCACGCTCACTCGTACTTCTGCTATCCATGCATGTGCACATTATATGCCAAGAATTTCAGTGGTATGTGAGCGCGTGTATGTTTTCTTCACGCATGCATGCCCTGTTCTTGATCGTGCGCATCCATCCCTTGGAAAATCAATGCTCTGCAAGCGCATGTGTGTTTTCTTTACACACGTCTGTGTGTCAGACGCACACAAGCTTCGCTGCCTTCCAGTGCTTTCTCTGTCGTTCACCACGCAGGCCTCGTGCGCCCTTATGCACACGGGCGTGCACGATCATTTTTGTGTGCGTATAAATACTTAATTTAGGTCGAGCATAACATTCATTTTTATTTTTCCCACCGTTTCTGTTACGACGTTGCATTTGACTGAGCACACCATCTGCCAGGAATCATGGGAGCGCATATGGAAGCCGCTATGCTCACGGGCACATTCACTCAAGTGGACTCCCCTCGTCATAGTGTATGGAGCGCGCATTTGGAAACCGCCATGATTGTTCCTTGTAATTAATTTGTGTTAATTAATTTAATTAATATTAATCAATTTAATATTAACGAGATTAATTAATTATTTAATGAATTTTTATTTTCCTTGTATGGTTCCCTCCCTCATCTATATAAGGGAGAGGAGTTCTAGATGTAAGGGATCTGGGAATGTATGAAGGTTATTAGGATTGCTCCTTAAGTCTCATCTCTTTCTCCCTCTTTTCTTCTCTCTCACCTCCGCCGGCCCTCCCCTTGCCGGATTCCTCCCGAGAAAATATCATGTCGGTAACAATGGTTCGACCTGCCGATCTCCACCCGCTGCCCTTGCAGCCGCTGGGAACCAGCCCGGTGCCCGCCCTTGACTTCAACTTCATCAACGACATGCGCAAAGAGCTCCGGGCGATAAGTGCTCTCCTTGCCCAGCACCGCGCCATCGACAAACGCCTAAAGGAGAAAAGAGAGGAAAGAGCTCTGGCACGCCGCCAGCGTACCCTCCCCGATGAGCACGATCAACAGGAGGATATTGATAAGAACTACTAGAAAGAGGGAGAAAACTAGAGAGAAGAAGGAAGGAGGCTAGGGTTTAGAAGAAGAAGGAGAAATACCTTAGGGTTAATTGCTTGCCTCCAAAAGATGACATCCCCGGGTATAAATACCCGGGCCAAGGAGGGAGCCGGCCGGCCCCTCCACATAGGGCTGAACCGGTTGGTTCAGCCCTTGGCCGGCCGGTTCTACTGAGTGGGGGCTGAACCGGATGGTTCAGCCCCCTTCGTTGCTCGTCGTCTCCTTGCGCTTGCGAGCATAACAACGACCCGAGAAGCGGGCCGCGGTCGGGGGCTTAACATTCCCCTCCCCATCAAGACCCAGCTTGTCCTCAAGATGGAAATCTGGGTACAGCTCCTTGAAGTCCAACAGATCAACCCAGGAGTTATGTGCTTCCGATAAGTGCTTCCACTTGGCCAAGAGTTCGGCCCGAAACTCGGCGCCCCGCTGCTCCCACCTGAGTAATAGCACATTCTCCGGCATCGGCCGAAGTTCACCTGCAACGGTAGCTTCCGGCAAGAAAGGGCTCGGTTGGGCACTGTCACCAATCTTGTTCTTGAGCAAGGAGACATGAAATGTCGAATGGATGCAGGAGCCCGCGGGAAGCTCTAGCCTGTAAGCGACAGCCCCACCCTTTTGAGAACACGAAAGGGGCCATAATATCGAGGAGCCAGCTTCTGATTTGTACGACGAGCCACTGAGAGCTGTCGGTAAGGTTGGAGCCTAAGGAATACTTCATTTCCCACGGCAAACTCCCTCTCCTTGCGGTGCTTTTCCGCCTGGTCCTTCATGCAATTCTGGGCAAGGCAAAGATTCGCCCGCAATGTCACTAAGGTGCAATCGCGGTCGCGGAGGGCCCGATCAACCGCCGGTAATGTCGTGCTGCCCGGCTCATAACTGCTCAAAGAAGGTGGTGGACGGTCGTAGACCACCTCAAATGGCGTCATCTTGCTGGCGGAGTGGTAAGCAGTGTTGTAACAATACTCGGTCCAGTGTAGCCAACTGGTCCAAGTCCGAGGCTCGTTCGTGACGAAACACCGGAGGTATGTCTCCACGCTGCGATTAAGAACCTCTGTTTGGCCGTCGGTCTGAGGGTGATTTACGGTGCTGAAACTCAAGCAAGTCCCTTGAAGCATGAAAAGCTCTCGCCAGAACTGGCTCACAAAAGTGGGATCACGATCAGAAATGATGGCACGTGGGACGCCGTGCAAGCGGACGACTTCCCGGGTAAAGAGCTCGGCGACCGACTCCGCCGTATAAGGGTGACTGAGAGCGAGGAAGTGACCATACTTGGAGAGCTTGTCGACCACTACAAGAATGACTGACTTGCCCTGAGACTTGGGCAATCCATCAATAAAATCCATCGACACAGTATCCCAGATGTGCTACGGAATCTCAAGTGGGTGGAGCAACCCGGCAGGTGTAGTGGTCTCGTACTTCTGTCGCTGACATGTCTCACACTGTCGTACAAACTACTGCACATCCCGGCGCATCCCCGGCCAAAATACATTTGCTCTCGCCCTTTGGAAGGTACGGAACACTCCTGCATGACCCCCCACTGGAAAGGAATGAAACTCGTGGAGCATAACTGTCTTCCATGCTGAGCCTGGAGGTATGACTACTCTGCGTGGTAATGTAGTCGCCCACTCTGTAGATGATAACCTGGCGTCACAGTCTCCCCACGCTGGAGGGCCTCCACGAAGGCGCGTTGTACAACCCCGTATTCGCAGAGTAGGGTCCCCTCGGCAGGCGCAGGACCAGCTTTGCATTTTTAAGCTTTTGGAGTGGTTTTGCACTCCTGGTGGTCAATTTAGGTCTAGCCCTTGTAATATACTAATAGAGGGAGGAAAATCTGCCTCCCCCCCTTTTTAGGGGGGCGGGTGCGAAAAGTTGACCGACACCTACCCCAGCTTGCTAAGTGCGAGGTAGGGGCAGCGGGACCGGCCGGCGGCCTGGCTCTCACCAAGACGGCCTGCCTTGCAGGCGAGACCGGCCGGCGGCCTGGCTCTCGCCCAGGCGGCCTGCCTGGCGGGCGAGACCGGCCGGCGGCCTGGCTCTCGCCCAGGCGGCCTGCCTCGCGGGCGAGACCGGCCGGCGGCCTGGCTCTCGCCCAGGCAGCCTGCCTCGCGGGCAAGACCGGCCGGCGGCTTGGCTCTCGCCCAGGCGACCTGCCTGGCGGGCGAGACCGACCGGCGGCCTGGCTCTCGCCCAGGCGGCCTGCCTCGTGGGCGAGACCGGTCGGCGGCCTGACTCTCGCTCAGGCGGCCTGCCTCGCCCAGGCGGCCTGCCTGGCGGGCGAGACCGGCCGGCGGCCTGGCACTCGCCCAGGCGACCTGCCTGGCGGGCGAGACCAGCCAGCGGCCTGGCTCTCGCCCAGGAGGCCTGCCTTGCGGGCGAGGCCAGCCGTCGGCCTGGCTCTCGCCCCCAGCTTTTGGTTTATCCACAGGGTTTGCCTGTTCGCCTCGGGTATCCGGGGGGTGGGGGGCATGGCTTAGCCTCCGTTCATCCCTGGACCTCTTTTGGCCATGCTTTTACCGTTGTGCCCTCAGGGTGGAATTACCTCTTTACCCCCCGGTGTGGATGTTTTCTATTGGCCTAGAACCTATTTGGCTTAGGGGTATTTCTGACCTTTTGGTCCCTGGGTTTGAGAAAACTATAAATAGACCTTTGAGGGTGCCTTGGAGAGCATTGCTTCTTAGCCACTTAAATCTCTCTGTTTTCTTCCTCCAAGGCACCTAGCTCAAGCATTGGCTAGGGAGGGGGAGACCTCAAAGGTCTTCCGGGTGTGAGGTGGGACCTCCACGCTAGAGCTGAGAGTATGTTCCTAGTTTCCTGAGCCTTTGGCCTGTGACGTTCTCCTGAGTGTAGTAGGTGTGAGGTCACCCCTTTCTTGGGACCCCGAACTCCACGAGAGACCAAGTTTAGAGAGGGATCCCGCAAGACCTCCTCATGTATGTCATCGAACGAGTCGAGGACCGGCCCCGAAATCTGGGTGAGTGCACCATCAGGTAGGCGGGACAAGGCGTCCGCCACCACATTCTCCTTGCCCTGGCGGTAAACGATCTCATAATCGTGTAGCCCAAAAGTTTGGTGACCCACTTTTGCTGAAGAGGAGAGGAGACTCGCTGGTCCAACAAATGCTTTAAACTTTGGTGATCCGTACGAATCTTGAAGTATCGCCCCAAAAGATATGGTCGCCAAAGGGCCACTGCCTGAAAACCTGCCAACAACTCTTTTTCATAGGTGGACAGTCCCAACGTTTTAGGCGTCAACGCCTTACTATAAAAAGCCAGTGGGCGGCCCTCCTGCATCAATACTGCATCCATCCCCACGCCTGAGCCGTCCGTCTCCACAACGAACTCTTTAGTGAAATCTGGGAGGGCTAACACTGGGGTGGTCGTCACCGCCTGTTTGAGCGCCTGAAAAGCCGCCCCAGCATCATCCTACCACGAGAAGGCATCCTTCTGCAGTAGCTGGGTCAGTGGTCGAGCAATCTTCCCATAATCCCGCACAAACCGTCGGTAGTAGCCGGTGAGGCCCAAGAATCCCCGCAGAGCCCGAACAGTCTGGGGTCGCGGCCAAGAAACCATGCTCTCAATCTTCTGAGGGTCAGCTTTGACCCCTTCAGCCGATACCAAGTGGCTCAAGTACTCGACCTCCTCCTGCCCAAAAGAACACTTGGAGAGCTTAGCATAGAGCTGATGCTTGCGTAGAATAGAGAAGACCTGTTCAACATGGCACAAGTGATCTTCCCAATTAGCATTGTATATCAAGATGTCATCAAAGAAAATCAGCACAAAAAGGCGAAGTAGTGGGCGAATGATCTCGTTCATACTGGCTTGGAAGGTGGATGGCCCGCCAGTCAGCCCATTGGCCATCACCAGAAACTCGTAGTGGCCGTCGTGGGTCCTGAAATCCGTCTTATGGACGTCCTCTTCCAGCATAAGGATCTGGTAGTAACTCGACCATAGGTCAAGCTTTGTAAATCGAGTCGCCCTGTGTAGCTCATCCAAGAGCTCAACCAATGGAATTGGAAACTTGTCTTTCAAAGTGATGTCGTTCAAAGCTCGCTAGTCGCCACAGAATCGCCACGAGCCATCTTTTTTCTTGACGAGAATAATCAGGGCCGAAAAGGAGCTCGTGATGGGTCGGATGATCCCGGCGTCGAGTATCTCCCGAACGCTGCGTTTGATCTCTGCCTTCTGCATGTGTGGATATCGGTAAGGTCGGATATTGGTAGGCTCCGCTCCGGCCTTAAGTACAATCTGGTGATCCCGAAACCGCGATGGTGGTAGTGTACGTAGCTCCTGAAAGACGTCAGAATACTGCTCGACTAAGGACTGCAACTTTATGAGTACCTCAGACGACCCGGCCTCATCAGACCGCACCCCCAAAAGGACTGCCATCAAGCTCCCTTCATCTCCGAGCTGCTGCATACTCTGAAGAGACTTCCTTTACTGGCGAAGCTGTGAGACCCTTCAAACAGAACTGTCGGCCACGGTGTAGGAACTCCATCGTCATGAGCTCCCAATCAAAAGTGACCCGCTTCAGCTGCTGCAGCCACTGAACTCTGAGTACCATGTCTGATCCCCGGATGGGTAGAAGGTATACATCCGTGCTCCCAATGTATCCCTGAATCCGCAACTCCACTCCCTCCATGACCCCTTCGCACTGCAGCTTGCTGCCGTCAGCCACTATAACCTCGAATGCAGCTCCCCTATCAATGTCATGCCCAACCCGCTGAGCAACGGTCGGGTGAATGAAATTGTGGGTGCTCCCGCTGTCCACTAATATCGCCACTTTCTCCTGTCTAACCCGTCCGGCAACCCGCATTGTGAGGGGCTGATTGCACCCTTCCATGGCCTGGATGGAGACCCCAAACTCCGTCACATCCACATCCTCCTCCAATAGCGCCTCCTCGACTGCTACCTCGGGCGAAGACAGCATGAAAACCTGTAGCTTCTGACATTTATGCCCGGGCACAAACTTCTTGTCACAGTTGAAGCAGAGACCCTTCTCCTTGCGGGCCTGGAGCTCGCCCCACGACAAACGAGTCATCGTAGGCTTGGCAACCGCTTGTGGCTCTCTCCTGGCTATGGCGGGTGTGGCAAGAGGCTTCCCCGTGGTTCGTGACAGCTGACGGTTGAATCGCTCCTCCTGAATGCGCACTAGGGTGATAGCGTGATTCAAGCTCCGTGGCTTGTAAGCATGAACCTCATCCCGCAATTGCTCCTTCAAGCCCGACACAAAACAACTCAGCAATGTCTTCTCTTACCAGCGTACCCGGTTGGCCAACTTCTCGAACTCCGTCTGGTACTCAGTCACTGTCCCCTTCTGTCGTAAGTCGTAACTTCTGCAGCAGCGCCTCAAAGTCCTCATATTCCAGTGGCCCGAACCGGGCCGTGAACCCCTCCACAAAATCAGTCCAGGGTACATAATCTCTACCTCTCAGGAACCACTGAGTCCACTGAAATGTCTCGTCTTCCAGATGGAACGACGCTAGTTGCACTCATTGCCCCTTCGGGACCTCCTGATAGCTGAAGAACAACTCCACCTTATGAACCCACTCCAACGCATCACCCACTTTGAATTTGAGGAAGTTCATGCGTGTCAACTTCGGTGGCATGTACGCACGCGGCCCGGCCTGCCCTTGCCAGCCCTATCCTTGCCCATTCTGTCGTCCCACATGCCCATCGTGTCCACCCGGGTAGCCTTGAGGTGGCTGACCTTGAAGAGAAACGTGTTGCCCGGCCCACGGAACGTGGCCTCCAAATCTTCCGAGAAGAATGCCGCCTCGCGGGTGAGGAAGAAGCCCCGCTGCACCTCCTGGAGCCCGCACAGCAGCCCCCTGCCCTCCATCAGCCTGTAGCCACGGCTGCCACCCGCAATCCACTGGTCCAGCAATACCAGAGCCGTCGTCTGGATGTCTGGCCGGCCCGCACTCAGCTAGCCCAGCAAAACTGGGGCCGCCACCTCCTGCTGCTGCCGCCGGCCACGCCACCGCTCCACCGCCATCGTCGGTGATCTCCCAGGGTCGGGAGAACCCGACGCCGCTGTTCCCGCCCAGTCCAGGTGCTCTAATGCTCGCCAGTCCAGCAAAACTGGGGCCGACGCCCCACGCTGCAGCCGTCGGCCACGTCGTTGACCCGTGGCTTCGCTGGTGGTCCCCCAGGGTCGGGAGAGGTTGATGCCCCCGTTTCCGCCCAAGGCCGATCCTCCCGTGCCCAAACGCCCCGGATCGGGAGTTCCGTACGCTTCGGCAGACTGATCGGGTCTTCCGCCGATCGGTTCATCCTCGCACGTGCTTTTTCCTTTAAACAGTGCTTTAAGCTCCTTTATACGCATGTCTATGCGCTCCTCCAACCGCTGTGTAGATGTGCGCATCTCTTGCTCGATTGCGGCTACCGAATCCATCAATCCACCATAGTTCTCCTCCAAGGTCTCCAAACGGGTGACCTCCTCTTGCGTGCGAGTGGTGACCATCGTCGGAGAATGGCCACCTCTGATACCAAATGATAGGAACTACTAGAGAGAGAGAGAGAAAACTAGAGAGAAGAAGGAAGGAGGCTAGGGTTTAGAAGAAGAAGGAGAAATAACTTAGGGTTAATTGCTTGCCTCCAAAAGATGACATCCCCGGGTATAAATACCCGGGCCAAGGAGGGAGCCGGCAGGCCCCTCCACATAGGGCTGAACCGGTTGGTTCAGCCCTTGGCCGGTTCTACTGAGTGGGGGCTGAACCGGATGGTTCAGCCCCTTCCTTGCTCGTCGTCTCCTTGCGCCTGCGAGCATAATAACGCCCCGAGAAGCGGGCCGCGGTCGGGGGCGTAACAGATATGCCCTCGCCGACTGGCGCGAACATGACGCACATACCAGTGCTCAGGACACTACCACCTCCAGCATCGCTTCCGACAACAACAGCGCACACGGCTGCCGATCCAGCCCGCATCGCTCCAACAGCAGAGGCCGGCGCCAGGCTTGATCGACGGAACGTATTGGCTCGATCCCCTCAAGCGACACTTCCGCAGCGCCAGGATGCGGTCGCCATTCGGGATCCTTCGTCAGTCGTCGGCTGGATGAGCCAACCCTTTCCCGTGCCGATCCCGGCATCAACGACCGGCAAAGATGTCGGGCTCCTTCTTCCGCCGCCAGAGCCAACCCGCTGCTCGTGCATTTCCCCAAGCACAACACACCTCGCCCGGCCCGAGTCGCACTACGCCCTAATTATTACCAAGCCGAATTTGGTTTTAACCCACTCCCTGTCCTTTCCAGCCGGCCACACCACCTTCATTGCCCCCTCTATCCCTTTTTTAATTAAAGTCACAGCGGATTTGCCAATTCTGCGCTCTAAGTTCGTCGACCTGAGAATCTATCTGAAAGAAGAGATCGTCGACCTGAGCTCGAATATTGTCGAGCTCAACTCAGAGAATAAACTCTGAGTTCGTCGATCTGCGATCGACGATCGTCGAGCTGAGTTCGAAGAATTTCGAACTGAAAACTTGATCTCTGAATTCTGCTAAGTCTTGAGTTTACTGAGGTCCTCTGCTGGCTGGTCCATGAAGGTTGAACCTAAAGACTAGTCTAAACTCTAGGACTCATAAACTTGACCCTGGCTATACAATGTGGGTCAAACTCAGCCTAATTAGTGAACCTAGCCCAAATCCAAACTAGGGATCCAACAATCTCCCCCTATTTGGGTCTAACCCCTTTCTTTCCCTTCATCCTCTTCCACCATCCATCCTTCTGTATCAACTCAGACACACTCTGAGTTTATGCAAATGGATTTCCCTTACATTCCCTCCCTTCTGGAACTCATTAACTCCCCTTCTCAAAAATCTTATAGCAGAGGCCATTAAACCTCTTGCTGAATCTATTTCATCCCTATCTGCCCTCCTCTCTGCTGTCCCCACTGTCCCTTTTTCTGGGGGCCTGGCTTCAGGACCCTCTGAAACCAGGCAGGGGGAGATATCCAGTGAAGAAGCTCCAGTCTCCTCTCCTCCAGCAGATGCAGCAACAGCAGCAGTTTTGCAGTTAGACTTTCCAGCAGATGCAGATGCAGATACAGATGTAAATATGATTACAGAAGTTGAGACAGCAGTTGATTTTGATATGATGTGTACGGATGAGCAAGTTGATCTGCCAGTAGTTTTGACTGTTGGTGATTGTTGTGTCAATCCCACAGTAGATATTTTCAGTTTGTTGAATACTTTTGATGCAGCTTATTTCAATTATCTTCCAAATTTTTGCCCAGAGCCATCTTTGGTTGTAGTATGTTATACTTCACTAATAAGCCCTGAAGTTGTTAAACAACTAAAGGCAAGTTTTGCAGATTCTGTAATATCAGTTGTTGAGGAGGTTTGCAGTCCTCCTCCTCGCATGTGGGCTGAGTCCCCAATGCCAAACCTGGATGAATTTTTGTTTGCTGATCTACAAGAAGAAGATAATCAGATGGTTACTGAGAATGTTGCTCCACCAGAAGTTACAGAACCTCAAGTGCTTCCTCAAGCTGAGAAGCAAATCTCAAAGGAAGCCTTGAAGGAGATTGATGCTTTATATGACAACCCTCCTGAATCTTCTGATGAAAATGATGATAATGATTCTAATGATCCAAAAGCTAAGAAGAAGATTGCTAAGAAAAGGAAAGCTGTTCCAAAAGCTGCTCCCAAGCCAAATCCTTCACATGACACTCCATACTACATCTTGCAAAAGATTACTCCATACTCTGGGATGTCACAGTGGATGTGGTTATCAAAGAATGAGCAAAAAGAAAGGAAGAAGAGAAGAAGGTATAGGTCTCCTCCTAAGCACTTCAGGAAAGACCCTCCTCCTCCTTCAGCTGGGGCCTCTGGAAGTGTAACTCATAGATCAGCACCAGTTACCAAGACATATCAGAGACACTCCAAGCCAAGTCAACAACAGCAATCCTCTCAAAGCAAGCCTCCAGCTACAGATAAGAAAAGTGCTTCAGCCTCTCTTGATGATTCAAAGGACTCTAGTCCAAAAAGGCCAGAATCTCCATCTATCCCATTTGTAGATCCAGAACAGGAAACAACTGCAAAAATGGCCAGGTTTCAAGAGCTGATTGGACTTTCAATGATCAACAAAGCTAAAGCAGAAGGAAAAGATCTTTCTCAATACTCAACAATATCATCCTATAGAAAAGAAGAACTCAAGAGGTATGTTAAAACTAATAAATTTTTCAATGTAGATGATTATATGAATTTACATCCTGAAGCAGTAGTACCAAGAGCCACATCTTGCAACATAATTGGAGCATCAGACATGACAATGTCAAAGAGAGAAGCTGCAAATCCAAACAGAGAAATTATTTTCAAACAGCCTTCTGATATATCTGAGAAAGAGAAGTCTAAGAAGAACAAGTGACTGTTTGTGTTTAATTTTTATTTTTCTGAACTCCACTTGTTTAATCATGAAGCACTTGTGTAAATATCTGCTAGATGTTTTTATTTCTGCCAGATATATGTTTTTATGCTTTATGATTGTTTTCTTTTATTTGTTTTAGTGACCTCACCCAAATAGGGGGAGATTGTTGAATCACTAGTTTGGATTTGGACTAGGTTCACTAATTAAACTAAGTTTGACTCACATTGTATAGTCAGGGTCAAGTCTATGAGTCCTAGAGTTTAGGCTAGTCTTTAGGTTTAACCTTCATGGACCAGCCAGCAAAGGACCTCAGTAGATTCAAGACTTAGCAGAATTCAGAGATAAAAGTTTTCAGTTCGAAATTCTTCGAACTCAACTCGAAGATCGTCGATCGCAGATCGACGAACTCAGAGTTATTTCTCTGAGTTGAGCTCGACGATATTCGAGCTCAGGTCGACGATCTCTTCTTTCAGACAGATTCTCAGCTCGACGAACTTAGAGCGCAGAATAGGCAAGTTATTTCCAGAATGCAGTTCACAGAGCGCAGGTCGACGAACAGGAATTCTCAGCTCGACGAACTTGGAACTCTAGTCGACGAATTCTGTTCTGAGGTCAACGAATTCTGTCCCGAGCCAGACTTAGGAGTTTTCCTTACTTTTGTCTCTTATTTATTATATTATTTAGCAGTAATTTCCTGAGTAATTAATGCTCATATTCTCCTGAATATAGTTGTTAGTTGGCAGCATTAATTATGGTCTTCATCAGGTTAATTACTTGCTTATTTTATTGTGGCAGTTGGGGAAACTCATTTAAATCATATTCCAGCCGTTTCATTCTCCAGATCAGTCAGTAATTAATGCTGGAAATTCAAATTTTAAAGGAGAATTTTTGGCAGCAGAATATAAAAGAGATTTTCTCTTTTCAGACGGCAATGAAGGCATACACAGACCAGACCTGCAGTGAAAACACAAGAGCAATACAGAAAAGAGAATACAGTTGCACAGAACAACATACAGAACTTTCTCTGCATACAGAAAACATTTTGTTTTCTCCCTTGTTCTTTCTGAAGACTGAAGAAGAACAATCATCAATATCAAGAGTCTTCTTCAACTTCTCCTCCAGGAACATTCAAGGACAACAACTTTGAATCGGTCAGAAAGTTCCTGGATCTTTCAAGACAAGACTGAAGACCTACACCCTGAGCAAGGCTCCAAGCACATTTCAGAAGGAGTCTTGACACTAGTAATCCACTAGTCTTCTCTGTTGTATAGAGAAAAGAGAAGACATCATCACCTCTCTCACCTCCTGTAAAAGGGTTTATTAACTCCCTTCGAAAGTTTATTGTTGGTTTTTAGGCACCTGATCAAAAGCCTAAAGGGTTGTGAGATCTCCCTGGAAATAGATCTTGTGGTGGCAGTCAACTGATCAAAAACCTGATAGTGGATTCCTACCAGGGTGGTAGAAGAGTGGATGTACCCAGTTTGGGGAACCACTATAAAATTCTTGTGTTGTCTGGTTGATCATTTTTCTTTTATTTTGCTGTGCTGTGATAGAATAGCTTTCCTGTTTATATTTCTTTATATACTACTATTGGTATCACCTATTTTACTCTGATAAACTATAAAACAGCCAAAAGTTTTAATTACTCTATCCCCCCCCCGTCTAGAGTAAATCAGATCTAACCTCTTTCTTTCAAATGGTATCAGAGGTTCACTAATTAGTATCTCACCCAAATAGGAAGAGATTGTTGGATCCCTAATTTGGATTTGGGCTAGGTTCACTAATTAGGCTGAGTTTGACCCACATTGTATAGCCAGGGTCAAGTCTATGAGTCCTAGAGTTTAGGCTAGTCTTTAGGTTCAACCTTCATGGACCAGCCAGCAGAGGACCTCAGTAGATTCAAGACTTAGCAGAATTCAGAGATCAAAGTTTTCAGTTCGAAATTCTTCGAACTCAGCTCGACGATCGTCGATCGCAGATCGACGAACTCATATCGGCATACACAGACCAGACCTGCAGTGAAAACACAAGAGCAATACAGAGAAGAGAATACAGTTGCACAGAACAACATACCCGACCACGCCTCACCCCCTCCATTTCTCAACCAAATACCAACATTCCAAAAGGTGGCTACCTGCCATAATTTTCTTTCCTCCTCCCTTGTCTTGTCACATCCATTTTTTCTCTTTCTTTACTTTTTTCCTCTTCCCAAAAACAAAACCCAAAAGCGCAGCAAACTCTCCTAGCTACAGACGCCAATCATTCTTCTATCCCATTCTCATGTCATCCCTAGCCCCCAACACCCCACTAAAAGACAAATCTCCTCTTATTTTATTTTTCAATTCTACTCTCCTCTCATCATATCGGTTTACACCAATAACTACCCCCGCTACACGACACACTTCATCTTCCTTCACCCCGCCTTCTACCATTCATTTCCTTATAACCGTACTTCATATTATCATACCGTTTCCACCCAGCGGCCACAAATTATATGTCCCTCCTATTGTTAAAGACCCTGACAAATTTGGTAATCTTGACCTTGGGGACAAGGTCAATTTTCAAGAGCAGTATATTGTTGCGACGTTGCATTTGACTGAGCACACCATCTGGCAGAAATCATGGGAGCGCATATGGAAGCCGTTATGCTCACGGGCACATTCACTCAAGTGGACCCCCTCCCGTCATAATGTATGGAGCGCGCATTTGGAAACCGCCATGATTGTTCCTTGTAATTAATTTATGTTAATTAATTTAATTAATATTAATCAATTTAATATTAATGAGATTAATTAATTACTTAATGAATTTTTATTTTCCTTATATGGTTCCCTCCCTCATCTATATAAGGGGGACGAGTTCTAGATGTAAGGGATCTGGGAATGTATGAAGGTTATTAGGGTTGCTCCCTAAGTCTCATCTCTTTCTCCCTCTTTTCTTCTCCCTCACCTCCGTCGGCCCTCCCCTTGCCGGATTCCTCCCGAGAAAATATCATGTCGATAACAGTTTCCCACGCTCTTGCAGGTCGTCAACCCAATTTTAAGGGAGAAACCCATCTTCCATTCCAACTTATGCTCCATTGATGGATTACTGAGTTAAGAGAAGTTGATTTGGACAACTATGCATCAACAACGTGGGGATTTGAACAACTTAAAGAGAAGACCGATCATTAGGAGGAGGTTACAACTCTATCCCCTTCCTGGACGACAACCGAGGTTTGCTTGAAGAGCTGGAGTGACAACCCATTCTCTTCGCATTCCGAGGAATAGTCTATTCGTTCTCTCTGTATTTGTGGTGCTACCTTCCTCTCTCCCTCTCTTTTATTAATTTTTTTATTATTCATGGTTGAATGCTTGCAATCAAATGTTATTTGGGATTTAATTCTTTCTTGTATTGAATAGCCTCTATTTGATATAAATTATGTTTTGCCCTAAATTTTTCTTGTGGTGGGATGACCTGAAATCTCTCTTTGGTAGTGATTCTTGCAATGTTTGGTTAATTTATGTTTCAAGAATAGGATTTGATAAACTCCCAAGTGAATATTCGTTTATGTAGCTCAAGGTTTAAGACATCCTAGTATCTTCACCCGCACTCCACGTGATTCAATATTCGGTATATTCATCGTCTTATATTACTTTGACAGGTGCACTGTCGAAATTAATTAGCGAGGATAAAGGCCGTGGTAGTCCAGCGGTCATTTCTCACCCATAATCCCAATCAATAATTTTCAATAATTGCATGATTTGGATGATTTCAAATTGATGCATTGTATATGGTAGAAGATTATTAAAATTATCATATATGCCAGATTTCTCTGTGTTTTCTAGTTTCATCTCAGTTAACAAATAGTTGTCCTAATTAAAAGTTTGTGATTAACAATCTGGACTTGTTTGTGTGATTACACAAGTGCATGTAGATTGATAATAAGAAACCATAGATCCTAAAATAAAGAAAAGCATTTCCAAAAGTATTAAACAATTTGACATACCTGTTCATTGTAGAGATCGAAGGCAGTGGCATAAAATTTATATTGGCATGTTGAAGTCATATCCATATTCGATAAATCAAACAACTCTTCAAAACTCCTTTGGTATAAACCCCGTTCTTGGCTTGTACCTTCCTGGAGAGTCATCATGGCAAAACGCAAAAACTAGTAGAGCCAGAATTTGAAGGCAGGTTTAAACTAAAAGAGAGGAGGGAATGATACCATCGTGTGTGTTTTTCCTGAGTTACTTTGCCCATATGCAAAAATGGAAACATTAAATCCATCAATTGCGGACTGAATGAAAGGCCGAACATCATGGAAAAATTCACCTGGCAGACACTTAAAAGAAAACTCGCTTTAAAACAAGAAACTATATATCATTTACAAAAATATCAAACAATTATTAATTAAAACCAGAAAAAAAAAAATATGCACAATGAGAATTGCTTGTAAGTATACCTTGTCCAATATGGGGTCCATAAACTCTATCAAACCCATAATCCTTTTTGGAATTGATTAGAGAATCATCACCGGTATCAACACGAATGGTAAATTCATCTGGAAACTCAACTACAGAGGGACCTTCATCTTCAAAAGGAGGTCTTACTCGACAAAACACCTTTATGTTGCCTGAGGTACAAAATGTCAAATTCAACCAGAATACAGTTGGCAGAAAGTTCAATAATATGGAAAAGAGTGGGTAACATAGAAATCTTGAAACTTAATCAGCTACGGAGGCTCTAGGACAGCTGATGCTGATGAAAAACTGCTAATCGAATTGAGCTGATTGAGGCTCTGTTTGGTTGGGCTGTTGCTGATGTAAAGCTGCTGATAGAAAAAGTGTTGATTCTAGAAAATGGAGTTTTGTTAAAAAACTATTTGGGTGAAATTGAGTTTTCAATATGACGTTTTGAAAAAGTTGTTTTGAAACAAAACGGAGTTTTGAGTGAAATTTTTTTACCATAACAAAACGGCACCCCCACGGGTAGTCAATCCAACATGGAACATGATGAACAAGTAGAAGTATGAATAGTACAAATTATAAGCTAGATCTTGAACCATATCACATAGAAACAAATATGGAGACGAATATTGACATCAGATAGAAACAAATATTGATAATAAACAGAGCCAGGGATATCAACAAATAGTTACTGTGCATACACCTCCAGCAGCCAAGTTGGGGGCAAACCTGACCTGTCAAGGCCGCAAACACCAATAGCACCAGAAGACGGGGAACTGCTCCCAGAGGAAAGCGTCTTCCCTAAAGAGAAGGCCACCGCCAGGGCCTGAACAGTGCCGCCGCCCCCACGGGTGCAGCCCTCAGAGCCATGCCCCTCACTACCAACACCAGATCTACCATTACGGCTCCGGCTGCGACTTCGTAAGGAGGGAGAAGATACCTCTCTAGACCTCCGCGCCTCCAGATCTGAAGAAGAGTCGCCATCATCTCTAGACCTCCCAGCCCTGCACTGCAGATCTATCACGAAGGGGGGATCGGGAGGGGCTCACGATGTCGGGTAGGTTTTCCGCGAGAAGAGGACCACTGCTTTTGCGGTTCACCGCAGTAAAAAGTCGCGGCTAGTGATATAAAGAAATGAGCGGATTTAAATAAACTGTGGTTTGAAAAAAAATCGAACCAAACACAACTTATTGTCAAAATGGCGGTGCGGCCCAACCTCACAGCAGCTGATAAGCTTAACCAAACGCCACCTGAATTGAATTGTTATAAAAGCAGTGATGAATAAGCTGCAGACTGTTTGGACTGTTTGTGCATAAGTGTTGATCGAAAAGAATTTTTTTTATTTTTGTAGTTAGATGCATATAATGTCAAGACCGTCATTGTCAAACGATCATCTTCATGGCGGGTTTTAGGAAGTGCATAGTGTTTTTTTAAGAGATAAAAACTTATAGGAGGCCATAAGCTGGACCCGGACAGCTTATGAAAAAACAACTTATCAGTAATTTTAAAATAAGTGATTTTCTAATAGCTACACAAACAAACAGCTGTAAAACTGTGTTTGCGTTTTGAATAGACCCCATCAGCATAAGTTGTCCCAAACAGAGTCTCAAGAGATCTAAAAGCTGAATTTTAAAAGAAACAGGTCCCTTAGGGAATGCATTACCTTTGTTTGTCAATAATTCATTAAACAACCTTTTCTTCTCATCAAGCAAAGGAGCAATTCTTGCCTCAGCTTCTAGAGCAGCTTGATCTAGGGTAGAACAAACAGAAAAGAATGTTTAAAAGTTCTTTACATAAAAGCCAATGCAAAAGAAAGACCTGATAATAAATAATAATAAGATGGAGTATAAGTAGATACAGAATTTGTATGGTTCCCAACAGATCTCACTTTTGAAAGTTAATTATAGACCAATTAAAAAGGAAAATTGTTACCAATCCTGACGCAGCGGACGTGGGGGAAGGGCGGCTGCCAGTGTAGCGGGTGTATCGACACCACGAGCGAGGCGCGCATAACATGCCGGACTAGCCGACATGTGTCAAGGGGTATTATTGTATCATTTATATTACTGGTGTTCTTATGTTTCAGTACCGTTATGTTGTGACCGGCGACTATATAAGCCGGAGGATAGTGTATTTTTGGCATGTTTGAAAGTATTTGGAACTTCTGGATTTCTTTTCCCTCTCTTCCTCTTTAATTTCTCCCCCCTTTCTCCCTCTCTTTCTCTAGCCCTAACAATTTGGTCCGACCTGCCGCCTTCCGACCGCGGTCTCCGCAGCCCGAAGTACTCGTGCATGCGCAGTACCGCGTTCGCGCATCCATCGTTGCTTCCCCGCCGCGCGTTGTTGCATCCCGTCGCGCGTCGTCACTACCCCGTCACACGTCGTTGCTGCCCCGTCGCGCATCGTTGCTTTCCCGTTGCGCCTACGCAGTCCCCGTCGCGCATCTGTCGCAGCTCCACTCCCGAATTTCCTACGTGCCATAGACATGGCTCCAGATCTTCTCGCCATCGTTGTTTTGTTCGGATCCAGATCTACCCGTTCTTCCCAATTTCTCGTCAGCCTTAGACGTAGCTCCAGATGGCATCGCTCATCCACCCTAGAGCTTCCAGCGCTTCTGGGTTCCCTTCCCTCCACCCGGTCGATTGCATGCCCCCTAAGCTGCGATCAATGGTCAACAACGACGCAACTCCGACACCCTCGCCCACGGATCCAACCATCCTTCGCAATTTGGATGAACGTGACGGCTCGATCATGTCGCTACACGCCCTCATGTTATGTACAGACGCTAAGATCGACTCCATCTTGGTCGACCGCCCTACCACATCTGCGATGTCCGCGGCAGATTCGACATCCCTCCTCGGAGCTCCCCCGGAACCTTTTCATGCAACAGCCCTCCTGCCCGGGGTTCTCATCGGGTCCTCACTCCTTTGAGGTTCCCTCTTTCAACGGCACAGATCTCATGGGATAGATTGACCTGACCGAACAATTCTTTGAGATACAACAGACCTCGGAGCCACAAAAGGTCAGCACGGCATTGATCAGCATGGAGGGCACTGCCCTCCACTAGGTGCGCTGGCTCCGCCAATCCAAACCGACCGTATCTTGGTTGGGCCTTTAGCAGGAACTCATTCGCCGTTATGACAACCATTACTCAAGCTTCGCGGTGGAGCAGCGTCTGCTAGACGGGCTCCTTTGACGAGTATATAGATGAGTTGATCACCCTCGCGGTGCATGTACCGGGACTTCCGTCGGACCACAACCTCGTTTTCTTTATGCATGGGCTCCTCCCACACATCTGTGTCTGTATATGCACTCACTATCCAGCGTTGATTGCGGAGGTCATGAATCTCGCCTGCTTAGTTGAAGCGGAATTTCAAACTCGGTCTCTGGACACGGGCAAGCCGCCCCACATACCTCTAGCGCACTCGGTCAACCGGCCAGCAACGGCCTACCATCCACCACAGTCGAAGATACCTTCGGCCCCCGACCAGGCCGCACCGCCCTCCTAGGCCTATGGTCCACCCCCGGCTCTCCAATCAGGTGTAACATGATCTACGCACCAAGGGGTTGTGCTTCCACTGCAAGCAACCCTACTCCCCTACGCACGAGTGTCCGGTGAAAGATCTTTGAATCCTCATTGGATAGAAGGAACCCGAGGTGACACTCGCAGACTTTGAGGCCCTTGAGTTGGATACGGCAACCGAGTACCCCTCCCCCCAGCGGCGATCTTCCACCGCTTGGACCTTCCATTGTTTACCGTCGACGGATTCTCTAGCCCATAGACAATGAAGCTTAGGGGAACACTTCACGAGGCCTCTGTAGTGGTGATGATTGATAGCGGAGCAAGTCACAACTTCATCTCTCAGCACCTGGTGGATCGTCTAGCGCTGGTTGTGCAGGCCATTGAGCGCTTCTCAATCTGCTTAGGAGATGGTAGGCGGCGAGCTACGGGTGGCCTATGTGCGGCCCTCCCTCTCACCAAAGTCCACAACCCATTTCAGGCAGACTTCTACGCCTTCTCTTTGGACGGGGTGGATGTTATTCTCGGATTGGCATGGCTCCGCACCCTTGGGGACTTCAACATCAACTGGGATCGCATGACTATGCGCTTCCTCCATGGGGAACGCCCTGCTTGCTGGAGGGCGATTCGGTTTTACTTCGTCAGTCTGCCTCCTTGCGGTCTCTTCAAAAATTCAACGACGTGGATTGGGCGGCTTCCTTGTGGCACGTGGAGGGGAAGACCGCCCAATGCTCATTGACCGCCGCGGCGCTGCAGGCCATATTGGATTTCTTTCTGGACGTCTTCGCTGACAAGACCCGCTGTCCCCCTGCCATGCTGACGGATCACCGCATTCCCCTGAAAGGGGGTGTTTTCCGCGTCGATTCGACCATACCGCTACGGCCACGCTCAAAAGGACGAGATCGAAACAATGGTGGGCGACATGCTCGCGATTGGCATCATTCGCCCAAGCGCTAGCCCCTTCTTGAGTCTGGTCCTCCTGGTCCGAGAAGGACGGTAGCTGGCGTTTTTTTGTGGACTACCGGGAACTCAACAAGGTCATCATCCCGGATAAGTACCCAATACCGGTCATTCAGGAGCTCCTAGACGAGTTACGGGGAGCTCTATGTCTCTAAGTTGGACCAACACATCGGCTACCACTAGATACGGGTCTGAGAGGAGGATGTTCCCGAGACGGCGTTCCACACACAAGATGATCATTATGAGTTCCTAATTATGACTTTTGGTCTGACGAATGCTCCTGCCACTTTTCAGGCTACCAAGAAAGATCTGTTCCGTCCAGTCCTGCGCAGGTATATATTAGTTTTCTTTGATGACATTCTAGTTTACATTTCATCTTGACAGGACCATTTAGACTATGTTCGGTCAACTCTCACAACTCTCCTGAAGCACTCTTTCTATGTGAACCCCAAGAAATGCGTCTTCAGCCAGACGGAAATTAGTTACTTGGAGCACACCTCCGCAAACGGCATAGTTATGGATCTGTACAAGGTTCGGAGCGTCCTTCAGTGGCCCACACCCCGATCACTCCGCAACATTCATGGATTCTTGGGCCTCACCAGGTACTACCGTCGGGCGTCGGTTCATCCAGGAATACGGCAAGATTGCCAAACCTTTGTCCAGCCTGTTGAAGAAGTCATAGACCGGAATTTTTCAATGGCCGTCGGCGGCAGTCGTGGCATTCTAGACCCTACAGCAGGCTCGATTTGCCAGATTTTTAACAACCATTTGTGGAGTGCGACGCATCAGGCTCGGGCGTCGGTGCAATTTTGACACAAGTGGGACAACCCATCGCTTATTTTGGTCGTAAGTTTTCCGCCATTGTGCCCCCTTGCTCTACATATGAGTCTGAGCTGATGACGTTGGTCCTAGCAGTACAGCATTGGTGACCCTACCTGCTTGGCCTCCACCTCACGGTTCGGACCGATCATTGTAGCCTCTACTACCTCCTCCACCGGAAGATTGCGACCCCGACGCAACAGGTTTGGGTGGCGAAACTCCTGGGGTACGACTTGGAAAACGAGTTTTACGCGGGATCATCCAACCAGGCGGCTGATGCCCTCTCCCTCCATTCGCAGAAGGAGAATCTGACTATCATTCCCCGATCGGTCTAGGAGGACGTCTTCATTCTTTAGCGCGAAGTTGCAGCCGACCCGAGCTCAGGTAGATTGTGGCGGCCTGCCGCTTAAAATAATTTAACTCCACTTAAAAATTATTTTATTATTTATTTGCATTTATAAAAATACATTTTAAGGAAGTTGTATGTAAAAAATTACCCATACTCAGATAATTGAAACTATTTGAATCAAATAAATACTAATTCTTAACTAAGGAATAATTCATTAGTGTTAGAGAATACTAGAAAAGATGTTGAGTAGCCCCATTATTATGGCCCATGTAGGATTTTGGCTTAGTCCCACATTGCTTGTATAGTTGTATGTTTCTCTCCTCTCTTCTATATATATGTACTCATACTTATATTTTACAATTCAAGAAGAATATACAAGGTTTGAACCATTTTTCTACATGGTATCAGAGGAAGCGATCTTCCTCTAAGCGGATTCCTTCTTCCTGACCGTTGTTATCCGCATTTACCCGCACTCCTCTGAGCGAGTAACTTGTGTGCTCGCTGTTATCCGCTCGGACCACAGATATCCGTGTGGTTTCCTCTTGCCTATCTGCGTCTGCGGGTTTCTCTCGTGGGTTCCACCTCTCCTTTCTCTCCTTCACCCCTTTTTATAGTCTTCTTCTCTCTGACAAGTGGACCCCACTCCGTGCCTTTGTTCGCCTTCCCGTTGGCTCTTCTCGTCGAGGTTTGTTTGTTTAGTTGCTGCTCTGGTCTGTTCTCCTTAACCGCTGTAGGTTATTTATTTAACCATTGCTGGTTATCTTCTTAACCGCTGCGAGTTTTCTTCTTAACCGTTGCGGGTTTCCTGCCTAACCGTTGCGGGCAGTTTCTTTCCGCTACGGGTCCTACCACTGGTGTTCCTGTCGTGTCGCTGCGGTTTGTTTTCTAGCCGATGTGGTTTGCTTTCTCTCAGCATCTTCTCGCGGGTTGCGGTCTCTCTCTGCCAACCTGTTGAGTCTCGGACTTGTGCTAAAATTGCGGCTCTGCTTAGCTGTTGTTCTGCTTTCCTTAACCGTTGTGGGTTGCCTCCTTAGCCGTTGCGGATTTCTTTCTTACCGCTACGGACTGTTTCTATCCGCTGCGGACTCTCCTTCCTTTCGCTGGTGTGGTCGCCTCTTGCCGCTGCGATTTTTCTTTGTAACCGCGGTGGTTTCCTCTTTAGCCGCCTCGCTTGTCGTTGGTGCTCTGTTGCTCGGTTTCTTAATCGCTGCGAGCTTGGTCTCCTAACCGCTCGAGTGTCCTCTCTAACCGCTGCGGACTCATGACGTCTGAGAATTCTAATGCCACCTCCGATTTGCCTGTTCGTGTTGTGGCTCCGGTTCCCGAGCTTCGCGATGAACTCTGGATAACTACTATCTCCATCGGTGGGAAGCGGAATTTCGTGGAATGGGTGCACTCAGTTCGTCAAGTACTGCAGACGAAAGGACTTCTTCATCACTTGACCCGGGTCAAACCTACCAACCCCACCAATGAGTGGCTTCGGGATGATGGTCGGGACCAGTCCTGGCTGCTCAACTCCATGGACACCGAGCCCTATAGGATGTTATGTATCATGAGTCATGACACGGCAAAGACTGTGTGGGAGGAGCTCCACTCTTTTTACTCTGAGCAGAATAGTCTTCAACACCTGTTTGACATCATTTCGGATCTTCAAACTATTGATCCAGGGGCTCCCGGTGATATGATCTCCTTTGTGCCTAAAGCCAAGACTCTGGTCGAGACCTGGATCCAGCATCAGCCTCCTACAGATCCGACTACTCAGCGGGCACAGAAAGAAGCGGTCGGGATTGCGATGATGTCTCGGGTTCCCCCTCACCTGCACAGTGTTCGGGCCCAGATTATCTCATCTACTACCAATCCATCTCTGTCAGATGTGTGCTCTATGCTTCTGAAGGCCACACCGCCCCAGAATGCCCTGGTTACTCTCTCCCCAGCTCTTCTACAGCACTCTACACCTGCTCCGTCAGCTCAGGGCTCATTAGCTCGTGGGGGACGCAACATGTCTATGGGACGTGGTCGGTCTGGCAGATCTCCGTTTAATTGCACGTATTGCGGTCGGGATGGTCATCTTGAGGCCACCTGTTATCGCAAACACGGTCTGCCTCCACATCTTGTTGCTCCTGCTATAGGTGAGCCTTCCACTTCTCCTTCCCCAGATTCTGCAGCCTCTACTCGGGAAGACATTAATGCTCTACGCACTCAGCTCCAACAACTACAAGGGGTGATCTCTCGCTCCTCTGGATCCATTGTCTCTATTTTGAATGAAGGTATATCTTGTCTCTCACAGGGCTCCCACTGGATTGTGGATTTGGAAGTCACACACCATATTACTTCGCAGCGCCCTTCGAAATATTTGATGACTGCCCACCCCAAGTTCATTATTGTGGTTAATGGTGATACCACCCCCGTACATGGCGCTGCTGATATACCTCTTACACCCACTCTCTCTCTTTTTGTCTTCTACACTTCATGTTCCAGGATCATTATTTAACTTACTCTTTGTTAGCTGTCTTACTCAAGACCTTGATTATTGTGTTACCTTCACACCATCTACCTTTGTTGTGCAGGATCGGCAGACGCAGAATATCATTGGAAAGGGGCGGTTGTCAAATGGGTTCTACCTCCTTGATATTCCTCCATCTCTCTCTATTGTCTCCACTACTGAATGATATCGTCATCTTGGGCATGCTCCCCTCCAGATTCTCAAGAAAGTTCTCCTGAATGTCTCCCTACATGAGTTTTCTTGTGAATCGTGCATCTTTGGCAAACAGCATCATGTTTCTTTTCATCCTATATGTACTCGGAGTGATACACTTTTATCATTAGTACATTCTGATATTTGGGGACCTTATAAAACCTCTAGTATGTTTAGTTATCGTTATTTTGTCACTTTTATTCATGATTACTCTCGCTTAACTTGGCTATTCTTACTTTGAGATCGTGTTGAACTAACATTTACATTTCGTGCCTTTCTTATGGAAACTCGTACTCAGCTCTCCTCTCCTTTAAAAATTACTCGCACTGATAATGTTCGGGAATACACTAGTCGGACATTCGCGAACCTATGCACAGAGTTCGGCATTATACATCAAATCTCGTGTGCAAATACGACTCAACAGAATGGTGTGGCTGAGCGAAAGAATCGTCATCTTCTTGATGTTATTCGGTCACTCATGCTTTAAATGCAGGTTCCTACTCAGTTTTGGAATTTTGTTGTGTCTGCAGCATGTCACCTTATCAACCGCATGTCATCCATTGTGCTCGACTTTGCAACGTTGTTTAGTCTTCTCTTTCCGTCCCAATTCCCGTTCACTCTCGCGCCTCATGTGTTTGGTTGTACTTGCTATGTTCACAACCTTGGTCCGACCACCGATAAGTTGGCCCCTCGTGCTAGCAAATGTATGTTTCTCGGGTACTCTCAGACTCAAAAAGGCTATCTGTGTTATTCTCGAACTACTGACAAAGTTATTGTCTCTGCCGATGTCACCTTTCGTGAGAATCAACCACTCTATGACTCACTGTCAAACTCTGCTGCTCTTCTCTCCATACCTCGTCCAACTATTCCAATCATGTCTTCCCTACCACCCCTTCTTCCCACTCCACTTCCGGCACCTGTGCCACCTCTACCACCCAAACCGCCTCTTTTCTGTATCTACACTCGTCGTACTTCGGCTTCTGGAGCTCTACAACAGCCCTCCTCCACCGGTGTTATTCCGCGGACTGACGATCCAGCATCAACATCTACCGCTCACCTCATGGCGAATTGTGTTTCTATGCATCGCCTATCGCCACCTCTACGCAAGTTTGCTATCTCTTTCCTCCATTTTTATCCTTAACTCGGTGCAGGAGGCTCTCCTTCATCCAGGGTGGCGTGCGGCTATGGAAGAAAAAATGACCGTTCTTTGGTCTAACCAAACTTGGGATCTGATTTCTCTTCCTTCTGGACAATCATGTGTCAGTTACAAGTGCGTGTTCGCTATCAAACATGCTCCGGATGAGACGGTTGACAGGCTCAAAGCCCGACTTGTGACTCGGGGGTTCACTCAACAACAGGGACTTAATTATGATGAAACCTTCTCTCCCGTCGTCAAGTTGAACTATGTTCAGGTGTTGATCTCCTTGATTGTTCATCGCCACTGACCTCTCCATCAGCTGGATATAAAGAATGCTTTTTAAAATGGTGACCTTCAAGAAACGGTCTACATGAATCAATCTCCCGAGTCTGAGACCAAGGGGGAGTCTCGTGTATGTCATTTTCGAAAATCTATTTATGGTCTCAAACAATCTCCCAGAGCTTGCTTTGATAAATTCAGTAAGGTCATTCGCAAAGTTGGATTCAAGAGGAGCTCGGCGGACTTCTCTCTCTTCACCTGTCATCAACCAGCTGGGACTGTCATTCTCTTGGTTTATGTGAATGATATTTTGATTATTAGCGATGACTCCACAGCGATACAACAAATCAAGCAGCACTTAAACTCCGACTTCCAAACAAAAGATCTGGGGGCTCTCAGGTACTTTCTTGGACTTGAGGTTGCAAGACGATCTGATGGTCTTGTCCTTTCACAACGAAAGTACTGTCTTGATCTTCTCCACAATGTTGGCTACTTTGGGTGCAAACCTGTGGAAACTCCGATGGATGTCAATCACAAGTTATGTGCTCATGGGTCTGACTCTGATTCTCTGCTTATGAACTCTGAGTATTATCGGCAGCTTGTAGGAAAACTGATATATCTGACAGTTACAAGACTTGATATTTCTTTCGTTGTTGGAGTGGTCAGCGGGTTTATGCATGTTCCTCGGATCTCTCATCTCCGGGCAGTGGAACGCATCCTCAGATATTTGAAGACAGCTCTTGGATAAGGATTGGTATATAATTCATCCTCCTCTTTATCTCTTATTGCATATTCAGATGCGGATTATGCGGGCTCCCTGGATGATCGTCGTTCCACTACGAGTTTCTGTACCTACTTTGGAGGGAATCTTATTACTTGGCGTAGCAAGAAACAGTCTGTGGTTGCTCGCATTTCTGCTGAAGCTGAGTATCGTGCAATGGCGGTTGTTGTTTCTGAACTCACCTGGCTTGAGGGTCTTCTTGGTGATTTGGGGGTCACCTTATCCTCACCTGCAACCTTGTTTTGCGATAGCCAGGTTGCTATCCATATTGCAAAGAATCATGTGTTTCATAAGAGGACTAAGCACATTGAAGTTGAATGTCACTTCGTCCGTGAAAAGGTTCAATTAAAGAAGTTAGAGCTGGAGCATGTTCCTGCGTCAGAGCAAGTTGCTGACATTCTCAACAAGGCGCTTTCTCGACAAATGTACCATCAGTTCTTATCCAAGCTTGGTTCCTACGACTTGTAAGCTCCAGCTTGCGGGGAGTGTTAGAGAATAATAGAAAAGATGTTGAGTAGGCCCATTATTATGGTCCATGTAGGATTATGGCCCATGTAGGATTCTGGCTTAGTCCCACATTGCTTGTATAGTTGTCTGTTTCTCTCCTCTCTTCTCTATATATGTACTCATACTTGTATTTTACAATTCAAAAAGTATATACAAGGTTAGGGCTGATATCGAGTCAAGTTCGAGCGATTTTGGCTCGGCTCGAAATCGAATTTTTCGACTCGAACTCGGCTCGAAATCGACTCGAAATCAAAATTGATTTCGAGTCGAGTCGGCTCGACTCGAAATGGCTCGATTCCGAGTCGGCTCGAAATCGAATCGATTCGGCTCGAAATCGAATCGAATCGGCTCAAAATCGAATCGAGTCGACTCGAAAACGAATCAAGTCGGCTCGAAATTTATCAATTTTTCGTTTTATTCCTAGTTTGCTGAAAATAAAATTGGACAACCTATAAATTTAGCAAATGAAACACTTAAAGGCTTCATTCTTTTTATTTATTTTTAAATTTTGTTATTTTTAATCTTAAAATAAGAATATATTAATAAATACATAATTTTTTTAATTAATTCGAGTTGATTCGAATCATATTTCGAGCGATTCAGGGCTGGCTTGAAATCGACTCGAAATCAGATTCGAGCCAAATTGAATCGACTCAAATTGAGTCGAATCAATTTTAACCGATTCCGATTCGGCTCAATTTTCGAACGATTTTCGAGCGATTTTCGAGTTTCGAATAATATGTTCAGCCCTATACAAGGTTTGAACCATTCTTCTACAAATAGAAATATTCAATTATTCTAGATTGAATAAAAGATTCCTAAATTTATGATAAATTAGATTAAATTTCATCTATCTAGGATTTGTATCTCAACATTTAAATTACTTTGTTGGGGGACTATGATCAATAAATAAGAGGCCTGGAGATTATAATGTTCAGGATATTCTCTCCATCCAATATTCACTTAAGTAAAAAACAAAATGCCACTCTCTTTGTCAATGTGAACACAATATGAGCCCAGGATAATGCACAACGCAAGGCAAGCCCATGCATCCTAAAAAAACCTAAATGATAATCCAAGAAACCAGCTCATAGCTCTCATGTTTATTCGGATGAGATATAAAGCATACATGCCTTGCAAGAAGTCTCAGATTTCCCTCAATCTATTTGGATATCCTAAATAGTAGTCAAAAAATTCAATTTTGCTCGGATTTCTCGTCTCCTCGAAATTCTCATAACATAGTTTCACCGCAAAACCGTAGCTTTATAGTTGATTCATTAAGTCATCTAGACCATAAATTTGTTTCATTTGTGGTTATAATACTCTTTTATCTTGATCTTAGATTTTTAGGTGGGTCTCTGGTCAGCAACATCATCGAACTAGTAGCACTTTTAATAGATTGACTTTCAAGTATCGTGATCTTTTTAATCAAGCGCTTATCCATTTTAATCATTGGAACTCTTGCTCTAAAATGTATACCCTCATTTCTAACTAATTTCTTTGTATAATCGTACCGTAGAGATGATATTGACGACATTGCACCATATTGTCTGTAACATTTGTGATATACCTAAATTTTTACCAAAATGTAAATCCAAATATGAATTTGGCTTCCAATAACACTTCATTTTGAAACTAGATGCAAAACTTAGAAACTAAAACAAGTAAATTGATGCCGAAAAAATAACCTTCAAACAGTAGTTCTTTGTATAATGTATCATAAGGATTAAAAATAATTAAAAGAATTATATCAAATTTAGCAGCAGTGTTAATTAAAAGCAAAAGAAAATAATACTATTTGTGTCAGAACAATATTATTTTAAAAAAAAAAGTTACGGGTCACGTAATGTAAGGAATCAAAAAATATGGTGTCCAAGGAAATTAATTTATACAACAAAATTATTCAAATAGCTATCAAAGGAAAAAAAATGCTCTCTAAAACCTAGGTTAGATTGCTTATTAGGCAACATCGGGCGTGTAAGAACGTAGCATATACAATTCCCTACCAAGCTTACGAGTCCGATCAGCAAGAACTCCAAGATAGCGAGTAACCCGATTAAGCTTGGCATTTGAATATTCTCTAAGATCACTGGCTTCCTGCCTCAATTCCAGATAATCTTGTCTAGCACGCTTCAAGATCAGTAAAACCAAAAAAAACACAAATGTGTACGCATTAATTTCGAGTTAAGAATAGTTTATTAAATACATCGTATCATAGACCAAAAGTGACCAATGTATATGCATTAATTTCATGATCCAAATATTTTGATTCTTACCATATTTTGACTTGGAAAAATGATGTCATTGATGGAGGTTATTGTATTGTGAATGATTTTGAAAGCCACACTTTAAAAATCTAATTTTTCATCTCATATTGTCTATGATGAGAAAGATACACATATATAGCATTATGTGTGAATGATGGAAATAAGGAGTTTGGAGGAAGTGGCACATTGCTCTGGCAAGTCAAGCAAAATCAAATAAAATAATAGAAAACTGATTCAAGAAAAAACTAATAGTATTGTGCATCAGCGCATTGCACCAGTACAGTAGGTGCAACTTTAAAGTTTGGACTTTTATCAGAGCAAGCTGCACTTTCTTGTTTTTCTTCATTTTTCGAACTAATGTGTTATGTGAAACATTAATGTCCATTCAAACAGAATCTTTCTGAATAATCGTATACAGCCAACCAGTGGGCATTTAATATGTGTGTGTGCATGCATGTGTATGTATTTTGTATAAGAATATAGTCTTGAACTACACGCAACTACTACTTATCATTTGTCTTTTGCTTTATCTTTGTCAGCTTAATGTTTGTAGAACAATCAGATTGTTGTTCACGTGACTATTGAAGATCAGTGTAGCTCTCCATAAAGATCACGTTCAGTTCAAGGGGATAGCCTTATGCAACATTTGCCACAAGAAATCTTTTCTTAGGGGAGAAAAGATAGTTCACAAGTGCTTTATATTCCAGTACGCGTAAACTGGAATATATATTTATGATAACGCGCATAAAAATCAAACCTTCACTTGGTCCTTGAGCCTGCAAAACTTCTCGTTGACGGACTGCCTCCCGACCTCAGGCCGTGGCGCGATTGAAGATGGCGATAGCGAGAACTTTCGAACCGGTGGTGTCTGTCTCTGATCCTCCCGCTCCAACGAATTCCTCGGCTCGAACAGAGGCAAATCCCAGGTCCACCGGTTCCTTTGCTCGGCCATTTCTTCAACCCCTTAAACCCTAACTCCCGATGGCCTGTAAACGTGAGCAAAGAGTAATGCCCTGCCGAGGCCAAGCGGGAGGGGCCGACGATGAGAAGATTGGCGGAGGAGGAAGGACTGCGACGGCGATCGGTGACCTGCGTTGATTGGGAACCAGGCTTATTGCTGGAATTGGAGTGTGGGAAGGGTTGGAGATTGGAGGGGGTGCTTTATCTATATTATCTTGATGGACGAGGAGGGAGAGGAGAGCCGCTGGCCCCGTGGCCCGGGATCTCCCTTGCCCTTTCCTCCATCTTTTTCCTGTTTTCGTCTTGGTTTTTCCCACCACAATGGCTACACGGTGCCCTTGCTCGCGCCCGTCATTTTCAAAAGGGGAAGAGGGAGCCACGAATGTGAGCGCTTTTTTGGTACCCGCGGGTACCTAAAGTAAGGTGCAAAGAGGATGTTGTCCGTTGGATTTAAGATCTGACCGTTGCGATTAAAGCGAGCAGAAAAATAAAAAAAAACTCGGTTGATCAGACGGCGGCCCTGGGAGATCGGACGGCTCGCAATGCAGGCTTGCACCTTCCTCTAGGTACCCGCGGGTACTAAAAAATTTCTGCACGAATGGAGAAGAATAATTTGGGTGAGTGTTATCCGCACTACAGTTCTGGTTATCCGCACTTTTTTTTTCCCAATTTTTCGCGCCTTTTAGAAATACGTCTTGTACATGCATTTTTACGAAAAGTGTTCAACACCAAAGTTGTAGATCTCATCAAGATCTACAACTTTCGTGTTAAACACTTTTCCTGAAAATGCATGTACAAGACGTATTTCTAAAAGGCGCGAAATCTGAGTGTATTTCCAAAGTAGGTCTTGTACATGCATTTTCAGGAAAAGTGCTCAACACGAAAGTTGTAGATCTCGATGAGATCTACAACTTTGATGTTGAGCACTTTTCCTGAAAATGCATGTGCAAGACGTATTTCCAAAAGGCGAGAAAAATTAGAAAAAAAATATTTGCGAATAACCAAAACTGCAGTGCGGATAACAATCACCATAATTTGGATTAACACAGGGTGTTCTTAACAAATTCATTTTCACGAATTATTACTAAATTATTGTATTTGAAAATGATTATTTAAAAATCATTTTGTTATTAACAAATCGAAAAGAAATAAAAAAAATAAAAACTCAAATCATATAATATGGTGCATCCAAACATTCTCAAATAAGCATTATAGACGAGGTTACATCCGAATCTTCTAAGTTAAATCGCAGTTCCACCAGAGACACGCAAAGGAGCCAACAGGACCAAGCAAGTCCTCCCGTGAGCGTCACGCACAAGCGCGCACGCAAGGACCATGTGTGCCTCACCCACGTGCAGGCCATAGATGAGGCCATGCGCACGCAGCGGCGTTGCCACAGCCCCAAGCGCACAACGGTCTGCGCAAGGCAACCCGCGCGCAGCAGTGCGCAGCAGCGCGCCCGCACACAGCGCAAACGCGCGCGACGCGCGGTTGCACCCACACACAGGCGCCGGAGGCGACCGCCTCCTTCGCCGTCGGCCACCTCCGACCGCCGCCGTCGCCGCCTCGGAGCACCTTGCCCGGGCCACCCGAACTGCTCGGGAGGAAGGGAGCACTCTCGTTATTTTGGCAAAAATAGTGATCCAGGTGATCAAAATGGAGCAACGTCATTCGCCGGCACAAATTACTCATTTGCGCAATTACCAATGTGACCCTCCGGAAAACTATAAATAGGCCTCCGGACCTTCATCTGAAGACAAGCAACTTCAAAAGCAAGAGAGAACTCTGAGGTTTTCCTGCGAGATCATGGACTTAAGTCGATTCTCCACTCATGAATTCTCTATGTTCTCTTTCTTGCTCTCGGACTCCAGCACGTCTCAAGTCACGTCAACCGCCTCTGCGAGAGCACTCCCATCAAGGCTCCGCATCAACGAGAGCGCACCCTCCAGAAACTCCCCGTACTTAAAGAATTTTCCTGCTGAAACGCTATCACCCAGGTTCCGCAGCCTCAACAACATTCGAAGACCGAAGCGCTTCCATCGAGGCTTACGAGGACTTAACCGTTTTTCCTCATTTTTTGCATTTGTAAAGTAGTAGCAGTCTATCGCCCTCCGAGATCAAATCAAACTCTGTAAAACTCCAAGAAGATGGTGTTGAAACTGAAAAGTCGGTCTCGAGGAGTCCACCCTTGGGGAAGGGGCGATCGCACACTTACTTCTCTCCTGCGAGCCCAAAAAACCAAGGAAGAAGAACTAGAGACAGACTCAAGGCTCCAACACGAAGGTCCCTTCACACACCCGGAAGTTCTTAGAGCGCTTCCCCTCCTTATCCAAGTGTTGAAGCTAAGGTATCTCAGAAAGCGCTAGGAGACCGGGTACAAGTGAGCATGCCTTTCTGAGATACCCCTTGGGCCCTATTTATAAGATTCTGCAAATGGCCTGTAAATAGCCGAATCTCGCTGTTCTAAATAGTTATGTGCAGCCCAACTGGGTCTGCCAACAGCATAACTCCGCTGTTCTAACTGGCTATGGGCAGGCCAGCGGGGGCAACGCGGTAAAGACACAGTATGGGCCTGGGAAAACAACCCTCTGAAACCTCTGCTCGCACTGGAGGGGGGAGTGCCCGGCGGAGCTCGCACCCGCCTCCCCTCCTTGGTCTCTTGAGAATACGGGCTCGGCCGGCTCTGTTCATCTGACGTCCAGCCCCCATTCGCCGTGCTCGGCTCGACGAACTCCAAGCTCGGCCCGACGACTACTGTACTCGGCATGATCGGCTTAGCAAACTCCGAGCTCGGCCCGGCAGAAGTTGAGCTCGGCATGCTCGGCTTGGGCCTACAAATTTCCCTGTCGAGCTCGTCTGGGGCTTGGGAGGTCTAAATCGGTTAGTCGGGGCTCCCGTCAACACACTCGCCGGATACTGGGTTGTACACAATCCCCGCTCTTTGCGAGGTTGGGACAAGCTCGGAAAGAAACATCCAACCCCACAGGATTCGGTGAGTGCGACGGGAGCCCAAAAGAATCTTTTGGTGGGGGCCACCAGCGACTATATATACATGCGCCTACATACCTGGCTGACCTTTGCCATTCTCCTTACTCGAGCCTTGTCAAGATGTCGCTTCCCCAAAAGGTTCTAGAGCGAGTGGCGCGATCACGCGATGAGGCTGCAGCTCGCATCGCGGGCCTGACCGACCTCAGCGCCCTGCCTCGTAACTTTGCCGAGTTTAGTTCGGCCAAAATGGCGAAGCCTCTCCCCAAAGATGTCGAGCCCATCTATAATGAACTTAAGATGGCCCTGAATAACGGTGTCGGTTCCTCCACTCAGCTGACTCCTGAACCCAAGGGCAAAGATGTCATTGTACTTTCCGCCTACTAGACCAGCTGAGGACATAACGGTGAGATATCCACACCGCGAGCCAAGAATCCTCTCGAAAGTCCGCAGAATCGGGCTTCTGACGCATGCATGTGAGCCTCGCCCCCCTCTTTCGGGGCCACGGGACTTGACTCGCGGAAGCCGAGGTCGTCGGCTCGCCCTTCTTCACAGTAACCTCTTGCCCCTGCACCTGCGGGGGGAGGTACTTAGGTCATCCCCACCCATGTCTTTATCTGCATCTCCCTGGAGGCTCCCCGGCATGGCCGTGGCAAGGTTTTAGGCCATATTCCTCCTCGCATCAACCCGGAGGAGTCGGGTTTGCACGGTAGGTTTTTGACTTCCCCGAATCCTGCTCGGCTTCGGCGGTGCTCGCCCCCTTCATTTAATGTTGCCTTCAACTGTTCACGCAGACCTCTCTGTGGAATCTGAGGCCGACGAATTCACAGGCCAGGTTCGATACTCTCCCCTCCCTTCTCCACGCACTCTGGATGCCTTCCTGGACTCCGAGCTGGAGGGACCCGAACGGTCGAGGCGAGAACAGCTGGTTCTCAAGAAGCTGGTGCGCGAGCTCCACGAGGTGCGGAGAGACAACAACAGGCTGCAGCGGGAATGCGCGCGGCTTGCGGACACGACGAGGGTCAGCCGACGTTTGAGGCGACGTCTTCTTCCATGCTCCTGAACGAGATCGACGAGAACCTTCAGATCATTCATAGGAATCTGGGGTGACTCCGCGAACTCCGCGCGCAATGACCTGCGGCGATAGGATCACGAGACCGGGGTAACTAGAGACGGCCCCCCTAATGGGCCTACCGGTACCCGCCCCCGTTCTCCTCTGGTTCGCGCGTGTCAGGGTTTTTTCATTTCTGCTTTGGGCCTTATTCGGATCCTGCCTGTAATATTTTGGATAATTTGTCTATCATTATTAATATCTTTAAATATAACAATCAGCGTCCCATCAGTCTCATCTCGCCATAGCACAAGGTTAGCTCGCGGCGGTCGGCGAGCTGGAGGCGGCGAGCTGGGGTAGGCGAGCCGGACTGACCAGCCGGTTCGGTCTCAAATCTCTCTCTCTATAAATAGACCTCCCCACCCACCTCTGTCACGCCTTTATTGCCTCCGTACCTTTCCCCCATGCTTATATTATCCCCGGTGCTCGCGCTTTTCGTTTCGGCAGGTATGGGTAAGGGGAACCCCGATTCTGATGGGCGGACCAATTGTGCTCGGCACTTCGCCGAGCACTGCTTCTTCGAGGGGAATACAACCGCGGAAGAGCTCGTCGAGTGCGTGGCTGACTTCATTCACTCGGGCTTCACGGCTCGCCTCCCGGCAGACCACGAGGCCATCAACTCCTTTTACCCGGACGAACTCACTTTCCCCATCTCGCATTTCGAGGTGGGGTTGCGTCTGCCACTCTGGACGAAAATCCGCCAGATGCTGAAGTACTACGGCGCGGTGCCCGCTCTGCTTAACCCGAACGTCGTCGCTATGATGGTCGTGTTCGCTTGCTACCTCCGCCGGGACTTGACGGTCTTCTGAAAGTTGTTCTCTTATAAAGCCACGCCCGACGGGGTCGCCTACCTCAGCGGCTCTTCCATAAAGGTTTGCGAGGTCGCGAACAAAAATCATAACTGGATGTCCAAGATCATCTTCATCAAGGGCGATCTCGACAACATCCCCTTTTCCCCCAGCAGAAGGTCGAGGAGGTATACCGCCCCCCTAGTATCTGGTAATGACGCCGAGCTCCATAAATTCTTCCTCCTCAAGGATTCGAGGTCGCCTACCTCCGCTGAGGCCTCGACTCTCTCCTGCCCGTCCTCCCCGGTGAAGGTATGCCTCGATTCATTTTTTCGCTGGGCTCGGCAGAAATAATAACAAAATTTTGACTAAGTTTTTTCCTGTAGGGGAGCATCTCATCCCCGAGAACCCGCCTTTTGTGGATTCGGGGCTTTACTCTGACCCGCTCCAGCTCGCCCGGGCAGCCGCGCTGACTTGCCGAGACGAACAGGTGGCGCCCCAGCCCTCCTCTAGCAAGAGGCGGTTGAACACCGAGGGGTCGGGCCCGCCTCGTCGGCCCCCGGAACAAAAGAAGAGGGCCAGGGTGGTGAAAAGGCTGTCCCCCGCATACATGGACTCGCCTGCGGCCTCTTTCGACGCCTCGCCAGAGAGCCCGCTAAAAGACATAACAGGGAAGTATCAAAGGGGTGCGAGCCCTCCCCCCGGATGTCGCTGAGGAGATCGCGCCCCGCGAGCTGGGCATACCCAAGGACCACCCCCTTTTCGGCATGGGGGGAGTGGAAGGACTCGGCTGGCGAGCCGATGGCTAAGTGGGATGAGCAGACTCATCGGGTCTCCATCTCCACTCGTCACCCTTCTTGGGGTGCTCGCCAACCTCCCACTAGCCACGCCTATGCGCTCGGCTTCGGCCTTTATGGCCGTGACGACGCCGAGGCTTACAAACGCATGACCCCTCGCCAGTTGGGTCACGAGGGTCTGCAGGCCCATATGCGGTCCATGGAACTGCTTCACATGATTGTGCGCCGCGACTTCAACCTTAGCCAGCTCCTGCTAAAAACCGAGCAGGAGCGTGACATGGCGAAGGACAAAGTCGTCGACGCGGAGAGACGGTGCGGCATCGCCGAGGGTCTGCTCGCAAGGGCTGCAGGCGGGCTGGTAAGTATTGGTCGCCTCTTCCTGTTTTCACTTGCACTTTTTGCAACAACACTCAGTTTTCTATTCACAGGATGCCGAGGCCGCGGGCAAACTGCATACCCACGCCACCGGGTTTGAGGAGGAGGTCGCCCAGCTGCGAGCTCGCCTTGCCGAGCAAAATTTTTGCTCCAGCGAGCAGGAGGCTCATGCTGCCAAACAAGAAGCCCGCGCTAACCAACTGGAGGCCGAGGTGGGGCAGTTAAAGGAGCAGAACTGGGAGCTCAATAGCGAGCTCCTTCGGCATACAGAGATTTTTCTCCCCGAGGGTGGCGACGGGCCCCCCATATCCCTATAAGAGGCCGCCGGTCTTCGGCGAAAAGGAGGTCATGGAGCGGCTGCGAGTCAACTCGATCGAGTCTGTCAAGTGTCTTCTAGACGTCATGAGGGGTTCGGGGGTACTGGCGGAAGGTTGCGAGAAGGTCGCAGTTTGCAACCTCCTGCCAAGTTTATTCCTGTCGAGCCCGCCCAGCGAGAAATAAGACAGCTTCGCCTCGCTTTTCGGGAAAATGGACAAGGGCCAGCGGCATGGGGGCAAGGCGGGACACACGTCGGGGGAGGAAGGCGAGAATTGACCGAGTACACCTTTGTAATTTCCTCCCCCCCCCCCTTTTGTAAACTCACCGAGGCGAGCTCCCTTTTATGTCTGCGATATTATTAAAGAATGAAATTTGCATAATTTTTTCTATCTTCTGAATAAAAACATATAGACGTGACTGGTGGAGAAGCCCGCTGCTTAGTAGTGGGCCCGCCAAAGAAGTCGAACTATTCAGTTATAGGTGTGCAATCATCAATGACTTCTTTTCCCCTACCATCAACTTTACTTCTTTGCCATAAACCAATAAAGGAGCATTACTATAATTTATAACAAGTAGTCGTGCTAAACATTATAAAAAATTTGAAATACAATACACTTCGATTTTTTCCTTGCTCTCAATGGTCCTTCAAACGTGCATTTGAGATGCATTTTGGTATCTTCATCGGCAAATCCTTTGTGACTATTTAATTTTTTTCCTTTTCGTCTAAATAACATTTCTTATGATGCTCGTCGTTGTCAACTATCACATCAACTTTTTGAACATATCGTTCATTGTAGTCACAACATGTTCCATTGCTAGTTTGTGATTTTCTATTCCGCGTGCCATGTAATAACTAAATCGCATTAAGTGGTTTCTGAATATCAAGTTTGAGTTAAAATATATCATAAAGGGTGTATTGGCCAGGTATATGTCTTTTTTTGGGTGGGTGGGTGGGTGGGTGTGTGTGTGTGTGCGCGCGCGTGTGTGTGTGTGACACCTCCGTCCGTCACATGAAATATAACAGAGGGTCCGGTCGGGACCCCACGCCATATTCCGCGAACAGTCAGCGACGTTACTTATGAATATCAAAACCAGTACACGCATCCTAACTCAGAGCATTGTAGATGAAGCTTTAGGGGTTAAAACTGAATTCAACAATCATGAATGTCTACTATATATAAACAACCACATTTATATATATCACAGGATTGTCTAAAGAAATACATAAAAGTTATTACCTTAAGGCCTTACAGTTAAACTTCACAGGTGTGGATTACAAACATCGGCACGCATGCCAGTCACACATGAAAACTGTAAAACTTTTACATTCGGCCTTCGAGGGCCAGCATAGCAGCAAGGGCTTCAGTGACTTGCTTCGCCGTCGGCCACCTTCGACCGCCGCCGTCACCGCCTCCGGGCACCTTGCCCGGGCCACCCGAACTGCTCGAAAGGAAAGGAGCACTCTCGTTGTTTTGACAAAAATGGTGATCCAGGTGATCAAAATGGAGCAACGTCATTCGCCAGCTTCATCTTTAACTTTTAACAAACCATTTAAACGTCATCCCTGAATGATTTGATGAGATGAAATAATGAAGAATAACTCAAAATTTCTTCTTTACCATAAGAAATGTTTATTACCAAATATTCCAACACTGTTTTTGTTAATAATTGAATGCATCTTGTGCTTTCATCAGGACTCTAATACCTCTAAAATGCTAACAAAATTAAATGATAGATTAACAAAACAATCATCATTTGAATCAAAACATATAGACGTGACTCGTGAAGAAGCCCGCTACTTAGTAGTGGGCCCGCCAAAGAAGACAAACTATTTAGTTATAGGTGTGCAATCATCAATGACTTTTTCTCCCCTACCATCAACTTTACTTCTTTGTCATAAACCAATAAAGGAGCATTACTATAATTTATAACAAGTAGTCGTGCTAAACATTATAAAAAATTGGAATACAATACACTTCGATTTTTTCCTTGCTCCCAATGGTTCTTCAAACGTGCATTTGAGATGCATTTTGGTATCTTCATCTGCAAATCCTTTGTGACTGTTTTATTTTTTTCCTTTTCGTCTCAATAACATTTCTTATGATGCTCGTCGTTGTCAACTATCACATCAACTTTTTGGACATATCTTTCATTGTAGTCACAACATGTTCCATTGCTAGTTTGTGATTTTCTATTCCGCGTGTCACGTAATAACTAAATCGCATTAAGTGATTTCTGAATGTCAAGTTTGAGTTAAAATATATCATAAATGGTGTATTGGCCAAGTAGATGTCTTTTTTTGACCTTTAAAGTAAATCTTTTAAGCACACACTTAGTCAGGGTTTGCTTAGCATTTCTAAATTTGTAAATCTTTAAGATGTGTCGGCATAATATACCTATAATCTAAAAACCACGACACGAGCACTCCGCATCATTGTTTGTAGAATAATAACTTACAAGTCATCTTTTCTCATCATCAATTGCATCGTTTTGCATTGTCACGCGCACGCGCGCGCGTGTGTGTAACACCTCCGTCTGTCACATGAAATATAATAGAGGGTCCGGTCGGGGCCCCACGCCATATTCCGCAGACAATCAATGACGTTACTTATGAATATCAAAACTAGTACACACATCCTAACTCATAGCATTATAGCGGAAGCTTTTAGGGGTTAAAACTGAACTCAACAATCATGAATATCCACTATATATAAACAACCACATTTATATATATCAAAGGAATGTCTACAGAAATACACAAAAGTTATGGCTTTAAGGCCTTACAGTTAAACTTCTCAGGTGTGGATTACAAACATCGGCACGCAGGCTGGTCACACATGAAAATAGTAAAACTTTATCATTCGGCCTTCAAGGGTCAGCATAGCAGCAAGAGCTTCAGTCCGCTATTTTCCGCTCAACTCTCCAACACCTGCGCAGAGACAATCCACCACGAGAGTGGCAAACAAGACAACGATCAGCATTCAGCAGACCAATTTATAACGACCCTACCCCTTTCCCAGTGCAGTGGTATTCCTTCCCTGCAAGCATTGTATTTTCACAAGCAGATATATCACAAAAACGTGCACTCATGCACAGTTCAATATATCACAAACGTCGGTCGCACGGCTCGACGCTCCGTGCACTCAGGGCATATTATCGGTGTACCGGAAAACCAGGGTCCCACCACCCTTCAGAGGTCCCAGACATAACGACAAGTTTGAGCATTTTATTCTTAATGGCACGCATGCCTAAGACTCTCATTATGCGCTCTAACGAGACCAATAACCTCGGTCTACCAATCAGTCAGACATAACGCGGGTACGGTTCAGCCTTGTCTGTTGCTCAAATAGTCAATCGACGCGGGCCAGCTTTCCCCTTTCCCGTTAGACTCACTCGCCTTTAAGAGCTCGCAGCTCACAGATTAGCCTCACAGTCTCCCAGAGACAGGCTTCACAATCAAAAAGGGAGTTAGTGTCAACGTTCGTCACGATCGCTTGGCGGGACTAACACAAGCTCTCTTTCTGCTCTCAAACTCAACCCAAACTCTGCAGCATCCTGCAGTGCCAGAAACACTAGTCTTTCCATAGCATACAACACAAATAGTTCACTAAGAGCTATCGCCGTTGGCGATACTCACTATTGCTCGACGATATCCAACTGGTCTTAAACTGTGAATTTCTATGGTATTTTCCTGGAATGCAACTCCAGTACCCCGCAGACCCTGTATATTACTCGTTTATACTCGGAGTCTTCTCCGACACGCAAAATAAACATCATTAATCCAGACCAACCTGTCCAGATGGGCTTCACACAACATGTCTATTTCATACTACACATTTTCGGATCTATATGCAAGTCTCACTGGGGATTTCATGAATCAACCCAAAGGGATTCCCTCGATTCTCCACCTTTGGTGGGGGATTCCATGCATATGCCAAAAGAAGGACTTTACTTGTCCAAGAAGGAAGATCGTTACTCTTGTAGTTCTCTTCAGAGTCATGACTGTGATCTTTGATCTGGATGGAATTGATCGTAACAACTTCCTCTCCACGGATCTAGCGTCGACTCGCGATTCCAATCACAAGCCCACCTTGGATCGATCTCCGCAAGAGTTCATGGACGTTCCTCCTCTTCCCTATCCAGAAGTAAAGAAGAGAAAGTATATCAGAAGATGAGAATAAAATCTCAAGTCTGTCCTTTATACAAAAGCTACCGCCGCGCGGTAACTCCTACCACTGCGCGGTAACCGCTATGGCCAGCCGGCGCCGCTATCCAGAGCTATCGCCCTGCGATAACTCTTTAGCGCCTGGCGGTAGACTGGTTACTTGAGAAATCCTTTCGACGTTCGTCGAGAGGCTAACGCGGCGTGGTAACGCCTATCGCCTGGCGTTAGCGCTCTCGATGATTCTTCAAAAGCGTTGAGTGGTCTCACCGAAGGCATTTTGCTAACGCGGCGCGATAGCTTACTATCGCCAGGCGGTAAAACCCCGAGCATTTAGCCTTTTAATTCACAGAGCTACCGCCTGCGACAAGACTATCGCCGCGCGGTAGCCTCCAATGACCACTACTCCTTTTTGGGGTGTTACAATCCTCTCCTTCTTACAGAAATTTCATCCTGAAATTTACATACAGCTATACTCTTAAAGAGAAGACCGATCATTAGGTGGAGGTTACAGCTCTATCCCCTTCCTGGACGACAACCGAGGTTTGCTTGAAGAGCCGGAGTGAAAACTCATTCTCTTCGCATTCCGAGGAATAGTCTATTCGTTCTCTCTGTATTTGTGGTGCTACCTTCCTCTCTCCCTCTCTCTTTTATTATTTTTTTATTATTCATGGTTGAATGCTTGCAATCAAATGTTATTTGGGATTTAATTCTTTCTTGTATTGTATAGTCTCTATTTGATATAAATTACGTTTTGCCCTAAATTTTTTTGTGGGGGAATGACCTGAAATCTCTCTTTGCTAGTGATTCTTGCAATGTTTGGTTAATTTATGCTTCAAGAATAGGATTTGATAAACTCCCAAGTGAATATTCGTTTATGTAGCTCAAGGTTTAAGACATCCTAGTATCTTCACCCGCACTCAACGTGATTCAATATTCAGCATATTTATCGTCTTATATTACTTCGACGGGTGCACTGTCGAAATTAATCAGCGAGGATAAAGGCCGTTGTAGTCCAGCGGTCACTTCTCACCCACAATCCCAATCAATAACTTTCAATAATTGCATGATTTGGATGATTTCAAATTGATGCACTGTATATGATAGAAGATTATTAAAATTATCATATATGCCAGATTTCTCTGTGTTTTCTAGTTTCATCTCAGTTAACAATAGTTGTCCTAAATAATAGTTTGTGATTAACAATCTGGACTTGTTTGTGTGATTACACAAGTGCTTGTAGATTGATAATAAGAAACCATAGATCTAAGGTGACCTACAACCTAAAATAAAGAAAAACATTTCCAAAAGTATTAAACAATTTGACATACCTGTTCATTGTAAACATCAAAGGCAGTGGCATAAAATTTATAATATCCATATTCGATAAATCAAACAACTCTTCAAAACTCCTTTGGTAAAACGCAAAAACTAGTAGAGCCAGAATTTGAGGCAGTTTTAAACTAAAAGAGAGGCGGGAATGATAGCATCGTGTGTGTTTTTCCTGAGTTACTTTGCCCATATGCAAAAATGGAAACATTAAATACATCAATTGCGGAATGTATGAAAGGCCGAACATCAAGGAAAAATTCACCTGGCAAAGACTTAAAAGAAAACTCGCTTTAAAACAAGAAACTATAGATCATTTACAAAAATATCAAACAATTATTAATTAAAACCAGACAAAAAATATGCACAATGAGAATTGCTTGTAGGTATACCTTGTCCAACATGGGGTCCATAAACTCTATCAAACCCATAATACTTTTTGGAATTGATTAGAGAATCATCACCAGTATCAACACGAATGGTAAATTCATCGGGAAACTCAACTACAGAGGGACCTTCATCTTCAAAAGGAGGTCTTACTCGACAAAACACCTTTATGTTTCCTGAGGTACAAAATGTCAAATTCAACAAGAATACAGTTGGCGGAAAGTTCAATAATATGGAAAAGAGTGGGCAACATGGAAATCTTGAAACTTAATCAGCTACGGAGGCTCTAGGACAGTTGATGCTGATGAAAAGTTGTTAATCGAATAGAGTTGATTGAATTGAGTTGTTATAAAAGCAGATGAATAAGCTGCAGACAGTTTGGACAGTTTGTGCTTAGGTGTTGATCGAAAAGAATTTTTTTTTATTTTTGTTGTTTGTAGTTAGATGCATACAATGTCAGAACCACCATTGTCAAACGATCATCTCCATGGCGGGTTTTAGCGAGTGCTTCGCATTTTTTAAGAGATAAACGCTTATAGGAAACCATAAGCTGAACCCGGATAACTTATGAAAAAACAACTTATCAACAACTTAAAATAAGTGATTTTCTAATAGCTGTACAAACAAACAACGGTAAAACTATGTTTGCGTTTTGAATAGAGATTATCCATCAACATAAGTTATCCCAAGCAGAGTCTCGAGAGATCTAAAAGCTGAATTTTAAAAGAAACAAGTCCCTTAGGGAATGCATTACCTTTGTTTGTCAATAATTCATTAAACAACCTTTTTTTCTCATCAAGCAAAGGAGCAATTCTTGCCTCAGCTTCTAGAGCAGCTTGATCTAGGGTAGAACAAACAGAAAAGAATGTTTAAAAGTTCTTTACATAAAAGCCAATGCAAAAGAAAGATCTGATAATAAATAATAATAAGATGGAGTATAAGTAGATACAGGATTTGTGTGGTTCCCAACAGATCACACTTTTGAAAGTTAATTATAGACCAATTGAAAAGGAAAATTGTTACCAATCCAGACGGAACGGACGCGGGCGAAGGGCGACCGCCAATGTAGCGGGTGTATCGACACCGCAAGCGAGGCGCGCGTAATATGCCGGACTAGCCGACATGTGTCGAGGGGTATTATTGTATCATTTATATTATTGGTGTTTTTATGTTTCAGTACCATTATGTTGTGACTAACGACTATATAAGCAGGAGGAGATTTTATTTTTGGCATGTTTGAAAGTATTTGGAACTTATGGATTTCTTTTCCCTCTCTTCCTCTTTAATTCCCCCCCCCCCCCCCCCCCTTCTCCCTCTCTTTCCCTAGCCCTAACAATTTGGTCCAACTTGCCGCCTTCCGGCCGCGGTCTCCGCCGCCCGAAGTACTCGTGCATGTGCGGTACCGCGTCCGCGCATCCGTCGTTGCTTCCCCGTCGCACGTTGTTGCATCCCCGTCGCACGTCATTACTGCCCCGTCACACGTCATTGCTGCCCCATCGCGCTTCTGTCGCAGCTCCGCTCTCGAATTTCTCGCGTTCCATACACGCGGCTCCAGATCTTCTCGCCATCGTTGTTTTGGTCGAATCCATATCTACCCAATCTTCTCGTCGGCCTTATACGCAGCTCCAGAGGGCATCACTCCTCCGCCCTAGAGCTTCCAGCGCTTCCAGGTTTCCTCCCCTGCACCCGGTCGATTGCATGCCCCCTAGGCTGCGATCAATGGTCAACAACGACGCAACTCCGAGTTGAGAGAATAAAACCAAGTTAACATTATGAGCTCCCTTTACTCATATATATAGAGGAAGGGAGAAAAACGTACAAAGTCCCAAAATACCCTTATGCGGGTAAAGACCAAAAAACATTACATAACACGACTTGATTTCAACTCTCCCCCTCAATTCGAATGGTAAATATCTGTCATTCCGAGTCTTTGGATATCATCAATAAAGACATCACACCTTAACCTCTTGGTGAAGACGTCGGTCAACTGGTCTTTTTTGGCACCGGGCGGAGAAAGGAACATGGTACAAAATATATGAAACATAGGTACAAGCAGGTGGTATATCACTATGTATATAAAGCAGTGTAATAAATGAGCAACATCTTATTCTAGCAATTCTACCATCTACAGCAGCATAAGAGTATAGAGCTATAATAGAAAGTAACTCAACTTATATGAATGCCCATACAAGCATATAAGTTGAGGATCGTTCAACAGTAAGTAACTCATCATATCAGAGTGCCCATACAAACTTATACGATGAGGATCTTGTGTATGCAATGAAGTGTAATGACATGTATGCAATGCAATGACTCACCCATGATCACGTACATGCACTCGCTATGTCGACGCGGACTTGCAGTTCCCACTTTTTGAGCAGGTAGCTAACCTCTCAGGCGTCAACCGTCGTGGTCGGACGGTGACAGTAGAGCGGGAATCTCCACTACTAGGCTGGTCTCCACACTACCTGGCCTAGGCCTCCGTACGCCTCAACGCTAAGAACACAACAGCGGAGCTCACATGCGTACTACGGCTCAGCGGGTGTCTCGGGTAGATGTGCACCGAGTGTAACATCCCATTTCCAATTAGGCCCCCCCTAAGAATAACTTCGGGTTTGCTTGAGTCAGGGCAAGACCATAAGGGACCAAGTAGACCAAATGAGCTCAAAACCTAGTGATGACTCAGCTTGGGCTGCAAATAGCAAGTTTTCAAAACACTAGGTTTGGGTAACTTAGTGAGTCCAAATTGACTCTGGGGCATGCCTAGACCCAATATGGTGCAAATGAGTCACCAAGGACTCATTGGGGCCAACCCTAGTGGCTTAATTAACCCAAACCAGCCCTAACCCTAAAATGGTCAAAGTGCCCTTCCTAAGGGCCATGTGACCTCCAAGGGGCCAACTCAACTCCACCAAACCCTACCTAGGCCTTAAGGGAGTCCAATGGGTCACTAAAGACCCATTGATGTGGACCCAAAGAGTCAAAATGACCAAATCAACATTTAACCCAAGTCAAGTCAACTTAGCCCATTTGGGTTAACCCAAGTTCAAGCCACCCTCCCTCTTGGGCTAAGCCTGATGACAAGAATAATGTGAGGTATTAGGGCTGCCAATAACCTAGTTCCTTGACCAGTCAACTAGGCGACTAGGAGAGAGAAAGAGAAGCCTAATTTGAGAAATAATAGAGGAGAGAGAAAGAGTAAAGGATCATTCATGGTGGGTCCCTCTCTTATATTTCATTTGAAGTATCATAATTTGTAGTGGGCTGCCAATAGAATAAAAAGGAAGACATTACATGGGGGGCTTCATTTGGAGGAAGAGAGAGAGAAGAAAAATAGGAGAGAGAAAATAATAGGTTCATGGAGAAGATGAGCCTCCCTCACTCTTGTGAGTTCATGTAAAAATTAAATGGCCTTAGTGGGCTGCCATTAGAGGGGTGAGATGAGGAGTTTTCAGTTTGGGGGTGACTAGGAGAGAGAGAGGAAGAGAGAGAAAGGAAATAATGGTGGGAGGAGAGAGAAATATTGAAAGAGAAGTTGAAGAGGGTGGGGCTCGACCAAGAGAGGCTGAAAGCATGCCTTTATGGCTGCATTCAACTCCTCTAGAGAAGAGGAGTTGATGCAGCCGTTTCCCAGCCTTCAAGAGGGCTGTTTCAACCCCCCCTCTCCTCAAACCGAGCCACCCCTTTAATGGGCTTGATGGCATTGAAGGATCCAGCCCTCCCCCTCCCCTCTCTTCCTTCTTAACCTCCATCTGTGAGCAGGAGAGAGAGTTTTTCGAAACCCTAACAGAGGATCAAGTGGTGGTCGGAGCAAGAGAAGGAGAAAACGCCGCCGCCGCCGTCGCCATGGCCCCTCGCCGATCTACACGTCGCATGGCCGCCGGGAAGGTCCTCCCTCACTCTTTCCCTTGTGCTATAGATCTTAGACGCGTTTAGGGTTCGAGTTCAAGCCCAAAGGAGCCGGTCGGGTGGGCTAAAACCAGAGAAAACTGCCATTTTCATGGCACTTTGGTGGGCTCGGGTAGGGTGGTGCCGCCACCTCCGGCCGCCCTAGCTCCGGCTAGGGATAGCCCCCACCACCGGGAACAAATAGAGGGTGTTTCCCGGTGGTGGCGCCGCCCAGGGTGGCCGGGAAACAGCCCGTAAAAGGCACCTGCGGCGGGCTCGGTTTTGACGTTTTCTGGAAGAAGATGAATAGTACCCATGAATTATTATATTGTTTTATTTCCTGTTTACTGGCCGATTTTAAATTAATTATTAAAAATACATAGGCCCTCCTACAGAAAATATGGCCAATATAAAAGTTATAGCCCTTGATGTCTGGATTAATTCAAAATTGGTTTCAACCAATTTGGATGAGTGGGCTGACCCCAACAACCATTTTGGTGAGGGCTGTCCAAAATGTTGATCAGCCACTAAAATAAATCCCCACTCTTCATCCCTTGATCAAATGACCTGAAATTTGAACCAGGGGTCACTCTTAACTATACCTAAGAGCTGTGCAAAAATGCTAATTTTTGGATAACATTTTTCTATAGTTTTTGTTAAAATTTAATAATCATATCTTAGAGTGATTAAGGGGTCTAATGACCTCCAAATTCCCCAAAATTTTGGTGGGAGGTCCTTAGGGACCTAGGGAAGCTCTGTATAAAGTTTCATTTAATTTGGAGATGTTTTGGGTGGGTAATTACCCAATCCTAGGTTAGCCCATTAAGGGGCAAATAGGTCAAAAGTGCACTTAGTGATTTTAGTTGACCAAACTCCCTCACCAGAGGCTGAAACTTGGTCCACTGGTTTGTAATGGGCTTTAACACTCCCTTATGGTGTATGGAGTGGTTTGGGGTGAGTATGCCCTAGGACCCAAGTCCAAACCCCTAGGTTGGACTTTGGGGGCTTGTGAAGGGCATGGGGTCAAATGACCTTGAATGGAAGTGATTTTTGGTGGAGAGGAGACTAGTGAGGTTAGAACCCCCTGACCAAAGTCTTGGAAGATTTGGAGAGGGTTACCCTCCCTTAAACCCTAACCCTAGTTTAGGACACCTCCTTTGTTAAGGTAAAATAGGTCACCAAAACTTGCCTGAAGGCCATAAAACTTGGGTAGTGTACTTCTTGGGTTTAGGGAAGTCTCTGGGAAATAATATTGAGAGCCTTGGAATTCAATACATGATAGTTCCTTCATAACTCACAAAAATAGGCTTTTGGGTATTTTAATTAATTTGATTTCTCTGGTTGATAAATGGAAATGAAATTTTGGCAGAGAGCTTTTTAGATCCTTATACATATGCTTGAATTTTGCTGGAATTATTAACTGATTATTTTAAGTACTTCATTCACAAGCCATTGATTTTCTAAAAATAGTCAAATAATTATTATGGGTTGTTCCCTCACTGAAATCTGGTGTAACTTAGACAAATGAGTTTTTATGACCTCTTACATCTCTGGTAATTATTGTAGAATTTTTGGATCTATAATCATAGGGGTTGATTCACAAGGCTTGCAATTTGTAGAACTTATAAATGATTTTTAAATAATATTTTTAGGCCTTGTAAAATTATAATTTTTGGTCAGTGAACATTTATGGACATTGTAGAGCCCTGGTAATTTTCTTATAATTTTATGATGAATGAATGTAGTACCTCATGCTCAAAATCACTCATGGCTTTAATTTCTGGATAATTAAATAAATATTAAATTATTTAGGAAAAATTTGGAAGTGCTGGATTTAAATTATAAAAGTCATGATAGGCCCTTAGTAATTATCTTAGGGTGTTTGGATGAGAAATTGATGCACTTCCTGTCATACTTGTTGTTAGCTCAAGTTGGTCTGCATATAGTGAAATCATAGAAATTATAATACCATGGTCATAGGGCGACAAATCATGTGTAAATGCCGTGGCAAGATGATTCGGAGGTTATCAATGAAATCGGGTATGGGATAGTGGTTAGGTTAACTAAGGATGGGTGGAGCTCGGGTTCGACGGAACATCGTCTTTCCTGGGAGCGGGTGAAGGAGTTAAAACACATTAGGGTTAGAACCAGAGTAACATTAAGGGTTTGGGAACGGGGTATTAACCAACAATAACAAGTGCCTTGCGAAAGGGAACTTCGGGCCGTAATGCACCGTCTTGGTTCCTAGTGCCCCTTGAGAGCCCTTCACGGGGTATGCCGGGGGCAGTCCTGGGCTAACGTAAATCTTAAAACAAACGAAAGAGTAATTAGCCTAATAAGGATTCACATTGCACACACTCATTAGTTAGGGTTGGTAATGGTTAAGTCGTCCCGTGGTGTTCTAAGGGATGAAGTCTGGAGATGAGCCGGACGGTTTAGTCCGGGGAATTTGGTCTCGAATATGGTTAATACGGACGGTTTAGTCCGGGGAATTTGGTCTCGAATGTGGTTAATACGGACGGTTTAGTCCGGGAGTTTGACACTTTAAATTATTATATATTAAACTGCTGCATGTGCATAAAAATAGGAAAAATTAAGGTGGTGGGTTCTCGATATCGGGGAGTTCGATTGCACCGACACCGATATCGTTGACTCGGCAAGGTGACTAGCACTTAGCCAAGGTTAAGTCCGGCGGACCAGTCGGCAAGAGTACGCAGGAGTCCGCCTCGTGCACCAGGCGTTGAGGGCGTACGATAGGTCAGACCAGTAGTGCTTTTACTGGTTTTGAGGTGGGCGAGGCCCAACCCACCGCTTCCGTCTGCCACTACGGGAGTATCCTGGGAGTTATCTCCAGAAAGGGGGAACTAAAGGTTTGTGTACACAAAGTTGGGTGGGTGAGTTGCACTGCATGACATAATATACCCACCATATAGCTGCATATCATAATCATTCATAACAACCTTGACACCTAAAGTATAAGTGGAATGGGACGCTTATACTTTAGGACTTGCAAAACGACCCCTTGGTCTATAAGCTTGTGTGGGCAAGTTTATAAATCAAAGGTTAATTTCAATATATATGTATGCTGCTGTTTGACAACTGACACCCCAACGTATAAGTGGTATGGGACACTTTATACGATGGGAGCCTTGCAAAAGATCCCTTGGCTTATGTGTACTCACATAAGTGAAGGTTTAAACTCTTACTTACTTCCTTCTTGTTTGACCTATTACAACACTTAAGATTTATATTGCTCCCCTGTTATAACTTGCTAGTTAGGTCCACCTTCATCTGCTTTTGACTACTCTCCACTTTCATGTCCTCCCCTTTCTTCCTCTCCGCCCGGTGCCTTAGAGCGTGAGGGAAGGGGTGGGGGATGATAGGACTTAGTCTTTTAGACTAACGGTTTTCGAACCATATCATTTTAGGGGATCGCGGAGCCCAGCATGGAGGGGCAGCCCAGGAGGCCGGTACGCTTGGAGATGGGACAGTCTAGCACGGGAGTCCAGACTACGGGGACTGTGAGTCCCGGCCCTTTAGTAGAGATTTAGTTTCGCTTCCGCATTGAGTGATTTTGTAGTGAGGACTTGATGTACCGGGCATGAGCCCTTTTATTTCTAGACTATTTATACTCTGATGATTTTCTGTGGACACTCCCTTCGTGGAGTTTTATTTTATGTGATATTCTCTTTTGGTGGACTTGCTTCTCTCCTGCTTGCTACTTATTGTGATCGAAAAGGCCGGCAGAATCGGCGCGTTGTAGTGGCGACCTTCCCGGGTGCGAAGGTGTCACCGCAAAGCGGCGGTTCTGGGCATAAGACCCCGGGTTTCAAAAAAAAAAAAGGGGTCTTACAAAGTGGTATCAGAGGAAACATCGATCGGTTAGTAGCAGTCCACAAATCCCTGGGTCACCCCCGCGCGAGTTTAGTTTGCGGACAAACTAAGTTGCGGAAGCAGTGGTGTGCCCATAAGGGGAATCACATATAATTGTCCACATTTAGTTCTTTCGAATCGTTTTCTCATAATAAAAATTTTTCTTTTCGCAGCCCTCAGCGCAGCCTACTCCACAGGGTGAGGTTTTGCAGACTCCGGATGCTGCACCGCCTCCACCAGCTCCCGCTCCTTTCCTTCAGACGGACATGGGGCAGACTTTGACAGCCATCCTAGAAGCCTTCAGGGCTCAACAGGCTCCGGCTCCGCAGTTGATTCCGGGAGCCAACTGGCTGAGTATATTCCGAGGACTTTCTCCCCCGTCCTACTTGGGGACAGAGACGGCAGTTCGGACAGAGGAGTGGTTGGACATCATGCATGAGATGCTGACTGGGATACGATGCCCGGTGGAGGAGAGGGTGGCGTTGGTGGTCTCTTGCCTAGAGTCCCATGCCAAGAGGTGGTGGAAGACACTCCTGGACAAGACTTATGCTGACAGGGAGGTTGCGGAGATCACTTGGGGAGAATTCAGGGTCGCGCTGTTGGAACATTTTGTTCCGCAATCGGCCAGGGATGAGCTTGAGGACCGGTTCTTACAGCTAAAGCAGGGCACCAGGTCGGTGGTGGAGTACCATCGGGAGTTCGATCATCTAGCCCGATATGCAGATTCTTATCAGCTGGACGAAGCCGGGTACACCAAGAGGTTTTACAAGGGCTTGAAGGAGGATTTGAGGGAGGCCCTATTGTTCGTGTCCGATGGGCCTATTCCTCGGATGCTAGAGATGGCCAAGAGGATCGAGGCAGACTGGCATGCTACCCGAGGCCGGAAGCGGCCAATGGAGGATCAGAATCGTGGAGCAAGAAATGAGCAGCGACGAGGTCGTGTTACAGATGTGGGCAGGATGGAGGATCAGCCTCGCCAGGAGGTGAGACAGGAGTCGAGGGAGCAGGTGACTCTAGCTCCCCAGCCCCTCCAGATGCGGGAGATACCAAGACCACAGATGCAGGATTTGCAGAGACCAGGAGGGAGGGCTTACCCTCCACCAGAGTGTTTTCACTGCCGTCAGGTGGGGCATATCAAGAGGAACTGCCCTATGAGAAGGGGGCCCCCACTAGCGCCACAGATTGCCCCACCTGCTCAGCAGTATGGAGGTCGAGGACGCGGTCAAGGACAAGGATACCAGGGCGGAGACCGTAGGCAAGAAAGGGAGCAGGTATATGCACTGGACCTGGCCCAGCCTCGACAACCTGAGCAAGTGATCACAGGTACGACTATGTTTGTTTGCTTTGCCTTAAATCTTTTTCCATCCTTTCCTAGGAATTTACTGTTTTTAGCATTAGGTAGTAAAAACCAAGAATAGAACTCTAAGTTAAGTCACAATCTCAGGCATTGTCTTCATTTGCGGCAAACCCGCACACACTCTCTTCGACACGGGTGCCTCGCACTCGTTTGTGTCGGAGACTTTTATCCAAGGGTTGGATGGCGTGGAGAAATTCACGGGGTCGATGATGAAGATACGGCTACCTGACGGGTCGGAGCTGTTCACCTCATCCCATTGCAATATGGAGGCATGGATAGGCGGGAAACCTTTCGAAGCGTCAGCGACGATCTTGCCACTGCCAGATTATGATCTGATTCTGGGTATGTCATGGCTCCACTGGAACCATGCCCAGATTGACTGCTTGGCCAAGAAGGTTACCCTTAGATATGGGGATTCTCTCATCGTGATGGAAGGTATCAGACCTGCGTCCTATATTTTCTTATCCTCTATTCAGGCCGTTAAGGCCCATCTACAGGGAGACATGGTATATCAGGTACTGTTCGAGATGACCGAGGAGAAGGACCGGATTGCCAATATACCGGTGGTTTGTGATTACGCCGATGTGTTTCCAGAGAAGCTGCCAGGATTGCCTCCGCACAGGGAGAAGGATTTCCAGATTCAGTTGGTGCCAGGGGCTAAGCCGATATCCAGGGCTCCCTATCGGATGGCCCCGAAAGAGCTGGCGGAGTTTCGGACTCAGTTGCGAGAATTGGTGGAGGCGGGATTTGTTAGACCGAGTTCTTCGCCATGGGGAGCTCCGGTCTTATTCGTGAAGAAGAAGGATGGGACACTTCGCCTGTGCATCGATTATCGAGCACTAAATAGGCTGACCGTCCGAAATACCTATCCGCTCCCCCGGATAGACGAGTTGTTCGACCAGTTGGAGGGGGCCCATTATTTCTCGAAACTGGATTTGAGATCAGGATACTACCAGCTGCGGATCCAGGAGGAGGATATCCCGAAGACGGCCTTTAGTAGCAGATATGGCCTGTATGAGTTCACCGTGATGCCCTTTGGGCTCACGAATGCTCCGTCGGCGTTCATGAGTCTCATGAACCGGGTTTTTGAGGCCTACCTGGATGTGTTCGTTATAGTGTTCATAGACGACATCCTGATCTACTCTAGGACGGAGGAGGAGCACACCCGGCATCTGGCACTGACTCTACAGAGGTTGCGGGAGCATCATCTTTATGCGAAATTCAGCAAGTGTCAGTTTTGGTTGAAGGAGGTGGCTTTCCTAGGCCATATTATCAGCGGAGCCGGGTTGGCAGTGGATCCGGCAAAGGTTCAGGCAGTTCGAGATTGGCCGCCGTTGAAGACAGCCACCGATGTACGGAGTTTCTTGGGACTTGCCGGTTATTACCGGAAGTTCGTGAAAGGGTTCTCTCAAATTGCCCTCCCCCTCACATCTTTAACAAGGAAGGAGACGCCTTTCGTTTGGACCGCGCAGTGCCAGGCGGCTTTCCAGGAGCTAAAGGACCGACTCATCTCAGCCCCGATTCTGGCCCTTCCGTCTGGAAAGGAAGGATTCCAGGTGTATACCGACGCTTCATACCAAGGGATGGGAGCGGTGCTGATGCAGAACGGACATGTCATAGCATATGCCTCCCGCCAGCTGAAGACCCATGAGAAGAACTACCCGGTGCACGACCTCGAGATGGGAGCGGTCGTTTTTGCTCTGAAGGTCTGGCGCCATTATCTTTATGGAGTCCACTGCGATATCTTCTCCGATCACAAGAACTTGAAATATGTGGACACGCAGAAGGAGCTGAATATCAGGCAGAGGCGCTGGGTGGAGTTCTTAGCAGATTATCAGTATGAGATGCACTACCACCCAGGGAGGGCAAACGTGGTGGCCGACGCGTTGAGTCGGAGAGCGGCCACTTCCGAAGCCAGGCCCCAAGTTATGTCCATGGAGCTAGTTCGGACCTTCAGAGATATGCAGATATCCCTAGTGTCTGAGGATGACCCAGAGCTATATAGGGAGTATCTGGCATCGATGGTGGCTATTGATGATATTCGGGACCGCATCCGGGACGAACAAAGGACAGATGCATGGGCAGTGCCGATATTCCGAGCCTTGGAGGAGGGTTCGACAGGAGATTATTCCCTGAGAGACGGATTGCTACATTTCAGAGGCAGGGTCTATATACCCGCAGGAGGCCGGGTTCGGGAGGACATCATGGCGGAGGCGCATTGTAGTAGATATTCTATACACCCGGGGATCACAAAGATGACGGCAGACTTGAAGAAGATGATGTTTTGGCCAGGGATGAAGAAAGACATTATGTACTTCGTGACCCACTGCGAGACATGCCAGTTAGTGAAGGCAGAGTGTAGGCATCCCGCTGGTTTATTGCAGCCACTCCCGGTGCCGGAGTGGAAATTTGAGGACATCGCGATGGACTTCATCCACGGCCTACCTCGATCCCGGACGGGAAACGATTCGATCTGGGTGATCGTGGACCGTCTAACGAAGGTGGCTAGGTTCATCCCGATCAGGAAGGACGACTCTGTTGGAGTGTTGGTTCGGAAGTTCGTGGAGCAATATATTCGTTATCACGGCGTGCCAAGGACGATCGTATCAGATCGAGATGGGCGGTTTACGTCCAGAGAGTGGAGATCGGTGCAGGCTTACCTCGGTTCCCGACTGACCTTCAGTACGGCTTTCCACCCCCAGACTGACGGGCAGACGGAGCGCACCAACAGGACGCTGGAAGACCTCCTGAGACTATGTATAGTAGACCGCGGAGAGCCCTGGGAGAAGATGCTGCCTTTGGTGGAGTTCTCGTACAACAATAGCTACCAGTCCAGCATACGGATGGCCCCTTACGAGGCTTTATATGGGAGACGGTGCAGGACACCGTTATCTTGGCTACAGGATGAGGACCCGAAGATTCTAGATTCAGAGTTCGTGGAAGACACCGAGGCTCAGGTCAGACTGATCCGGGATCGGATGTTAGAGGCGCAGAGCAGACAGGCCAAGTATTATGACGCTCGGCATCGTCAGGTGGAGTTCCAGATCGGGGATCGGGTGTTCTTGAAGATTCGGCCGATGCATGGAGTTTCACGAGTGCGAGGTCAGCGGAAGAAGCTCAGTCCGAGGTACATGGGGCCCTTCCGGATCCTGGAGCGGATCGGCCCCTTAGCTTACCGGTTGGAGCTGTCACCGGAGCTGGCCGGCTTACACGACGTCTTCCACGTATCTTCGCTCAGGAGGGCTCTACTACGCCAGGAGTTGCAGATTACGGCCCCGGATGGGCCGGTAGCTCCAGACCGATCCGTGCAATTGGAGCCGATACGGATTGACGACCAGGGGGTACGAGTCTTGCGTCGCAAGAAGATCCCACTAGTCAAAGTCTTGTGGAGGAACCACGGGCGAGAGGAGCATACCTGGGAGCCTCAGGACCTGATGCAGGAGAGATACCCGGAGCTGTTTAGTCAGGTAATCCTCGCAACTCCTCAAGTAATTTGAAGTTTTTCTTCCTATTTACAAATACTCATAGAATAATTTAAGAAGGTATAGGCTAAACTTTTTGTTTATTGGAGACTAGCCCGTAAATGTTGACATCATAGGCACTACAACCCTAATGGGATGTTACAAGCTTAACTTGTGCCGATAAAAAAAAACCCCGTAAACTTAACCCTAATTTCGGGGACGAAATTTTTGTTTTGTTTATTGGGATTTGTAACATCCCATTTCCAATTAGGCCCCCCCTAAGAATAACTTCGGGTTTGCTTGAGTCAGGGCAAGACCATAAGGGACCAAGTAGACCAAATGAGCTCAAAACCTAGTGATGACTCAGCTTGGGCTGCAAATAGCAAGTTTTCAAAACACTAGGTTTGGGTAACTTAGTGAGTCCAAATTGACTCTGGGGCATGCCTAGACCCAATATGGTGCAAATGAGTCACCAAGGACTCATTGGGGCCAACCCTAGTGGCTTAATTAACCCAAACCAGCCCTAACCCTAAAATGGTCAAAGTGCCCTTCCTAAGGGCCATGTGACCTCCAAGGGGCCAACTCAACTCCACCAAACCCTACCTAGGCCTTAAGGGAGTCCAATGGGTCACTAAAGACCCATTGATGTGGACCCAAAGAGTCAAAATGACCAAATCAACATTTAACCCAAGTCAAGTCAACTTAGCCCATTTGGGTTAACCCAAGTTCAAGCCACCCTCCCTCTTGGGCTAAGCCTGATGACAAGAATAATGTGAGGTATTAGGGCTGCCAATAACCTAGTTCCTTGACCAGTCAACTAGGCGACTAGGAGAGAGAAAGAGAAGCCTAATTTGAGAAATAATAGAGGAGAGAGAAAGAGTAAAGGATCATTCATGGTGGGTCCCTCTCTTATATTTCATTTGAAGTATCATAATTTGTAGTGGGCTGCCAATAGAATAAAAAGGAAGACATTACATGGGGGGCTTCATTTGGAGGAAGAGAGAGAGAAGAAAAATAGGAGAGAGAAAATAATAGGTTCATGGAGAAGATGAGCCTCCCTCACTCTTGTGAGTTCATGTAAAAATTAAATGGCCTTAGTGGGCTGCCATTAGAGGGGTGAGATGAGGAGTTTTCAGTTTGGGGGTGACTAGGAGAGAGAGAGGAAGAGAGAGAAAGGAAATAATGGTGGGAGGAGAGAGAAATATTGAAAGAGAAGTTGAAGAGGGTGGGGCTCGGCCAAGAGAGGCTGAAAGCATGCCTTTATGGCTGCATTCAACTCCTCTAGAGAAGAGGAGTTGATGCAGCCGTTTCCCAGCCTTCAAGAGGGCTGTTTCAACCCCCCCTCTCCTCAAACCGAGCCACCCCTTTAATGGGCTTGATGGCATTGAAGGATCCAGCCCTCCCCCTCCCCTCTCTTCCTTCTTAACCTCCATCTGTGAGCAGGAGAGAGAGTTTTTCGAAACCCTAACAGAGGAGCAAGTGGTGGTCGGAGCAAGAGAAGGAGAAAACGCCGCCGCCGCCGTCGCCATGGCCCCTCGCCGATCTACACGTCGCATGGCCGCCGGGAAGGTCCTCCCTCACTCTTTCCCTTGTGCTATAGATCTTAGACGCGTTTAGGGTTCGAGTTCAAGCCCAAAGGAGCCGGTCGGGTGGGCTAAAACCAGAGAAAACTGCCATTTTCATGGCACTTTGGTGGGCTCGGGTAGGGTGGTGCCGCCACCTCCGGCCGCCCTAGCTCCGGCTAGGGATAGCCCCCACCACCGGGAACAAATAGAGGGTGTTTCCCGGTGGTGGCGCCGCCCAGGGTGGCCGGGAAACAGCCCGTAAAAGGCACCTGCGGCGGGCTCGGTTTTGACATTTTCTGGAAGAAGATGAATAGTACCCATGAATTATTATATTGTTTTATTTCCTGTTTACTGGCCGATTTTAAATTAATTATTAAAAATACATAGGCCCTCCTACAGAAAATATGGCCAATATAAAAGTTATAGCCCTTGATGTCTGGATTAATTCAAAATTGGTTTCAACCAATTTGGATGAGTGGGCTGACCCCAACAACCATTTTGGTGAGGGCTGTCCAAAATGTTGATCAGCCACTAAAATAAATCCCCACTCTTCATCCCTTGATCAAATGACCTGAAATTTGAACCAGGGGTCACTCTTAACTATACCTAAGAGCTGTGCAAAAATGCTAATTTTTGGATAACATTTTTCTATAGTTTTTGTTAAAATTTAATAATCATATCTTAGAGTGATTAAGGGGTCTAATGACCTCCAAATTCCCCAAAATTTTGGTGGGAGGTCCTTAGGGACCTAGGGAAGCTCTGTATAAAGTTTCATTTAATTTGGAGATGTTTTGGGTGGGTAATTACCCAATCCTAGGTTAGCCCATTAAGGGGCAAATAGGTCAAAAGTGCACTTAGTGATTTTAGTTGACCAAACTCCCTCACCAGAGGCTGAAACTTGGTCCACTGGTTTGTAATGGGCTTTAACACTCCCTTATGGTGTATGGAGTGGTTTGGGGTGAGTATGCCCTAGGACCCAAGTCCAAACCCCTAGGTTGGACTTTGGGGGCTTGTGAAGGGCATGGGGTCAAATGACCTTGAATGGAAGTGATTTTTGGTGGAGAGGAGACTAGTGAGGTTAGAACCCCCTGACCAAAGTCTTGGAAGATTTGGAGAGGGTTACCCTCCCTTAAACCCTAACCCTAGTTTAGGACACCTCCTTTGTTAAGGTAAAATAGGTCACCAAAACTTGCCTGAAGGCCATAAAACTTGGGTAGTGTACTTCTTGGGTTTAGGGAAGTCTCTGGGAAATAATATTGAGAGCCTTGGAATTCAATACATGATAGTTCCTTCATAACTCACAAAAATAGGCTTTTGGGTATTTTAATTAATTTGATTTCTCTGGTTGATAAATGGAAATGAAATTTTGGCAGAGAGCTTTTTAGATCCTTATACATATGCTTGAATTTTGCTGGAATTATTAACTGATTATTTTAAGTACTTCATTCACAAGCCATTGATTTTCTAAAAATAGTCAAATAATTATTATGGGTTGTTCCCTCACTGAAATCTGGTGTAACTTAGACAAATGAGTTTTTATGACCTCTTACATCTCTGGTAATTATTGTAGAATTTTTGGATCTATAATCATAGGGGTTGATTCACAAGGCTTGCAATTTGTAGAACTTATAAATGATTTTTAAATAATATTTTTAGGCCTTGTAAAATTATAATTTTTGGTCAGTGAACATTTATGGACATTGTAGAGCCCTGGTAATTTTCTTATAATTTTATGATGAATGAATGTAGTACCTCATGCTCAAAATCACTCATGGCTTTAATTTCTGGATAATTAAATAAATATTAAATTATTTAGGAAAAATTTGGAAGTGCTGGATTTAAATTATAAAAGTCATGATAGGCCCTTAGTAATTATCTTAGGGTGTTTGGATGAGAAATTGATGCACTTCCTGTCATACTTGTTGTTAGCTCAAGTTGGTCTGCATATAGTGAAATCATAGAAATTATAATACCATGGTCATAGGGCGACAAATCATGTGTAAATGCCGTGGCAAGATGATTCGGAGGTTATCAATGAAATCGGGTATGGGATAGTGGTTAGGTTAACTAAGGATGGGTGGAGCTCGGGTTCGACGGAACATCGTCTTTCCTGGGAGCGGGTGAAGGAGTTAAAACACATTAGGGTTAGAACCAGAGTAACATTAAGGGTTTGGGAACGGGGTATTAACCAACAATAACAAGTGCCTTGCGAAAGGGAACTTCGGGCCGTAATGCACCGTCTTGGTTCCTAGTGCCCCTTGAGAGCCCTTCACGGGGTATGCCGGGGGCAGTCCTGGGCTAACGTAAATCTTAAAACAAACGAAAGAGTAATTAGCCTAATAAGGATTCACATTGCACACACTCATTAGTTAGGGTTGGTAATGGTTAAGTCGTCCCGTGGTGTTCTAAGGGATGAAGTCTGGAGATGAGCCGGACGGTTTAGTCCGGGGAATTTGGTCTCGAATATGGTTAATACGGACGGTTTAGTCCGGGGAATTTGGTCTCGAATGTGGTTAATACGGACGGTTTAGTCCGGGAGTTTGACACTTTAAATTATTATATATTAAACTGCTGCATGTGCATAAAAATAGGAAAAATTAAGGTGGTGGGTTCTCGATATCGGGGAGTTCGATTGCACCGACACCGATATCGTTGACTCGGCAAGGTGACTAGCACTTAGCCAAGGTTAAGTCCGGCGGACCAGTCGGCAAGAGTACGCAGGAGTCCGCCTCGTGCACCAGGCGTTGAGGGCGTACGATAGGTCAGACCAGTAGTGCTTTTACTGGTTTTGAGGTGGGCGAGGCCCAACCCACCGCTTCCGTCTGCCACTACGGGAGTATCCTAGGAGTTATCTCCAGAAAGGGGGAACTAAAGGTTTGTGTACACAAAGTTGGGTGGGTGAGTTGCACTGCATGACATAACATACCCACCATATAGCTGCATATCATAATCATTCATAACAACCTTGACACCTAAAGTATAAGTGGAATGGGACGCTTATACTTTAGGACTTGCAAAACGACCCCTTGGTCTATAAGCTTGTGTGGGCAAGTTTATAAATCAAAGGTTAATTTCAATATATATGTATGCTGCTGTTTGACAACTGACACCCCAACGTATAAGTGGTATGGGACACTTTATACGATGGGAGCCTTGCAAAAGATCCCTTGGCTTATGTGTACTCACATAAGTGAAGGTTTAAACTCTTACTTACTTCCTTCTTGTTTGACCTATTACAACACTTAAGATTTATATTGCTCCCCTGTTATAACTTGCTAGTTAGGTCCACCTTCATCTGCTTTTGACTACTCTCCACTTTCATGTCCTCCCCTTTCTTCCTCTCCGCCCGGTGCCTTAGAGCGTGAGGGAAGGGGTGGGGGATGATAGGACTTAGTCTTTTAGACTAACGGTTTTCGAACCATATCATTTTAGGGGATCGCGGAGCCCAGCATGGAGGGGCAGCCCAGGAGGCCGGTACGCTTGGAGATGGGACAGTCTAGCACGGGAGTCCAGACTACGGGGACTGTGAGTCCCGGCCCTTTAGTAGAGATTTAGTTTCGCTTCCGCATTGAGTGATTTTGTAGTGAGGACTTGATGTACCGGGCATGAGCCCTTTTATTTCTAGACTATTTATACTCTGATGATTTTCTGTGGACACTCCCTTCGTGGAGTTTTATTTTATGTGATATTCTCTTTTGGTGGACTTGCTTCTCTCCTGCTTGCTACTTATTGTGATCGAAAAGGCCGGCAGAATCGGCGCGTTGTAGTGGCGACCTTCCCGGGTGCGAAGGTGTCACCGCAAAGCGGCGGTTCTGGGCATAAGACCCCGGGTTTCAAAAAAAAAAAAAGGGGGTCTTACAAAGTGGTATCAGAGGAAACATCGATCGGTTAGTAGCAGTCCACAAATCCCTGGGTCACCCCCGCGCGAGTTTAGTTTGCGGACAAACTAAGCAGCGGAAGCAGTGGTGTGCCCATAAGGGGAATCACATATAATTGTCCACATTTAGTTCTTTCGAATCGTTTTCTCATAATAAAAATTTTTCTTTTCGCAGCCCTCAGCGCAGCCTACTCCACAGGGTGAGGTTTTGCAGACTCCGGATGCTGCACCGCCTCCACCAGCTCCCGCTCCTTTCCTTCAGACGGACATGGGGCAGACTTTGACAGCCATCCTAGAAGCCTTCAGGGCTCAACAGGCTCCGGCTCCGCAGTTGATTCCGGGAGCCAACTGGCTGAGTATATTCCGAGGACTTTCTCCCCCGTCCTACTTGGGGACAGAGACGGCAGTTCGGACAGAGGAGTGGTTGGACATCATGCATGAGATGCTGACTGGGATACGATGCCCGGTGGAGGAGAGGGTGGCGTTGGTGGTCTCTTGCCTAGAGTCCCATGCCAAGAGGTGGTGGAAGACACTCCTGGACAAGACTTATGCTGACAGGGAGGTTGCGGAGATCACTTGGGGAGAATTCAGGGTCGCGCTGTTGGAACATTTTGTTCCGCAATCGGCCAGGGATGAGCTTGAGGACCGGTTCTTACAGCTAAAGCAGGGCACCAGGTCGGTGGTGGAGTACCATCGGGAGTTCGATCATCTAGCCCGATATGCAGATTCTTATCAGCTGGACGAAGCCGGGTACACCAAGAGGTTTTACAAGGGCTTGAAGGAGGATTTGAGGGAGGCCCTATTGTTCGTGTCCGATGGGCCTATTCCTCGGATGCTAGAGATGGCCAAGAGGATCGAGGCAGACTGGCATGCTACCCGAGGCCGGAAGCGGCCAATGGAGGATCAGAATCGTGGAGCAAGAAATGAGCAGCGACGAGGTCGTGTTACAGATGTGGGTAGGATGGAGGATCAGCCTCGCCAGGAGGTGAGACAGGAGTCGAGGGAGCAGGTGACTCTAGCTCCCCAGCCCCTCCAGATGCGGGAGATACCAAGACCACAGATGCAGGATTTGCAGAGACCAGGAGGGAGGGCTTACCCTCCACCAGAGTGTTTTCACTGCCGTCAGGTGGGGCATATCAAGAGGAACTGCCCTATGAGAAGGGGGCCCCCACTAGCGCCACAGATTGCCCCACCTGCTCAGCAGTATGGAGGTCGAGGACGCGGTCAAGGACAAGGATACCAGGGCGGAGACCGTAGGCAAGAAAGGGAGCAGGTATATGCACTGGACCTGGCCCAGCCTCGACAACCTGAGCAAGTGATCACAGGTACGACTATGTTTGTTTGCTTTGCCTTAAATCTTTTTCCATCCTTTCCTAGGAATTTACTGTTTTTAGCATTAGGTAGTAAAAACCAAGAATAGAACTCTAAGTTAAGTCACAATCTCAGGCATTGTCTTCATTTGCGGCAAACCCGCACACACTCTCTTCGACACGGGTGCCTCGCACTCGTTTGTGTCGGAGACTTTTATCCAAGGGTTGGATGGCGTGGAGAAATTCACGGGGTCGATGATGAAGATACGGCTACCTGACGGGTCGGAGCTGTTCACCTCATCCCATTGCAATATGGAGGCATGGATAGGCGGGAAACCTTTCGAAGCGTCAGCGACGATCTTGCCACTGCCAGATTATGATCTGATTCTGGGTATGTCATGGCTCCACTGGAACCATGCCCAGATTGACTGCTTGGCCAAGAAGGTTACCCTTAGATATGGGGATTCTCTCATCGTGATGGAAGGTATCAGACCTGCGTCCTATATTTTCTTATCCTCTATTCAGGCCGTTAAGGCCCATCTACAGGGAGACATGGTATATCAGGTACTGTTCGAGATGACCGAGGAGAAGGACCGGATTGCCAATATACCGGTGGTTTGTGATTACGCCGATGTGTTTCCAGAGAAGCTGCCAGGATTGCCTCCGCACAGGGAGAAGGATTTCCAGATTCAGTTGGTGCCAGGGGCTAAGCCGATATCCAGGGCTCCCTATCGGATGGCCCCGAAAGAGCTGGCGGAGTTTCGGACTCAGTTGCGAGAATTGGTGGAGGCGGGATTTGTTAGACCGAGTTCTTCGCCATGGGGAGCTCCGGTCTTATTCGTGAAGAAGAAGGATGGGACACTTCGCCTGTGCATCGATTATCGAGCACTAAATAGGCTGACCGTCCGAAATACCTATCCGCTCCCCCGGATAGACGAGTTGTTCGACCAGTTGGAGGGGGCCCATTATTTCTCGAAACTGGATTTGAGATCAGGATACTACCAGCTGCGGATCCAGGAGGAGGATATCCCGAAGACGGCCTTTAGTAGCAGATATGGCCTGTATGAGTTCACCGTGATGCCCTTTGGGCTCACGAATGCTCCGTCGGCGTTCATGAGTCTCATGAACCGGGTTTTTGAGGCCTACCTGGATGTGTTCGTTATAGTGTTCATAGACGACATCCTGATCTACTCTAGGACGGAGGAGGAGCACACCCGGCATCTGGCACTGACTCTACAGAGGTTGCGGGAGCATCATCTTTATGCGAAATTCAGCAAGTGTCAGTTTTGGTTGAAGGAGGTGGCTTTCCTAGGCCATATTATCAGCGGAGCCGGGTTGGCAGTGGATCCGGCAAAGGTTCAGGCAGTTCGAGATTGGCCGCCGTTGAAGACAGCCACCGATGTACGGAGTTTCTTGGGACTTGCCGGTTATTACCGGAAGTTCGTGAAAGGGTTCTCTCAAATTGCCCTCCCCCTCACATCTTTAACAAGGAAGGAGACGCCTTTCGTTTGGACCGCGCAGTGCCAGACGGCTTTCTAGGAGCTAAAGGACCGACTCATCTCAGCCCCGATTCTGGCCCTTCCGTCTGGAAAGGAAGGATTCCAGGTGTATACCGACGCTTCATACCAAGGGATGGGAGCGGTGCTGATGCAGAACGGACATGTCATAGCATATGCCTCCCGCCAGCTGAAGACCCATGAGAAGAACTACCCGGTGCACGACCTCGAGATGGGAGCGGTCGTTTTTGCTCTGAAGGTCTGGCGCCATTATCTTTATGGAGTCCACTGCGATATCTTCTCCGATCACAAGAACTTGAAATATGTGGACACGCAGAAGGAGCTGAATATCAGGCAGAGGCGCTGGGTGGAGTTCTTAGCAGATTATCAGTATGAGATGCACTACCACCCAGGGAGGGCAAACGTGGTGGCCGACGCGTTGAGTCGGAGAGCGGCCACTTCCGAAGCCAGGCCCCAAGTTATGTCCATGGAGCTAGTTCGGACCTTCAGAGATATGCAGATATCCCTAGTGTCTGAGGATGACCCAGAGCTATATAGGGAGTATCTGGCATCGATGGTGGCTATTGATGATATTCGGGACCGCATCCGGGACGAACAAAGGACAGATGCATGGGCAGTGCCGATATTCCGAGCCTTGGAGGAGGGTTCGACAGGAGATTATTCCCTGAGAGACGGATTGCTACATTTCAGAGGCAGGGTCTATATACCCGCAGGAGGCCGGGTTCGGGAGGACATCATGGCGGAGGCGCATTGTAGTAGATATTCTATACACCCGGGGATCACAAAGATGACGGCAGACTTGAAGAAGATGATGTTTTGGCCAGGGATGAAGAAAGACATTATGTACTTCGTGACCCACTGCGAGACATGCCAGTTAGTGAAGGCAGAGTGTAGGCATCCCGCTGGTTTATTGCAGCCACTCCCGGTGCCGGAGTGGAAATTTGAGGACATCGCGATGGACTTCATCCACGGCCTACCTCGATCCCGGACGGGAAACGATTCGATCTGGGTGATCGTGGACCGTCTAACGAAGGTGGCTAGGTTCATCCCGATCAGGAAGGACGACTCTGTTGGAGTGTTGGTTCGGAAGTTCGTGGAGCAATATATTCGTTATCACGGCGTGCCAAGGACGATCGTATCAGATCGAGATGGGCGGTTTACGTCCAGAGAGTGGAGATCGGTGCAGGCTTACCTCGGTTCCCGACTGACCTTCAGTACGGCTTTCCACCCCCAGACTGACGGGCAGACGGAGCGCACCAACAGGACGCTGGAAGACCTCCTGAGACTATGTATAGTAGACCGCGGAGAGCCCTGGGAGAAGATGCTGCCTTTGGTGGAGTTCTCGTACAACAATAGCTACCAGTCCAGCATACGGATGGCCCCTTACGAGGCTTTATATGGGAGACGGTGCAGGACACCGTTATCTTGGCTACAGGATGAGGACCCGAAGATTCTAGATTCAGAGTTCGTGGAAGACACCGAGGCTCAGGTCAGACTGATCCGGGATCGGATGTTAGAGGCGCAGAGCAGACAGGCCAAGTATTATGACGCTCGGCATCGTCAGGTGGAGTTCCAGATCGGGGATCGGGTGTTCTTGAAGATTCGGCCGATGCATGGAGTTTCACGAGTGCGAGGTCAGCGGAAGAAGCTCAGTCCGAGGTACATGGGGCCCTTCCGGATCCTGGAGCGGATCGGCCCCTTAGCTTACCGGTTGGAGCTGTCACCGGAGCTGGCCGGCTTACACGACGTCTTCCACGTATCTTCGCTCAGGAGGGCTCTACTACGCCAGGAGTTGCAGATTACGGCCCCGGATGGGCCGGTAGCTCCAGACCGATCCGTGCAATTGGAGCCGATACGGATTGACGACCAGGGGGTACGAGTCTTGCGTCGCAAGAAGATCCCACTAGTCAAAGTCTTGTGGAGGAACCACGGGCGAGAGGAGCATACCTGGGAGCCTCAGGACCTGATGCAGGAGAGATACCCGGAGCTGTTTAGTCAGGTAATCCTCGCAACTCCTCAAGTAATTTGAAGTTTTTCTTCCTATTTACAAATACTCATAGAATAATTTAAGAAGGTATAGGCTAAACTTTTTGTTTATTGGAGACTAGCCCGTAAATGTTGACATCATAGGCACTACAACCCTAATGGGATGTTACAAGCTTAACTTGTGCCGATAAAAAAAAACCCCGTAAACTTAACCCTAATTTCGGGGACGAAATTTTTGTTTTGTTTATTGGGATTTGTAACATCCCATTTCCAATTAGGCCCCCCCTAAGAATAACTTCGGGTTTGCTTGAGTCAGGGCAAGACCATAAGGGACCAAGTAGACCAAATGAGCTCAAAACCTAGTGATGACTCAGCTTGGGCTGCAAATAGCAAGTTTTCAAAACACTAGGTTTGGGTAACTTAGTGAGTCCAAATTGACTCTGGGGCATGCCTAGACCCAATATGGTGCAAATGAGTCACCAAGGACTCATTGGGGCCAACCCTAGTGGCTTAATTAACCCAAACCAGCCCTAACCCTAAAATGGTCAAAGTGCCCTTCCTAAGGGCCATGTGACCTCCAAGGGGCCAACTCAACTCCACCAAACCCTACCTAGGCCTTAAGGGAGTCCAATGGGTCACTAAAGACCCATTGATGTGGACCCAAAGAGTCAAAATGACCAAATCAACATTTAACCCAAGTCAAGTCAACTTAGCCCATTTGGGTTAACCCAAGTTCAAGCCACCCTCCCTCTTGGGCTAAGCCTGATGACAAGAATAATGTGAGGTATTAGGGCTGCCAATAACCTAGTTCCTTGACCAGTCAACTAGGCGACTAGGAGAGAGAAAGAGAAGCCTAATTTGAGAAATAATAGAGGAGAGAGAAAGAGTAAAGGATCATTCATGGTGGGTCCCTCTCTTATATTTCATTTGAAGTATCATAATTTGTAGTGGGCTGCCAATAGAATAAAAAGGAAGACATTACATGGGGGGCTTCATTTGGAGGAAGAGAGAGAGAAGAAAAATAGGAGAGAGAAAATAATAGGTTCATGGAGAAGATGAGCCTCCCTCACTCTTGTGAGTTCATGTAAAAATTAAATGGCCTTAGTGGGCTGCCATTAGAGGGGTGAGATGAGGAGTTTTTAGTTTGGGGGTGACTAGGAGAGAGAGAGGAAGAGAGAGAAAGGAAATAATGGTGGGAGGAGAGAGAAATATTGAAAGAGAAGTTGAAGAGGGTGGGGCTCGGCCAAGAGAGGCTGAAAGCATGCCTTTATGGCTGCATTCAACTCCTCTAGAGAAGAGGAGTTGATGCAGCCGTTTCCCAGCCTTCAAGAGGGCTGTTTCAACCCCCCCTCTCCTCAAACCGAGCCACCCCTTTAATGGGCTTGATGGCATTGAAGGATCCAGCCCTCCCCCTCCCCTCTCTTCCTTCTTAACCTCCATCTGTGAGCAGGAGAGAGAGTTTTTCGAAACCCTAACAGAGGAGCAAGTGGTGGTCGGAGCAAGAGAAGGAGAAAACGCCGCCGCCGCCGTCGCCATGGCCCCTCGCCGATCTACACGTCGCATGGCCGCCGGGAAGGTCCTCCCTCACTCTTTCCCTTGTGCTATAGATCTTAGACGCGTTTAGGGTTCGAGTTCAAGCCCAAAGGAGCCGGTCGGGTGGGCTAAAACCAGAGAAAACTGCCATTTTCATGGCACTTTGGTGGGCTCGGGTAGGGTGGTGCCGCCACCTCCGGCCGCCCTAGCTCCGGCTAGGGATAGCCCCCACCACCGGGAACAAATAGAGGGTGTTTCCCGGTGGTGGCGCCGCCCAGGGTGGCCGGGAAACAGCCCGTAAAAGGCACCTGCGGCGGGCTCGGTTTTGACGTTTTCTGGAAGAAGATGAATAGTACCCATGAATTATTATATTGTTTTATTTCCTGTTTACTGGCCGATTTTAAATTAATTATTAAAAATACATAGGCCCTCCTACAGAAAATATGGCCAATATAAAAGTTATAGCCCTTGATGTCTGGATTAATTCAAAATTGGTTTCAACCAATTTGGATGAGTGGGCTGACCCCAACAACCATTTTGGTGAGGGCTGTCCAAAATGTTGATCAGCCACTAAAATAAATCCCCACTCTTCATCCCTTGATCAAATGACCTGAAATTTGAACCAGGGGTCACTCTTAACTATACCTAAGAGCTGTGCAAAAATGCTAATTTTTGGATAACATTTTTCTATAGTTTTTGTTAAAATTTAATAATCATATCTTAGAGTGATTAAGGGGTCTAATGACCTCCAAATTCCCCAAAATTTTGGTGGGAGGTCCTTAGGGACCTAGGGAAGCTCTGTATAAAGTTTCATTTAATTTGGAGATGTTTTGGGTGGGTAATTACCCAATCCTAGGTTAGCCCATTAAGGGGCAAATAGGTCAAAAGTGCACTTAGTGATTTTAGTTGACCAAACTCCATCACCAGAGGCTGAAACTTGGTCCACTGGTTTGTAATGGGCTTTAACACTCCCTTATGGTGTATGGAGTGGTTTGGGGTGAGTATGCCCTAGGACCCAAGTCCAAACCCCTAGGTTGGACTTTGGGGGCTTGTGAAGGGCATGGGGTCAAATGACCTTGAATGGAAGTGATTTTTGGTGGAGAGGAGACTAGTGAGGTTAGAACCCCCTGACCAAAGTCTTGGAAGATTTGGAGAGGGTTACCCTCCCTTAAACCCTAACCCTAGTTTAGGACACCTCCTTTGTTAAGGTAAAATAGGTCACCAAAACTTGCCTGAAGGCCATAAAACTTGGGTAGTGTACTTCTTGGGTTTAGGGAAGTCTCTGGGAAATAATATTGAGAGCCTTGGAATTCAATACATGATAGTTCCTTCATAACTCACAAAAATAGGCTTTTGGGTATTTTAATTAATTTGATTTCTCTGGTTGATAAATGGAAATGAAATTTTGGCAGAGAGCTTTTTAGATCCTTATACATATGCTTGAATTTTGCTGGAATTATTAACTGATTATTTTAAGTACTTCATTCACAAGCCATTGATTTTCTAAAAATAGTCAAATAATTATTATGGGTTGTTCCCTCACTGAAATCTGGTGTAACTTAGACAAATGAGTTTTTATGACCTCTTACATCTCTGGTAATTATTGTAGAATTTTTGGATTTATAATCATAGGGGTTGATTCACAAGGCTTGCAATTTGTAGAACTTATAAATGATTTTTAAATAATATTTTTAGGCCTTGTAAAATTATAATTTTTGGTCAGTGAACATTTATGGACATTGTAGAGCCCTGGTAATTTTCTTATAATTTTATGATGAATGAATGTAGTACCTCATGCTCAAAATCACTCATGGCTTTAATTTCTGGATAATTAAATAAATATTAAATTATTTAGGAAAAATTTGGAAGTGCTGGATTTAAATTATAAAAGTCATGATAGGCCCTTAGTAATTATCTTAGGGTGTTTGGATGAGAAATTGATGCACTTCCTGTCATACTTGTTGTTAGCTCAAGTTGGTCTGCATATAGTGAAATCATAGAAATTATAATACCATGGTCATAGGGCGACAAATCATGTGTAAATGCCGTGGCAAGATGATTCGGAGGTTATCAATGAAATCGGGTATGGGATAGTGGTTAGGTTAACTAAGGATGGGTGGAGCTCGGGTTCGACGGAACATCGTCTTTCCTGGGAGCGGGTGAAGGAGTTAAAACACATTAGGGTTAGAACCAGAGTAACATTAAGGGTTTGGGAACGGGGTATTAACCAACAATAACAAGTGCCTTGCGAAAGGGAACTTCGGGCCGTAATGCACCGTCTTGGTTCCTAGTGCCCCTTGAGAGCCCTTCACGGGGTATGCCGGGGGCAGTCCTGGGCTAACGTAAATCTTAAAACAAACGAAAGAGTAATTAGCCTAATAAGGATTCACATTGCACACACTCATTAGTTAGGGTTGGTAATGGTTAAGTCGTCCCGTGGTGTTCTAAGGGATGAAGTCTGGAGATGAGCCGGACGGTTTAGTCCGGGGAATTTGGTCTCGAATATGGTTAATACGGACGGTTTAGTCCGGGGAATTTGGTCTCGAATGTGGTTAATACGGACGGTTTAGTCCGGGAGTTTGACACTTTAAATTATTATATATTAAACTGCTGCATGTGCATAAAAATAGGAAAAATTAAGGTGGTGGGTTCTCGATATCGGGGAGTTCGATTGCACCGACACCGATATCGTTGACTCGGCAAGGTGACTAGCACTTAGCCAAGGTTAAGTCCGGCGGACCAGTCGGCAAGAGTACGCAGGAGTCCGCCTCGTGCACCAGGCGTTGAGGGCGTACGATAGGTCAGACCAGTAGTGCTTTTACTGGTTTTGAGGTGGGCGAGGCCCAACCCACCGCTTCCGTCTGCCACTACGGGAGTATCCTGGGAGTTATCTCCAGAAAGGGGGAACTAAAGGTTTGTGTACACAAAGTTGGGTGGGTGAGTTGCACTGCATGACATAACATACCCACCATATAGCTGCATATCATAATCATTCATAACAACCTTGACACCTAAAGTATAAGTGGAATGGGACGCTTATACTTTAGGACTTGCAAAACGACCCCTTGGTCTATAAGCTTGTGTGGGCAAGTTTATAAATCAAAGGTTAATTTCAATATATATGTATGCTGCTGTTTGACAACTGACACCCCAACGTATAAGTGGTATGGGACACTTTATACGATGGGAGCCTTGCAAAAGATCCCTTGGCTTATATGTACTCACATAAGTGAAGGTTTAAACTCTTACTTACTTCCTTCTTGTTTGACCTATTACAACACTTAAGATTTATATTGCTCCCCTGTTATAACTTGCTAGTTAGGTCCACCTTCATCTGCTTTTGACTACTCTCCACTTTCATGTCCTCCCCTTTCTTCCTCTCCGCCCGGTGCCTTAGAGCGTGAGGGAAGGGGTGGGGGATGATAGGACTTAGTCTTTTAGACTAACGGTTTTCGAACCATATCATTTTAGGGGATCGCGGAGCCCAGCATGGAGGGGCAGCCCAGGAGGCCGGTACGCTTGGAGATGGGACAGTCTAGCACGGGAGTCCAGACTACGGGGACTGTGAGTCCCGGCCCTTTAGTAGAGATTTAGTTTCGCTTCCGCATTGAGTGATTTTGTAGTGAGGACTTGATGTACCGGGCATGAGCCCTTTTATTTCTAGACTATTTATACTCTGATGATTTTCTGTGGACACTCCCTTCGTGGAGTTTTATTTTATGTGATATTCTCTTTTGGTGGACTTGCTTCTCTCCTGCTTGCTACTTATTGTGATCGAAAAGGCCGGCAGAATCGGCGCGTTGTAGTGGCGACCTTCCCGGGTGCGAAGGTGTCACCGCAAAGCGGCGGTTCTGGGCATAAGACCCCGGGTTTCAAAAAAAAAAAAAGGGGGTCTTACACCGAGATCCTAGCCCCGAACTAGCCCATGGTGTGACATGGAAGGAGCCTCGGAAATGAGCACGAGGACCAAGCCCAACCGTTCACTTGGCACAGAAGGAGCCTCGGGACGTGAAAACCGAGGACCAAGCCCAACCGACCAAGGTCTATCTGTCAACCCCCCATCGATATGACGATTGGCGAGCCCGTGGATCGGTCACACTATCCTTAACCCGGGATTACGACACCGCGTTTCGACTCACACCGCATGCAATACAACCACATCGTGATACGGAAGGAGCCTCAGAAACGAGCACGAGGACCAAGCCCAACCGTCCACTTGGCACGGATGGAGCCTCGGGACATGAACACCGAGGACCAAGCCCAACCGTCCATGTATGACTCTTCTTACGACATCAACGACAATTCTTTTACCAACCCAATCACTCGTGTGCGCATGAGTTAATCATCCTATTATCAACAACACGTGTTTATAACAGCCAACACCGAACAATTACCTAAGCTCTAGTAAATCTTGTTATTAAACGACTAATTACCATTCGTTCACTAACCCCACCAAGTCGTTTCGTTCAACTACATTCCATTTTACCATCTGTTTACGTGGGGTCTATCCAACAAGTTTATCATGCGTTGAATTATCACAATTAGGCATATTATGATTCGCCTACAACTTAACGTCGGATTGTTACAAAACCTCTTCCGAGTCCAAACCCAATTATACACTAACCCACGAATTTCAGGTGTAGAACACCTACTATACAACAACTTCAACCGGGGATTCCCATGGCTACAGGAAGCCGGTGAGTGCGTGTAACCCCTCGATGGAAAGGTCTTTCCATGGTCTACAACTTTCATGTTCAGTTTGCAACCCAAATCAGACTATATCACACATGAAATTGGCTCCAAAGCCTGCTGCGTACATAATACAATTTCTGCACGCTTAGTCTGACAGCCCTCTACTTCGATCAGACATTCCTGTGGCTACAGACTTCACCCGAAGGCGTGTAACCACTCGTAGGAAAGGTAATTCCAAGGACTACGACTCTCGTGCTTAGTTGGAAGCCCATATCTGGCCATATCTTGCCTGAAAATAGCCTAGAAGGTCGTTGCGTGCAGAACACAGATTTCTGCACGCATCTTGAGGCGAAATGAACGGCATCGGTTCATCTTCCTCCTCAAGCTGATCCTCCCAAATCACAACCAGAAGTTCCTCCACCCATATTCACCTTCTTAAGGTCATTCCTCTTCACGAAACCACCCCCACCATCACTTTGAAGGAAGGGAAGGTTGAAGATGACTAACCTTTATAACACAAGTTTTAGCATGGCCCTCCTAGGAACCTTCATCTCACACATCAAGACTCATTTGAGTCAATGTCTCGCCTAAGAATAGCTATGGATCTAGCACCAAGGGAGAGGGGAGGAAGCTTACCTCATTTCCAGCGGTTCCACCATTTCCAGCCATGGATCTTGTCATTCTTCTCGTCGGCATCCCTTTTCCTTGGCGGCGGTGGCGATTCCTCACGGAGTTTGGTTGGCTCCAGCAAGTTCTTCCCTCCTCCAGAAGTTTTCTCCAGAAGATGCGGCTTGGGAGAGAATGAAAACGGCTAGGGTTTCATTTTGCCTTTTTATTCAGAAGTGACACGGGTAGGGACACGCCCGTGTCCTTACCCGTGTCCTGTTCGGGCGAAACGGTGTCAACGGTTCGACTGCCGCTTTGTGCACATACACGGGTACTGACACGCTCGTGTCTGTACTCGTGTCTAGGTGACACGGTCGTGGTTCTGATCGTGTCAATACCCGTGTCCGGCTCGGGACACATTTTGTCGACCTTGCCTCGACGCACACGGGTAGGGTCACGCCTGTGTCTCTACCCATGTCCTTCTCTGGACAATCCTGCTTATCACTCAACGCCATGCCACTCAAAGCCACGACACACGGGTAGGGACACGCCCGTATCTCTACTCGTGTCCTTCTCGGGACAGTCCACTCAACGTCATTGTCTTATTACTCAACACCATGCCACTTAACGCCACGATACACGGGTAGGGGCACGCCCGTGTCTCTACCCGTGTCCTCCTCGGGACAGTACACTCAACGCCATTTCCTTATCACTCAACACCGTTCCACTCAATGCCACGACACACGGGTAGGGATACGCTCGTGTCTCTACCCATGTCCTTCTCGGGACAAACCACTCAACGCCATTTTCTTATCACTCAACACCATGTCACTCAAAGCCACGACACACGGGTAGGGACACGCCCGTGTCCCTACCCGTGTCCTACACAGGGCCAACTTCATTTTTTCCCACACGAGTGCGCGCCCGATCGCCTGCACTCTCTGAACCTAAATCAGCTCTCCTGACTCAAAAGCACGCACAAGGGGCCTAGCGCGAATCGGGATGTTACAAGGAAAGCCTTAGTGGAGTCGTGTGATATGGTCGAATCTGCTGCAATGTCGATGGCAGAGGACTTAAGGACGATGGTTCGTACGATTTTCGTGGAGGATTCAGAAATCCGGCATTTATGGAACAAAGAAGTCAAGCTTCTGAAGGTACGTTAGGACAATTGCGGGCGAGACGAATTCTCTTTGAAACACGAGCAAGTGATGTAGGAGAACTTCTCAGAACTGTTGGCTTAAGGTATGCATTTTGTGTTTTGATAGGATTTTTAAATTTTGAGGATGAAATTTTGCGGAATTGGAACACCCCAAAATTTCACCTTGCGTTTGGAGTATTGGGATTGCTTGGTCAAGTGTAGCGGGAAAGCTAATGTGCTGGGATTTCACAGAACTGTTTGGTGTGCTAATGCCAACGCTATCCCATTTTCCCCTTGATGAAAAAGGCAATGTCATCGTGTTATCAAGCCTATATCGTCGCGTGGACCTCCTGTATCGTCGCTTAGCGATCGGGTGTTCTTACTGCTATCACCGGCAGTAGCGCTAGAGTCGGGAGGTAGCATGTCATCATGTTTACTTGCATGACATTGTGTTCACTTGTATGTCGTTGTGTTCACTCGACGATATGAACTAGAGAGTTTTTTCAAAGTGCACGTTAATCTGTTTCTTAACTTTGTGATTTCTAGGCATCTGATCCTCTTGGAACATGATCTGATGACCCAGATTTGTCTATCCATGAACCTTAAATAGGTCATAGGAGTTCTCATTCTCCAAGTCATTTGTGACTTTGCGGCTAGGGTGTGTGTGAAAGCTAGGAGGAGGAAGAAGATCAAGATCCTACCATTATTGGAGCTTAAAAGCTCAGTTTGACGATCCGAGACCGACGTTGTAAAGAGGGTTTGAAGGTGCATGTTTCCAACCGTGCTATTTGAGATTTTTATGGCGAGGAAGAGGTTTCGTGTAACATCCTGACTTATATTGGGACACTAGAATCATAATGGACCCAATAAAAGTGACCTGAACCCCTACCCAAGACCCATAAGAGGTACGAGATAATCCTGTTCGGGGATATTGAGCTAGAGAACTCCGATTTGAATTCAGTCAGATCTTATAGCCACATATAGTCAATATGAGTGCGTTGAAACTTGTTTCGTTGAAATCTGAGATCATTAGGTGATTATGACCATTCCTCGTAGAACGTCACGATTACGAGAAATTTGAATATTGAGCTAGAGAACTCCGATTTGAGTTTTGTCAGTTATTATGGCCTCGTATAGTCAATACAAGTGTGTTGAAACTGTTTCGTTGAAATCCGAGGTCATATGGTGAATATGACTGTTCCTCGAAGAACGTCATGATTACAAGAAATTTGAATATTGAGCTAGAGAACTCCGATTTGAGTTCTGCAAGTTCATATGGTCTCGTATTCCCAAATACGAGTACGATGGAACTCGATGCATCTCAATTCGAAGTCATATGACGAATATGACCACTTTGAGATTCGTAGTGCACCGCGACGCGCAATTTTCAAATATTAAAGCAAACAAACTTTCAATTGACCCCGGTCAGTGACATTGGATTCATATGGTTAATACGAAGTCAACAGAGTTCGTCCAGGTCAATTTCAATAATGGGTGGTCAAACTGAGCTTTATTGTGCACCGAAAAGCGTACACACCTTAGTTTTACCACAATATCCCAACATTGACTCATCCCCGGATGGCTTGGACTAACTTTGACCTTGACCTACATAGGGGACCCACCTTAGGGTTTGACTTTGGTAAACTCTCCTAAAATCTCTTTTGAAAAATTCCCAATAATGGGCTCTCCACTCAAAGCTTAGCTTAAGGCCTCACCATATACTACCTTGGGCCTCAAAAACTAGCCAATTCGATTAATTGGCCAAAGGGATGGGGACTTTGGGCCAAGAGAAGGCCCAACACTTTTCCCCTCCCCTTATCTTTTCCAAAGCCCAAAAAGGCCCAAGCTTCTCCCCTCCATTGGATGGCTGATATATAGATATACTTGCCCCTCTTGATGCTGCCACATGCTCCTCTAGTTGGAAGAGGAGGAAATAATTCCTCCTCTATGGACATTAGTCCCACACCAATGGTAAGGGATGGAGGGATATCCTCACCAACTATAAACGGACCCCTTCCCCTCTCCATGGAAGCTGGCACTACCTAGTGCTCAATAAAGCCCTAACCAACCCCCTTACCCGAGACCTCCACTCGCCGAAAAAACCTTACACAACCTGCCACCTCCTCCACCTCTAATGGCGAACCAGCCCAGCACCTCCCGATCCCCCCTCCCTCAGGTAGAAACCTCACCTCTCCTTCTTCACTTTCTCCCCATCATCTTGCATGTGCCTCCCAGCCGCCGGAGCGCCACCACCACCACTCGAACCATGCTCCAGGTCCGGGCGGAATTCGGGAAGAGTTGGCATGGCCCAGTACCGGTGGAGGCCAGGGGAGGGTGCTACCTCATCAGAGGAACCTCCCCCAGGCATAAGGAGACAGTGGTGCCGCCGGAAAGCGTATTTTCGGCGGCACCCGAAAACAATATTTTTTCTCCACCGCTCTGTTTCTACTTTTTCGGTGGTGGCCGGCAGCGCTCGGCCACCGGACCACCACCGAAGGAGTGCCCGATCCCCTACGAGCCGGTCGGGGGTTGTGGCGTAGTGTGCTAGTGGCCTGAGAGTGGGGTGGCGCGATGGTCCTGGGAACAGGGCCAACCACGCCACCCGGTCTCTGTTTGTTTAATTCTGGCGGTGGTCGGCGGTGCCAGACCATCAGACCACCACTAGATGTCTCGCCGACCCCCGACGAGTTAGTCGGGGGTGGCGTCGTGGCCCGACGACCAGGCGGCGGTGGAAGAAGCCCGCAAACTTTTGTCATCGAGGGCCTCTAACTGCCGTCTGATCTCCACCGGGAGATCAGATGGTCAGGGATTTTCTAATCCCCGCCCTCGCGAGAAAATCAACGCTCCCCACAGCTGATCAGTGCCAGATTCGTTGTGGGGACAGATGGATAAAACCGCGTGTCCAGCTTAATCTCAGTCGCGGGAAATGACTATATACAAACCAAATTTTAAACTGAAAATTTGAGGAATGTTTTAGGAGAATTTAGGCACCTAGGGAAAAATGTTTGAACATGAAAGTTGTTTCTCATTATGTGGGCTATCACCAAAATATTTTTGGAAATTTCATAAATTAATTTGATAATTTAAAAAGCCTAAATAAATTTGGTTTAACCAAATTAAATATCCAAAATTAGTTGAAATTTTTTGGAAAAATTCATAGGCTCAAGAGAAGCCCTCTTTGATGTCATACTAAACTTTGGGCTCCGATTTCTCAAAATATAGGGTCTCACTTTAAATTTTGATTGTTCAAATATTTTGGGGGAAACGAACTCGATTCATATGTTTGAATTTTCTCAAACCGAGCATATTGGGAAACGAATGATACAGGCAATGAGTTGGACAATGACCAAACTCGATTCGGATGTTTGAATTTTTTCTTTTATTTTGAAAGATTCACGAGATTAGTATTCGAAGAAAAATCAGGCTCTCTAAAATACTCGGAATCAGTCCAACTCGAGCAATCAAGTTGGCTCATATCCTTGAATAAATGCTTATGCTCTCGATAATCAAATCAGTTTAATATATGTATCGAGAAATTAAGGAACTCATAATAAGTGTTGGGTATTGTATCCACAATAACCTAGATTTGTATAAAGTCACTCTTGAACAAAGATGAATTAAGTTTGTATTTGTTGCTCTTTTCAAGTTGAGTGCTTGCAGGTTATAATTGCCAAGTTTAGATCAATGTCAGTCTACAATGAGTCATCGAACACAGGTCCATACAATGTAATCCCTCATTGTGTGATTCATAGTGTTGACTCATGTGTAACCTCTCTATTGGGACACACTTCATTTTCAAAGTACTAAAGTAATGGCAAAAAGAATAGTTGCTGAATACCTTGAAGAAAAACATTTTTCAAAATGTCAAAATTTTTTCTAAGTCCATTACTCGAGAAGGATCTCTTTGTACTCGAGTAGTGTTGGAGAAATTTCTCGAGTCTACTCAGTGTAGTTTTCAAGTAGCAGAAGCTTTTCTCGAGAAGGCTTTGTGAAGTACTCGAGAAAGCCATGCAGTACTCGAGTAAGACTTACCTCCTTGAGTTAACTTAAAACTCCTCAATTTTTTTTCTAAGTCTTGTACTCGAATAACAAAAGTCATTACTCGAGAAGGCCAAGCCTTCTCTCGAGAAAGCAAGATTCTAGTACTCGAGTAAGAAGAAGTCAGGTCTCGAGAAGTTTATCTGTTCTCGAGAAGTCCAGTTAGTTCACGAGAAGACTTTATATATTTCTCGAGTAATAGAAATTACTTCTCGAGAAGTTTATTTGTTCTCGAGAAGTCCAGTTAGTTCTCGAGAAGACTTTATATATTTCTCGAGTAATAGAAGTTACTTCTCGAGAAGCCAGATCTCATTTTCGTGTTTTTCTTAAGGACTTGTTCTCAAGAGGACTATTCGTCTGATGATGAATCTGAACTCATGACTCAATACAAAGAGTTGATTAAGAAGGCTTACGACAAATTTCGAAGAGTCACAAAAACTCAAGCTAAGGAGATTAAATCTCTTAAGGTTGAGGAGAGCACTCTGAGGGAGGAAGTCATGATGATGGACTCACTCAGGAAGGAATTCCATGATGCGATGGAAGAGTATAATAAAGCTCTCGAGCACCTGAACCTGAAGGAGAAAATCATTCAAAAATTGGAAGAACAACTTGCTGCTAAAAAAAAACTTGTTTAAATTTTCTCCAAGCCCAAGACAGTCCTTCCACTTATGGCTGAATTCTCTGCTCGAGGTAAAGGAGCTGGCTTAGGCCAAGTCGCTGCCCCTAGTAAATCTTCTAGGAGAAATAAAGTCCAAATAAGAAATAAGGCTGCCAAGAAAGCTCTAGCCAAGGAGAAGGGGAAAGCTCCCCAAGACCAAACTTTGTTTAAAAAGGTTATCTTTCCAACAAATGAGTTTGATCTTGATTCATCCTACGGTCATTTTGCCAGACCTACTTATGTAGAGCCCAAGTCTCGGTATCAAGGATGAAACCATCCCCGGAACTTTGGTGAAAGTGTCTTCACGTCACCTTATGAGGAGATCACTCTTCAGAGCTACGACCCTTATAGTCATGGTCATAATATCAAGAAAGCTCCAAAAGTTGAACCCGTTGTGGAAAAGCCTCTCAAGGAGAAGAAGTAATGTGAGTGCCATCACCACGAAGCTTCTACCTCCAAGTCTGTTACCCCTGCTAGACCACACTCTCAAAAGGTCAAGCAGGAGAACTTTAGACAAAGATACAATAGGTTTGACTGTTTGTGTTGTGGAAAAATTGGTCACTTTGCTATAAATTATTGATTTAACCCTAGATATTATGTAATTCCTCAAGTTAATAGTATGAGAAAGACCACTCACAATGTTAACACACGTAGGGGGAGTATGCTAACTAGAGACCAAGGACCCAAACAAGTTTGGGTTCCTAATTAGACAACTTGATTCTACTTTTGCAGGAATGTCCAAAGGCCACCAAAAATCCTATCTGGTATTTGGATAGTGGATGCTCTTGGCATATGACTGGGACTAGAAGCCTTCTCCAGAATTATTCTCTAGTCATGAACGAGCCAAAGGTCATCTTAGGAGGTTCTGACAGAGGGATTACAAAAGGCTATAATATAATTACTAATGGTAGCGTATCTTTCTCAAATGTGACTTATGTTGAAGGATTGGAACACAATCTTATAAGCATAAGCCAACTCTGTGATAAAGGATACATAGTAGAATTTCATGCAGACAAGTGTTTAATAAAATCGGTTGATAACTTAGAAGCGATTCTATCAGGCACTCGTAGTAGAAATATAGTTTGTTTAAATTTTATTTGCATAGACTCTTCTACGCTAGTGTGTTTTTTGACAAAAGATAGTGCGTCTCTTGGTGACCAATGACACAAGAGATTAGCACATATAAATTACAAAACTATTAATAAATTATTTTCTCTTAATTTAGTACGTGATGCACCCAACGTTAAGTGCATTAAAGATAGATCTTGTCACGCATGTGTAAAAGGCAGGTAAACAAGGGCTACCTTTAAAAGCATTATTGGTAAAGATTCTAATAAGTGTTTACACCTACTTCATATGGACTTGTTCGGTCCACTGCAAATTAGAAGTTTGGGAGGTAAGGATTATACATTGGTTATTATTGATGATTACTCTCGCTTTGCATGGGTGTTCTTTCTAAACACAAGTCAGATACCTTTGATATCTTCACTAATTTTGTCAGGCAAGTTCAGAATGAATACAGCTGCTCTGTTGTCAAAATCAGAAGTGACAATGAAACAAAGTTCAAGTCTAGGGACATGATAGAATTCTGTGAAAGTCTTGGTATCTTTCATGAGTTTTCCTCTCCTCGTACTCCTCAACAGAACGGAGTTACTGAGAGAAGGAATAGAACACTCATAGAGGCTTGCAGAACCATATTGAGTGATGCCTCACTACCAGAATATTTCTGGGTTGAAGCCATCAACACTGCATGTCACGTGCAAAATCGAGTACTCATAAACAAGAATCATAATAAGTCACCTTACGAACTACTAAAAGGCAGGAAACCGACTATTTCATATTTTAAAATCTTTGGTAGTAATGATTCGTACTTAACAATAGGAAGTATCGCACAACTAAATTTAGTGAAAAGAGCTTTGACAATATTTTCCTAGGCTATAGTAGTCATAGTAAGGTATATAGGATTTTTAATAAGAAAACCCTGGTTGTAGAAGAATCTATTAATGTTGTATTTGATGAGACGAGCTTACTGCAAGACAGCTCTTCTAGTGTGTTTATTGAAAATGCAGGTTCAAGAGTAAAAGAATTAAACTTGGATGAGCCAACTGAAGAAAAAGCTCAAAAGTTCATCAAAATCACCACTCCAACTCCAATTAGAGAGGATGATCTCCATGATGAAGATGTCATCCAAATTGATGAAGTCACTCAAGTGATAGAGGAAGCTCTAGATGCAAGAACTCTTGAGCTCAGACACTTGAAGGATCACCCAATTTATCAAATCATAGGAGATCTCCGGAATGGTGTCAGAACTCGTAGAGGTACAACTAATGAAAATCTATATTTAAGTTTCCTCTTGCAGGTTGAACCAAAGAAGTTTGAGGAAGCAAACTCAGATGCATTTTGGATAATGGCATTGGAAGAATAACTGAATCAATTTAAGCGTTGCCAAGTCTTGAAGCTTGTTCCAAGACCCAAAGGTGAGAATGTTATCAGAACTAAGTGGGTCTACAGGAACAAGATGGACGAAGATGGAGCAATTATAAAGAACAAGGCCGGACTCGTCGCCAAGGGATACGAACAAGAAGAAGGAATCGACTTCAATCATACATATGCTCCAGTGGTAAGTCTGGAAGCAATCAAGTTGTTCCTAGCATATGCAGCACTTAAGGGCTTCATTGTCTATCAGATGAATGTGAAGTTAGCCTTCCTTAATAGTGACATAAATGAAGAAGTGTATGTGGAACAACCTCTAGGTTTTGTTAATTTTAACCATCCTGAGCACGTTTATCTTTTATTTAAAGCTTTATATGGTTTGAAACAAGCTCCTCGAGCTTGGTATGAGACGCTATCTAGCTTTCTTCTTGAGAACAAGTTCACAAGAGTAAAGATAGATAAGACATTATTTCTTAGGAAAATAAAAAGCAAGATTTTTCTAGTGCAAATCTATGTCGATGACATCATATTTGGCTCTACTGACGACAACCTGTGCAAAAAGTTTTCCAAACTTATGCAAGGGAAGTTTGAAATGAGCAGTATGAGAGAGCTGAATTATTTCTTAGGACTTCAGGTGAAACAATCTGAAGATGGAATTTTCATCTCTAAGACGAAATTCACCAAGGAGTTAATTAAGAAATTCAAAATGGAGAACACAACCTATATGAGGACTCTAATGGGTTCAGCTATGTCTCTGGACAAGGATGAGAAAGGGAAATCTTTTGATGAAACCAAGTACAGAAGCATAATTGGATCCTTGCTCTATCTTACTGCTAGTAGACCGGACATAATGTTTTCAACATGTGTGTGTGCTAGATTTCAAGTAAACTCTAAAAAATCTCATTACGCTGCTGCAAAGCGGATTTTGAGATACTTTAAAGGTACACCAAATCTTGGCTTATGGTACCCAAAAAGTAATGATAGCAAACTGATAGGTTTTTCAGATGCAGATTTTGCAGCAAGCAAAGATGACAGGAAAAGCACTTCCGAGACTTGTCAATTCCTAGGAAGAAGGATTATCTCCTGTAGCAGCAAGAAGCAGAATTGTGTCGCAATTTCAACAGCCGAGTCAGAGTATATCTCTACAGGCAGTTGTTGTGCACAACTGTTATGGATAAAGAACCAATTTGAAGACTACAATATGAAGTTCAAGAACATTCCAATGTTTTTGCGACTCTTCCAGTGCAATTGCAATTGCCAACAACCCAGTCTCTCACAGTAGGACAAAGCACATAGAGCTGAGGTACCACTTTATCAGGGAGCATGGAGACATCAATCTCTAGTATGTTCCAACTGACAAGCAGGTTGCAGATATTTTCACGAAGCCACTGGATGAGGCCAAGTTCTCGTTCTTCAAAACAGAACTTGACATGCTCAACAAAGAAGAATAAAGAAAAAAGTCTCACAGCTAAGCTCAAGTATCGGGCTATACATCAAAGAATCAAGAAAATTCTTCTCTGGACTTCATTTCTCGAGAAGACATTTATTACTCGAGTACTACAGATTACTACTCGAGAACCAGTTGACTCCTGAGAAATTCTTCTCGAGTACTTATTCGATTCTCGAGAACTTCAGGTTTTCCTCTCGAGAAAGAATTTCTATACTCGAGAACTTTCTTGTCTTTTCTCGAGAAATGACATACCACTCGAGAAGTCTTATGCTGTTTTTCATTCTTAAGTTTAAATTTTTGATATTCGCACCCAGACTCTACTACCGCCTTATTTTCAGGTATGTTATTATTATTATTTCCTTAATCATCATGATTTAAGACTTATATAAATAGATTAAAGTCCAGAAACTCCAAATTACCCGAATCTCAAACCTTTTCTCGAGAAAAATAAAAACTCTTCGTCTTCTCTGTCGTCGTCGCCCTTTTGTCACCGCTTCAGTGTTTCTCTCAGAAAGAAGACTTCAGTTCATCTCTCTTGATCGATGGATCCTCCGTCGATGGTTGAAATCTGTAGTGAACACGTTTCTACTGGTATTGTCGAACTGTCAGACGATTTCGGCAATGTTCTACTGCTATTAGAAGCCGCCGGACTTTCATTCGTTCTGGAACACCTGTGCAAAATTTTACTTCCAAATGTTGAGAAATTCTTCCAGAATGCCAAATTGAAGAGGAATGGGAAGATTCTCAAGTCTAAGGTTCGCGGAATCAAGGTTAAGCTAACTACCCCAATTGTCTCCAAGCTCCTTCGGTTGCCTATCATTGATGAAAAAGATGACCTAATTGTTGATGATTACAATCGTACGTGCAGATTCTGTGGTGTCTCTGTTGGTGTATGAACCATTCGCCGCCCTAACCTCAATGTAGAGAGCAATTTACTTGTAGATATACTTGGAAAAATCTTTTTGTGCCGCACAAATTCGATTAGCTTCATCACAAATGACTTCTTTGACATAATGATAACAGTGATATGTAGGAAGAAATTTCAGTGGGGCATGATGATTTTTGATAAAATCAAGGACAACATCAATGCACCAAATTTTGACAGAATTGTCTCTCTTCTCCTTCTTGAAATTAAGCCAGAAGTTTTTGATCTCTCTAAAGGTACTTCCTTACATCACATGAAAAAAGTCTCCATCTCTTCCATTCAAAGATGGGACCTCAAGCTTCAAAACCCTGCACAAGTTGCCAAATGCCATGATCTCCAAGAGGATGAGGACAGGACTCCATCTTCCCCTTTACATCAAGTGGCTGGCACTTCAGGTGCAGCTGCTGAGGGGGAACCTGCTCCTACAGTCCCAAAGGCAAGTCATTCTGCTCTTCCTTCAGATGTTGCTCCATCTGCTGCTGTTGAGAACATTTCTACCCAACCAGAGGACTTAGGTCTTATTGATATTGATTTGCCTAATGAAGAAATTCTTACAGATGCCCAAGTTGAGGAACAGGTTCTATCTACAGAAGATGATATCCACATAATGATTGAAGAACTCACTTCCAAAGAACCTCTTTCCCCTCTACATGCAGAGAAATCTCCTCATCCAGAACCATCTCCATCAGACCATCATTCTGAACCAGAATCTTCTCTTCCACAGTCTCCTACTAAAGATGTGCACGAAGAAGAGACAGTTTTAATTTCTGATGAAAAAGAATTAACTCCTGAACCAGCTGAAGCTCCCCTCAAAATCCTGAACTTCTCCCTTCTTACTATTCTTGGTGAGTGTTGGTACCCTAGTTTGATTTGAGTTTAGTCTTGTCTTCTTAGTCTCTTGACCCATGATTTATCTATGGTCAAAGGTTAGTTGATAGGTTAGATTTTCTAGTTGTGTAGAATTGCTTTTCCAAATGAATATTTGGTTAAGTAGTTTTTCGTTCGACCATAGTCGAACGTCGCTCGACTATCGTCTATCGGCTGATCGACGATCGTCTATCAGTTGGTCGACGTTCTGTCTGCGTTGATAGTTCGACTATCTGTTGATAGGTCGACTATTTGCTTGCTTTGGTAGTTCGACTATCTGTCCTGATAGCTCAACTATCTGATAGGTCGACTATCTGCTTGATAGGTCGACTATCTGTTTTTATTTGATAGGTCGACTATCTGTTGATAGGTCGACTATCTGTTTTCTGTGATAGGTCGACTATCTGCTTGATAGGTCGACTATCTGCTTTTGTTTGGTAGTTCGACTATCTGTCCGGATAGATCGACTATCTGATAGCTCGACTATCTATTCTGATAGGTCGACTATCTGCCGAGGTAGTTCAACTATCTTCCTTGATAGTTCGACTATCTGGATCGTTCGACTATCTGCCCGATAGGTCGACGATCTCCGTGCGCCGGTCGACGATCTCCGAAGGTCGTTCGACGTTTTGCTGTATGCTCTTTTTTAGTTTGTCGTCTTCTGTGATGTGACTAATTTCATATTTATTTTGGCATATTTTATGAAAGATTATCTGAATAATTTGTGACATTATTTCCATGCAATATCAGTTCTATTCTATATGCATGAGCTAATCTTTTCTGACAAAGTTGTTTGTCTTGTAGCTAAGATATGATATCTGTCAGGCTGTCCTTTATAGCCGTTAGACTCAAAAAGTCTTCCTGGCCGTAAAGAGATCTTTTTGATGTGACTTTATCTTATATTATTTCATCAGAAGTATTTGCAGCTTCTTAGAAAGCTTTATCCTTTTATAGGATATCTGCCTGCTGTAGTTTGTTTTTGCTTTATGTTTTTTGCAGCCCAGCTTGCAGAGTTCAGAAAAAGACAAGATTCAAACTCAATTAGAGCCGTTGCTGCTGCTGATATATAAAGACTTCTTTAAAGAAGAAATCACTAGTACTCGGAGAAAAATATTCATTCAGCAAGCTTACAGCAAGAACAAGTTTAATTGCTCTCAGCAATCTTCACTTAACTGAGAAGTTGTTAGCTCTTCTGCTCTTCTTCAACCTGAGTTCTCCTGTTCCAGGAAGTTCTGACTCAGAGTTCTTTTGAAGAAGAAGAAGAAGAAGATAGCTGCTAGAAGATTTTAATTTCTTCAAACTATATCTTCTTGTAGTTCTTCCTTCAGTACTTACTGAAGTGTTTATGCATTGAAGCAAGACTTCACCTGGACGTTCTTTGAGCCAGGGGGAGCCTTGATTCTTTTAGAGCTTTCTAGCTCAGTGCAAGTTATTGTGCTTCTCTAATCTATTGTAAAATAGAGAAGACACCTTAACCCCTTTCCCCCTCCTGTACAGGGTTATTACTCCCTTCAAAAGTATCCCTTGGTGGCAGGGCACCTGATCAAAAACCTGTGTTTGGTTTTTAGACACCTGATCAAAAGTCTAAAGGGTTTCTTGATCTACCTGAAGCAGATCTTGTTGGTGGCAGGGCACCTGATCAAAAACCTGAGTGGATTCCTACCTTGTTGGTAGAAGAGTGGACGTACCCAAGTTGTTTGGGGAACCACTATAAATTCCTTGTGTCGTCTGGATTGCCTTGTTTAATTATTTGCATTGTGGCTGTGATTAGATCTTAACTAGGTTTGCTAGTTGCTGGATAGGATCCAAAGCTAAACTGTAATTACAGTAAGCTTTAGTTTGTGCACAACACTTGTGTTAGGCTCTAAGATTTAATCTTAAATATCTATAACTTTCATTCCGCAATTCACTCCAAGGGAGTTGAGTAGAAAGTCAACTTTGCTAGTGCAATTTTTGATTACTCTATTCACCCCCCCTCTAGAGTAGTATCTATCCCTTCTCTTTCAATTGGTATCAGAGGGAGGTTGACTGACTGAATAGGCTAACACCTAAGTCACAAGATCCTGATAGATACCAAAGTTTATAGATATTCACTTTCACTATCATGGCCCAGTCCAAGGATTATTCTAGCACCAGACCTCCAGCATGCAACTTAGCTAAGTTTGGCATCTGGAAGGCAAGGATCAAATTATATATGAATTCTATTGATGAAAGTATCTTTGCTTCTATTTTGTCAGGACCTCCAAGAGCACCTGCTGCTGCCACTGCCTCATCATCAACTGATATGAGTGCAGTGCCTCCTCTAGACTATAATGATGAGTACAAAAAGGCAAAGATAGCAGATGCCAAGGCAATGAACATTCTGGCTCAGACAATGTCTGATGAGGTATTCCAGAAGGTTGCTGACTGCTCCTCAGCAAAAGCTATGTGGGATACACTGAACCAGATTGTAGCTGGTTCAGCTGATGAAAGGAAGGATAGGAGGTCCAACCTTATCTCACAATATGAGAACTTCAAGAAAACTGATGCTGAATCAGTTGAAGCCATGTATACAAGGCTCAGCTCAATCATCAATGAGCTGAGGACCCTTGACAAGGACATATCATTGACAGAGGTCAATGATAAGATTCTTATATGCTTCCCTAGCACATGGGATCTGAGGATCTGGCCCATCAAGGAAGCCAGAAGTACAACATAGATCTCAACAGAAGCTCTTCTCGGCAAGCTCAAATCCTTTGAGCAAATGCTGAAGACAAGGGAAGCAGAAGCTGAAGCAAAGACTCCTACTCCAACAAGAAAAGAGCAATCTCTAGCTCTTAAGGCTGCTGATGCTTCTGAAGGCAGCCAATCCAATGAGGAGCTAATGACATTATTTGCCAAGAGATTTTTCAAGATGGGAAGAAAGGAATTCAGAAAGAAGTCTTCACGCTATGAAGACAAACCAAGGTATGATCGCACCCCCTCTAAAGAAATTATCTATTATGGTTGCAGGAAACCTGGACATATCTTACCAGATTATCTAGAGGAGAAGAACAAAGATAAGAGAAAAGAAAAGGAACAGCACAGGAAGCACTCCAAGCCATCCTCCTACAAGAACAAGAAGAAGGAGAGAGGTTTCATTGCTGAAACCTGGAGTGATTCAGATGAGGAATCTTCCTCCTCAAGCTCCAGTGAGGATGAGGAAGAGAAGAAGACAAAGGAAATTTGCCTGATGGCAATAGATGCCTGCAGCAATCACTCAGTTGCAGAGAGTTCAGATTCAGAGGAAGAAATGCCAACAGAAGATGAGGTACTATCTTCTTATAATTTCACTTCCGCAGAATTCAAATTAGAATTTAAATCTTTATGTTTAGATTTAATTAGTTCTGAAAAAGAGATTAAAGAACTTAGACATAGGCTAGCTGAATCAGAAATCATATCTATTGAAAATATTAAGTTAAAGGAAGATCTCACTAATTATAGTGAAGAAATTAAGTTTCTTAAAATTGAGTTAGCTAAATCTAAGAGGTTAGAAGAATCTCTAAATGGTAGAAGCCTTAAGTTATTAGAAATAACCAGCATGACTAACACTAGGTCAGGCAATAATAAACTAGGCTTAGGAGCTTCTCCCAGTGAACCCCCAGTTACTCTTAAAAATAATCTTTCAACTCCAGTGAACTTCGTTTCAGCTAGTGGAATGAAGAACACTGAGCAAGTAAACCAAATTAATAAAACTTTAAATAAAGCTAAGAGAGAGAAAAGAAAACAATTTTTTAAGGAAATACAAAGAGCGTCGAACGCTGCTCGACGATCGGAAGCTCAATGGTCGAACGAAGCTCGACGATCTGAGCGCCCATCGTCGAACGTCGATCGACGTTTTCAATATGATTTTCAAAATCATCATCAAACCCATAGAAACCTAAATGAAAATAGAAACCCTAGGTTTGTTGACCCATCATCTGCATGGAGAATCCCACCTAGGAGATCTCACCCATTAGGTTATCACCCTCAGCCCGCATTTTCATTTATTTCTAGCTTTTCTTATGTGAAAAACAAGGGACCCAAGGTTACCTGGGTCCACAATGTCTAAATAAATTTCTTGCAGGTGAAGGCCTATCCTATCACTCAAAATAAGTGGTATTTGGATAGTGGATGCTCCAAGCATATGACAGGAAATAAAAATCATCTGTCAAAGTTCAAAGCTAAGCTCGGCCCAAAGGTTATCTTTGGAGATTCAAGCTGTGGTCAGACAGAAGGCTATGGCAGGATCACAATTGGAGCTGTTACTTTCAAGAGAGTTGCATATGTGACTGGACTGAAGCACAATTTGATATCAGTCAGCCAGCTATGTGATACTGGTTACCAGTTTCATTTTCTAACTCTTCTTGTAATATTACTCTAAATAATAATGTTGTTTTAGTAGGCATTAGATTAGGTAATATTTATTTAGTAGATTTCAATTCAACTCATTCTGAAATTTGTTTATTTAATGAAGTAACAATTAATAATAATTCTTTGTGGCATAAGAGGCTTAGTCATGTTAAACTTAAAAATATATCTAGGTTATCTAAACACAACCTTATTAGAGGTTTACCTTCTTGCCCCTACAATAAGGAGAGCCTATGCAAGGCTTGTCAGCTAGGCAAGCAAACCAAAAACTCTTTTAAATCTGTAAATAAAAGTGATTCTCCTAGAATCCTGTATTTATTACATCTGGACCTTTTTGGCCCAATAAATGTACAGAGTTTAGGAGGGAAGTATTACACCTTAGTCATTGTAGATGACTTCTCTAGGTTCAGTTGGGTTTTCTTTTTGAGAACTAAGGCTGATAACTTCAAAGCCCTTACAGACTTTCTATTATGTGTGCAGACTGAGTACTCTACTCATGTGGCCTTGATCAGAAGTGATCATGGTACTGAGTTTGACTCTCTTCTCATGCAAGAATTCTGTGAGAGAGAACGTATCAAACATAGCTTCTCAGCTCCTAGAACTCCCCAACAAAATGGGGTAGTTGAAAGGAAAAATCGAACACTCATTGAAGCTGCTAGCACATTGTTGGCAGACGCTAATATGCCTCTTTCCTATTGGGCAGAAGCTGTTAGTACAGCCAATTATGTCTTGAATAGAAGTCTGATACACAAGCTTAAGTGTAAAACTCCTTATGAGTTGCTTAAAGGAAAGAAACCTAAAATTAATTATTTTAGAGTATTTGGTTGTGTAGTGTACATTCATAACAACAATAAAGAATACCTTAGAAAGTTTGAAGCAAAAGCTTCAATGGGAATTATGCTTGGATATTCCCAAGTAAGCAAAACTTATAGGGTTTATAACAAATCATCCTGTAAAATTGAAGAATCTGTGCATGTATCTTTTGATGAGTCCCAGATGTTTTACAAGGAGAAGGAAAATTCTCCTTCCTCCAGTTCATTGCAGGTACCTGATGCTACTCAAGAGATTCTTCAACTATCAACTCTTCAGATCACTGAATCAGACAGTGATGAAGACATTGCAGAAGCTGTTGTTATTCCACCAACAGTAGATCAAATTCCTCCTGAGGAATTAATCTCAACTGTTGCTGAAGATCACATCCCACCTGCTGATATTGTCACACTTATAGATCACCCTACATCTCAAGTGATTGGAGACATATCAGCTGGTGTTCAAACAAGACATCAGTTAAGACAGGATGTGATGCACGATTGTTTCCTCTCACAGGTTGAGCCCCTCACCTTTAAAGATGCAGAGCTAGATCCCCACTGGATCATTGCTATGCAAGAGAAACTCAATCAGTTTGAGAGATGTAAAGTTTGGACTTTGGTTCCAAGACCTAAAGGCCAACTGATCATAGGAACCAAGTGGGTGTATAGAAACAAGTTGGATGCAAATGGAATTATCGTAAGGAATAAAGCTAGGCTTGTAGCTCAGGGCTACAGACAGGAGGAAGGTATAGATTATGACCAAACCTTTGCTCCTGTTGCAAGGCTAGAAGCAATAAGGATCTTCTTGGCCTATGCAGCCTACATGAAGTTTAAAGTCTTTCAGATGGATGTCAAAAGTGCATTCCTGAATGGTGAGCTTAAGGAAGAGGTGTTTGTTAAACAACCACCAGGGTTTGTTTCTTCAACTCAGCCCTCACATGTTTTCAAGTTACAGAAAGCTCTTTATGGACTAAAGCAAGCTCCCAGAGCCTGGTATGAGACTCTAGCTAGTTTCCTGTTAGAGCACAACTTTACTAGGGGAGTAGTTGATAGAACCCTCTTCGTCAAGCACCACAAGGACACAATCCTGTTAGTTCAGGTGTATGTGGATGACATTATATTTGGTTCTACTGATCCCAAACTTTGCAAAAGGTTTTCTGACCTAATGCATTCTAAGTTTGAGATGAGTAGTATGGGTGTGCTGTCTTACTTTCTTGGTCTCCAAGTTAAGCAAGATGCTGATGGCATCTTCATCTCCCAATCCAAATATGCCAAGGAATTGGTAAAGAAATTTGGGATGGCTGATGCTTCAGCAATGCCTACACCTATGGCTACTAATGTAGTTATTGATTCTGATGATCAGGGAAAGCCTGTTGATCAAAAGAATTATAGGGCCATTGTTGGTTCCCTATTATATTTAACTGCAAGTAGGCCTGATATAATGTTTGCTACATGCCTTTGTGCTAGATTCCAGGTCAATCCCAAGGAATCTCATCTGATTCTTCTCAAGAGAATCTTGAGATACCTGAAGGGATGTCCAAATCTAGGACTTTGGTACCCAGCAGAATCAGAATTTGAGTTAATTGGATACTCTGACTTTGACTATGCTGGTTGCAGAGTTGACAGGAAGAGCACCTCAGGAACTTGTCAGTTCCTAGGAGAGAGATTGGTCTCTTGGTTCTGTAAGAAGCAGGCTTCTGTCTCAACTTCAACTGCAGAAGCTGAATATATAGCAGCTGCCAGTTGTTGTTCACAGATCCTGTGGATTCAAAACCAGCTTGTGGATTATGGTTACTCACACAAGAACACCAAAATCATGTGTGATAGTACCAGTGCTATCTCCATTGCACAAAATCCAGTGCACCACTCTAGAACGAAGCACATTGAGATTCGGCACCATTTCCTGAGAGATTGTGTGGAAAAAAACAAGATTTGTCTTGAGTTCATATCCACTGAGTTTCAGAGAGGTGATATATTCACCAAGCCCTTAGATGAACAGAAACATCTGTTCTTTTTAGTTCAACTAGGCATGATCAATGGAAGAGACTAAGTGTGACTTCTGCCTTGTTGAAACTTGTTTGAAGATATTCGAACGACGTTCGAAGATAGTCGATCGGTTCAAGCCCATCGTCGACCTATGGTTAATAAAAGCTTGTCCGTTTGAAGATCGTCGACTGGCGTTCGACCATAGTCGAACAAGTCGAGCTCATCGTCGATCCCTGGATGACGACAGCTTGTTGTTTGAGAAGCCAGAAATAGTCGAACGATTGCTCGACTACTCTGCTTCTGGACCGATCGTCGAACGACCGTTCGACCATCGTCTCCAGTATCCTTTAAATAGATCGACTATCTCCGGTCTAATATAAAGCCGATAGTCGACCTAGGTTAAAAGATCTTCGCTTTTATCGTCGACGGAGAGCGTCTTTTCGCATTCCGTCTTCCCGCTTGCTCCTCGTCTTGCGATTTTCTGCCGATTCGTATTCTCCGTCTCTCTCGCGCATTCTCCAGCATTTCAATGGCGATTTCTCCAGCGCTCCTCGCAGTAGTCAAGTTTGACGCAGGTTTCAGCGTGGATTTTGATGCATTCAGCAGCTGTGAACCAGGTATCGTGGAAATTCTCCAGCTATGCAAAGATCAAGGATTGGAAAGGCTAATGTCTACAAGGATCAAGTTAAATATCCCAGAGATAAAGGAATGGGCATTTACTTCATCGTCTACTGAAGATTCAATGACAGGATCTATTGGCGGAGAAGAGGTAATCTTGACTCCCGCCGTTTTGACTGATGTTTTTGGATTAATTAATGGCGAAGAAGAATATGAGCAAGATGCTCCTGAATTCGGAAGAATGTTGTTAGAGCTGGGACATGCCGAAGGCATTCCCTCCAAGCTCCTCAAGGTGAATTTTCCTTTTAAGATAAAATTTCTTGCTGAGTTAGTCGGAAAAGTGCTGCTGGGAAAGCACTCCGCCCATGATAACATTACTAGACAACAATTTGCACTGATGTGTGCAATTGTAAATCAGAAAAGGATTAATTGGGCAGGGGTTATGTTCGATTTGATAAGGAAGAAGAACAGTAAGAAGGAAGTTACCCTAGGAAGGGTTATTAGGATTTTTCTGAAGGAAAGATATCCCCAGCTGCTGATTTCAGCTGCTACAACCATTAATGCCAGTAAGAAGATGGATCCCAACTTGTTCTCAAAGTGGAAGAGGACATTCGTGAAGCCTGCTCCTGCAGGGGTTGCTCCAGCTGCATCTAAGAGCACAAGGACTGACTCTGTCGCTCCCCACCCTCAAGAAGTTGGCTCAGCTCCTCTATCTATTCCTTCATCTTCTTCTGCTCTGCTGTCTATTTCAGTTGAAGTTCCATCAACTTCAGTTGAAGTACGATATTTTGCCTCTCCTGTTCATGATTCAACAACAGTTGAAATTCCATCTTCTCCTCCAGCATCTCCTATCCCTCTTCATCTTGCTAGGATATCTCATCCTAGTTTTGATTTATTAGCTTCTGTACCTTCTACCCCTATTCGTTCTCCAGTTCAATCTTCAGATCATATTGATCTTCCTTCTTCCACCCATCTATCTCCAGTTAACTCTCCAGTTAACTCTCCAATTCAATCTCCAGTTCGTTCTCCAGTTCATCAGGAATACATTCCTCCTGCTGATCTTCCATCCACTGCAGTTCCCCCACCATCTTTTGAGATAACTCCTGCATTCATCTCCAGCATCTTGGAGTTAATTACCCCTTCAATCAAAATCATGATTGAAGAGGCAATTGCTCCACTTGCTTCCTCCATTGCTTCTTTGACTGATGCCATCAAAATTCTCTCTAACTCTGTTGAGCCCTCTTCATCCAGGGGCCTGGTTTCAGTTCCCACTGAAATCAGGCAGGGGGAGATGTTCAATGAAGATGTCTCTGAGCAGCTCCCAGCCTACCTTCTAGCAGTTCCTCCAGCTATAACAGAATCAGTATTAGCAGTTATAGCTCCAGTGATAACAGTTTCAGAAGAGATAGTTCCAGTTCAAGAAGAAGTAGCTCCTCTACTGTCTGAAAAAGAAATTTCTGATGCTATATTGGAATCAGAATTTGTTGTCAAAGTAGTTTTAGAAGAAGCTTCTACTCCTTTTGTTGCTCAATTCCTAGAAGGAGTAATTACTGCCTATCTAGATGAATCTTGGGAGATAGTAAAGTTTGAAGGTAATTCACTCATTCGTTTTATTGACGAGTCAACTGACTTGCTAGTTTGTGAATACCTAGAAGGAATGTTTTTAGCTTATATAGCAGATCTGTGTTCATGAATCTACAGATAAAGTTCAAGAAGAACTAGTTACTTCAGAGCCTGCTGAATCTGCTCCACTAGTTCCAGATGTCTTAGAGACAGTGCCTGAACATGCTTCAATTGCTCCAGCTAATCATCTGCCTGATGCTCAAGACACTGAGTCTGTTCTACCAGCTCAGTCAGATATGCAAGAAGATCCTGAATTAGATTCTTTTTTAGCTGATATAGAAGATGTTTCTGAAAGCCAAGTTGAAAATAAAGATAACACCCCAAAACTGAGTTTGGAAGAAGAGAAAGCAAAAGCTGCTTGGCAACAAAGAGTAAAGGCTGATTTGGAAGAGAAAGAAAAAGCTTTGCAAGCTGAAAAATCTACTGTTTGGGATGATTCACCAGGACCAAATCTAGACCTCCTTCTGGCACAGGATGCCATGGAAGAAGAGAAAGAGAAAGCTGCCCTGAAAGAAAAGGAAAAGGCTGTATCAGAAGCCTATGATCCATATGATCATCCTCCCTCATCTCATTCTGAGGATGAAGATGATTCAGATCTGTCTGAGGATTCTAAGAAAAAGAAAGCTGCAAAGAGGAAAAGAAAAGCTGTGGCTCCTCCTCCTCCCAATCCCGATCATGACACTCCTTACTACATTCTGAAAGGGATTGATCCTAAATCCAAAGAGTTCCAGCACTGGATATGGTTCTCTAAGAACCAGCAAAAGGAAAGAAAGAAATCAAAGAGGTATGATAGTCCTGCTCCCAGATGGACTCCCAGAGGTCCTCCTCCTCCACCTCCCGGTGCAGGAGCCTCAGGAAATCTATCTTCTAAATCTGCCTCTAAATCTGAAAGATCAAATCCAACCCAGCCTGCTCAATGGAGAAGTTCTCAAAGTTTTCAAGGAAAAAGCCAATCTGGCTATCAAAGATCTGATACAGTGAGAAAACAAGTTAAGGAGGTAGCTTATCAAAGACCAACCTTTTCCCCTCCTCCTTCTCCAAAGAAAAAGGTTCCATCTCCAAAGCCAGTGCATTCTGAGAAAGTTGTTCCAAAAGGTAAGTAGTTTATTTTGTTTAGAAATTCTAGCAAGAACTTTGCTAAGTCTGCTCCCCTGTCTTATCTAGTTAATCAAGATAAAGAACCAGATGATACTCCTTCTGAGACTGTTTATGAAAGTCCTGAGCTTGATCCTAACTTTAGGATGGCTCGTTTTCTCGAATTGGTTGGAGCAGCACAAATCAGGAAAGCTAAAGAAGAAGGACATGACACTGCCGGATTGACTACAATGTCTACATTCAGAAAGAAGGAGTTCGAAAAGTTCCAGGTCAGACCTGAGATATTTGATCCTTCAAAATATATGGAAAAGCATCCAGAAGCAGTCGTTCCAAGGGCTTCAGAACTAAAGATTATTGGTGTACAAGATCTGAAAATGTCTAAGAAAGAAGTCATAGATCCCTTGAGGAAAGTATCTTTTGTTCCTAGCTCTTCTAATCCCAAACCTGATTCTGTAGATCCTTAATTTTTGATTGACTGTTATATATCTGACTGATTGTTAATTGCTAGTTAATTGTTTAACTATTTTCTGTATTGATTTTATTGTTCTATAGCTAGCTCTGTGTTTTAGTTTTTGAGAGACTTAACTCAAATAGGGGGAGATTGTTGGTACCCTAGTTTGATTTGAGTTTAGTCTTGTATTCTTAGTCTCTTGACCCATGATTTATCTATGGTCAAAGGTTAGTTGATAGGTTAGATTTTCTAGTTGTGTAGAATTGCTTTTCCAAATGAATATTTGGTTAAGTAGTTTTTCGTTCGACCATAGTCGAACGTCGCTCGACTATCGTCTATCGGCTGATCGACGATCGTCTATCAGTTGGTCGACGTTCTGTCTGCGTTGATAGTTCGACTATCTGTTGATAGGTCGACTATCTGCTTGCTTTGGTAGTTCGACTATCTGTCCTGATAGCTCAACTATCTGATAGGTCGACTATCTGCTTGATAGGTCGACTATCTGTTTTTGTTTGATAGGTCGACTATCTGTTGATAGGTCGACTATCTGTTTTCTGTGATAGGTCGACTATCTGCTTGATAGGTCGACTATCTGCTTTTGTTTGGTAGTTCGACTATCTGTCCGGATAGATCGATTATCTGATAGCTCGACTATCTGTTCTGATAGGTCGACTATCTGCCGAGGTAGTTCAACTATCTTCCTTGATAGTTCGACTATCTGGATCGTTCGACTATCTGCCCGATAGGTCGACGATCTCCGTGCGCCGGTCGACGATCTCCGAAGGTCGTTCGACGTTTTGCTGTATGCTCTTTTTTAGTTTGTCGTCTTCTGTGATGTGACTAATTTCATATTTATTTTGACATATTTTATGAAAGATTATCTGAATAATTTGTGACATTATTTCCATGCAATATCAGTTCTATTCTATATGCATAAGCTAATCTTTTCTGACAAAGTTGTTTGTCTTGTAGCTAAGATATGATATCTGTCAGACTGTCTTTTATAGCTGTTAGACTCAAAAAGTCTTCCTGGCCGTAAAGAGATCTTTTTGATGTGACTTTATCTTATATTATTTCATCAGAAGTATTTGTAGCTTCTTAGAAAGCTTTATCCTTTTATAGGATATTTGCCTGCTGTAGTTTGTTTTTGCTTTATGTTTTTTGCAGCCCAGCTTGCAGAGTTCAGAAAAAGACAAGATTCAAACTCAATTAGAGCCGTTGCTGCTGCTGATATATAAAGACTTCTTTGAAGAAGAAATCAACTAGTACTCGGAGAAAAATATTCATTCAACAAGCTTACAGCAAGAACAAGTTTAACTGCTCTCAGCAATCTTCACTTAACTGAGAAGTTGTTAGCTCTTCTGCTCTTCTTCAACCTGAGTTCTCCTGTTCCAGGAAGTTCTGACTCAGAGTTCTTTTGAAGAAGAAGAAGAAGAAGATAGCTGCTAGAAGATTTTAATTTCTTCAAACTATATCTTCTTATAGTTCTTCCTTCAGTACTTACTAAAGTGTTTCTGCACTGAAGCAAGACTTCACCTGGATGTTCTTTGAGCCAGGGGGAGCCTTGATTCTTTTAGAGCTTTCTAGCTCAGTGCAAGTTATTGTGTTTCTCTAATCTATTGTAAAATAGAGAAGACACCTTAACCCCTTTCCCCCTCCTGTACAGGGTTATTACTCCCTTCAAAAGTATCCCTTGGTGGCAGGGCACCTGATCAAAAACCTGTGTTTGGTTTTTAGACACCTGATCAAAAGTCTAAAGGGTTTCTTGATCTACCCGAAGCAGATCTTGTTGGTGGCAGGGCACCTGATCAAAAACCTGAGTGGATTCCTACCTTGTTGGTAGAAGAGTGGACGTACCCAAGTTGTTTGGGGAACCACTATAAATTCCTTGTGTCGTCTGGATTGCCTTGTTTAATTATTTGCATTGTGGCTGTGATTAGATCTTAACTAGGTTTGCTAGTTGCTGGATAGGATCCAAAGCTAAACTGTAATTACAGTAAGCTTTAGTTTGTGCACAATACTTGTGTTAGGCTCTAAGGTTTAATCTTAAATATCTATAACTTTCATTCCGCAATTCACTCCAAGGGAGTTGAGTAGAAAGTCAACTTTGCTAGTGCAATTTTTGATTACTCTATTCACCCCCCTCTAGAGTAGTATCTATCCCTTCTCTTTCAGTGAGGAAGGAGATGTCCTGATTCATACCAACAGATCCCAGAGCTCAGTTATTATTGAAGAAATACTTCCCTGGACAGCTCCAATAGTACCTCCTCCTCCAACTCCTCAAGCCGAAGTACATACTGCAGATACCATTCTTGGTAAGGTTGAATTCATGCTAAAACCACAGAGAGAGTATTTTGATCAATCTCTCAAGGTTGTCACAGATAATGTCACTACTCTCGAGAAAGAAATGAGCAGAGGATTTGCTGAGATTTAGCACAACACTGATGAGCTCAAACACCTGTTCCAAATAGGTGGGAAAGCCCTAGACCACACCATTACCAGCATTGGTAAGGTAATGGACCAATCAGTAACTCTAGCAAATAATCAGATTGAATTGGAAAAGAAAGCTCAAGAGCATAACTTCAAAACCTGTGAAGAAGTAGGAAAGTTCAAAGAGGAAGACATCTTCACACTATCTATAGAAGTCAAAAAGGGGGAGAATTTAGTCAAGGAATATCTAAAAAAATCTGATAATAACATGAAGACTCTTTGGGAAGCAAAATTGAAAGATATGAATGCAACAGTACATGCCCATATTCATGAGGTGAAACTTCATACATATGATACAGTAGTTTGGATGCACAACCAAATTTTCCCTGAATTTCAAATAGATCCAAATGCTGCTCCTCCTCCTCATCTCAATCCTATTGCTCAGCAACCTTTTGCCCAGATGCCCTCATTCTCTCCAAGACCTGAAAACTTCGAAGCCCCTACTGCAGAATATTCTTAAGTTTGGTCAGATCAAGAAATGCCTCAGATTCCTCCTCCAGAAATTCCAGCTCATAAGAAAAGAAAGTATGGTGATGGTGCTTCTGCAAGCAGATTCATACCTATGCAAGAACATGCTGTAAGAGAATTTGCTGAAATATGGAGCCCGACCTCAAAGTATCTAATTCTTGATACTCTAAAACTTGTTATTGATTTTAATGAAAATAGAAATGATCATCAAAGCTCCCATGAATAGGACTTGTATGAGAAATCTATTACCAAGAGGAGATTATATGACATAGATTATGGAAAGAACAACCTCAAAGCTCCTCCAAAATCTGCCAAGTATTATCCTAAACCTTACAGTTATCAGAAGAGGCAGCTAGAGAAGAAAGAGAGGTAGCAAAATCAGCAGAGCAAGTAGAATCATTTATGATTATGACCGTTAGGCAAGTCCTATAAAAGGTCTTATCAAAATCCACTAACCCTAACAACAAGAAATCAAGTTTTTTGAATTGTACTATTCATTTTAAATTGGGAAGGCCGCCGTTGTTCATCGTCATTCTCGCCGATCGTTCTTCTCCGATCCAAGTGATTCAGAACAAGAAGGCATCAATAGATCAAGGCGTTCAACTTCTACATATCTATTTCTTGATCGTGCTGATCCTAAGTTTTCAGATCCAGAGATTTCGCCGCAGTCTTCTTCGATTCATTTTTTCTGACAGAGCTTCAAGTTTTAAGAAGGAAGAAAGGCTAAAGACTCAGGATCTGGAATAATTTTTGTTTGTATATTTTTCTGTACAACATTTTAATCTTGTAAGAGATTCTTCTCCGAGTTATAGGAGCTTTGTTCTCCGAGATTTTGTAGGAGCGTTTTGACTCCTAGTTGTAGGGGCGTTGCTCCGAATTGTAGGATTGGTTTTAAATCTGAGATAATAGTGAAATAGCCGAGTCTAGAGTGGTGCTAGATCAGTGAGGTGGAGAATGGACGTACTCAAGGTTGGGGAACCACTATAAATCTTGTGTCTTCTGTGGCTTGTTTGTTTATTTTTTTGCGCTCCGTTCATTCAAGTTTTTATTCCGCAAAAGACACAGACCTAACCTATTCACCCTCCCTCTAGGTGATTTAGGTAGACAACTAAAAACATCAATAAGCTTCTCAAGTTCGATCAAGTCATGTTTAAGAGGCACAACTAAACTTAATATTGAACCTTAATAATTGGTGAAATTCAAAAGAAGCTTTCTAAGAACGAAATTGGAGCTAAATATTTCTCCTATGAACGGAGATGGAACTGAGCATTACTCTTATGAACGGAGATGGAACTGAACATTCCTCATATGAATAGAGATGGAACAGAACATTTCTCCTATGAACGAAGATGGACTTCAAGGTGAAAAACTTGTAAAACAAGGTTTTATCGATGGTCAAGATCTTGTGTTTAAACTGCAGACAAGACGAATACACGGTGGAATCCGAGGTCCTCGTCCTAAAAAAGTACCACGAGCTCTTTCCCCAGGTATGTTACACATACCCCCTACTCTAAGCAAATTTTCGGGGACGAAAATCCACTTATTTTATTGGATTGTAACATCTCGACTTTTATTGGGCCACTAGAACCTCGTGGACCCAATAAAAGTGACTTGAACCCTTATCCAAAACCCATAAGGGGTAGGAGATAACCCTATTTGAGGATATTGAGCTAGAGAACTCTGATTTGTGTTCTGTCAGTTCTTATGGCCTGGTATAGTAAATACGAGTGTGTTGGAACTTGTTTTGTTGAAATCTGAAGTTTTACGGTTAATACGGTCATTCCTCGTAGAACGTCACGATTACGAAAAATTTGAATATTGAGCTAGAGAATTTTGATTTGAGTTCTATCAGTTCCTATGACCTCGAATAGTCAATACGAGTGTGTTGAAGCTTATTTTGTTGAAATCTGAGGTCATATGATGAATATGAATGTTCCTCATAAAACGCCATGATAATAAGAAATTTGAATATTAAGCTAGAGAAATCTAATTTGGGTTTTGTCAGTTCCTATGGTCTCGTATACCCAATACGAGTACGATGGAACTCGTTGTGTCACAATCCAAATTCATATGGTGAATATGAATACTTTGAGTTTCGTAGCGTGGCGCAGCGCGCAATTTTCAAATATTAAAGCAAAAAAACTTTGAATTGACCCCGGTCAACGACATTAGATTTGTATGGTCAATACGAAGTCAACAGAGTTCATCCTAGTCAATTTCAATAACGATTGGTTGATAACTTCTCAAAAGGAAGTTATCTAACTCGTTCCTACAACAAATAATCATTAAACCAGCATGTATTGTAAGATCTCTCCAAATGTTTTGTGTATTTTCTTCATCGCTATGAACTAAATTTCTTAAATCTTGTATTGTGAGAGCACTTGATTTTGTGTGATGAATATTATCTAATTTTCTCTTTGTGTAGTTTGGTGAATGTCCTTTATCGAATTCATGATCTTTATTTTGAAACTTTTGACCAAGGTTTCGCTTTTTTACTGCGCTCTATAAATCGAGAGAGGAGTTGTGCAAGTGCTTCATAATTTCAGTATAACATTTGAAGGGAGAAAGAGATTTTCTTTTGATCTTAGCAACTTTGGTTTTTGTTCTTTAAACAGTTCTTATTTTACCCAAGGGGAAATAGAGGACTAGGGATTTCCGATGTTGAGATATACGGATCTCTATTTAAAAATCATTGCAAGGCAATTCACTACGTATTCTCACAACGTTACATTCACATATTCATTGCACTAGACTTAGAAAATCACGATATAAGATTATTTCTCATAACTAATAAGAAAGTATTTTGCAAGGATCTCTAGTTTATTTCATTTAGGGGTTTTCATCAATATTTTTTATTATTTTAAAAAACCATAATTTCGATTTACATGTATTTACAGAAAAAGGCACAACTGGTATTTGCAAGCACTGAATTCAATACGTCTCAGTGGGAACGATCTTAACTCACTTATTATTACTTGACCCGACACGTGGACTTACATTTAAAATACATAACTGTTTTTGGGTGTATCATGTTTTTGGCGCCGTTGTCGGGGAGGTGTAAATAATTTAGTGTTTCTTTCTTGCAATATTAGTAAAATCTAAGTATTTATAGTTAAAGTTTTAATTTTTGTTGTGTTTTCTTTTTGCTTTGGATGTTTTTGTTATCTATTATTTTGTTAGTACATGTCCCGATATCGATCATTAGAATTATTGCCTTTAAATTTTGAAATCAAATAGACGTATAGACAAAATAGAAAAGCATTTCATTTAGAATAAAGTGACTCTTCAACCATGAATCCAAATAATCACAATGTTATCAATGGAAATCATTATGAGGGTTAGGACAAGAGGGTCAGGTTGATCAGAATGATCAACCCGCTGAGATTAGGATAACCTGTCGAGAATATAATATGCCTTATAAGGGAGGACTGCACTATAACATCATTAAGCCCTCCATTGAAGCAAATAATTTCAAGATTGATTCCATGACTAAGAATCTAGTTCAACAAAAACAATTCAGTGGACTTAGTTATGAGGACACAAATTCCCACTTACGGACTTTCATAGATGTGTGCGACACGTTCAATATTAATGGTACATCAGATGAGCCATAAGACTTCGCCTATTCCCATTCTCTCTAGAAGGAAGAGCGAAAGAGTGGCTTGATTCCCAACATGGCCTCGCCACCAGGCTACAAGTGGTAGAGAAATTTTTAGCCAAATATTTTCCGTCTTCCAAAACCACTAAATTAATGTGAGATATAACAAACTTTACACAAGGGAATGGGGAAACGCTTTATGAAATGTGGGAACGGTTTAAGTAACTCTTATTGAAGTGCCCTCACCACGGTTTAGCGATTCATCAAAAAGTGTGGACCTTCTATAATTGTCTCCATACATCTACTATGATTCAAGTAGATGGAGCTACAGGAGGATCTCTTATGAACAAGTACTCCAAGGATGCATATGATAATCTCGAAAGATTTATCTTTTAATAATTATTAGTATTTCGATCGACAATGCCCTTTTTCTTCCACAGGTGGAATATATCAAGTAGATCAATTGTCCTCTTTTGCCGCGCAAATGACTGCACAATTCAATTCCATATACAAGAGATTAGACGCCCCGACTTTAAATCAAGCTCAAATGAATCCACGAGTTAATAGTATAGCAACCCCTCATACTCCTGTGAACCATTAACTCACGGTCAAACAACTTATCGGTCATAACAAAGAGATTAGCTATATAGGTGGGCAACCTAGGCATAATAATAATATGTTCTCAAATTATTACAATCCGAAACTACGTAATCATCTTAACTTCTCTTGGAATAATAATACAGGAATGACACACCCACCCGGATTCAACTCAAATCCATATCCACCCCACAAAAATAACTATAATCAACAAGGATCTACCTGGAAATTATTTGATGAGATACTTATCGAATCAATGCAAAAAATTGACGCTCATATTTCAAGCTTAGAGGGTTCATTATGGGTAATTGAATCCTAATTGGAACAAATTGCCAATGCCTTGAGCCTTAGACCACAAGAGTCAATCCCAACGGATACCACCCAAATTCCGAAGGGAGATAACTAACATTGCAAAGCGGTCACTTTGCGAAGTGGAAAGGAGTTAGTAAGTAGGCCTATAAATAAACAAGATAGGAAGGATACTGAAGAAAAAGAATGGGAGTATGTTAATACTTGTGACCCTATTGAGGGGTTAAAACAAAATGATAACTGTAACGAAGGAGTAGAAGTGTTAAGAGAGAAGAAGAAATAACAAATCGTTGAAAATATAAAGAAGAAATACAATGTGATAGTATATCCACCGCCACCGTTTCCTCAACGGTTAAAGAAGAGTAAGCTCAATCAACAATTCCAAAAATTTATAGAAATATTTAAGAAGCTACATATCAACATCTCTTTTGTTGAAGCGTTAGAACAAATGCTGAGCTATATGAAATTCATGAAAGATATCTTATCTAAAAAGAGGAAATTTGGAACAAATGAGACGGTAGCACTCACTCAGGAGTGTAACGCTATACTTCAGAAAAGACTTCCACCCAAATTGAAAGACCCGGGGAGCTTCACCATACCGTGCTCTACAGGGTATCAATTCAAGGGTAAGGCATTATGTGATCTAGGGGCAAGCATTAAATTAATGCCGCTATCGATATATAAAAAGTTAGGTTTGTGAGAGATCTCTTAAACTTCCATAACTTTGCAATTGGCCGATAGGACCCTTGCATTTCCAAAAAGGATATTTGAAGACGTTTTAGTTAATGTAGATAAGTTTATTTTTCCGGCGGACATTGTTGTTCTAGATATGAAGGAGGATAAAGAAGTAGCCATTATTATAGGGAGACCATTCCTAGCCATGGGTAGGATGTTGATAGATGTTCAGAAGAGAGAACTAACCATGAGAGTAAATGACGAGCATATTACATTTAATGTACTCAAGGCACTGAAATTTCCCCACCGAGAGGAAGAAAATATGGAAGTGGTCAATCATATATCTATATGTGATTATGAGACGAGTGTTATATTTGAAGAGCAAGATTTTTTTATTAACTCGTTTATTGACTCAGGACGACTTATCTGATGAGGAGAATGAAATTCAGGATTGCTTACAAGTCTTCGAGAAGCCAACTATTTGGTTCCGTAAACCGGAACCACTAGAGATGCCCGAGAAATTCTTGACGGTAAAACCTTATATCGTTGATCCACCATTGTTAGAGTTGAAATCTCTTCCCGATCATCACACGTACGTTTATCTAGGAGAAAATGACACTTTATCAGTAATTGCCGATTCAAAATTGCATCCGGAACAACAACAAAAGCTAATAGAATTATTAAAACAATATAAGTTGGCATTTGGATGGACCATAGCGGATATCCGAGGGATAAACCCTTCATTATGTATGCATAAGATCCTCTTGGAGGAATCTTCTAAGGGATCCATAGAGCCCCAACGTTATTTAAGTCCACCAATGAATGAAGTGGTTAAGAAAGAAATTATAAAATGGTTAGATATATGGATCATTTACCCTATCTCAGATAGCTCGTGGTTTTCACCAGTGCAATGTGTCCCCAAGAAAGTAGGGATGACGATAATAAGGAATGAGAAGGATGAGTTAGTTTCCACGAGAATGATTACTGGGTGGCATATCTGTATGGACTACAGGGAGTTAAATAAAGTCACAAAAAAGGATCATTTCCCTCTACCCTTCCTTGATCAAGTCTTAGATAAATTTGTAGAGAATTATTTTTTCTATTTTCTAGATAGATATTTAGGCTATAGTCAAATCACTGTAGATCCTGAAGACTAGGAAAAAATTACATTCACTTGTCCTTATGAGACTTTCGCATTTAGACAAATGCCCTTTGGTTTATGAATGCACCTGCTACTTTTCAGTGTTGCAAGATTACTATTTTCTCTGACATTATGGACCATGACATTGAGATTTTCATGGATGATTTCTCTATCTTCGATAAATCCTTTGAAGCTTGCTTATTTTGTTTAGAAAAGGTGAAGCTGCATTGCGTTGAGACAAACCTTATCTTGAATTGGGAGAAATGTCACTTCATGGTGAGTGAGAGAATAGTACTTGGTCACCATGTGTCTAGAAATGAGTTAGGAGTGGATAAATCGAAACTAGATATGATCGAAAAGCTACCACCACTCAAAATGTGAAGATGTTGCGAAGCTTCTTAGGACAAGTTAGCTTTTATCGAAGATTTATTCAAGACTTTGCGAAAATAGCAAAACCATTGAGTGGATTGTTGGAAAAAGACGTAAAGTTCTGTTTTAGTGATGAGTGCTTAAAAGCTTTTGACGAACTCAAAAATCATTTGACCACTGCACCTATTGTAGTGACTCCTGAGTGGGAAGAACCATTTGTCTTAATGTGTGATGCAAGCGATTATGCTGTGGGAGTTGTCTTAGGGCAAGTACGGGGGAAAGTTTTTTATACGATTGCCTATGCAAGTAAAACATTGATCGATGCTCAAGTCAACTACACCACAATTGAGAAAGAATTACTAGCGGTTGTGTTCGCCTTTGAAAAGTTTAGATATTATCTCGTATATACAAAAAGTATTGTTTACAAAGATCATGTTATGATCTGTTATCTTATGGAGAAGAAGGACGCAAAGCCACGAATGATTTGATGGGTTCTTCTCTTGTAAGAATTCGAAGTAGAGATTAAGGATATGAAAGGTGCGGAAAACCCAGTGGCTGATCATTTATCTAGGATCGAGTATTCTCATCCATCCTGTAATTCTTAAATCAACGAGAGATTTCCAGATGAGAGAGTTCTAGCTATTTCCGGAATTATGACACCTTGGTACACAGACTTTGTGAATTACATAGTCAACAATATAATGCCCTCTGAATTATCATATCAATAAAGAAAAAAATTTGTACACCAGGTGCATTCATATCTGTGGGATGAGCCATATTTGTTTAAGATTGGAGACGATGGAGTGGTGATATGATGTGTGGCCGAAGGGGAAATGAAATCAATATTAGAAAAGTGGCATAACTCACCTTACGGAGGCCATTTCATGAGCACTAGGACAACAATGAAAGTGTTGGAGGCCAAGTTCTTTTGGCCTAATCTGTTTTGAGATTCCAGTATATTTATGAAACAGTACGATAGATGTCAACGCGATAGGAACATACAGAAAAGTGATGCAATGCCCATGAACATAATGTTATAAGTTGAATTATTTTATGTTTGGGGTATTGATTTTATGGGCCCATTCGTGAAGTCACATGAGAATTTATATATACTATTGGCCGTTGAGGTTTCTAAGTGGGTAGAAGCTGTCGCAACAATTAAAAACGATGTTAAGGTAGTCCTGAATTTTCTAAGAAATTACATATTCAAACGATTTGGGGTACCAAAAGCAATTATTAGCGATGGAGGGAGTCATTTCTGCAATGCCCAGTTCGCTTCACTGCTAAGAAAATATGAGGTGACACATAAGGTTGCACTACCTTATCACCCCTAAACAAATGAGCTAGCAGAGTTATCGAATAGAGAAATTAAAAAATTCTAGAAAAGACAGATAGCATTAATCGTAGAGATTGGTCTCAGAAACTTAACGACCTACGCACTACGTTCAAAATTCCACTTCGTTTGACCCCATACAGGCTAGTCTATGGAAAGTCATGTCACCTACCTCTAGAGCTTGAGCACCGTGCATATTGGGTGATAAAGAAATTCAATTATGACTTTCAAGACTCGAAGAAAAAGAGATGGTTGTAATTAAATGAATTAGAGGAGATTAGGATGCGAGCCTATGAGAATGCAAAATTTTATAAGGAGCGGACCAAGAAGTGGCATGACCGGCGTCTGAAAGAAAAAAGTTTGAGCCGGGACAATTAGTTCTATTATTTAATTCTCGCCTAAAACTATTTCCCGGAAAGCTTAAATCGCATTGGTCGGGTCCGTGCAAAATCAAAGTGGCGCATCCATACAGTGCGGTGACTATTTTAAATGAACATGATGGAACAGAATTTAAAGTTAATGGAGAAAGACTGAAGTTGTATTTGAGAGACGATGATGATCGAGCGGTGTCGAGCATAACACTTTTGTAGTTAAGTGACATCCTTTTAGGAAGGTAAATTAGACGCTTATTGGGAGGCAACCCATCATTTTATTTATATATTTATATTAATAATAAGATAAAAATAAATTTAATTAAGTAATTTGTTAGTTGAGTATTTTTCGAGTAGTTGTAATCTGGAGGAGACCACGTGTGAAGGAGATTTATTAATATAATCTCGGTTGTTGCAACCTAACAAAAAAGAGGTCTTAACTTTATTTTTTTGGTTGGACAAGAATAAAAGCGCGCTGAGAAAAATCACTAGGCCCTGTTCAGCTGAGCCGACACAGTTTTTGGGCCAGTTTTGAGATTGTTGCAACACAGAAAATTGGCGGTTGCAACCTTTTTTATTTCTGTCTAATGCTCAACTGAAATGGCGCTGTTTTTGATCAAAGTTTTGGTTGTTGCAACCCAAAAAAGGGGCTACAACCTTTTTATTTCTGCCTTCTCTCAAGGAAATGCGATGTAGGTTCTATTTGTTTGGGCGTTTTGATACTCCGTTTTGGGCAAACGCCGCCGGAAGGAGGGTAAACAAATGAACCTCCGTCGGCGTTTGCTCCGTTTCCACCCGCCCGTCTTGAGAAACGCCACAAAAAGCTCCGTTTGGAGCAGTCACCTCCCCCCTCCGATTCGAACACTCCGTTTCCACCCGCCGGATCAATCCGCCACCGCCGAACCAAATGAAGCCGTAATAATTTGATCAGTCGGTTCAACAGAACCGGCGCGTGGAATTCTCTCAGGCCAGTTTAAGCATATTAAATGCGCGTTCTACCAGTTAATCCGAACCAGATTTGTATTAATACATCGCCAAAATAATTGATTCACTTTAATTCTCCCTCGTAATCACTCCAATTAACCCGCCATTCCATTACTCCCTTTTACCCCATCCCGACTCAAATCCCACAACATTCCAGTAGGTGATTTAGGTTACGGGAAGCGAGCTTTTTTGTGTCGACAAGGAGGCGACCGGCGAATGGAAAGGCCGGCAATTTCGCCTCCAGAGATCTGCATCAACTGGGCATCGACGGGTAGAAGAACCTCCCGAGGGCAGGGGCGACTTAGCGGGAGAGAACGAGAGATAGGGCGATTGATGAGCGGTGGTGCTAAGGATCCGCGGCGTTGGGAAAGCTCATCCTCAAAGGGCTCCAGTGATCTGCTCCGACGAAAGAAGGCGACTAGGGCACCTGCAGTTTTCCGGGAGTTGCAAATTTCTGGAGGTAATTTTTATTTCCTCATCTCTAAATTAGAAAACCTGTGATGTGTGCCACCCCCTCTTAGTGTCGGTCTCTTTCTCGTGAAGAGGGCCAAGTTCTTGGATGAGCAGGCCCGCCATCGTTTTGAAGCTATCCAATCCGTCCCTTTCATTTTTGAGCGGGGTTTCAAAATGGAGAGGCGCGCCTGGAGTATTTCATACGCTGACCAGATCATGGCCATGAGGTGGGAAGCACGGTGTCACCCACGAGCTGAATCCGTCTCTCCTTGAGCGGGGTTTCCTAGTTTTGTAGCATACCCGAACCTGAATGGTCACGAAAGTCTAAGAAGGCGTTGAGATCGATTTCTCTAACGAGGGAAGCCAAAGTGCGGCTCCTCTTCACCAACGCAAGCATTATTCCCACGCGACATTCAAACAATATCACTCTTGACAGGATCACTCTCATCTATTGCCTCCTGAAGGGAATTAGATTCAATGTGGGAAAGATTATTGATGAGCACATCAAACTGAAAGTAAAAGTTATGTCGAATGGCTGGCGTGGAGCAAGATGAAGGAGATTAGGTAACCCAGGTGGGACGTCATATTAACGAGACAGTGGTGGAAGTGAATATTAAGGCGGTTGCAGAGTCTGTGGAGAAGTGGAAGAGGCAGGCGGGGTTGATGTGGAAGGAGGATGATCATTCTACAAAGCCATCAGTGGCCGACCCTATGGACATCAACATTGGATAGTCTAAGGATGGGGGTAACCTCGACCTGATTATGGAGAACATAGAGTATTTGAAGTTTTACCAGAGGTGTCAGCACCTCTACTTTGAAGCTCGATTCGAGGCGCTACATAAGAGTCTAGAAAAGTTTTTGCTCAAGGCCAAGATCCCAATCAAAAAGTCGTCCTAGCATCTCTAGTCCCAGTTTGATAAGGAGGGATACCTGCTAGATAGAGACTGGTCGAGAGTCGATTCCGTTGAGTTGGTTAAGAAACAGGGTCAAGATAGCGACGAAGAGGATGACGAGGTCGAGGGGGCTGCTGAAGGTGATGACGAATAACACTGTTCTCCTTTCATTTCTATTTTGTGTTTGATTATTGTTGGGACTAACTGGTGGTGATAGGTTTACTTTGTGGGGGGGGGGGACATTATATTTTGTGATATGTTACATATGGTGATAGTCTGTTACGATGCTCGAGAACTTCTTGATTATTTCTTTTATCATGGTGTTACATTGCGCGCTCATGGTTTCATCTCACGTATATCTTTCCCCGTTATGATCATTACTTTGAATGAAATTCTGATCTACTGTAGTTGATTAAGACTCAAATGATAAGTTGCAATTAATGTGTCAACCCGTTTATGATGGTGAGACTTTACGCTTATTATGTGTTGATTGCTGGATATGATGTGTTAATGGTGCATTATTTTTATTATACTTGGTGATATGCTCCTATGATATAATGATGCTCTGGATGTTGATTATTGCGAGGCACTCCTATTTTGTCTACCTTCATGCTAACATGAATCTGAAATTGTTGTTCTAATATGCTTGGTGTGTCAAGTTATAGTGTAGCATGATATTTTGAGTTGTGATGTTTAGCTTATGATTTCTACAGTGATGTAGACTAAATAATCTGGAGTATTATTAGGATGAAAAAATGATAGTGTCTTGCCCTACTTGATCCTGATATGCTTCTGTCACTTTTGATGGTTTTTGACGATACACATAGAATTGGACAAAACTCTATTTTATGCTTTAACCTTTGTATATATCCAAGATTTGAGTTTTGCAGGCTATAACACATGGCTAGGATTGATGAAGATCATTCCATAACAGAGTAAATTGAGTACATCATCGAGTAAATGAACAACTATGTGGACACCCAAATTTCATGGGAGTATTTAAATTTCAAGTCTCGTTTTGTCCTCATCTCTATGTGTTGATTAGTAAAAATATTTTTAAAGAACTTTCATGAGTATCGAAGTATCTTTGCAGGGACTAGCAAATGACAAAAATGCAGAGGTGGGGGTGGTATAACCCCCCACTAAATGGGTGATGAGTGAACTTTTTTAACAACGGTGGTTGATCCTACTTCTCGATATAATTAACGAATAAGTTATTCAATACTATTTGATGATTACCGTTTGTAGGATAGTCATTCTTAATGGTTTATATTTTCGATTTGAAGTTAGTAAAATGGGTAAAAGCTCTTTTAAGCATTTTTGTTAACCACAATATCCTTTAAAAGAATTTTCTTTCTAAATTTTTTTTTTTTATTGACTTCTAAAAATAATGACGGAAGAACGAGTAAGAACCGAGTTGGAGATTTGTACAAAAGTGTTGAGATGGCTATTTAATTTTTAAGAATGATTAGGAATTCCCTTTGAAGTTTGATCAATTCGTGTCTCACTACTATATTTGATTTGATCACCAACTATTCTTTGAGCTTGAATCTTTGATTAATATGCATAATTTCCCCACATTTCTAATAGAAATTTTTTAGTAACTTTTCAACTATGTGGCTTAAGTGTGTGTGCACCTACTTGGAATGATCCCTTCCATGACTTTATAAAAAAAGGATACAAAAAAAGAACGCGACATAGTGATATGCGACCTATGTATGTATATTCATAATTAGAATGATCCCAACTATGATTAATCAAAAAATATAAAAAATGTTATTGTAATATGTGGCTTAAATGTGTGTACACCTACTTGGAATGATCCCAACTATGGACTAAAAATTTGAGAAATGAACCCCATAGTTGAGAGAGTTATTAAGAGTATTAACTAGGGAAATACCTTCCACTATCCCAATTTATTTCTAACCAAACTAAAGTCATTTCCACCGCAAGTCCTCGTGATTTTTTTTTCAAATTAAACTACTAACTCTGATGGAGGTTAAGTCAAAGACTCGACATATTCTCATTCTTTCTTAGTTATTGAGGAAGCTCGATGGAAAAAGTATATGAGAGTAAATGATTATAAAGGATGACACACACCGCAGTAGAAATTTTATTTGAACTTTATCTTTCATCAAGTTAATGAATTTTTGAATATTTTGAACCTTTATTGATTGACAAATCCTCAGTTGGTTAAATCGAAACTCTTGAGTAAAGTTTATTTAACTATTTTTGAGAAGAATGATCATGAGAGTTTTATATTTTGATGACTATCACCTCACTCAATTCAATGACTTGAATTATCTTTGTTAAGGACTAGCAAAGATTTAAGTGTGGAGGTGTGATAACTTCTCAAAAAGAAGTTATCTAGCATGTTCTTTGGACTTAATATTCATCATAAATGCATTAAAATGAGGGTAAAAGAAATAGAACGGAAAGGAAATTCATATTTAATTTTTGATTAATTCGGTATTTTTCCAATGTGTTATTGCTAGAAACGTCGAAAAAATCTTCTTGGGGAAAGAATCTGCCCAAATATTATGACCTGGAAAAAAGGTTGTAACCTTCAGAAAAAAGAGGTTGCAACAACCTGGACTAATTTCAAAATTTAAAATTCAAAAATGGCGTCGTTTGCAAAAATGGAAGGAGGCATCTTTTGGGCAAGGGTTGGACGTTTTTAAAGAGGGATTTTTCTGGAGTAAAGAGTTTCTTTTTGGACAATCTTAATCAAAATTCAAGAGGAGAGAATCACTTTGAAGGAGGCGACCACATCTAGGGTTCAACTTCTCTTGCTAGGAAGAAGACGGATCTCCGGGTTGATCGAGCGAGCAACGTTGGGAAGAGATTCCTACATCGAATAATCATTAAACCATCATGTATTGTAAGATCTCTCCAAACATTTTGTACGTCTTCTTCATCGCTATGAACTAAATTTCTTTAATCTTGTATTGTGAGAGTCTTGTGTGATGAATATTATCTAATTTTCTCTTTGTGACTGCTTGGTGAATGTTCTTTATCGAATTCATGATCTTTATTTTGAAACTTTTGGCTAAGGTTTTGCTTTTTTAATGCGCTCCATAAATTGAGAAAGGAGTTGCGTAAGTATGTCATAATTTTTGTATAGCATTTGAAGGGAGAAAGAGATTTTCTCTTTATGTTAGCAACTTTGATTTTTGTTCTTTAAGCGGTTCTTATTTTATTTCACCCAAGGGGAAATAGAGGATTAGAAATTTTCGATATCGAGAGAGACTGATCTCTATTTAAAAATCGTTGCAAGGCAATTCGCTACGCCTTCTCACAACGTTACATTCACATATTCATTGCACTAGACTTAGGAAATCATGATACAAGATTATTTATCATAACTAATAAGAAAGTACTTTCCAAGAATCTGTAGTTTATTTTATTTAGGGTTTTTCATCTATAATTTTTATTATTTAAAAAAAATCATCATTTCGATTTATTTGCATTTAAAGAAAAGGCACAACTGGTATTTACAAGCATTGAATTCAACACCTCTCCGTGGGAACGATCTTAACTCACTTATTATTACTTGACCCGACACGTGCACTTGCATTTAAAATACATAACCGTTTTTGGGTGTATCAGTGGTCAAACCAAACTTTATTGTGCACTGAAAAGCGTGCACACATCAATTGTACCACAATACACTAACATTCACCCATCCCATGACAACTTGGACTCATTTGACCTTGATCCATTAGGGGACCCACCCTAGGGTTTGAATTTGGTCAAACCCCACTAAAATCTGTTTTGAAAAATTCCCAAGAATGGGCTCTCCACTCAAAGCCTTGCTTAAGGCCTCACCATTTACTCCCTTGGGCCTAAAAACCAGCCAATTCAATTAGACAAAGGGATGGGGACTTTGGGCCAAGAGAAGGCCAAACCAGCCAATTCTCGAGAAAGGCGGCGTTTCGATAGGATCACGGTCGCCTTTCTCGAGATCACGTAAACAATTCCAACTCGTGGTCGCCGTCAACGTCAAGCGCCCCGCCACCGCTGAATCACAACTGTTGGATGCCTTTCTCGAGATCACCTGTGATTAATTCAACAATTTATTTTGATATTCGTGAATATATCTCGCGGTTGTTGCTTGCACTGTTGCCCGATTTCGCGGATTTCTTCCTCTTCTATTTCCTCAATCGATCTCCTGGTGAAAGAGGTTCCATCGATGTTTATAAACACTGAATTCTGTCCTCGCACTGCATTTTGAGATCTGATCTGCTTACTTTTATTTGATTTAATCGAATTTTGCAATCTATGATTAGATCTGTTCTTGCTAGTTCCCCTCGTTTTTTTTTGTTCATCTCATGATGTATTACAATGTTGTTATCTGATTTTAATATTTCCTCATTTGATTTAATCGAATTTTGCGATCTATTTTGATATGTTTTTGTTGATATATTGATGTGTGATCTAAATGAGCAACTTCTATTCATCCATTGATCCGATAACGTAGCCCCTACTACTTCAAATAATTTGACAAATTGGGGTACAAATAGTCTATCGAGGTATAAATATAATTTTAAGATATACAAATATCTATGAGTTATAAATAATCATTTATGATGTACAAATAACAACACCCGTTGATAAATCCTTATACAAATCCTCTATATAAATCTCTACGTAATCCCTTATAAATCTCTACATAAATCTTTATATAGTTTAACTCTAAGATAAACACCTAGAGAAATTCTTAGATAAACCCTAGGTGTAACAGTACATGCACCCATCCATAGAAGGTTATATGATAAATATCTACTTTAAATTAAAATGAATTTGTTTCTTTAAATATATATCTACAATTTTTAAGTATATATTTTATGTAATGAAGTTATAGTCTATATTAAAACATAATACTATAAATTTAAGCTTCATCGCCTTAACTAAAAGTGATTTAAAATACTCTTATTTGCAATGATTGGAAGCCTTTGACGCCATCAGTAATATTTTTCCAATTAGTTTAAAAAAAAAAAAAAAAAAAAAATTGGTGCATCCAAGATTAAATAGAAAAATAAAAAAATGTTTTTTTAAAAAACTAATTTTGAATTATATGCTCCCACAGACCACCCATAAGAAAATATCTTATAATTTATTAGTTGAAAGACAACTAATGTATTAGCTAATAATTTATATATATAATATTCTTTTGTTTGGAATTGGTGGCCGGTCACCTATGACAAAGTCTCCTGCATGTGGATTCCTTAATCAGTATAAATACGGCCAGGAGCGAACCTTGTGAGTACTTCAACTAATATATCAATATATAATCTTCATAACATATTAATTAATGGAGTTCTCTCAGAGAAGAATGGTTTCGGTTCTCCTCCTCCTTATCCTTCTCCCAAGCACCACCGGTGATCAGTTTTTCGCAGTGTTTACGAGAACTGTAATACTAATGACGCCTTGTATCACCAATAGCTGCAACGCCGTATGTAAGCTTCAATTTAAGAGTGGTAGTATTGGCTGTTTCGTGAAAGAGTCTTACTGCAAAAGATTCCGAGCGACCCTTTTGACAAAAAAGTGTGTATGTGTATATTGGGCTGGCAGTCATTGTTGTCGCTTTAATCCCATATACTGCCTCAATAAACCCACAACAAATGCATTTGATTCAGCGCATGTAGAATTCTAGGATGGCTTGAAAAACATTTTTCTGGCAGCATGCGAAGTTTATTTATTTCTTAATTGTGCGGAATTTTATAGTATGCATGTGTCATCGGTCTGCCGTTTCTGTCAAAGCATCGAAGGTAGTTTTAAATTCATGTAATAAGTTGTTATGCATTTATGCTTAATTGTGCTTACTTTGATGTTAGTTTGTGTTTTTCTATGTGACTGATTATCTGTTGTTTTTGTGTGGAGCATCTAATATATCTTGTGTAATTTGGTTTAGGGTTTCAAAAGATTTTCAATTAGAAGACTCGGGTTATTCACTCTCCTGCTCTCCAGCAACGCACAAATTTCAAATGGATGGAGACCTATGCCTTGCATGTGATGATGTGGCATATTACGAATAGTCCCATGTTAGAAACTAACAATAGCTTTGAGAAATTAATATTATTTTCATTGAACCCAATTAACAGTTGCTATGAACCGTGAATTTATTATCAAAATCTTCAAAAAACAGAATATACTTGTATAGAATTTATATAATATTTACTAATATATATTTTCATTGAACCCAATTAACAAAATATACCTACAAATCCCTTTATGCTCCCCTGATTTGTGATAATTAAATTCTTTTATTCGAGGGTTTCAAGAGCAACGCCCCGATTATTCGCAATATGTATTACTTTTTTAATTTCTCACGCCTGCAAAGATTTTCTTCTCTCATTTGCGATCCTTCAACCATCACGATCTTTACTTCTCGCTGGCTGAACTTTTGCAACCTACTTATATAGAATTTATATAATATTTACTAATCTATTAAAAAAAATTAAATAGCTTAAATAAGGTTATTCTTCTACCACGGTTATTTACTACTTAAATAACCTTAAATAGCTTAAAAAATTAATATTTACTACTTATATTAAATAGCTTATATAATATATAATATTTACTAATCTACTAAAACACTTTTTTATTATAAAAAAATTAAATAGCTACTATTAAAAAGTTATTCTTCTACCACGGTTGCCCTAAACAGAGCTTAAATAAGGTAAATATATATTACAACACCTCATACCATTCTTGTTGAAGTCGGGAAAATCCTTACTCCAACATTCGGATCAAGACAGTCTAAGCTCACTGGTCCACCGGTCGGGCTCGACAGCTAATGGGCTAGGATACAGAAACAGAGGGACAACAAAAAGTACCCCAGATGTTGCGGCAGGGAGGTCCCACCACGTACCCAGATGCTTAGAAGAAGCTTTCCCTCCACATCCAAAGATGAACGAGAAGGGTACAAGGGGGACACTAGCTGGGGACTTGTCTCTTCGGAGAAATGATCCAAAGGCTTAGCTAAAAGTCCAAGAAAAGAGGTGGTCAATATCTTTTGCAAGATTTTGAAGTCCATATTCTTGTACCTCTGTGGTCCTATTTATAGACAAATCCAAGATGGGGAGGGGTCTCTAAGCGAGAAGACCCAGCCCCGCGATCACTGTCTTCATCCTTCTGGCGACTTGATTTGGTTGTTGCTGACTATTGCTTGTGAGTAATCGGAGGTCGCCTACTAGGCGAGTATTGTTGTTGCTCTCTACTAGTACTACTCGTAGCTCGCCTAAATGAAACGGTCCTTTAAGCTCGCCAGCGCTGCTGGGTGGTCGCGCGGCTTGGCGAGTATCATCCTTTCCTATGTTTAAGGATCTCCTTATCCTCCATGCTGACCATTAAATGCTGATGGGGTCTTTATGTGCTGGTGCCGCTTGTTAACTGTTGACTCCTTGACTGTTGACTTGAAGTGTTGTCTGTTGACCCATGACGAATACGGGTTGTACACAACCCCCGCTCTTTTTAAGCGATCTTGGAGCTCGGAAAGAAACATCCAATCATGTATTCAGCAAGGTCCTTGGCGAGCTCTCATCCCTAGGATGCTCGGCGACCACTCCACTCAGACCTCTATAAATAGAGGGGGAGGGGTCGACTCCCGGGCACCGCTTTCTGACTGTTACACGATGGGCTTCTCTGCTGAAGAGGTCGCTAAAAGGTTTGACGCCCAATGGGCCTTTCTAGGTACTCAGCCCACAGATAAGCGTGAACAGGAAGGTCACGACGGTGAAGGTGATCGTCGAAGGAAGAAGAAGATATCGAGGAAAGATCCTCCCACTAAAAAGGAGTCCGCTGTACCAACCGAAGATCTCGCAAATCCTGCAGAGTCTTCTCCCACCCTGGGTACTACAAAGGATCTACTGAACAAGATGGGGTTGGGCGAGGACATTGATCCTTCGGTGGATTACTCTGCTCGCCCTGAAGACCGGGCGAGTACTCCTGCCTCAACGCCTCTGTTGCAAACTGAGGTAATACAACCCAGCGAGGTGCTGGACACCCCGCCTACTCCTGCTGACGCCGCCCCTGCTGCCGAGATACCCGTCTCTTCCTCTGCGCCCTCTGAGTCTAGTTGTTCTTCCGAAGTGGAGACTAGTCGAACTGGCACGATAATTACTCGCAGAAGATTGATCTCGTGATCTCGCTTCCAGGTTGTTTTTTTCCTGACAAGCTTCAGTGACTTCTGTAGATAGTACGCCACTGGCGGACCTCGCCCGCCCGAGTAGCGGGCCAACATCTCGAGGCCTCCCTCCCATTACCTCGCATCCTCACACTATGCGACTTCACCTTGGTTCTGGTCGGCTGACTCATGATCATCCTGCTGGTAACCCCACCGAGGACCTCCCAACGCCGACGCCTCCTCACTTGGGTACTCTACCTTCCCAGGGAGCTGCTGGGAACACGTCGCATTCATCATCGTCTCGCCCTGGCGGGAATGGGAGAGAACAGCCTTTCGGGCCTCCTCCTCCTGTTGATTGTCACTATTCAGTCCTTCAAGGGAAGGGTGTGGATAAAACACCTGTTGCCGCCTCCTCGCCGCCCCAAAACTTCTGGAGTTCTAAAGGGCAACCCAGTGCTCGCTTCAATGGGTATCTGGACTCTTATCATCGAAGTCCATCTCCTCGACGGATGTAGGGATATCCTCAGCGGACTCCACCTTGTCGCGAGTATCGACCACCGGCTCCACGTGCTAGTAACATTAGTCGCCTTTTTCCTGCTTGCTTTTTCTCGATGCTTGTGCTGAAAATGACAAGCTCTTTATGTAGGTCATCTTTCTTCTCATGGGAAGTGTTGATAGACGCCATCAGGCCCCCTTTATGCGAGTACTAAGAGAAGGAAGCCGGGCTCCGAGGACTGTACTGTGGATGACATCATCCTGGGTCTTCTTGTCGAGTCGTCTGAATCTCCAATGCCTTCAAGATCGCTGAGCTATGATGAGGATGATTCGAATGCAGAGGAAGAGGACGAGGATGACGACACCAGTGAGGATGCTTCCTGAAGATTGTGTAGATGGCGGGGAACTCGCCACCTTTTTGGGGATATCTATAATTATAATAGAAAAACCATATATATATATTTTGCAATGGGATTTTCTGAATTTCACTGTACTTTTATTCCTATTTTTTGGATGCTCGCTTGTTTTGATGTGTTCGTAGGCTCTTAGGCATGACCGGTGATGAATACTCACAAGGCACTTAGGTGCGACTTGAGTTTGAAGCTTGCTAGGATCATGGGTGCGGGAAGGTTAATACTCGTCGGACACTTCCCCTACTCGCATGCTCATACTCGCACTTCGCTACTCGCACTTGTATGCTCGCAAACGAAGAATCATTATCATATCTATTTGGCTTTTTATAGGTTTGATGAAAATGCCCAAGGAAAAGTACTTGTTGAAAGCAAAACGAAAAGATTTTTCTTGCTTGTTGACGACAATCCCTTCGATAAGGGAGTTGCACTCGTGAGGTCTCGCGAGGCGCACGCTCTCAAGGCCAACACTCCACACCAACTAGCGAAGAATTAAAGGGATCCAGAGATAGGGAATGACAGTCGGGGGTCCAACGGGATGCTAAGACTCGAGGCCTCCATCCTATCACAGACTCGAACATGTGCACTTGCATTTAAAATACATAATCGTTTTTGGGCGTATCAGTGGTCAAACCAAACTTTATTGTGTACAAAAAAGCGTGCCCCTGATGACTTGGACTCACTTTGACCTTGACCCATATAGGGTACCAACCCTAGGGTTTGAATTTGGTCAAACCCCCCTAAAATCTCTTTTGAAAAAAATTTCAAGAATGGGCTCTCCACTCAAAGCCTTGATTAAGGCCTTACCATCTACTCCCTTGGGCCTAAAAACCAGCCAATTCAATTAGACAAAGGGATGGTGACTTTGGGCCAAGAGAAGCCCCAACACCCCCCTCTCTTTTTCAAAGCCCAACAAGGTCCAAGCTTATCCGCTCCTTTGGATGGCTGACATATGGATGTATCTTATGACGTCTCTAACCCTGCTCGCTCGTGTACTCTAATCTCAACCGAGGAGACGCACCAGACGCCCGATCGGGCTGCATCTCAAGCACCCCAAAGTCTCTTTGTGCCTGTTTCTTGGCCGCAACGCATTGTTAAGGTCGGATATCGAACGCAAACCCCTTTATAAAGAGCCTTCAAACCACTCCTCATCACCAATTGAGCTGCATCTTCGATGAGGTTAGTCCTTCAGAGGCATTTTTGCATTTGGGCAGTGAGACGGGAGTGTGGATGAGTACATATAGGAGTTTACTCAACAGGGTCATTATGCGGGAATGACCATGACAGATGATGAGAAGAGAGACAGCCTCTTCTACCAATAGATGAGAGAGAACTTGGGCAACCACTCATATCCCTGAAGAATGTGGTTTTCAATGAGTTGGTTGAAGCCACTAGGACGCTGGAGAGTGACATAGCGCACACTCGATGCTGTAAGGGTCTCGTGGCAAAGCAGGGAGAAGACAAGCCCTCTTAGTTGTAGCAGAAGTCATAAGGAAGTTAGGGGAAGAAGAAGGCCCATCTTTTCAAGTCTGGAGAAAAGATCGGTGCAGCTTCTATAGGGGACCACCGATGTGATTCAAGTGTGGAAAACTGGGCCACAAAATTCGGGATTGTATCAAGGGTGGTATTGAGCCATAACATAGGAAGGAGCAGTTAGTGCGTTCCGATCCTAGTTATGCAGAGAAGGGGAAAGTGGTAGAGTCAAATGTTTTGCGTTTCCCTCCAGTGTAGCCTAGAGCTTATGTCCTTGGACAACATGAAGCAATTTGTCAGCCTGATGCGCTGATAGGTACAAAAAGTTTAAGTTTGTTTACTAGTTTAAAAATTTTTGCGACCTTTCGTATTTGTTGCATGTATGTTAGGGTTCGTGCTAGTTTCTGGTTACACTGTCAGAGTGTTGTTTGATACGGGAGCGTCATACTTCTTTCTTGTAGAAAGCTTTATCCGGAAAGTCGATGTTGAGCCCTTCAAGGCGGAGGCGGAGCTTAGGTGTGAATGCCTAATGGGTTTTTTATGACAACCAGGAAGAAAGGGTGCATCATTCCGAGCATAGGTGAGGTTGACTTCGTGTTGGTAGAGGCAATCTTGTCGTTAGCCGAGTTTGATGTGATTTTGGGGATGGACTGACTTGCAGAGCAGCGAACCAGTATTAACTGCCTTTTGAAGGTGGTGACCCTGAGGAGCGAGGGTAAAGTGGAAGTAAAGTTATAAGGTCTTAGTGGTGTGGTCTGCTCCCTGATTTTGACTATGTAGATAATGTGTTGTAAACTAGGGAGGTGTAGTGTTTGTAGCTTTGCTGGAGATTCATTCCATAAAGTTGGCAATAAGAAATGTGTCTGTTGTGGCAGAGTTTGAGGATGTGTTTCCCAAGGAGATTCCGGGAGCACCTCCTCACCTTGAGATCAATTTCATGATCAAATTGGTGCCAGGAGCAAGGTTAGTGTCGCGTCCTCTGTTTAGGATGACATTGAAGGAGTTTGCTGAGCTCAAAATTCTGTTGCAAGAGTTGTTGGAGCAGGGGTACATTAGGCCTTGCTCTTCGCTGAGGAGTGCACTGGTGCTGTTTATGAAGAATAAAGATGGTAGTATATGTTTGTGCATAGATAACTGCTAGCTGAATAAGTTATCCATCAAGAATATGTATTTAATTCCATGGATAGATGATTTGTTCGACTAGTTGGTAGGGTTGGTGGTGTACTCCAAGTTGGAGTTGAAGTCGGGGTATTACCAGTTATGTATTCGAGAGGAGGACATTCGTAAGACAGCGTTTGGGATGAGATATGGTCATTTTGAGTTCTCGGTGATGCTGTTCGGTTTGACGAATGTGTCATCAGTGTTCATGGATTTGATGAACATAGTTTTTTGAAAATACTTGGATTTGTTTGTGGCGGTCATTGACGACATCCTAGTGTATTCGAGATCGCAGTCGGAGCATGAGACTCACTTGAGAGTGGTCTTGTAGATTCTAAGGGAGAACCAGTTTTATCCTAAGTTCTCAAAGTTCAAGTTCTGGTTAGAGAGGGTGGAGTTCTTGGTCCATGTGATCAGTGGTGATGGGGTGGCAATGGATCCGACGAAGGTTGATGCCATTAGATATTGGCATGTTCTAAGAACCATGACGGAGGTCTGGAGTTTCCTTGGACTTAGGCCGGCTATATAAGAGGTTTGTGAAGAACTTGTCGCGTATTGCATTACCCCTCACCTCTCTTACTCGCAAGGATCAAAAGTTTGTTTGGACTCTGGAGTGCGCCTGGGCATTTGAGACCTTGTAAGTTTAATGTCTGCTCCGATCATATGTCTTCCTATTGGAACATAAAGATTTCAGATTTTCTGTAACACCCCAAAATTTGGAAGAGGAACCGATGACGTTGTTTTGGCCAAGATGAGTTCTGGGTAGGCTGACACGGCCTGTGACACGGGCGTGTCAGAGGGCGTGTTGTGCTCGGGTTTGATGATTTCTTGGTCGACGATCGTTGAGTGATAACACGGGCTATGACACGGGCTATGACACGGGCGTGTCACCTGATACACGGGCGTGTCACCTGAGATACGGGCGTGTCTCAGGGCGTGTCGAGCACTCAACGATTTTTCGGTGGCGTTGAGTGGGCACACGGTCTGGGACACGGGTGTGTCCCAGGGCGTGTCGAGCACTCAACGATTTTTCGGTGGCGTTGAGTGGGCACACGGTCTGGGACACGGGCGTGTCCCAGGTCGTATTGAGCACTCAACGATTTCTAGCGTTGAGTGAGGGCACACGGCCAGAGACACGGGCGTGTCAAAGGCCGTGTTCCGCTTGGGTTGGTTGTGCAGGAGTAGTTACACGGCCTGGGACACGGGCATGTCCCTGGGCGTGTTTAGTACACGACATGTGACACGGGCATGTCACATGACCATGTACCTCTCGGGACATTTCGGTCCTGTGTCGTTTGGGTGACACGGGACTTGACACGGGAGTGTCACCTGAGACACGGGCGTATCCGAGGCCGTGTCATTTTCGGGATTTCTGGTTTGATGGCGAGTAAGAGAACACGGCCTTGGACACGGGCGTGTCGCAAACCGTGTTCGGCCCAGGAAGTTAATTTTCAGGGCAAATCGTGGCCGTTCGTTTCCTTCTCTGGGGATCCAAGGGTGGTGGTTGGTCTTTGCTAGGCTTAAGGCCGAAATAGGGTTTCAAAACCCTCACTTCTTCATCTTCTTCCTCTTTCTAAAGCCTTAGAGAGAGGGGAGAGCTAGGAGGAAGAAGGAGATCAACTCCGGCCGCCGGTGAAGCTTCAGAGCCCCGTTTCGCGAGAGGAGTCCAGATCCGCAAAGGCGGGATCGTTGCGGTGGTGTTCGTCCAACCAAGTTTCTCCATGGTTAGGAAGAGGGGTCGCAAGGTAACGACACTTATCCTCTTGGTTGTAGGATGCACGCTTAGCATCATTTCTTTTCATCTTTGGGCTCCAGATCTCTCAAATGAGAGGGGTTTGGGTTGCCATGGTTCAAGAGGAACCTCCGGGTCGATTGTGTCCGTCCCCGGCGTGTTTTTGCATTAGAGATCTGCTCCGTTAGTGGATTACGTATTGTGGGTGAAACTGTAGTCGCGGCCGTTAGTCCGACTCGGTGATGTTGCATAACGAGCCTTGAGGATTCGGCAGAAATCCGTCGCGGCAAGATGTCATTGTGTTGTATGTGTTTTCCCCCCCTTTTCTTGAGTGAGTACTCGTTGTCGGAACCGGACAAGGTTAGCTCCGCTTTGGCGGTAGATGTTTTCCTTGGAGCACGGGAGCGATACAGTACAAATGGCGGATTAGGGTGGGAAGATATATTGGTTGTGATGTGCTAAGGCATGGCTATGTCTCCGCGGTCGGCTGTCTATCCCGTGATGTTCAAGTCATATGGGGAGAGTGTCCTGGCGAGACTAGTCCCCTTCTGTGAGACTGACAAGAACATCGAGCGTAGGGCAAGCCCGGGCAATGAGGCCATGAGCGGGTGGTGTCCAGCAAGGGTTCTTAGAATCGGTTTGTGTGTGAGACGAAATCCTGACGTGAGAAGTCAGAATTTGCAGGCAAGCCCGGGGTTTAAGACCTGTTTGCGGGTGGGGCTTTTGCAAGATTTTCGTATGACGGTGTTTGGGCCGTTAGGGACATGGTAGCTCCCTTTTGTTTTGCGGCTCTAAGCCAATGGGGAAACGGTAGTACCCAGTTGTTTGATGGTGTGCTAGATGCATACGAGATAGGGTGCCTTGGGCGAAGCCCGGGTTTGCATTCATGTTGCATAGTAGGCCCCTTCACTCTGCTCAAAACATAGAAAATGTGTATGCTGTATGAGACATCCAAACCTGTGTTAAAGCTTATTATATTTTACATTTGGTATACGAAGTGCTGACTTGCAGGTTGGAGGTGTGCCCCGGGGTCGGTTAGGGGAGGCCTGGAGGAGATGTGTTGGTTACACAGTCGAGGTCAGCCTTTGCTGACCCACGTTACTTCAAATCTCTACAGGGTAAGGATCGCAAGCGGGAGCTAGTGCGCCGGGCGAGAAGCCCTAGCCTCATGAAGTGTTGCCGTATGTTTATAGATTGCTTGCGTTGATTTTATTCACCTTGCTTAGACTTTGTCCGGCTTGCACGCCGAGGTAGCTTAGGAGTGCTTTTGCACATTGTTGTTTGACTTTATGGCCTTTGTGCTTGAAATTTTGTGTGTAAGGCCTTAAGGCCATTTGACACTCCTGTTAGTGGTGAATAACTTCTAGTTGTTTGGTTTATTTGTCCGCTGTGTTTGTTCTGAGTTTTGAGATTGGGTGTTATATCATCTTTTAATGCTGAAGCTGTGGCGTCTGTATGTTGTGGGGCCCCTGTCGGACCCATGTTATACGGTCATTACAGGGGAGGTGTTACAATTTGGTATCAGAGCCAAGTTCTGTGTTCCGAGTAGAGAATTCGTGGTCGAAAGTCAAAATCGAGTCGCGTATAAGAAGTTATCCACATAGGAGTATTGCGGGATCATGCGTGTCCCTGTGTTTGAGTCTTGCGATTGGAGACTAATATGTGTTTTCTTTGCTTGTGTTAAGAGTGCAAGCAATGAGACGGGGACGTCGAGGCCAGGAGAAGAGCTCTCGGCGAGTAGCGCTACGACGCAAGGTCCTTTAGGCATGGGGGTGACCCCTGCTGACTTTTGCCGCATGCTTGCGGAAGCGATGGTGGCGGCCCAAGCCGCAACGACAACACAAGTAGCAGCCCCTGTTGCTCAGGTAGCAACTCCTGCTACCCCGGATACGACGATGGCCGTGCCGGGCGAGGAAGCCAGACGGGCAGAGCCGCTGGCCGAAAGGGTGATTGCCGGACATGGGAACCGACAAATGAAGTATTTTCTGAGCTTCCACCCTCCAACCTTTAAGGGAATCGACACGCCACAGATGCAGAAGATTGGTGGGCTCGGATTCAGGAGCTTTTGAGAGCGGCTGAGACGCCAGGCGAGAAGAAAGCAGACTTTACAGCCTTCATGTTGGAAGGGGACGCCAAGTTGTGGTGGTCGAGCCACAGTGGCCGACAGTTTCCTGGGCGTACACCATCCATTGATGAGTTTGAGAATGCTTTCCTGAAGAAGTACATTCCCGCATCAACAAGATTAGCCCTCCAGAGACAGTTTCTGCACTTGGTGCAGCGAGACAAGACCGTGGACGAGTATGTTCAAGAATTCACTCGTTTGGGTTGGTATGCGGGAACAACCATGGCAGACGATGAGGAGAGAGACAATCTCTTCTATCACGGATTGAGGGAGAATCTGCGACAGCCCCTCATATTTATGAAACGCGCGGGTTTCAACGAATTGGTTGAGGCGGCCAGGATTTTGGAAAGTGACATGGAGCGATCCCAGCGCTGAAAGGGTTTCACCCCCAAGCAGGGGGAAGGAAAGCCTTCTCAATCCCACGGGAAGTTGGAGGGGAACAGATGGAAGAAGAAGCCTCACCCATACAAGTCAGGCGAGAAAAGTAATTGGACGTCCGGACGGTCACGTTCTAAGGGACCTCCGACGTGCTATAATTGTGGCAAGACAGGACACATAGCGAGATTTTGTACTCAAGGGGGCGTTGAGCAAGAGCCGAGGCAGGAGCAGACTGTGCGCTCCAGCCCCAGTGCAGCAGAAAAAGGGAAGATGGCGGAGTCGAGTGCTTCTCGGTTTCAACCAGTGCAGCCAAGGGCCTACAACCTTGGGCAAAAGGAAGCAATCCGTCAACCCGATGTGGTGACAGGTATGAGAGTTTAACCTGCACGTTAGATTTCTGTTTTCTAGCTGTTTATGTTTGTTGCATGTGTTTAGGCTTTGTGATAGTTTCCGGGCACCCCGCTAGGGTACTCTTTGATACGGGAGCGTCGCACTCCTTCCTTGCGGAAAGCTTTATCTGGAGGATCGGAGCTGAGTCTTTCTCAACGGACTCAGAGTTGAAAGTGCGCATGCCCAATGGGTCATCTATGACTACCAGGGCTAAAGGGCGTATTTGTTGGAGTCTAGATGAAGTCGAATTCATGTTGGTGGCGGCAGTCTTACCGTTGGCCGAGTTCGACGTAATTTTGGGAATGGACTGGCTAGCGGAGCAACATGCCAGTATCGATTTCCTGTCCAAGATAGTAACCCTGAGGGGCGAGGGGCAAGCAGAAGTCAAGTTTGAGGGTCTTCATGGGGTAGCCTATTCCCTAGTTTCGGCAATGCAATTAGTACGGACAGTTAACCAAGGAGCTGTTGCCCTAGTAGCACTGTTGGAGGTTAGCCTTTCCAGGTTATCTCTTGGTGAAGTACCCATAGTGGTAGAGTTCGAAGACGTGTTTCCTGAGGAGCTGCTGGGAGCGCCTCCTCAGCGGGAGATCGATTTCTCTATCGAGCTAGTGTCAGAGGCTAGACCGGTGTCACGTCCTCCCTTTAGGATGGTACCAAAGGAGTTGGCCGAACTTAAAGTTCAGTTGCAGGAGCTTTTGGAGCAGGGGTATATCATACCCAGCTCTTCGCCGTGGAGCGCGCCGGTGTTGTTCGTAAAGAAGAAGGACGGTAGTATGCGGTTATGCATAGACTACCGAGAGTTGAACAAACTGACTATCAAGAATAAGTACCTGATTCCTCGGATAGACGATTTGTTCGACCAGTTGGTGGGGTCGGTGGTGTATTCCAAGTTGGACTTGAAGTCAGGCTACTATCAGTTACGAATTCGAGACGAAGACATACCCAAGACCGCGTTTGGCACAAGGTATGATCACTTTGAATTTTTGGTGATGCCGTTCGGGCTGACGAATGCACCATCCATATTCATGGATCTGATGAACCGAGTCTTTCGCAAATATTTGGACTTGTTTGTAGTCATCTTCATTGATGACATTTTGGTTTATTCCAAATCGGAAGCGGAGCACGAGTCCCACTTGAGAATAGTGTTGCAAGTATTGAGAGAGAACCATCTTTATGCAAAGTTCTCCAAGTGCGATTTCTGGTTGGAGAAAGTGGAGTTTTTGGGCCATGTAATCAGTGAGGATGGGGTGGTAGTAGATCCAATGAAAGTAGAAGCCATCAGAGAGTGGCCAGTATTGAGGACCGTGGCGGAAGTCCGGAGTTTTCTTGGACTAGCCGGGTACTATCGAAGGTTTGTGGAAAACTTTTCGCGGATAGCTCTACCCCTCACTTCACTAACTCACAAGGATCAGATATTCGTGTGGACTCAAGAGTGCAATCAGGCATTTGATACCCTGAAGGAAAGGCTTATGACGACGCCAATCCTAAGTCTGTCGAAGGGGACAGAAGGATTTCAGATCTTCAGCGACGCATACGGATGCGGTTTAGGGTACGTTCTGGTGCAGCATGGCAGCGTGATCGCCTTTGGGTCTAGGAAGTTGAAGTCGCATGAGAGAAACTACCCCATCCACGATTTGGAATTGGCGGCGGTAATCTTTGCGCTAAAATTATGACGGCACTACGTGTATGGTGCGAAAGTGGAGATCTTCACGGACCATAAAAGTCTGAAGTATCTCCTAGATCAGAAGGACTTAAATATGCGTCAGCGCAGGTGGGTCGAGTTTCTTGGGGACTACGAAGTGGCGATTCAGTACACGCCAGACAAAGCCAATGTGGTGGCTGATGCTTTGAGTAGAAAATACTCGGGGCAAGGAAATTGGATCGAAGCTCATGATGAGCAATTGAGGCGGGATTGGGAGTCCCTCGGTATGGAATGTGTAACCAGAGGCGAGTCTGGCATGGCTCGGCTAAACTGGATTGAAATGCAGAATGATTTGTGCGATCGTATGCGGGAGGCGACCGGTTTGGATGCGGAGTTCCAACCATACGTGGAGAAAGCTCAAAAGGGCGAGGGCAGCGCCTGGAAGATGATTGATGGAATTCTGAGGAAGGGCGGAAGGATTTGTGTACCGCAGTTCGGCAAGCTCCGGGAGGAGTTGATGTTTGAGGCCCACTTCACAAAGTACTCAATTCACCCGGGTAGTACAAAGATGTACTTGGATATGAAGAAATCCTATTGGTGGTCTGGTCTGAAGCGGGATGTAGCTTTGTATGTGAGTCGGTGCCAAACTTGTGCCTTGGTGAAGGCCGAGTGTCAGAAGCCGGGCGGGTTCTTGAAGCCTCTTCCTATCCCAGAGTGGAAATTCGATGACATCTCCATGAATTTTATGCATGGGTTACCTAGATCGCAGCAGGGCAATGACGTCATTTGGGTGATCGTGGACCGCTTGACCAAAGTGGCACATTTCATCCCAAATCGGAAGGAGGACAGCGTGGAAATGCTGGTGGAATTGTACGTTCGCAATATTGTGCGACTACAAGGGATTCCAAAGAGCATAGTTAGCGATCGTGATGGACATTTCACGTCTAAGGATTGAAGGTTGGTGCAGAAAAGCCTGGGCACGAAGCTCAAGTTCAATACGGCCTTCCATCCTCAGACTGACGGGCAGACCGAGAGAACAAACCGTACTATGGAGGATATGCTGAGAATGTGTACTCTTGACTTCGGCAAGAAATGGGAGGATCATCTCTTCATGGTGGAGTTTGCGTATAATAATAGTTACCAAGCAAGTATAAAGATGGCGCCATACGAAGCTTTGTATGGGAGGCGGTGTCGAACACCGATGTCTTGGACAGAGGCGGGATGTAACGCCCCAAAAATGTTGTAGGAGCGACGGGGATCGCTTTTGGCCAAAAGAGTTTTTTTTACTTTTTAGCAGGTGACACGGGTCCTGACACGGCCGTGTCAGAGGCCGTGTCGGCCGTGTCAAGCTGGCCGTGTGGTCGACCAGGTTAAGGTCGACGATCGTTGAGTATGGAACACGGCCAGGCACACGGCCGTGTCCCAGGCCGTGTAGCCTAGGTCGTTTCGCATTTTTCTGAGGTTTGGCACACGGGGTATGACACGGGTCCGGACACGGCCGTGTCCCAGGTGACACGGGCGTGTCGTAGGCCGTGTCAGAGGCCGTGTACTTCTCTGACTGAAAATGTTGAAAACGGGTGCCGTGACACGGGTCACGACACGACCGTGTGGAGCGAGACACGGCCGTGTCGAAGGCCGTGTCGAAGGCCGTGTCAGGGGCCGTGTGCTGGTTTTCGAATCGATCAAGACGGCGAATGGCTAACACGGCCATGCACACGGCCGTGTTGCAACCCGTGTTCGGCCCAGATTTTCTAATGTGAGTTCCGATCGTGGCCGTTCGTTCTTTTCTTTGGAAGATCCAACGGTGGGGAGCCTCCCTGGGTGGTTTAAGGCCGGGAATAGGGTTCCAAACCCTCATTCCCCACTTCCTTTTATCTCTCTAAGTTCTAGAGAGAAGGGAGAGCAAGGAGGCCAAGTTCCGGCCGCCGGCGAAGCTTCGGAGGTCCGTTTTGCGAGCGGAGTTCAGATCCGCGAAGGTGGGAGCGTTGCGGTGGTGTTCATCCGAGCAAATCTTCTCCATGGCTAGGAAGAGGGGACGGAAGGTAACGACACTTCTCCTCTCGGTTTTTAGGATTTAGGATGCATGAATAGCATCCCCTTCCTTCCGTATTTTGAGCACCGGATCTCTCAAATGAGAGGGATCCGTGTAGCCTAGGTTCAAGAGGACCTCCGGGTTGAGTATGCTCATCCCGGCATGCTTTGCATTAGAGATCCGCTCCGTTAGCGGATTAGGCATTGTGGGTGAAGCCGTGGTCGCGACCGATAGTCCGACCCGGTGATGCTGCATAGCGAACTTCGGTAGAAAATCCGTTGCGGCAATACGCCGTTGTGTGTATGCGTTTTCCCCATTGTATTTGAGTGAGTATTCGTAGTCGGAACCGGACGAGGTTAGCTCCGCTTTGTGCGGTAGATGGTTTCCTTGGAGCACGGGAAAGACGCGGTGCGAGTGGCAATTGGGGTGGGGAAACCTTTGTTTGTGCTGTGCTAAGGCGCGGCTATGTCTCCGTGGTCGGCTGGCTATCCCGTGACGCGCAAGTCATGTGGGGAAAGTGTCCCGGCGAGACTAGCCCTCGTGTAAGACTGACGAGAATGCCGAGCAGAGGGCAAGCCCGGGCAATGTGGCCATGAGCGGGTGGGGTCCAGCGAGGCTTCTTAGAATCGGTCAGTGTGAGACGGAACCCTGACGTGCGACGTCAGATTGTGCGGGCAAGCCTGGGGTTTAAGACCCATGTGCGGGTGGGGCCATTGCAAGGTTCCGTGTGACGGCCTGTGTGCCGTTGGGGACATGGTGTCTCCCTTTTGTTTGCGGCTTTAAGCCAATGGGGAAACGGAAGTACCCAATGTTTGATGTTGTGCTAGATGCATACGAGCTAGGGTGCCTTGGGTGAAACCCGAGTTGCATTCATGTTGCATTGTAGGCCCCTTTTACTTTGTTCAAAACATAGAGAACGTGTATGCTGTTTGAGACATCCAAGCCTGTTTTACCGCTTTAATATATATGCTCTTTTGGTACGAAGTGTTAACTTGCAGGTGGAGTGGTACCCCGGGGTCCGTTAGGGACGGCCGGGAGGAGATGTGTTTGTTACACAGTAGAGGTCAGCCTTTGCTGACCCACGTTACTTCAAATCCTTTCAGGGCAAGGATCGCATGCAGGAGCTAGCGCGCCGGGCGAAAAGCCCTAAGCCTCATGAAGTGTTGCTGTGCTTGGCTAGTTTCTTTTCCTTGTTTTGTTGATTTTGTTTGATCATGTCCGGCTTGCATGCCGAGGTAGCATAGGGGTGCTTGGCACTTTTATATGTTTGGACTTATATTGTGTAAGGCCTTAAGGCCATTTTGATACTCTACTGTTAGTGGATAACTTCTGTCTTTTAGTTTTATGTTTCCGCTGTGTATGTCTAGAGTTTTGAGTTTGGGTAGTTTCATATCACCTTTTAATACTAAAGCTGTGGTGTCCGTATGTTGTGGGGCCCCGGCCGGACCCATATTATATGGTCTTTACAGGGGAGGTGTTACACGGGAGACACCAAACTTTTGGGGAAAGAAGTGGTTGCTGACGCTAGTGAGTTGGTACGAACCATTCAAGAGCGCATGAAGGTAGCTCAAGATCTGCAAGCGAAATATTTTAACGCGCGCCACAGGAATGTGGAGTTCGCGGTGGGCGACTGGGTTTATTTAAAGATCAAGCCGTTCAAGGGCGTCTCGCGGATTCGCCGACTCAAGAAGTTGAGTCCGAGGTTTTTGGGACCGTTCGAGGTCATAGAACGGGTGGGAGAAGCAGCGTACCGGTTGGCGTTGTCCACGGAGCTGAGTGGATTACACGATATCTTCCATGTCTCCGTCTTGAGAAAAGCTTTGATAGTGGCCAGTGTGGTGATCGAATCGGCGGCAGTGCCGATAGAAGAGGACTTGAGGACGCGAGTTCGTCCAATCGGTGTAGAAGATTCAGAAGTCCGGCAACTGCGGAACAAAGAGGTTAAACTTGAAAAAGTTCGTTGGGACAACTGTGGCCGCGAGGAGCTTTCATGAGAACGAGAGCAGGCCATGCTTGAGGAATACCCCGAGCTTTTCCGTTCAGGTACCGTTTAAGTTTTGTTTACCTTCTATAGATAAATTTCAGGACGAAATTCTTTTAAGGGGGAAGGAATTGTAACACCCCAAAATTTGGAAGAGGAACCGATGGCGTTGTTTTGTCCAAGATGGGTTTTGGGTAGGCTGACACGGCCTGTGAAACGGCTCGGGTTCCACGATTTCTTGGTCGACGATCGTTGAGTGAGAACACGGGCTATGACACGGGCGTGTCACCTGAGACACGGGCGTGTCACCTGAGACACAGGCGTGTCTCAGGGCGTGTCGAGCACTCAACGATTTTTAGGTGGCGTTGAGTGGGCACACGGTCTGGGACACGGGCGTGTCCCAGGGCGTGTCGAGCACTCAACGATTTTTCGGTGGCGTTGAGTGGGCACACGGTCTGGGATACGGGCGTGTCCCAGGGCATGTCGAGCACTCAACGATTTCTAGCGTTGAGTGAGGGCACACGGCCAGAGACACGGGCGTGTCAAAGGCCGTGTTCCGCTCGGGTTGGTTGTGCAGGAGTAGTTACACGGCCTGGGACACAGGCATGTCCCTAGGCGTGTTTAGTACACGGCATGTGACACGGGCGTGTCACATGGCCGTGTACCTCTCGGGACGTTTCGGTCCTGTGTCGTTTGGGTGACACAGGACTTGACACGGGCGTGTCACCTGAGACACGGGCGTGTCTGAGGTCGTGTCATAAGCCGTGTCATTTTCGGGATTTCTGGTTTGACGGTGAGTAAGAGAACACGGCCTTGGACACGGACGTGTCGCAAATCGTGTTCGGCCCAGGAAGTTAATTTTCAGGGCAAATCGTGGCCGTTCGTTTCCTTCTTTGGGGATCCAAGGGTGTGGGTTGGTCTTTGCTAGGCTTAAGGCCGAAATAGGGTTTCAAAACCCTCACTTCTTCATCTTCTTCCTCTTTCTAAAGCCTTAGAGAGAGGGGAGAGCTAGGAGGAAGAAGGAGATCAACTCCGGCCGCCGGTGAAGCTTCGGAGCCCCGTTTCGCGAGCGGAGTCCAGATCCGCAAAGGCGGGATCGTTGCTGTGGTGTTCGTCCGACCAAGTTTCTCCATGGCTAGGAAGAGGGGTCGCAAGGTAACGATACTTCTCCTTTTGGTTGTAGGATGCACGCTTAGCATCATTTCTTTTCATCTTTGGGCTCCAGATCTCTCAAATGAGAGGGGTTTGGGTTGCCATGGTTCAAGAGGAACCTCCGAGTCGATTGTGTCCGTCCCCGACATGTTTTTGCATTAGAGATCTGCTCCGTTAGTGGATTAGGCATTGTGGGTGAAACCGTAGTCGCGGCCGTTAGTCCGACTCGGTGATGTTGCATAGCGAGCCTTGAGGATTCGGTAGAAATCCGTTGCGGCAAGATGTCGTTGTGTTGTATGTGTTTCCCCCCTTTTCTTGAGTGAGTACTCGTTGTCAGAACCGGACAAGGTTAGCTCCGCTTTGGCGGTAGATGTTTTCCTTGGAGCACGGGAGCGATACAGTACAAATGACGGATTAGGGTGGGAAGATATATTGGTTGTGCTGTGTTAAGGCGTGGCAATGTCTCCGTGGTCGGCTGGCTATCCCGTAACGTTCAAGTCATATGGGGAGAGTGTCCCGACGAGACTAGTCCCCTTCTGTGAGACTGACAAGAATGTCGAGCGTAGGGCAAGCCCGGGCAATGAGGCCATGAGCGGGTGGGTCCAACAAGGGTTCTTAGAATCGGTTTGTGTGTGAGACGGAATCCTGACGTGAGAAGTCAGAATTTGCAGGCAAGCCCGGGGTTTAAGACCTGTTTGCGGGTGGGGATTTTGCAAGATTTTCGTATGACGGTGTTTGGGCCGTTAGGGACATGTTAGCTCCCTTTTGTTTTGCGGCTTTAAGCCAATGGGGAAACGGTAGTACCCAGTTGTTTGATGGTGTGTTAGATGCATACGAGATAGGGTGCCTTGGGCGAAGCCCGAGTTTGCATTCATGTTGCATAGTAGGCCCCCTTCACTCTGCTCAAAACATAGAAAACGTGTATGTTATATGAGACATCCAAACCTGTGTTAAAGCTTATTATATTTTACATTTGGTATACAAAGTGCTGACTTGCAGGTTGGAGGGGTGCCCCGGGGTCCGTTAGGGGCGGCCGGGAGGAGATGTGTTGGTTACACAGTAGAGGTCAGCCTTTGCTGACCCACGTTACTTCAAATCTCTATTGGGCAAGGATCACAAGCGGGAGCTAGTGTACCGGGCAAGAAGCCCTAGCCTCATGAAGTGTTGTCGTATGTTTATAGATTGCTTGCGTTGATTTTATTCACCTTGCTTAGACTTTGTCCGGCTTGCACGTCGAGGTAGCTTAGGAGTGCTTTTGCATGTTGTTGTTTGACTTTATGACCTTTGTGCTTGGACTTTTGTGTGTAAGGCCTTAAGGCCATTTGACACTCCTGTTAGTGGTGGATAACTTCTAGTTGTTTGGTTTATTTGTCCGCTGTGTTTGTTCTGAGTTTTGAGATTGGGTGTTATATCATCTTTTAATGCTGAAGCTGTGTCGTCTGTATGTTGTGGGGCCCCGACCGGACTCATGTTATACGGTCATTACAGGATAGGTGTTACATTTTCAATGATGCGTTAGGTTGCAAGTTGGGTTGCATGCTAGTACAACATAGTAACATGATAGTTTATGAGTCTCGACAGCTGAAGCCTCATGAGAGAAATTACCTCATCCATGACTTAGAGCTGGCGCTAGTAAATTTTGCTTTAAAGTTGTGGTGGCATTACGTGTATGACGCAAGGGTGGAGATCTTCCCAGACTATACAAGTCTGAATACCTCTTGGATCAGAAAGATTTGAACATGTTGTCGCGCAGGTGGGTCAAGTTCCTTGGGGACTATGACGTAGCGATTCAGTACACGCCATACAAAGCCAATGTTATGGACGATGCTTTGAGTAGGAAATATTTTGGGGAAGAAAACTGGATTGAAGCGCATGTCGAGCGGTTGGTGCGGGACTTTGAGTCTCTAAGAATTTTGTGTGGCTAAAGGTGAGTTTAGCATGGTACGGTTGAACTGGATAGAGCTGCAGTGTGATTTGGTTGATCGTATTCAGGAGGCAACTAAAGTTGATGCAGAGTTCCAATCATTAATGGTGAAAGCTCAGTAAGGCGAAGGCAATGTCTTGAAGATGGTCAGTGGAATCTTAAAGATGAATGGAAGGCGTGTACCACAGTTCAGCAAGCTCCGTGAGGAGTTGATATTTGAGGATCACTTTACAAAGTACTCCCTTCATCCAAGAAGTACGAAGATGTACTTGGATTTGAATAAATTTTTTTGGTGACCTGGGATGAAGCAGGATATAGCTTCGCATGTGAGTCGATGTCAAACTTGTGCCTTAGTGAAGGCTGAGTGCTAAAAGCTAGGCAGGTTCCAAAGCCTCTTCCTATTCCCAAGTGAAAATTTGACGACATCTCCATGAATTTTGTGCATGGTTTGCTCCGGTCGCCGTAGGTTAACGATGCAATTTGGGTGATTGTGAATCTCCTGACCAAGGTGGCTCAGTTATTCCAAATCAAAAGGAAGACAACGTGGAAAAGCTTATGGAGCTCTATGTTCGGAACATAATGTGGTTACATGGGATTCCGAAGAGTATTGTTAGTGATCGAGATGGAAGGTTCACGTCCAAGGATTTGAGTTTAGTCCAAAAGTATTTAGGCACCTAGCTTAGGTTCAGTACCGCGTTTCATCCACAGACCGATAGTCAAATAGAGAGGACAAATTATACCTTGGAGGATATATTGAGGATGTTTGCTCTTGATTTTGACAAGAGATGGGAACACCACCTCTTATGGTGGAGTTTGCCAATAATAATTGTTTCCATGCGAGCATTTGGATGGCTCTGCATGAAGCATTATATGGTAGGCAGTGTCGAACTTCGATGTCTTGCATGTTTTCTTTACTTTGTTCTGTATTGCATGTCGAGGTAGCATAGGGTTGTGTTCACGTGTCTATGTATGATATGTTTGTGGATGATGTGGACATTTTGGTGATGCAAGGCCATAAGGCCATTTTGTACTCCTATATATTTGTGGACAAGTTCAAGTCTCTGTTTTATGTTTCCACAGTTTAAGTTCTGAGTTTATATATGAGTAGTGTTCTTATATCATTTTCTAATACCAAAACTGTGGCATCTATATGTTGTCGGGTTCCGGACGGACCCATATTATATGGTTATTATAGGGGATGTGCTACATATTATGCACACACCAGTCGTGATATTCAGGTGGTTACACCGAGGTATTTACGTGGTGGTTACGCGGCGATTGGATGGAGGAGATTAGGCGGCGGTAGAGGGACCAGCCGACGGGGGCCGGTTAGTGGCAGTTGGCGGCGGGACCCGGTCTGCGAGGGCTGATCGGTGGAAGGGCCAGTTGGGTGGTCGACACTGCGTCCAAAGGGGGGTTGGCGGTCCGGCCAGCCCGGTGGAGTCCTGCCGGGAGGGCGAACATGGAGGCTTGTCGGGGGTGCGACCATGGAGGCCGACCCTGGAGCACGGCTGGGCGCGCCCGTGCGGCCGCGGAGCGGCGGTCGGCCGTGGGCCTGGCCGCGTGACCATGCAGAGGTCGGCTGGGTGGTTGGCCGCCCGGCCTTATGTCAGCACGGTGGTGGCCGACCGATCGCTTGGTCTCGCGGCCGCGTGTGCGGGGTGCGCAGTCGCTCGGCCGCAATGCCAAGAGGCTGCCCAACAGCGGCGACCGACCGTCCACTTGGCGTCGCGGTCGCGCGGCCTAGGGGTCGTCCAATTGTTTCTATGTTATTTCTAATCCTTAGATATATAAATATCTAAATAAACCTCTAAATAAACAGCTACATAAATCTCTACTTAAATCTTAAGAAAAATCTCAACAAAATTTCAATATAAGATAAGCTTCTAGATAAGCACTATATAAATCATTAGGTAAATTCCAAGATAAATCATAAAATAAATCTCTAGAAAAAACTACATAAAAATATATTGATAAATCTCGAATAAACACACTAAAATCACAGAAATAAACCTTTAGATAAACTAGTAGATATAAACCTCTAGATAAGTGATAGAGAAATCCTTTGATAAATCTTAGATAAAATTAAATAAAATCTCTAAATAAATCTTAAAATGAAATTTCTATATAAATCTGTAGATAATCCTAAATAAAATTATTAGAACAACCATTAGCCAAATTAATCATAAAACTTTATTAAATTGCCCTAGATACATCCTTAGATAAATTCATGTATAAATACCAAGATAAATATGTAGATAAATCCTTATACAAATCCTCTATATAAATATCTAAGTAATCCCTTAAAAATCTCTACCTAAATCCTTAGTTTAACTATAAGATAAAAACCTAGATAAATTCTTAGGCTCTGATTGGGGGGACTTATTTTCACCGGTCAAGCAGTTACGATCACATGACCCGGGCCTTAATTAAAACCCTAAGTGTAACACTCCATGCACACATCCATAGAAAGTTATATGATAAATATGTGCTTTAAATTAAAATGAATTTGTTTTTTTAATATATCTACAATTTCTAAGTACATATTTTATATCATGAAGTTACGGTCTATATTAAAACAAGTGGATTGTTATCCGCAGATCGAAAATGGCTATTGGCAGATTCAAATATACTTAAAATTGTTATTCGCAGACCAACATTAAAAGTAAAAAAAATATCAAGAAGTGCATCAGTAAGGGCATAGTTCATTACCACTAAAATTGAAGCCTACATCAAAATAAATATAACTTGCATCAAAAAATATGAAGCACCATCACCACAAGTGCTCAAAAAATATCAAGTACATCAAAATATACATAATCTGCATCAAAAAATATGAAGCACCAGCACCACAAGTGCTCAAAAAATATCAAGTGTACATCAAAATATTATATAAGTAGCTCAAAATCACAAGTGCTCAACAACACCATCACATTGCCACTAACCTGTAAAAGAAATATCTTCAAATTATTAACACTCATGGTGGTACTAATCAATAATTGCATTAAGAAACTAAATTCAATATTATAATGAGCATTAACCTATCTCAAAAGTACTAACCATCCAAATTTGGAGAATGAGGTTCAGCTACATAGAAATACATAAAAATTTACTCCTAACTCACAAAATATGGAAAATGAGGCACTGCTTTCACGAAGGGTAAGGACGGGGGCTTCGAACAGGAGGCACATCTCGGCAACCATTCACTGCATTCTTGACAGGGAAGGACAGGGTCTTCGAACAGGAGGCACTGCTAAGGGCGCTCCACGTCTATGTATTAGGGAATGATATTTACTTACAGGTGGCTCAGATTAGGAATGGATTCGACGGAAGATGGTGTACTCACAGCGGGGGAGACGTAGCGAACGGTTCCCTCCTTCGAACAAAGTGAAGAAGCGAAGGATCGGGGGCTTCGAACAGGAGGATTCTTCTTCGCCGACTACCTAGAGGACTCTTGATTTGCCGACGAACGCCTACGCTAAAGGCTGCGATTTACGGGCGAACGGCAGCGGGCGCAAGTGTCGGGGAAGAATCATTTAGGGCTTTTGGTTTGAGAATAAAGAAAATGGATTTGGGGCTGTGGATTTAAACCTTAAAAAAAAATTTTGGACTACGAATAGTCATTTAAGGTCTGCGGATAACAATCCCCTAAAACAATCTCTAAGCTTCATCTCCTTGGCTTTGTCTACTCATTACTCAACACATGTTGTAAGGAATACGATTAATTTATAATTCTTTTCCCATATTTCATTTTTTTATTTAAATGATTTAACTGAGAGTGATTTAAAATTATAAAAGTCTCTTATTTGCAATGATTGGAGGCCTTTGACACCATCATTAATACTTTTCCAATTAGTTTTTTTTAAAAAAAAATAGGTGCATCCATGATTAAATAGAAAAATAATTAATGTCAACAATGAAAGTAAAAATATGGTTTTAAAAATTTAATTTTTATTTATATGCTCGCACACACGGCACGGGGTCCACGACCGGTCGGCCACCGTGGTCCCGCCCCTGGCCGGCCTCCTCGCCGTCAGTCGCCTACCTCAAAGTCGCGGGCACCGATCCGATCACGTGATTTTTCATCTCTTTTCGATGTTTTTCATATTAAAAAAAAACTCTCTTGTAAGCATGTCTCAGCAACGAAATTTAAAATATATTTTTTAAAAATTAATTTTGATTTATATGCTCCCACAGGCCACCACAAGAAAATATTTTACACATTCTTTTGTTTGGAATTGGTGGCCGGTCACCTATGACAAAGTCTTATGACAAAGTCTTCTGCATGCGAATTCCATAGTCAGTATAAATAAGGCCAGGAGCCAACCTTCTGAGTACCTCAACTAATATATCAATATAGAATCTTGTGCCGATAACATATTAATTAATGGAGTTCTCCCAGAGAAGAATGGTTTCAGCTCTCCTCCTCCTGCTCCTCCTTCTCCCAAGCACCACCGGTGATCAGTATTTCGCAATCTTGACCAGAACTGTACAACTAATAACGCCTTGTTTCCTCAATCCCTGCCTCTTCGCATGTGAGCGTCAAATGAAGACGCCTGCTATTGGCTGTTTCTTGAAAACGTATTACTGCCGGGCCATTTTGACAAAAGACTGCGTATGTGTATATTGGAGTACTGGCGGTCCTTGTTGTCAATTTAATCCCATATACTGCCTCAACAAACCCACAGCAAATGCAATTGATTTACCGCATGTAGAATTCTAGGATGGTTTGAAAAACATTTTTCTGGCAGCATGCGAAGTTTATTTATTTCTTAATTGTGCGGAATTTTATAGTATGCATGTGTCGTCGATCTGTCGTTTCTGTCAAAGCATCGAAGATAGTTTTAAAATCATGTGATAAGCTGTTGTAACACATGCAGGATTTTTATGTATTTGATGCATGTCTCGAGCTTATTTGTGCTTAATCTTCGATGTTAGTTTGTGTTTTTCTATGTGACTGATTCTCTGTTGTTTTTGTGTGGAGCATCTAATATATCTTGTGTAATTTGGTTCAATTATCAAGAGATTTTCAATTAGAAGACTCGATCGGGTTATTCACTCTCCTGCTCTCCAGCAACGCACAAATTTCAAATGGATGGAGACCTATGCCTTGCATGTGATGATGTGGCGTATTATGAATAGTCCCATGTCAGAAACTAACAATAGCCTTGAGAAATTAATATTATTTTCATTGAACCCAATTAACAGTTGCTATGAACCATGAATTTATTATCAAAATCTTCAAAAAAACAGAATATACTTGAGAAATTAAATTTTCTCTTTTATTCGAGGGTTTCGAGAGCCACGCTCCGGTTATTCGCAATATGTATTGTAAAAAATTTCTACTAACGGTGCGCAAAGAGATCGCAGGAACACTTAACCACAATCAAAGCCAAATAAAAGACAACAACAATAGAGGCACAAGAGTTTCCAATTAGAATCAACTTTACAGGCCGATGCATACATTGCGAGACATGCTTACAATGTAAAACAGGAAACAACAAAAATTGCAGCAAGGAAGAAACCGCGCAGGATAGAATGCCAGTTCGCCACCCTGTGCGGCTACATCTTCTATCCGCCGAATACGGCGAGTAGCAAGCCAGTCCGCCCAAAGCGAACTCGGCGAGAACCAAGCAGGCCGCACCATAAGGCGAATACCAACTGAGCCATGGCGAGCTCGACGAGCTTCCAATCAATCCGCCCATAGCGAGCTTGGCGAGCTAAGCAATAAGCTGGACTTGTCTCCCCCAAACCAAGTCCAAGAAACCTGCAGTTAACAAACCTAACCGCTCCACCTGATCCCGAAGTCGCACCCCACTGAACAACAAGTCCGCAACACACCATGCAAATTGCCTCATCAGACCAGGCGACCTCCAGGTGACTTGTTCGCGCAACAAAGCTTATCCCACGATCCAACATCCAGACCGCAAGCTTTGATCCATGCCGAACACCTGCGAACTCCATAGAGTCCGCATAAACCAACGAACTCTGATTCATCCTGCCCGGAGAAGGCACCAGCGGACATAGCAACTAACCGCCCCAGTCCGCTAAACCGGCTTCCCCTTAGCGAATCAGAGAATCTATCACAAACCGGCTGCCCTAAGCCAACATTCGTTTCACACGACTCATAAGGGCATCACAGCGACGTCTTTGCCACAATCGAATTTCTAGCAAAAATCCCTAAAATGCACGTCAAGCAACATCACTGAATCGAACCACCAGTCACGATAACGGCTTCACCCGCAATTCTTAAACCACTAACGGAGCCGATTTTTAATGCAAAACATGTCGGGGACGGACCCAATCAACCAGGTGGATCTTCTTAAACCAAGGAGACCCGGATCCCTCTCACTCAAGAGATCTAGTGCCAAAATTTTTAAGAAAGAGAAGGCATAAAGAAAAGATGTCATACTCGCAGCCTAAAACAGGGAGGAGAAATATCATTACCTTGCATTTCCCCTTCCTAGCCATGGAAACTTAGAATAGCACGGATGAACGTGTTCGCCTACTACCCCTTAACGGAGATCCACAACAGGATCCTACAACTCAGTCTTTATATCTTAGGCTTACAGCTCAGATCAATTAAGATCCTATAGAAAGAGAATGAGTTTATTATTGATGATTGACTCTAGAGAAATGATTCTTTGAGTCTGCCTTTCTGGACTGAGTAAACTCAGCCCTAACTTTGACTCTAGAGAAATGATTCTCTGAACCTTCTTCCTGAACTGAGAAAGCTCAGTCATATCTTCTTCATAGTACCAAGAATATATCTTCAGGATGTTTCTGCTTGTGATGAAAAGATATCTGTAGAGAATTGTTCCTTCAAGCCTTTATGTGGTTGAGTTGATTGCAGTGGCCTTGAAGAACGGCAGCAACTTGGCTTTGCTCTGCTTCTTCTTCTAACTCAAAAAGAGAACTTTTTGATCTTGTTGTTGAAGATAGATTTATTCTTCAATGATTTATTTCTTCAACAACCACCTCTGTCTGTGATTCACAGACTAATTGTAAGAGCAAGTTCTTGGAAAACTTCAACTTCGTAGAGAAGAAGAAGATGATTAGAAAGCTCTGTTGTTCTTTCTCGGGACTAAGCTTTTGTATCCCGTCGTCTAATGGCTCTTTGTGCAGTATGGACCAGCCGGAGTTGGTAACTACAACACTTCTTTTGCATTAAATGTTGTGCTAAAGGCAAGCGGTGTCTTTTGTCGTCTAGCGTGCAAAACCCGCGACATTTGAATTCTTGATGACGTCAGCATGACTCAGTGCTTCTAAACTTGACAAATTTCAGACAATCTGCATAGGCGTTAAGTGAAGTCTTGTCACTCAACGCAAAAGTACTTAGCAGAATTCTGCATCTTCAGGCATTGAGTGAGCTTTCATCACTCAACGCATTTGACTTTTATAGTCTAACTGTTAAGGCGTTGAGTGACCCTTGATCACTGTAACGAAGATTTGTCAAACAGTTTATAAAGTACTTTTGTTATCTGAAAATCTCTGTAAAAAAAGTTTGCCCAAACAGAACTTTTTTTTCAATATGCATTTTCCAAAAGCTCATTTTCTTATATTTCTTTTGTCATCACTCCTCTTTTCTGAAAAGCCCTCCCAAACAAGACCTAGACTCTATATTAAAAATATCTCTATGATTCATTGCCTTGGCTAAGTCAACTCATTACTAATCACGTGTTGTAACTTGTAATACGATTAATTTATAATTTTTTCCCATATTTTATTTTTTTAATTAAATGATTTATATTTCAATTATTTAATTTGACACTCTCATTAATATCTTTCCAATTAGATTTGAAATTAAATTAGGTGCATCCATGATTAAATAGAAAAATAATAAGTTCACCAATGAAAATTAAGATATGTTTTTTAAAAAACTAATTTTGATTTATATGCTCCTACAGTCCGCACACAAGAAAATATTTTATACATTATTTTTTTTGGAATTTTTTGTTTGAAATTTATTAGTGGAAAGATAAAACTAATGTGTTAGTCGAAAATTTATATATATTGTACAATCTCATATCCGACGAGTGGGATCGACAGGAGCCAGACCAGCTGAATCGGACAGTCCAAGTCCCAGGCGAGTCGGCATGGAGGCTAGAGCTCCGCAGCCCCATCGACTCAGCCTAGGCGGGGTGGAACAAGTGTGGGGCGAGTGGAGCAAGTGGGCGAGTGGGGCAGACCAGGCCCGCACTCGCCCAGGCTCTCGACAAGTAGTAGGCGAGTGGGGTAGACCAGGCCCGCACTCGCCCAGGGTCAGAGGGAGGCGGCGAGTGCCAGCTCCACCGGGCACTCGCCGACCCCGGCGAGTGGAGGTTTTTGAGGGTCACTCGTCCAGTGTTCTGTGATGTATTTTTTTCATTCCACTCTCGCCGGTCTGTCTATAGTCTTTTAGAACAACGGAGTTATGTTGTTGACAGACCGACCTGGATTGCATATAATTGTTAAGAACAGCGGAGGTTGTTTGTTGGCAGATCGTTTTCAGAAAACTATAAATAGACCCAAGGGGGTGCCTCAGAAGGCATGCTTACTTGTGCCCTGGTCTTCTTGCTTTTTTTGAGGTATCCTTAGCTCAGCACTTGGCTAAGGAGGAAAAGCGTTCTAAGATCTTCCGGGTGTGTGGTGGGACTTCCGTGTTGAAGCCTTGGGTTTGTTCCTTGTGCTAAGTCTTTGGTTGTCCGAGCTTGTGAGAGAGAAGTAAGTGTGTGATCACCCCTTCCCCAAGAGTCGAACTTCACAGAGACCGATATTCCGGTTTCAACATTTTGGTGCAGTGAGCGTGGAGTGTGATCAGCATCGAAAATCTTCCGCGAGTTCGATGACTGGAGGAGAAGAACAAGGATTGGATGTGACCGACTCGCCACCCCCTCCTCCCCTCGCCACTCTCGGGATGTTCGAGTATTTCAGGCACGCGGTGGTTAACCTCGTCAAGTTCGCACTCGGCGCATGTGCCGAGTGCTCGACCCCATCAGTCCCTAGAGTCAACTTATACTCTGCTAGATATGTCATGTTTCAGCAACCACGACAACAATAACACTCAAGCCATTAGGGCATGTATCCGCAACCAGGCAAAATTTAGCAATAAATAACAAGGGGAACAAAAAAGGTGTACTAAAATTGGTGAAATTCTATTTTTTTTTCATTGACTGATATGATGTCCGTTGGGTCATGAGAAATTGGTCCTGTAATAGATGTATTCACTAAAATGGCCGAACTAAATTGACTAGTGATAGAAAATACTAACTCATCTCAACTACTTTGGGAAGGCTTTGTAAGTCCTCAGTTTAGTGAGCCTTGCAACCTCAAATATAACATATAAAAGCTCAGCATGCACTTGTAAAAATGGAAGAAATTCCATCCTAAGTAAAAATATTTGCTGACTTGGAAGAAGAAGAAAAAATAACCACAATCACTTCAAAAATAATTTGCATTTGCAAATCAGCTTTAAAATGTGAGTTAAAATCCATGATGCATGAGTACTGCCCTTTGAATTGCATCAGATCAAAGCAAAATCTATTTAACTCCACTTAAAAATTATTTTATTATTTATTTGCATTTATAAAAATACATTTTAAGGAAGTTATATGTAAAAAATTACCCATACTCAGATAATTGAAACTATTTGAATCAAATGAATGCTGATTCTTAACTAAAGGAATAATTCATTAGAAATATTCAATTGTTCTAGATTGAATAACAGATTCCTAAATTTACAATAATTCTATATAGGATTTGTATCTCAACATTTAAATTACTTTGTTGGGGGCCTATGATCTATAAATAGGAGGCCTGGAGATTATAATTTTCAAAATAAGTTTAAAGCAGCCAATTATCCTCTCATGTCTCTCTCCATAGCCCCTTATATCCCTTTAATAGGGATATTCTCTCCATCCAATACTCATCGAAGTAAAAAAATAAAATGTCACTCTCTTTGTCAACATGAACACAATATGAGGCCAAGATAGTGCACAACGCAAGGCAAGTCGGTGCATCATAAAAAAACCTAAGGGTCCGTTCGTTTGCACGGAATTGAAATTCGATATTGAAATTGAATATTAATGAATATTGTGGAATTAAATATTGGTGGCTAATTCCAATTTCACTATTCGCCTAATAAAAATATTGTTGAATATTGTGGAATTGATCAATTCTTTTGTCCGTTTGTTGAATAAAATTCAATATAGGAATTGTAAAATATTATGAATAAATTACTATAAACAAATGTGCGTTATAGCCGCGATTTTTTCGCACGGGAACGATATTTTTGTCCGGGCACGAATTTTTTCGCCCGAGCGAGATTTGTTTCGCCCGACCGTGATTTTTTCTCACGGGCACAATATTTTCTCACTGGCGCGATTTTTTCACATGACTGCGATTTTTTCGCCCGGGCGCAATATTGTCGCCCGGACCAATTTTTTGTCGCCCGAGCGTGATTTTGTCGCCCGGGGAAAAAATTGCACCCGGGGGAGAAAATCTCGCCTGGGTGAAAAAAGCTCGCCCGGGCATAAAAATCTCGCTCGGGCTAAAAAACGCGTCCGAGCGAAAAATCGCGCCCAGGCGGAAAAATCGTGCCTGGGCGGGTAAAAAAATGCGGTCGGGTAAAAAATTCGTGGTCCAGCAAAAAATTCGCCCACAGACGAAAAAATCGTGCCCTGGAGAAAAATCGCGCTTAGGCGAAAAAATTGCGTTTGGGCGAAAAAATTTGCGTCAGGGCAAAAAATCGAGCGCAACCGAAAAAATCGCGTCCGGGCGTAAAAATCGCGTCTGGGTGAAGAAATCGCTCCCGGGCGAAGAAATTGTGCCCGGACAAAAAAATCGCGCTGGGGCGTAAAAAGCGCGGTTGGGTGAAAAATTCGCGCCCGTGCAAAAAAATCTCGCTCGGACGAAAAAAGCGCGGTCGAGCGAGAAATTTACGGCCAGACAAAAAATCGCGCCCGGACGAAAAAATCGCGTCGGGGTGAAAAAAGCGCGCCCGGGCGAAATAATCGCGCCCGGACGAAAATAGCGCGGTCGGGTAAAAATATTTGCGCCCGGGCAAAAAAACCAAGCCCGGACGAAAAAACGCGCGTCATTGCGAAATACGTCGCCCCGACGAAAAATGCGCGCTTAGGCGAAAAAATCGCGGTCGGGCGAAAAAATCGCTCCTGGGTAAAAATCATGTCTAAGCAAAAAAAATCGCGCCCGGGCGAAAAAACTAGCGCCCGGGCAAAAAATTCGCGCCCGAGCGAAAAATTAGCGCTCGGGCGAAAAATTCGCACCCGGGCGATAAATTTGCGTCGGGGAAATAAAATCACGCCCGAGCGAAAAATTTGCTCCCGGGCAAAAAATTTGCGTCCGGGATAAAAATTCTCGTCCGAGCGAAAAAATCGCACCCGAGTGAAAAAAACGACCGCCAGGGCGAAATACGCCGCCCTGACGAAAAATGCGTGCCTCCCCGAAAAACGCACGTCTGTACGACAACATGCGCTCCCGGGCGAAAATCGCACGCTTAACTAAAAAATATGTCTCGGCCGGAATTGTCCAATTCTTATGTAAATTGGAAAGAATTGTCTTTAGTTCAAAATGAATTACACGGAATTCATTAAAATTCAAATTCCTACATCAAGCGACCAAACAAACGACGGAATTAGAATTAGACCTTCAATTCAGTTTCCAGAAGCTCAATTCCGTGCAAACGAACGGACCCTAAATGATAATCCAAGAAACCGGCTCATAGCTCTCATGTTTATTCGGATGAGATATAAAGCATACATTCCTTGCAAGAAGTCGATCTCAGATTTCCTTCAGACAGTGTTCGTTTGGCAGGAATTGGGGGAAGGAATTGGAATTCGGTGTTCCAATTCCAATTCCGCTGTTCGTTTCGACATATTTAGACAGGATTTGGAATTCCTGCCAAAACCCATGGGTTTTCAAAAAATATTAAAAACGTTGCGGTCAAAACCTAACCCCCCCCCCCCCCCCCCCCCCCCCCGGCCGGTTTTCGTGATTTTTCGGATAGAAGCTCGCCGCAGCTCTATCCTTCCGCCGATCGCCTTTCCGCGCGGGACTCTCCCTTTCTCCGGCCAACGCCGATCATCTTCCACGCTTTGGGACATAGGAGGGCGGCGGATTTTCTCATCGTCCCATCGTCCAGCTTTTATTTGCATTTGTCGGGCGGGAGCAAAATTGGCCGCGCGCGCTGCCGCTCGGCCTAACAGAGCCGTCCCCTTGATCCGACAATTCTCGTCGGCGATAACTCGCATTTCTGCGATTCTCAGTGCGATAACCGTGATTTCTCCCCTTCCATCGCGAGCCTGTGTCGCTACCGACGTCGATAACCCTCGCTGACTCCACAGTTTCTTGCTCTTCCTTACATTTCTGCACTGTTTTCTTATGGGAATTGTTAAAAGCACCGCACTTTTGGCTAATCGCACCGCTTTGTTAAAAGCACCGCAGTTTTTCGCATATTGTTAAAAGCACCGCACATTGTTATCTGCACCGCAATTGAGATAAACGCACCGCACTTAATTTATGAATTAAAATAGGTTCTCATTGAATTACAATATTAATATAAACTCAATAGAAAAAAATATTTGATACAAAAAAACCATCAAATGTGTTGTCCAAATTGTCATACTCTTTTCTTCAAATATTTGTGATTTTCATTAACGACATCTATAATATGAACCAATAATACTCGAGGCACAATTCACGATGAGTACCAATAATATTGTAACAATTTACTTCTAAACATAGAAACAGTAATGAACACTCAAAGAAATTTCAGAAGTCCTTTAACATAGGTGATTGTTAACCGCAGCTCTTTATTGGCTAGTTGCACCCAAAAACCTCCTAACTTTTCGCGCCTTTTCGAAATACGCCTTGTACACGCAATTTCAGGAAAAGTGTTCAACACAAAAGTGAGATCTATAACTTTCGTGTTGAACACTTTTCCTGAAATTGCGTGTACAAGGCGTATTTCTGAAATGCGTAAAATCTGAGCGTGAGGAGAGGCGGCGTTGGCGCTGATATCTGCCGGTGTCGGCGACGGAAAGGGCTGGAGGGGGCTGGAGGAGACGGGAGGAGCCAGCGGCGCGTCAGGAGACGTGAGGAGAAGATCGGGATTTTAGGGTTGCGGTGCGAGGAAGCAGCAGTGCGGTGCGGGTATATTTTTAGAGTGACAAATTTTAAGTGTTAAAAGAGCTAAATGCGGTGCGATTAGCCAAAAAATGCGGTGCTTTTAACAATTCCCTTTCTTATATGTTTTTATAAAATTTGTTTGCAATATTTGAGTGTTATATTCCGGCCAATGCCTGTCTCCAAATTCCATCCTGCAAACGAACAGAAATAATGAAAACTTCAATTCCTGTGACTGAAAACCTTCTTGTAAACGAACAAAGGAATTGGTTTTCTGCCAAAACCAATTCCTCTGCGTCGTAGGTTTTCGGTCAAAACCAATTCTTGCATCTCAATTCTTGCGAAACGAACGCACCCTCATAACATAGTTACACCGTATTTCGATATCCTAAATAGTAGTCGAAAAAATCAAATTTGCTCGGATTTCTCGTCCCATCGAATTTCTCATAACATAGTTGCACCGTAAAACCGTAGCTTTATAGTTGATTCATTAAGTCATCTAGACCATAAATTTGTTTCATTTGTGGTTATAATACTCTTTTATCTTGACCTTAGATTTTTAGGTGGGTCTCTGGTCAGCAACATCATTACTTTAGTCTCGTGAACTTTTTTCATAACAAATTGCTAATCAAGTCCTTATCCATTTTAATCATTGGAACTCTTGCTCTAAAACGTATACCCTCATTTCTAACTAATTTCTTTGTATAATCGTACCGTAGATGATATTGACGACATTGCACCATATTATCTGTAACATGTGAAATTTGTGATATACCTAAATTTGTAGCAAAATGTAAATCCAAATATGAATTTGGGTTCCAATAACACTTCATTCTGAAACTAGATGCAAAACTTAGAAACTAAAACAAGTAAATTTATGCCAAAAAAATAACCTTCAAACATTAGTTCTTTGTATAATGTGTCATAAGGATTAAAATAATTAAAAGAATTATATCAAATTTAGCAGTAGTGTTTATTAAAAGCAAAAGAAAAGAACACTATTTGTGTCAGAACAATATTATTTAAAAATAAAAAGTTACGGGTAGCATAATGTAAGGAATCAAAAAAGATGGTATACAAAGAAACTAATTTATACAACAAAATTATTCAAATAGCATATCAAAGGGAAAAAATGCTCTCTAAAACCTAGGTTAGATTGCTTATTAGGTAACATTGTGCGTGTAAGAAAGTAGCATATACAATTCCCTACCAAGCTTACGAGTCCGATCAGCAAGAACTCCAAGATAGCGAGTAACCCGATTAAGCTTGACATTTGAATATTCTCTAAGATCACCGGCTTCCTGCCTCAATTCCAGATAATCTTGTCTAGCACGCTTCAAGATCAGTAAAACAAAAAAAAAAGCACAAATGTGTACGCATTAATTTCGAGTTAAGAATAGTTTATTAAATACATCGTATCATAGACCAAAAGTGACCAATGTTTATGCATTAATTTCATGATCCAAATATTTTGAATCTTACCATATTTTGACTTGGAAAAATGATGTCATTGATGGAGGTTATTGCATTGTGAATGATTTTGAAAGCCACACTTTAAAAATCTAATTTTTCGTCTCATATTGTCTATGATGAGAAAGATACACATATATAGCATTATGTGTGTGATGGAAATAAGGAGTTTGGAGGAAGTGGCACATTGCTCTGGCAAGTCAAGCCAAATCAAATAAAATAATAGAAAACTGATTCAAGAAAAAATTAATAGTTTTGTGCATCATTTTTCTAACCAATGTGTTCTTTGAAACATTAATGTTCATTCAAACAGAATCTATCTGAATAATCATATACAGCCAATCAGTTGGGCATTTAATATATGTGTGTGCTTGCATGTGTATGTATTTTGTATAAGAATATAGTCTTGAACTACAACCAACTACTACTTATCATTTGTCTTTTGCTTTATCTTTGTCAGCTTAATGTTCGTAGAACAATCAGATTGTTGTTCACGTGACTATTGAAGATCAGTGTAGCTCTCCATAAAGAGTGTTGCGGACTAACTCGATGTCCCGGTCGGACCGGCTTTACTTGGACCGTCTTAGCTTACGGAGCGGTCGAGCGCGCATACAGTCAATGAAAATAAGAGGTTGACACAAGACGTGATGACGTGAAAAAACCTCTCAACCGGGTAAAAAACCACGAGATCGGATCTGTGCTGGTCAAAATCCACTAGCTGTTTGCGGTTACAATGTGCAAGGAGAATCGGGGGCGACATGCCGCTTCCTGTTACAACTTGGGGGGTGCGAGAGAGACTTCTGCTCCCAATGGGCTACAGGCCGCACTAAGGGAGCGCCTTGGACACTGGAATCCGAGGAGAGGTTCTGGTGCTTGGAAGTTTGGAGCGCGGCTTCGGCGCTTGTTCGCTTGCAGTGGTCGTCTTCCTCCTTTCGTTCGTTCCGGGGCTTAGGAATTTTCCTACTGGTGGCCCGCTGGTGGCTCGAGGTGGCTGGAGGGTGATCCGAGGGAGGAGTCCGACAGAGTTATTCCCTGAGGAAGAAGATGACCGGGAGCCAAAAAGTGAATTATGAGGAGGCCCTGGGGATCCTTTTATAACCTCCGGGAGAGGATAATGGCGGACCCTGCCACTAACTTAGTGGGTTAGTGGGTGGTTATCCCCCAGATCGGACGGCGAGGAAAGCCCACCACGATCGGATGACAGGGGAGCCGTCCACGGCGACGGGGCGGCCATGCGCCGGAGGCCGGCCCGGCTGCGGCAAGGCTCGACTGGCGACCAGGCCGGTCGCGGCCTGCCGTGGCCTGGTCGCGGCCTGTAGCGGCTAGGACGGCAGCCTGGCTGGCGGCCTGGTCGACCACAGCTTGGCCGGGGCCCGCTGTGGCAAGGCATGCGACCAGGCCTGGCTGGCGACGGCCTTGCTGGCCGCGGCTTGGTCGTGGCCTGTCGCGGCAAGTCCGGCGGCCTAGCTGGCAGCCAGGCTGGTCGTGGCCTGGCTGGTCGCGACTTGGCCGGCGGCCTAGCTGGCGTTCAGGCCGGCCGCGGCCAGGCCCGGCTGGCGGTCCGACTGGCCGCGGTTTGTCCGCGGCTTACTTCGGCAAGGCCGTAGGCCCGCCAGCAAGCCGGCGGCAGCACAGCTGGCGGCGGCGGCGCAGCTTGCGGCGGCGGCGTAGCTGGCGGCGACGGCGCAGCTGGCGGCAGCAGCAGTTCCCCCAAAAATGGGGGCAGCTTTTTGGTGGAGAGAGATAGTGGGCCCACCTCTCCATGTTTTCCTCATCATGGGGAGTTCATTGGGGGTGGAGGTTGACTTGGTCAACCCCATGATCCTCCATTTTAGGAGGCAATCATGAGGAATCCCTCCTTATAAATAATGGTGTGACCCATCAATTGCCCCTCAAATCTTTGTTGTTGGAAAGCGAAGCGAGCGAGAGAAGAAGGATTTTTCTGCTGCCATCTCCTTCCCTGCTGTCATGACAACCTCCGGCGAGAAGGCGGAGATGGTAAAAGGCGGCGCTTCGAAGGTACCTAGATGAAACTTTCCGAAGGAGAGGCGGCCGGCGAGGAAGTCGAACAAGGCTGAGGGAGGCGCGCGCGGGTATGCGTGTGGCTGGCTACCCGCTTGCGTGGGTAGAATGCAAATCTGTGTTAGGATGCGTTTTCAAAATTTTAAGGGTTTATGGTTTCATTTAGTAACTCTTCCGTCTGTCCGTTTCATATGACGTGGGGCCCCGACCGGACCTTCTATTATATTATTCGTGACAGATGGGGGTGTTACAATTTTGTATCAGACTCTGGTGTCGTTCTTCCTTATTTGAATTCGTGATCAAATTTCTTTTAAGGGGTGGTGAGCACTCATGTGCGTTGCCATTATAACATGAAAAGAACTCATGAATGTCTACTTAGGAATGAAAAACACACATGAAACACGTTAAAAACATTGTTTGTGGAACCTGAGCATTCCTTTGCTTGTTGTTTATTATGTCTTTTAGTCACTAAAGTGCGTGTGGCGCAACTATAGGTGATCAGAAGTGGTGTTGGACAGTCCCAAAATCAGCATTCTGCAGAGAGTAATGCACCGACAGAAGTGCCTACACCTCCTCCTTCTGCCGAGACAATCCGTTTAGTTACGGAAGCTGTGATCGCTATGATCAATGTGCATCCAAGAGAGCAAGTACACCTTGTGGTGGCCCAGTGCAGGCTGTCGTAGTTGAGCCAGTGGCGGCGAGGCAAGTGCCTGCTGAGCCTTTGGCGGCAAAGCGAGCAACTAAAAAGTAGATGAAGCATGTGATGAGCTTAAATCCTCCTACATTTTCGGGAGTGGAATCACCGACTTAGGTTGAATATTGGCTCTCCCGTATAAAGAGAACCATGACGACGACAGAGACAGATGAAGCATAGAAGGTGACCATAGCCACTTTCCTACTGGATTGAGAGGCAAGGCTATGGTGGGATGAGGTGGAGTTGCACCAGCTTGCTGGCAGGCAGCTATCTGACGTTTCGATGGAAGAGTTCTCAAGACTGTTCTTGGCAAAGTACCTCCCTTCCATACAAAGAATTGCGTTGGAGAATCAGTTTCAGCGCTTGACCTAGGGAGAAAGTTTTGTTGACAACTACTTACATGAGTTCACAAGGTTGGGGAGGTACGTCGACTTCACGTTTGCAGACGAGGAGCGAAAGACTAGCAGATTCTACGAAGGACCGCGTGATGACCTGAGGTTGCTTCTCTCAGGCCCGATGACGCAGGGCTTTCAGGTTTTGGTAAACACTGCCCGATCTTTGGATCAGGACATGAGGAGAGTGCAAAGTAAGAAGGACTTGGTTGTGAAGAAGCTAGAGTACAAGGTGTCTACCTCTTTGAAGTTTTGGTTCCGCAATAGGTGGAATACGAAGGCTAGGTCGTCTGGACCAGCCCCTCCTACCGTTATTTCTTGAACTACTTCGATTCGAGGCCCGTTTGCATGTTATATATGTGGCAAGGTGGGGCACTACGCCCGAGAGTGCCGCAGTGGCCCGCCGAAGACTGAGAAGAAGATAGGATCATCTTATGCTGAAAAGGGGAAATCAGTGGAGTCAACAACTTCCCATTATACTCCTGCACAACCTCGAGTCTACAGCCTTGGCCAACAAGAGGCAATAAAACAGAATGACTTGGTGATAGGTACGACATAGTATATAGTTTTTACTTCTTTATATACTTGATAACTTGTGCCCTCCTTAACTTATTTGAATTAGGTTTTGTCCTAATTTGGGACTATCCGGCGAGAACACTGTTCAATGCAGGCGCTTCTCATTCCTTTCTGTCCAAGGACTTCGTATTGCGCATCAGAGTGCCTTCCGTTTTATCAACTAATACTTTGAATGTTTTGTTGTCTTACAGATGCTTGATGCGTGCGGATAGGACATGTTGTGTTCGGGTGCAGATAAGGAATCATGATTTTAAGTTAGAAGCAGTTGTACTGCCGATATTCCAGTTCGACGTTATCTTTGGCATGGACTGGCTTTCAGAGCAGCGTGCATGTATTGACTGCAACTCGAAGGAAATCACACTGAGACAGGGTACTGAATGCAGGACCAAATTCGCTGGTATGCAAGGATCGAGCAAGATACTGATGTCTGCTCTCCAAGTGGTCAAAGCGGTTTAGAAGGGCGTAGAGTTGTTCTTCACGCTATTGGAGGCTGTAGAGCCGAAGTCTCATTTGAGTGACATTCCTATCGTGATAGAGTTCGCGGATATGTTCCCTAAGGATCTCCTTGGGATTCCACCCCAGCGAGAGATCGACTTCCCTATTGATCTGGTGTCAGGTGCGAAACCTGTGTCTCGTGCACCTTATAGAGTGGCGACAAAGGAGATGACAGAGTTGAAGGTTCAGCTGCAGGAATTGCTAGAGCATGGTTACATACGTCCAAGTGATTCACCTTGGAGTGCGCCGGTCCTCTTCGTGAAAAAGAAGGACGGGAGCCTGTGTTTATGCATTGACTACCGAGAGTTGAACATGCTGATAGAGAAGAACAATTATCCGATTCCGAGATCATTTGGCTGGATCAACCGTCTACTCGAAGCTAGATCTGAAGTCCAGCTACTGTCAGTTGCGTATAAGGGAGAGTGATATTCCCAAGACAACGTTTGACACACGCTATGGTCAGTATGAGTTCACCGTGATGTCGTTCGGGTTGACAAATGCGTCATAGGTATTCATGGATTTGATGAACGGAACCTTTCAGGAGTATCTGGACCGATTTGTGATAGTCTTCATAGATGACATATTGGTATACTCGCAGTCAGATGAGGATCATGCGAACCATTTGTAGGGCTCGACTCCTCCTTCCAGTCGGCCAGGGGAGAGAAAGATGGAGGCGAGCTTTTCCTTACAGGCGGCGGCCGGAATAGAGCTCCCTCCTTCCTGCAACACAGACAAAGAGAGAGTGGTGAGAGAGGAAGAGGGATCGGGAGAGAGGCTTCTTCCTCCTTCTAGCCGGCGACGGGGAGGGGAAGAGGATCGGGCACTCGGCTCCTCCTTCCTGTAGGCCGGCACAGAGAGAATCAGGAGAGAGGGAGAAATAGAGAGATCGAGAGAGAAAGAGAGAGGGGTAGGTTTAGAGGGGGGGGGGGATTTGAGGTTTTATATGAAAACCCTAATCCAGATTTGCTATTCGCAGCCCAAACTGCTAACCACAGACCGACACCCCTATGCGCGCGCCAACGTTACATCGATTAGATTTTTAGGGCCTTACATCTTGGGTGGTGTTAAAGGCACACCATCTTCGGCTTTGTGCACACCATACTATGTGCACCCATTGAAATTTTATGTGCACACCATTTTCGGCTTTGTGCACACCAATACTATGTGCACAGTCTGAGCAAACATAGCTGCAATGTATGTGGACTCGTTGGGCGCCATTGCCGTCTCTTTCATCAGAGCAAACAGATCGACGGCAAGGTGACCATGGCCTTGCATCGCGAGCCCTCCGATCATCACGTTCCAAAGCACGACGTCTTTCCTCGAAACCCGGCGGAACACCTCCAAAGCTGCTTCAACGCACCCGCATCTGCAGTACATGTCCACAAGAGCTGTGGGGAGGATGACGTTGCCGTGATTGCATAGTTTTTTTTAAAATGAAATACGCGTTTTTTTGAACCACGTCTTCTACGTGCATTTTTATGTAACGTGTTCAACATGAAAGTTGTAGATCTCGACGATATCTACAACTTTCATGTTGAACATTTTTTGATTTAAAGCCGTTTAGGCCCCCGATTTGGTCCCCTAAAAAAATCACGCCTTATTTTTCAAATCAAAGTGTTCCGCGTGATTTTTTTCGGGGGCCAAATCGGGGGCCTAAACGGCTTTAAATCAAAAAGTGTTCAGCATGAAAGTTGTAGATATGGTCGAGATCTACAACTTTCATGTTGAACACGTTTCATAAAAATGCACGTAGAAGACGCAGTTCAAAAAGACGCGTATCGGAAAGGGGGAGGCGGGCTGCTTCGGCTTTAGTTGGGTGAGATTTAGAAAATCTAAATTATTAAGGATACACATAGCCGAAAATGATGTGCCTTTAACACCTACATTTTCTACCCTTAGGATTGGGTATTTATCTAAGTGCAATCATTCGGTGGTTTGTTGGTGTTCTTGGTTGCTGTATTCTGGATTGTGTTGTGAAATTGTTAGCCGCAGAAGTTGGATCTGCAGGTGCGATTCTGGCCGAGGCTGCGAGTCGGCGGTAGAACGTGAAGAATTCCCATCAGATTCCGGCGCATCCCCGCGACCTTCGCTGATGAATTCGTCCCCGCCGCTTCCGTCCTCACTAATGACATTCGTCCGATCTACCTAAGCTAGTCGCGCTTCAAGCTCAAAACTATAAGGCTACTAGGCGCTCCTTGCGACTTGCGAGAAATCCCGCTAAGGTTCCACATTCCCTACTATAATGGTGAACTCTTCGTTGTCCTGCAGGCGACTGGCAGCTTTGACTTCTACAGCTGTGCTGCTTCAGATCATCGGCCTTTCTCTCTTCGTGATTGGCTTCTTCCCCGTTAAGCCATCGGTTCCTGGGGTCAGGTTTGGTTTTCTCCCGTGGTTAATTACTTATTTTCTCTGAAGGAAGGTCTTGATTAGAGTTTCGGCGATGCTGATTTTAGTGGCCCAGAGAGCTATCGGATGCCAACTTGTGAAGATCTTATGGAGGCTGAAAACGAAAATCTGCTTCCAGATCAGCTTGCCAAGATATATACGGTTGGTGCCTTTTTTGTCATTTGTTATTTTTACCCAGTATTTAAAGGCTCATTTGGTTGATTAAAGTTTAGAAGACATGTTTTGAAACACAATGAGGGAGATTCTGCTTTTTGGTTGGATGTAGGTAGGAACTAATATGCATTTGAAACTCTTAACTGCCTTGCAATATCTGCAATTCAAGTAATCGTATTAGTGCTGTTTGTGTCACTGAAATTAATTTGATCCTTAAGGTTTTTGTTGTTATTTGCATTTATACGATGCTTGTTTTGTTGATACTTCAGCAACTTAAAAATTTTAGCTGTACTAAAAAATATTTATGTTTTTTGGTTTGATTTAGACTAAATCAAATAAAAATTGGCCTAAAGATTCATTAATGAGATCAAGCATCACATGGAACAAAAAGATTTCATGATTTAACCTTCCAATTGAGGTCTACAACATGGGAACGAAGAGGGGATTTGATCCACTAAAATCAAATCCATAAAGGTGATATATAAATAAATGACACTCACCCACAATTCCCTTAAACTGTTAGAAATGAGGAATACCTTTAGGTAGTTTCCAGTTCTCTGTATACGTATTATGATCTTGCAAGAATCAACAAAAACGGGGGAAATTCTGACTAGGAAAAACTTCATTTAAAAGAATTAAGAGTTTCGCAATCTCAGCAACTATTACAAACTCAAGTGGACGCCTATTTATATTGATACAAAATGCCACACGTGGCTCCGACCAACTCAACTAACATCTAACCAACCACACACAAGAATAAAAGGAATACAACAACAATAAGTATTTTAACACCCCATCAAGTTGGTATTTGAATCAAGCTGCAAATAGCCACCTATTTAAGAAGACCATGCAAGGTAGCTCTACCGACAACCTTGGTAAACAAATCTGCAAGTTGCTATTTGGTAGAAACATAGACCAATGTATTGGTTTTTTTGCTTCCAATTTCTCACGTACCAAATGACAATCAACCTCTATCACCTCTATGTGCTTGGTTATTTCATGGTAGACAGGATTGAATGCTATATGCAAGGCATCTTGATTGACACAATGAAGGGGAACCAAAGTCAAATTTGTAATTTGCAAATATGCCAATAAATTGATTAACTAAGTTATTTCACAGCAGGTAGAAACTATTGCACGGTATTCAGATTCTGCAGAGGATTTCGAAATTGTGTTATGCTTTTTGGTTTTTCAGGAAATCAAAGCTTCTCCAAGTTTAACGCAAAATCCTGGGACAAAACGACGAGTCATGAAACAAGCTGCCCAATCAACATCACAAAACGCTTATAACCTCAATGCATTGTCAGTTGGAAACATTAGCCCCTAAGCCAATAAGCCCTTCAAATACTTGTGCCATATGCAGGAGAGGAGTTCGTGGTTTTGCCATAAATTGGCTCAGAGTATGTACAAGATACGTGGGATCTGGCCGGGAAACAGTTAAGTATACGAGTCTTCTAATAATTTTTCTATAAGAACCCGGGTCCTTAACCTCCCCTCCATCCAAATCATTCAATTTGTGATTTTTCTCCATGGGAAGTACACTTGACGTGCAATGAACCATCTCAGCATCTTTCAAAATATCATGAGCATATTTGTGTTGGCTGAGGTAGATCCCATTGTCAGTTCTAATCACTTCTAACCCCAAAAAAAAATTTAATTAACTAAGATCTTTAATTCTTAACTAGTCATTCAGAAAATTCTTAATGCTTGAAAACGACAATCTCATTTGAATTGTTTCCCGTTATTATAATGTCGTCAACATACACTAATAAGGTTGTAAACTCATCATTGGTCTTCTTGGTAAAGAGAGAATGATCGTTTTGGGATCGAACAAAACCAAGTTCTGTAATGGTTGTAGAAAATTCAGCAAACCATTGTCTTGATGCCTGTTTTAGGCCATAAAAAGATTTGGTTTATTTGCCAAGTGGATTCGTATGTGTCGTGGATAATGAAACTTGGTGGCATTTTCATATAAACTTTCTCATGCAAATCACCGTGTAAGAATGCATTATCAACATCCAAGTATCCAACAAAGTTATGTGCCAATTATTTGAAGCTTCCACAACTAGAGAACACTGAGCAATTGTCATTTTAACAACAAGAGTGAAGGTATCTTGATAATCTAATCCCTCTACCTGGGTGAAACCCTTGGCGACTAATTGGGCTTTATATCATTCAATTATCCATCTACTTTATATTTAATTCTATATATCAATTTACAACTGGTAAGATTCTTTCCATTTGGTAATTCTATAACATACCATGTTCTGTTATATTCCAAGACTTAAATTTCCTTAGACATAGCCTCTTTCCAAATAGGATCTTGATATGCCTGCGAGTAAGACTGTGGTTTAGTACGTCCAGTGGCATGAAAACTGGAACAGGAATGTTGACTACCATATGAAACAAAAGAACAAATATAATCTTTATGTCATTATGCGGATAAGAAAGCCGAGCAGATCTTCTGGATTTTGAACCAGTGGACATCTCAGCAGATAGTGTGATTATACCAAGCAAATCATTCTAACAATCCGAAATCAAGTCATTTGGCAATTCCAAAACTGAATTATTTGAGAAATTATCCGCAACATAGTGTTCAGGTTCAAATTCACTCATATTAGAGGGAAATGGTATGCAACCATTATTAACATGTTGACCAAAAGGAAAGACATGTTCATAAAATTTGACATCCCAACTGATGAAAATTTTATGAGGCAAGATCATACAATTTGTATCCCTTTTGTCCATGCAGATAGCCAATGAAAACATATCCAGTAGCCCGAGGATTAAATTTGTCTCGATGAACATTAATTGTTGAAGCAAAACATAACAACACTCAAGCCTTTATCCCACTATAGTGGGGTTGGCTAATTGAAGCAAAACACAAACAAGAAAAAATTTCAAATTGTTGTAATTTTATTGAAAAGTGTTAGATGACATAGGAAAGACAATTGTAAAAGCCCAATTATAGGCCCATTTTCTTCTTCTCCTTTAGTCTCATATCTCTTGTATAGGATTGTTCTCCTTCTCTTCTCCTATATATTTGTATTCTCCCTTGTATTTTATGCATGAAGAAGTATATGCAAGGTTTGCCCATTCCTTCCTACATGGTATCAGAGGGAATCGGTCTCTCCTTGCGGCTAACATTTTGCTAACCGTCCGGACTTCCTCTGCTTGCGCTTGGCGCGGTCTGTGTTTTCTAACCGAACGGCCTCTTCTTCTCGCTCAGGGTGCGGGCTTTGCGGCTTGGCCTTTTCTACCCGCTTCTCTTCTCCTTCATTCCCGTGGCCTCCACCTCTCCTCTATTCCCTTTTTTAGGATTCTCTCTGCCACGTGGGGACCACTTTGATGCCGGCTATCCCTACGCGAAGCTAAAATTGAAAATAACAAAACTGAAGGGGAAGCCTAAGGGGAATTAGAGCGAACACCAAACGCGCATCTAAAACAACCTAAGTGGCATTTCAACGAACACGCGGCGTGCGTGCAAAGTTGGAAATTTCGGCAGCATTTCCTTTGTAATTGCGCGATCTCACAACGGGGAAAGTCTCACCCAAACCTGCACGAGCATACACACATACATATATCATATCCTAACCATACATCTAGCATCGCATCAACCACATTTCCATTCACAAAGAGGGCGTTCCGGACTAAAATTACAATTCGGAAAGTAGTCCGATTATCCCTCAAAACAAAACCAAACGAGGATATACCAAATCCTCTTGATCCGTCCGAAACCAAAGGCTAAACCAACCCCGGCTTGCAAACGTCCAAGGGGACCTACCCTTACGGAAATATTCGCGAAAATCGGATGTAAAACAATGACAATTTCAGATTTTCTATAATGCACTTGGATCAATAGTTAGGATAAAGCTTTGAAATCTAAATCTCCACAACACTCACAATACAATAAGAAGTTCACACAAGTTTAGGGGAGAATATCGTTACCCAAAAATTCTGAAATGAGATAGAGAGGAGAGGAGGAGGAGGAGGATAGCTTTGGAAGAGTCGCACTTCCAAAAGGATCGCCGGAGTCACACCGGATGGGGAAGAACCGAGCCGCCTTCTTCGGAGTCACACCGGAGGAGGTAGGAGGTCACCGGGCGGCAGGGGAGCACCACCAAGAGGGGCGGAGCTGCTATGCTGGGCGGCGGTTCCTTGAGGCCGGGCTGCAGGAATTTCGGCCAGGCCGAAGGAAAACGGGAGGGGGCGGGCTGCAGGAGGAAATCCTTCTTAGGGTTTTTTTTCTTTACTCTTCAATGCCTTTCTCCCTCACACACACACATATATATAAATAACTACACCACTCCATCCAACCCTCCATCTCATCAAAATAAATCCTAGCCACACCTAAAATGTTTTAACAAAACTAAAGTAACAACACACATAAAAATATAAGCTTATACATTTATAACATCTAATTTATAAACCTATAAGCTTATAAGATGATAACTTAGCGAATTAGGATTATAATATTATTTCAAAAAAATGAAATAACATTATAATCATAATCAAGTGACGTAATGCTGGCGGCGGCGGCGGCGGCGGTGGCGACGCCGACGGTTGAGGCGACGGTTGCGGCGACGGTTGCGGCAACGACCATCGTTGTCCACGAACATGTAGCGGCGGCGAGCACAAGAGAGATCCATGACGGCACGAGCAACTGGCGGAGCATCCTCGCCATCACACTTCCTCTTCCTCCCTATCCGCGCGGTCTCCTCTCTACCCGCGCAATTTCTTCTTTAACCGCTGCGAGCTCTACCCTCTCTTTCTCCTACCCGTTGCGAACTCTGCCCGCTGCGATTTATCCTCCTCGCGGCCTCGTCTTCTCGCGGTTTCTCCTAGCCGCTGCCTAGTCTTGCCGCTCGACTTCTCCTGCTCGCGGCCTAGTCTTCTCCCTTTGTCTTCCCGCGCGGGCTCTCCCTCTCCGCTGCAACCTCTTCCAATTTTTTTCTGTTCGAGCCGACTTCTCTTGTCGCTTCTTCTCTTGCCGTTAGTTTGTTCACTGTGACCGTGCGGTCTGTTTCTCCGTACTTGGGTCGCGGCCTCCCTCTCTCTCTTGATCTCCGCTGCTCTTGTCGCCTTGACTACCCGTTGCGGCCTCCCGTGTAACCGCGCGGGTTTGTCGTGCAAGAGTACTCTCCCGCTGCAACCTCTTCTACCCGCGGCTTCTTCTTCTCTGCTCTCTCGCTACTTTACTCCCTGCTCGCCGCGTCTTCACCTAGTCGCCGCGTCTTCACCTAGTTGCCGCGACTTCTCTTCGTCATCGCGACTTCTCCTCTCTTCTCTTCTCGCCGCGGATTGTTCTTTAACCGCTGCGCTCTCTGGATCTGGGTCGCGGCATCTTCCCTTGCCGCTGGTGTGATCACCGTGACCGTGCGGACTTCTCGCGCGACTTCTTTTCTGGCTAGTCGCTGCGCCTTGTCTCTTTGCATGCGGCCTCTCGCGCGATCTTGTCGCTGCGGCTTTTCCCGACCCTTCTCCTCAGCTGCGGACTCGGCATATTGGTCGCGACATACCTCTTGCCGCTAGTAGGCTATTCTGTGCAGTGCGGCTTCTCGCCCAGCTTCTCGCGTGGTTTCTGCTCTGCTTCGCCTCTGCGGCCTGTTCTCGCTGTTTTTCGTGCCTCGCTGTCGTTCAGACTTATGGCATCCGACTCGCTCACTGCTCATGGGGTTGCTGCGTTGCGTACTCCACTACATCATCTTCCAGGGGTGGTTAGTCACTCCTCTGGCTCCGTCGCCTCGCTCTTCAAGGACGGTATATCGTGCCTCTCCCACTGCTCTCACTGGATTGTGGACTCAGGTGCTACACACCATCTTTCTCCGCAACAGCCGCCTAAATATTTGGATACTGCTTACCCCAAGCACATCACTATGGCCAATGGTGACACGCTCCCGGTTTCTGGTGCTGCTAATCTGTCCCTTACTCCTTCTCTTTCCTTATCCTCGGTTCTTCATATTCCGGGCTCTCCTTTTAGCCTTCTATCTGTTAGCCGTCTTATGCAAGACCTTGATTGCTGTGTTACTTTCTCACGCTCTTCCTTTGTGGTGCAGGATCGACTGACGCAGACTATACTTGGTAGATGACGATCGTCTAATGGGTTATATCTTCTCGACGTTCCTCCCACTGCTCTCACCTCTGCTCTCATCTCTGTGTCCACCACTGATTGACATCGACGTCTTGGGCATGTCCCTCTCCCAATTCTCAAGAAAGCTCTTCCTACTGTCTTTCTCCAAGAGTTCTTTTGTGAATCCTGTATCTTCGGTAAACAACACCGTGTCTCCTTTTCTCCTTCATGTACTCGGAGCGATTCTCCTTTCTCCCTAGTACATTCTGATATCTGGGGGCCTTATAAGGTCCATAGTGTCTTGGGGCATCAGTACTTTGTTACCTTCATAGATGATTACTCGCGGGTAACATGGTTGTATTTACTTCGTGATCGTACCGAACTCACGACTACGTTCCGTGCGTTTCTTACAGAAACGCGCACTCAGTTTTCTACCTATGTCAAAACTATTCGTACGGTCAATGCTCGCGAATATACTGGTCGCACCTTCTCCAACCTGTGCGCTGAGTTCGGTATTATATATCAGACTTCGTGTGCTTATACGCCTCAACAGAATGGCGTAGCGGAAAAATCGCCACCTCCTTGATGTGGCTCGATCTCTCATGATCCAAATGCAAGTCCCTCCCCTCTACTGGAACTTTGCCGTCTCTACTGCTTGTCATCTCATCAATCGTATGCCTTCGTCTGTCCTCAACTTTGTGGCGCCCATTACTCTCCTTTACCCATCCATAACTCTCTTCTTTCTCACACCTCGTGTGTTTGGGTGTACCTGCTATGTCCACCTCCTTGGTCCTTTCAATGACAAGCTCGCCCCTCGTGCTACCAAAGCTATGTTTGTTGGGTATTCCCGCACTCAGAAGGTGTATGTCTGTTTTTCTCCTACCACTGGTAAGGTGGTTGTGTCTGCTGATGTCTCCTTTCATGAAGACCAACCATATCACACCAGTCCTTCTGATCCCCTTCTTCCTCCTACGCTACCTCGGCCCATCATACCCGTGACGTCTCCACTTTCACCACTTCTCCCTACTACTCCTCCACCTCCACCACTTCTCCCTACTCCTCCTCTGCTTCGGATTCCCACACCACCACCAGTTCCTTCCAAACCTCCTGTCATACAAGTATACACTCGTCGTCCTTCACGTCCAGATGCCCTACAACAGCTTCCCCCTACCGGTGTGCTCTCGCGGCCCGTTGATCCGACATCCTCTTCAACAACACATCCAATGGCCAATTATGTCTCTCTACATCGGCTCTCTCCGCCCCTTCTTAACTCTGCTCTCTCTCTCCTCTATCTCTATACCTAACTCTGTGCAGGAAGCCCTACAGCATCCACGATGACGTGCCGCCATGGACGAAGAAATGGTTGCTCTATGGGGTAATCACACATGGGATCTTGTCTCTCTTCTTTCTGGTCACAGCTGTGTTAGCTGCAAATGGATTTTTACTATCAAACATGCTGCGGATGGGACGGTTGATCATTTAAAGGCTCGGCTGGTGGCTCGGGGCTTTACCCAACAGTATGGCCTTGATTATGAGGAAACTTTTTCTCCACTTGCAAAGTTGAATTCCGTTCGGGTCCTGCTCTCCTTAGCTGTTCACCGCCGATGGACTCTTCATCAACTTGATGTCAAAAATGCTTTCTTGAATAACGATCTTCTTGAAACCGTATACATGCATCAACCACCCGGGTTTGAGACCACGAGGGAGTCTCGTGTATGCTTACTTCGCAAATCTATCTATGGTCTCAAACAGTCTCCCCGGGCATGGTTTGAGAAATTCAGCAAGGCCGTTCGTGAGGTGGGCTTCAAACAGAGCTCTGCAGACTCCTCTCTCTTCACTCGTCACCAGTCAACTGGGACCATTATACTTCTGGTTTATGTAGACGATATTCTGATCACTGGTGATGACTCAACCGGGATACAACATATTAAGCAACATCTAAACTCTATCTTCCAAATCAAAGACCTGGGAAATCTTCGATACTTTCTGGGACTGGAGGTAGCTTGACGACCTGATGGCCTAGTCTTATCTCAGCGTAAGTATTGCATTGACCTTCTGCAAGATGCCGGCCTCTCAGGGTGTAAACCTGCGGATACCCCGATGGAAGTCAACCACATGCTGAGTACTCAGGGATCTGAGGACTCTCTTCTTCCAAATCCAGAATACTATCGCCAACTTGTGGGGAAATTGATCTACCTAACCGTCACAAGACCAGATATATCATTTGCGGTTGGTGTGGTAAGTCGGTTTATGCATACCCCACGGGTCTTTCACCTTCAGGCCGTGGAGCGCATTCTCAGGTATCTGAAGACTTCTCCTGGGCAAGGACTTGTGTACAAACCATCCTCTTCTCTTTCTCTTATTGCATACTCAGATGCGGATTACGCGGGCTCGTTGGATGATCGACGGTCTACAACTTGGTTCTGTACTTTGGAGGAAATCTTATCACATGGCGGAGTAAGAAACACACAGTTGTTGCTCGCTCGTCTGCTGAGGCTGAGTTCTGTGCAATGGCGTCTGTTACTTCTGAACTAACTTGGCTGCGAAGTCTCCTAGGAGATTTGGGAGTTAAATTGTCCTCACCTCCAATTCTGTTTTGTGACAGTCAAGTTGCAATACACATTGCAAAGAATCCGGTGTTCCATGAGCGGACTAAACATATTGAGGTTGATTGTCACTTCGTTCGAGAGAAGGTCCAATTAAAGGAGTTGATGCTTGAACATGTTCCTGCATCTGGGCAAGTTGCATACGTCCTCACCAAGGCTTTACCTCGCAAGTTGTATTACCAGTTCTTGTCCAAGCTTGGTGCCTACGATTTGTACGCTCCAGCTTGCGGGGGAGTGTTAGATGACATAGGAAAGACAATTGTAAATGCCCAATTATAGGCTCATTTTCTTCTTCTCCTTTAGTCCCATATCTCTTGTATATGATTGTTCTCCTTCTCTTCTCCTATATATTTGTATTCTCTCTTGTATTTTACGCATGAAGAAGTATATGCAAGGTTTGTCCATTCATTCCTACAAAAAGTACTTCAGAAGGAGATTTCCTGTGAAGAACACTAGAAGGTGTTTTGTTGATCAAAGAGGTAGTAGTGAACACACACTCTCCTTAAAATTGAATTGGCAGATTGGCATGAAACCACAAAGCTGGTGCTACTTCAAGCACATGTCTTAGAGAAAAACAATTTCAATTTTTGATTAAAGAACTATGAGCCATTATCTATTCTACACAGTTTGATCGGAAGGCTGATTTGATTCTTAACTAGATGATAAAATGATTGCAGAAGGAATGACACCTCCTCCTTAGACGCATCAAATAAGTCTATGTATTCCTACTATAATCATCAACAATGGTTAAGAAATATTTAAAACCATGATGAGTGCTACTTTGTAAGGGCCCCAAGTATCACAATGTATGAGATCAAAAGCTTGTATAGAAAAAGAATCACATTTACTAAATGGAAACCTCTATTGTCTGGCCAAATGACATATGTGACAATCATGATGTGTGATACTATGAAAATAGGAATAAAAGGAAGAAGATGCTTAAGTTTGTTTGTCAAAATATGAAACAACCGATGGTGCCGTTAAATCGATTTATTTAGACTTGTATGAGGAGCATTTATAGAGTTCCTGCTTGTTCTCTTACCGGTCCAAGGAAAGTAATACAAGCCTCCAAATTGATTGTCGAGATCAACAAACGTCCTCTTTGAAAGGTCTTATATAATGCAGTAATCAGGTTGAAAAGGGATTGAAATATTCGAATCTCTACTCAGTTTGCTGATAGAAACCGAATTGTGTGTGAACGTAGGCACAAACAGAACATTCGGTAACTTTAATGCCTCTGTTAAATGAAATGTGCCTGCGTGAGTAACATGTGCACAAGAACCATCCGACAAATGCATTGGTGTTGTTTAGAAAGCTGTTTTGGCTCATGGAGAAGGGAAAAGAAATTGTGATCTGATTTGTTGCACCACTCTCTTGTAACATCCGTAAATCTGTCACGAAATTTGTTTAAATTGTAGGGTCCAGTCGCGACGAATATTGATCGAGACAGCGTATCGTCAAGGTACAACGTTACTATGCGAGGGGTCGCGTCCATTATTTCGGTATCGTATGTTAGCCATAATATTAGTGTGACGCTCATTAAATTTTAGTAGCGTTGTCTAGCAAAATCGGCTTAGAATTTAAGGAATTTGAGTGGCGTGTATTGCGAATAGCAACTTAATGAATGCTTTGGGTGTGCCAATAGAAGTTTCGCCCTCTCTTCATGCGGTTAACATCCATACCCGCATCCCGTATTCTATTAAAACCCGCACCTCTTCTATCGGGATAAACCGCAAGCCGATTCCGCTTTACGTCTCCGCAAGCGACATCGCCCGACGCCGACGCCGACTAGCCGACGCCCCTCCCGTTGCATTCTCGACGGCCGATCCCCCTCCGGAAGCCAAATCCGACCACTCCTCCCTCCTCTGCAGGCGCCAACAAGCATTCCTTTTCCTTCCTTGGCCTTGGAAGTGTCGGGTCTAACCCTAGCCGGAGAAGTGAGATCCGATTTTGGTTTCGGTAAGTCCGTTTTCTCTTTCTCTCTATTCCTTTGTGGAAATCCTTCGTTTTGGAAACTAAAATAACCTAGGTTTTGGATTTATTTGCCCTAATTAGGTTTTGGGGTTCGAGTTTCACCGCGGAATTCGAGTAGGACGCATTGAGAGCCCTAATCGCTCCACAAAAAGGTAATTTTTGGGTCTTAGCATTTGTATTTTGTTAACCCTAGTTGTTTTGGATTTTTCCATCGGAAATCCTTAGGGGAAATGTTGGATTTAGGGCTGCCCTAAATTTTGCAGGTTTTTCGGTGGAGTCGGGGCAGCACTTGAGGGTCCCCAACAGTAGGATTACCTTCGAAATAGAAGATGCCGCCGCGCCGAGTGTACGAGCGCCGCACCACCGCTGTAAGGAAATTTAAATTTCTTTTAGTTAGATATATAAAGTATTGTATTTTTATACACATAAATAGATTTATTTCAAGTATCATGACCATGCATAGAAATGTGTGGTGATAGGAAAACGGTTACGAAAAACGTGTAGGGTGACACGATTTCCCCAAGACCCAAGTAGTCGAATCATGAACAGAAACATAGAGTACGGAAGCGTTAGCCGTGTTCGTAGGTTTGGAATTTGTTCCGAATAAGGGCGTGAATGTCCCTTCAAGTCGACCGCCAGAAAGTCAAAGGTCGCTTAGTAGTACACCAGAAAAGATATCCCTTGCAGAGTAGCGTCAGACCAAAAAGGTCAGCCAGCACACAGAGTTCTTCCGTGCTAGGTAGAGGCGCACTACCGTTCTCATAAGGTACATGGAACCTTATGAGTAGTACAGACTTGGGAATTATTTTCCCTTGAGCCAGTTAGCAGATTCGAGACCGTGTCCGCGTGACACTAGAACAATTGGGTTCGTAAGATGGTCTCGGGTCGTCAGTTTCAGTTGCGCGTTAGGAGCTACTCTGCCTAGAGCCTTCCTAGTAGATGAGCAGGTTAGAAGCCGCCTAGAACTCAAGTATAGACCTGACATGAGACAGTACGCTAGTTAGTGAACGCCAAGACTTGAGTTAGTAAAATAAAAGTCACGTGCCTAATACGAGTAGATGTGTGACCAGAGAATAGTGCGAAGGCATGCATATCACATAGCATAAAAGTTTTAAATGCATAAAATTATTTTTCAAAGACATACATGCATTCATATGTAAAACTGGGTTTTAGTGTCACTAGGAGGGGTTATTTTTCCTTACTCTGACCCTTCGTGGGCACTGTTTTTTCAGGTGACCCAGGTGGGAAGTTACGTCTAGGATGAGCATGTGGTGGCGTCAGTTTGTAGTATTTATCTTTGTCAGTTTACTCTATTTCAGCATGTACCTGTAGATGAGAACATTGTATCAGATTAATGTTTTATCTAATTTATTTCAGAATATTTATGGTTAACCAGATTTTCAGTTAATTCAGTTTTACTTCCTGTTTAGTGGCTCTGTGAATCCAGACATCAGGTATGTGGTTACCTTTAGTTTACTTTTTAAACTTCCGCTGTAAGTCTTAAATTGCTTAGTATAGATTTTATTACCTGCTGCTACTAGTTTTAATACTGTTTCCTAGTTTTCTTTATATCGCTGACCCGGCCGGACGGCTGATTTCTGAAATACTGGGAAGGGGTGTTACATCTCTAGAATCCAATCACCACTCTTATGAGATAAAGAAAAACATGAACTGATACATGACAATCACTGAATTAGATCATTCATTGTCTGTTTCTGTCGTTGAATCAATTCAATGATTCTTTTAAATTGTTCTTGAGTGAAAGAATTCTGATATTTAGTATAAACATCAACATTGAGCATCATAGTTGATGGATTGCTCCCCTACTTGTAGTTGGATGAACTGGTCCGCTGATCAGATTTAATCAGCTCCACGTGATTTCCTTCAAAATGATAATTTCCTTTAGATGAATGTTTTTTCCCTTTGCCTTTATAATTTGCTGGATATCCAACGAGTTTTAAACATTTTGCCTTGATATGTCTTGACATCTGGCAATAGTGACACCATAAATATCGTTTGTTAGGAGGTTTCCGGGTTGGATCTTGCAAAGTTGGAGTCTCAGCAGTTCAATTATGCTTATAATTGGGAGTATGTCTACTCGAAAAAGCAGATGCCATATTTTCTAATGGCAGATTAGATGTAGTATGAGGTGGCGTTTGGTTGGGCTTATGCAGTTATGCCCTGCGGTTCGGTGGAAACGCACCGTAGTTTAGGCTATAAGCTGTGTTTGGCGCAGCTTATTTTTAAAAAGGCGTTTTCATTAAACAGCTGTTTTAATAGGGTTCTCGTCCGCCGGAATTTTCCCCGTCCAGCTGCAGTCGCGATAAGCCCGATTTCGCTCCTCCGTCGCCAGCGCCGTAGTCGCTCTTTCTCCTTCCCGGGCAATCCAACCAGCCGCTTCTTCTCCAACCCCATCCACGACGGCATCAGGCGACCTTCTCCAACAACACCCGTTGCTCTTCTCCGACGGCGGTTCTCCTTTCTCGCCGAGTCTAGGGTTTGCGTCGGCAACTCTACTCCGACGGCAGTTCGCCCTTCCGGCTGCGTCTAGGGTTTTGCCTCTTCTCCGACGGCCTCTTCTCCGACGGCCTCTCCTTCTTCTTCCTCACAGCAGCGAGTCCTCACAGTGATTCCTACTTCTTCCTCACAGTGATTCCTACTTCTTCCTCACGCCTCAAATCTGAAGTGCAGGTAACCTTCTCAATTTTTTTTGGAAAAAAAAAATTTAATTCAAAACTCCATTTTGAATCCAAACAACTTATTCAAAACTCTGTTTTCAAAACTCCATTTCATCCAAACAGTTTTTTAAACAAAACTCTGTTTTCCAGAATCAACACTTTCTCCATCAGCAGCTTTCCATCAGCAACAGCCCAACCAAACAGAGCTTGATTTTTGTTGTTTTTCCTACTGAATCATGGAATTGACTTCTTCAAGAGAGGAAAGAGTCTTCATTAGAAGGATTTGTCCTCACACAGGTTTAAACACATAATTTAACTCCATCAAGAATTGCATAATCTTTTGCTCTTCCAATTGTTCTTCCCAAGCTTCGGCGGCTGTACAATCTATATCAAATTGACAAATTGGAATGGTGGTAATCGCCTCAAGTTCATCCCATTATTGCTTGAGCTTAGTATAATAGATCTCAATGTTAATATTTTCTTGAATGCAAGACGAAATGACTCATCGAAGCCCGTAGATCCTTGAACTGGTGCTGTTGGCAAATCGACAAGATAAATTCGATCACACGATCACAGTTGTATTTGCATGGATAATCGACTACCCAATATCTTTCGAAACAACATTGATTAACCATGTTATTCACTTACTCCCATTGATCATCAAGTTTCTGGACAGAACCATTCACAAAACCTAATTTGTTTTTGCTGGATAATGCGATCTCCATAGATCTTTCCAAGGAATGTAATTAACAGTGCCCAAAAGAACCTGATTCACAAGAATCATTCTAGGAGAATTAGAACTTTGCAAATGAAAGTGAGTCGATAATGATCTCTGATCGATAATCTAGGGATTCCGTCGTTCTTCTTCTTCATCTTGAATTCTGAGAATTGAATCAGACTTATGCCGAGCCATCAGAGATCGAAGAAGACCATATCAGATCGATGTCGCTCTGATACCATATTAAGATCTTGCAATAATCAACACAAAGAATAAGGGAAAATTCTGTTAAGGAAAAACTTCATTCGAAAGAATTAAGAAAGAATTAGAGTTTCACAATGTCTATAACTATTACTAACTCAACTGTACGCCTATTTATATTGATACAAAACGCCACATGTGGATCCAACCAACTCAACTAACGCCTATTACTCTTTCAAGTGACTATGTTTCCTCTGAAAATATCCACTAGTCGATCTTCAATATGATAAAGAGCTATTGTGTACTTTATGACTGCATAAATTGATTAACATGTCAAACAACAAAGAAATATCAGTCTAATATAGTCATGTAAATTAATTTCCCTGCAAGTCGTTATAAGTTTATTTTGCTTTGATGATCAGAAGAATTATCTTTATGATTTTCATAGTTAGGATGAACTGCACTATCCACAAGTTAAACTCCAAAATGCCCAACTTCTGTACGGAGGTAAAAGACATATTTTTGTTGAGAAATCATTATATTCCCTACAAACCTAGTTATCTAAATTCCAGAAAGTAGCATAGAAAACCTAGATCTTTAATCTTGTTAGAGTTATTATTATTTGAGTATTTTAGTATTATTGGGTTTAGTCCCACATCCTTAGTTTTGAGTTGTTGTGTCTATGTAAGTCCTATGTATTGCCCTATGTGGATGAATACAATTGCACTTTCCATTTCATTCCTTATTTCTAACATGGTATCAGAGCGATGATCCGTGTAACCTAAAATTTTTTTCCCCGTCTCCCGTTTCTCCCGCCGCACCCGACCCCTTCTCGTGCTTCTGCTTCCGCACCCCTGCTAGGGCTCCCGCGGGTGCTTCTCCCCCTCGCTCCCGTCGACGAGATCGGCCCTTGATTCCATGTCGGGAGCGGGCCTTCCTTCTTGCTGCTGCTAGGGCTCCGTCCCATGCTTCCTCCCTCGATATCGAGCGGCTCTGCTTCCGCCTGCGACATTGACGACGTCGCTGCTTCCTCTTCTCGACGCCGACGCTGCCTCCTCCATCTTGGCCGCAAGCCGTGTCTCTGTTCCATGTCTGTTGCTTCCTCCTCTCCTAACGACGACCTAGGTAACTTCATCTTCTCCGGCCTAGCTTCCGGCTCTCCGCTTCTTCTTCTTCTTCTTCTCCGGCTACTCGGCGTGCCTCTGCTGCTGCCGGATGCTTCTCCCGTCGACAGCAGAAGGCGTTACTCCGCCGCTACTTCATCTTCTCCGACCTGGCTTCCGACATCTCCCTGCTGCTCCGGCCCCACGTCTGCCTGAACCAACTCCCGTCTCTCAAAACCCCCCTCTTATTCGTCTCTATACTCGTCGCCCTACCCGCTCCGTCGCCCCTATGCAATCAGCTTCGATCTCTGACACTCTACGACCTGAAGATCCGACACCGGCCTCCACCGCTCATCCCATGGCGAATTATGTGTCTCTACATCGACTCTCCCTGACGCTTCACACCTTTGCTACTTCATTGTCCTCTGTTTCTGTCCCTAACTTTGTGTAGGAAGCTCTTCAACACTCAGGTTGGCGGGCAGCTAATGACAACCCTTTGGGCTAATCGGACGTGAAATTTGATTCCTCTTCCTCCATGCCAGACTACAGTGGGGTGCAAATGGGTCTTTGTCATCAAGCATGCTCTAATAGGACAATTGACCGTTTTAAATCCCGCCCGGTGGCTCGTGGGTTTATTCAGCAACAAGGTCTAGACTATGAAGAAACATTCTCTCCCGTGGCCAAGCTCAACACGGTTCGTGTCCTCGTTTCATTGGCTGTGCATCGCCAATGACCCTTACATCAACTAGATATCAAGAATGCCTTGCTGAATGGTGATCTGCAAGAAACTGTCTACATGCAGCAACCTCCGGGGTTTGAGACCATGGGGGAGTCCCGGGTTTGTCATCTCAAAAAATCGATGTATGGTCTCAAACAATCCCTTCGGGCATGGTTCAAAAAATTCAGTAGAGTTGTACAAGAGATTGGTTTTACTCGGAGCTCGACAGACTTCTCTCTGTTTACTCGACATCACACAACAGACACTGTGCGTCTCTTAGTATATGTCGATAACATCCTTATCACAGGTGATGACGCAAAGGGAATACAAACGATCAAAAATCACTTAAGCTCTGTGCTTCAAACAAAAGATCCGGGGAACCTCAGATACTTCGTCGGCCTTGAGATCGCAAGACAACCGGATGGTCTTGTCCTATCTCAACGGATATATTGTATCGATCTCCTTCAGGATGTCGGATACTCTTGATGCAAGCCGACCAAAACTCCCATGGATCTCAATCATAAGCTTTGTGCTGGAAGCTCGGATATAGATCCTCTCCTCTTAAATCCGTAATACTATCGACTCCTTGTTGAAAAATTAATTTACCTAACGGTTACAAGACCTGACATATCCTTTGCGGTTGGGGTTGTCAGTAGATTTATGCACTCTCCTCGGATGTCTCATTTACAGGCTGTCGAACGCATCATGAGATATCTAAAAACAGCCCCTGGTCAAGGGATGATATACAAAACCTCTTCTACTTCTACTCCAACTCTTGTTGCGTATTCAGATGCAGATTATGCTGAGTCCCTGGATCATCGACCTCTACCAGTGGATTTTGTACTTACTTGGGAGGTCATCTTATTACTTGGCGCAGTAAGAAACAAGCTGTGGTTGCTCAATCTTCAGCTGAAGCCGAGTATCGCTCAATGACGTCTGTTGTATCTGAGCTTACTTGGCTCGAGAGTCTCCATGTGATATGAGAGTAAAATTTTCCTCACCATCTACCATACTCTGTGACAGTCAAGCTGCTATACACATAGCTAAGAATCCGGTCTTCCACGAAAGAACAAAACACATTGAAGTTGGTTGTCACTTTGTCCGAGAGAAAGTTCAAATGAAGAAACTAGAGTTGAGACATGTTCCGTCTACTGACCAACTTGCTGATATTCTCACAAAGGCCCTGCCTAGTACTCTATTCTATAAGTTCTTGTCCAAGCTTGGTGCCTACGACTTGTACGCTCCAGCTTGCGGGGGAGTGTTAGAAAAGATATTGTAAAGGCCCATCTAAATGACCCATTTATTCTCTCTCTTGTTGTATTTGTCCCACATTGTGTATAATGGACTCTTCTCCTCTTTTCCTCCTATAAATATGTTCTCATACACTGTATTCATATACAAGATTGTTTATTCTGTTCCTCTTTTGTTGTGTACTTCTCTACAGATACTATCAATTTAGGTGAATCCTTTAGCTACCAAACATGCTTTATAATGATCAAAAGTGTTGTATTGTAGAAATTTAATGTTATATACCCACCTACATTCGACAATATGACGCCCCTTGGGAATATGAACAATCGCCCAAGTATTCCGAGTCTAAAGTGCTTTCATTTTCACTTCCATGGCTTTCCACCAATGAGAATTATGAACACCTGAAAAAATTTTAGGAACAGAATCGGTAGAAGTAAAAGCAATATAAGATTTTAGTGAGGGAGAGATAAAATGATAGTCATGTTTTTGAGTAGGATATCTAGTAAGCCCACTGTGAATATTAGGCCGAAGTATTTCTAGGAGTCACCTCAGTATTGGACGTGATGGAGCGTGAATAGATGGTGAAATATGAGTGTCAGCAACCTGATCTGATTTGTCTTTTATGATAAACTCGAACCTTCCTCCTATTATTGACCAGCATACCAAAAGTTTCAACTTCTTTATCACTTGACTCGCTAATCACTTTAGTAGGGAGGATATTCAAGTGGCTAAAGGAGGCATAATATAATCACTCTTAGTTTCTTTATTAATTTGAACTTTGTATTGTTTCCTTCTATAAAGTAAAGAGGAATGTGTTCAAAGAATGTGATATCATTTTTTCCATGTTATTATTATCTGTTAGGAATATCAAATAATCTGGACCAATAAAGTTGCATGCTATTTTCAGCGAAAATTGATGATTTCTTACTAGATTAGAGTCCATATATAATGTAAATTAAAAGGTCATTATTGATCAGGTTCCCCTTAAATATTGACCATCCTGATTATGTTTTTAGTATTTATCTTTCTTGATTTTTTGACAGGATTTATCACAAATTCCATCGGAATTTGATCGATTGATTTTCATGGTATGTTGCTATATTTAACTAAAAACATAAATTTTCTTTTTTGTGCATAGTTCATTAGTTCTACATGTTTTATTGTTTACAAAAGTGATATAATTTCACCTTTTTATGAACCCTGTTAAGTCAGGTCATTGATGGTCTGCCTGCTGAGTTTTTGCTAGGAAGAGATGGTTGGCCTCCAGAGAAGTTTTTTGCGGACCCAATGCCATATACTCAATCTTTACTGTCTGAAAGAAGGGCGATAGCATATCATGCTAAAGCTGCGCCACCTACAGTGACAATGCCTCGTTTAAAGGTACTATCTTTCTTGAAAAAGTAGTTTTGGGTGATTTCCAGAGATAAGCAGTTTTCTATGACTTTCAGGCTATGGTCTCAGGGTCAATTGGTGGATATCTCGATGTGGCATTCAATTTTCACACACAGGCATTTTTAGAGGACAATCTTCTTGGTTAGTTACATTATTGCATGGATATTTATTATATTGGATCTTTGGCGACTTAACTCAAAATGCTTTATTTTTGCAGATCAATTCCAACTGATAGGTAGGAATATGGTCATGTTTGGTGATGACACATGGATTAAATTATTTCCTGGTTTGTTTAAAAGATATGATGGAGTGAACAGTTTTTATGTAAGTCGTACTTTTACTTTCTGATTAATATGGAAGAAACAGTGATTCATATATTATTAATGTAGAGTAGGTGCATACACACACATTCAAAAAGTATGAACCAAAAACATTTTAGCTAATGTAGGACTAATCTATATATAAGAAAGAGATTCTAAATGGGCCATCTGGATGAGCCTTCTTCTTTGGGCTTCAACACTCCCCCATAAGCATTAGCATAGCCGTTAATCATGTCTAGCTTGAATGTAAAACCTATAAAGGGTTCTTGTGGAAGAGGCTTTGTGAGTGTGTCAACTTTCTGTCTTGTAGATAGTACATGTTGAAGGACCATTTTCTTGTATTTCACTTTGTTCTTGATGAAGTGACAATCTATTTCAACATGCTCAGTCTTTTCACGGAACACTATTTTAGCTATGTGAATTGCTGTCTTGTTGTCATAACAAAGATTATTTTGTGTTGTCTTAATTCCAAGTTCCGTAAGAAGAGAGTTGAGTCATACTAGTTCATAGATGATTTGTGCCATGACTATATATTTGTCTTTGGTGGAGGAGTGAATGACAAGCTTTTATTTTTTATTGCGCCAGGTAATTATGTTTCCCAAGAATATCTTATAGCTAGTCGTAGATTTCCGGTCATCAATCGAGCCAACTAAGTAGGCATCAACGAAGGTTGTGCGCGACAACGTAGAACAAGGTCTGTAGAGAACTCATTGTCCAGGATTTTCTTTCAAGTAATGTAAATCCTATTTATAACATTCATGCGAGAGATTAAAGTACTTTGCATGTATTGGTTCATAGTACTTACTGTAATTTCTATATTGTGTCGTGTAAAAGTTATTAGATGAGTTTCCCAACTAATCTTCTACATTGGTCTGAATTTGATAGAGGTGCTTTAGACGGTGTTTCTAGTCGAGATAACTTAACGCTGGAATCCATAGGGGGTATCAGCAAGTTTGCAACCAAGATGACCTATTTCAGATAAAAGATCAAATGCATACTTCCTTTGAGATAATTGTAATTGCTTAAAGTTTAGTACCTAAATCCCTAGGAAATATTGAAGGTGTCCAAGGAGTTTGTATGAAAGTGTGAAGCCAAATGTGTATTGACCTTGGACGTGCTTGCTATATCGTCTACTGTGATGATAATGTTATCTACATAAATTAGAAAGATAACAATGCCTCGAGTTCTCCGATGAACGAAGAGGGATGTGTTTGAGTTATTTTTGATAAAGCCAATTTGTTGTAGTACAACAATGAATTTGTCAAACCATGCGTGCAGTGATTGCTTTAGGCCATAAATATACTTCTTCAACAGACATACCAGAGACTCCCGATTGCTCAAACTCGGGAGATTACTACTTATAAGTGGTTTCAAAGAGATCACTATGTAGGAAAGTATTTTCCATATCAACTGATGAAGAGACCATCCCCAAGATCCTCTTAGTGACAAGAGAACTCGTCAATGGATAATTTTGCTACATGTGAGAAGGTGTCAGTATAATCAGTTCCAAATTGCTATGTAAATCCTTTGGCTACTGACGAAATTTGAGCCATTCCACTATGCCATAATTTTTTTTGCTTCACGAACACTCACGACCAATCTCTTTCTGTCATGGAGTCATACGAACCTAAGTCCATGTAGTTGTGAAATGTTATGTACAAGTCGTGCTTTATCTTTTTCTATGTTCACCCCGGGTCGTGGTAGTTATGTCTTTTCCTTGTTTTTAGGTTTTCCCTTACTCAAGTATATGTATGAGTAAGAGACTAGCATTATGATTTATTATTGCAATACATCCTTTTTCCTCTCCACTTGGTATCAGAGCCGGAGAAAAAAAACCCGTGCCCTAGCCGTCGATTGGATCGATCTCCCCGTCTCCCGTTGCGCCTCTTCCCGCAACTCGTCGCCAGTCTCCCGTCGCGCGCTTCTTCCCGCAACTCGCCGTCGCCCGTCTCTCGTCGCTTCTTCCTCTTCGTGATGCCGGGCGGCACCCTTGCTGGTTGCTGAGAGGAACGACGCCATCGTTCCTCCATGAAGCAGTCCACCTCTCCTTCATGAAAACTATTGGGCCGCTGTCCTTCTTGGCACCGATCCGTGCTGCCTGCGCCACTACCCCGGGTGATGATTACTGGTAGATTATCCTTTATGTTTTAATTTGTAGCCTATGTTTGTATTCACCTCTATATATAGAGGTGGGTTTCTTGTAATAGTGATATCCCATTATCTTTTACCCGGTTCAACATGGTATTAGAGCCCACGGTTTTCCGCGTGCCCTAGCTGTTCGCCCGATCCCGCTCGCCTTCCTTGCGCTCTCCCTGCCGTGCGTTCGATCCCGCCGCTTCTTCTTCTCCGCCTTCCGCCGCTTCTTCTTCTTCGCCTTCCGCCGCTTCTTCTTCTTCGCCTTCCGCCGCTTCTTCTTCTTCGCCTTCCGCCGCTTCTTCTCCGCCTTCCGCCGCTTCTTCTTCTTCTCCGCCTTTCGTCGCTTCTTCTTCTCCGCCTTTCGCCGCTTCTTCTTCTCCGCCTTCCGCCGCTTCTTCTTCTTCTTCTTCTTCTTCTTCTTCCAGCCGGGTCTCCAACCCTCCTGCCCTCCATCCGGCGCCGGTTTGCTTACACTGTGAGAGCCCAGTTTTTTTTATCCGGCGCCGTCTTTTGCTTTAGGTGTTCTAATGGAGTGGATCTCTTCGTTTCCCCCTCCGGTTTTTTGATGCCCTAATCCTGTGTTGTCTCTGGATTTCTATTCCTGAGCCATCATGTCTGGAGATGCTGAATCTCCCGCTCCCTCTTCTGGGGTTGCTCCCTCTTCCGGTGCCTCCACTCCGACGGTCCTCTTCCGTGGCACCAATGATCATAATACACCCCAAATCACTACCATACGTCTTGACGTCTCCAATTATCTTTCGTGGTTCTGGGCGCTCCTCAGGTCGTCAGCTCATCTTACTGATGCTTCTGCCGCGGTCCCTCCTGGTTATTCCAGTTCTGATGGCTCTGCCCCTCCTGGTGACCTTCAGTTTACAGCGGATGAAATGTTGGCTCTTTGACGCATGATGCAGGGCCTTTCTACAGAGCCACTGGGTAGAAGGATGAGAAGCAGCAGGGTGAGCACCATGCACTGCTCTGTGACTTTTCTTCCGTCTTCTTGTGTTTTCAGGACCTGACGACGGGGAAGATGATTGGCTTTGGTAGCATGATAAATGGACTCTATGTGCTCAACTCCGGCCAGGCTACGTCTCCTCTGGCTCTTCATTCCAACATTGTCCATCCTTTCTTGGCACTGTCGCCTGGGACATCCTTCTGTTTCTGTCATGAAATTGTTATTTCCTGTTATGTCTACTGCTGTCTTTGACTCTTTTCTCTGTGATGTATGTAGCTTAAACAAACATCACCGTACCTCGTTTACGCATGTTTCATTGCCAAGTTCTTTTCCTTTTGCTGTTATTCATACTGATATCTGGGGTCCTTACCCTACATCTTCTATTTCTGGATGTGTGTGGTTTGTTACTTTTATTGATTGCTTCTCTCATATTACATGGTTATATTTGATGTGTAACAAAAATGATGTTTTCTCGATTTTCCGACGGTTTCATTGCATGATCTCCACTCAATTTCACTCTGAAATTAAAATTATTCGTAGTGATAATGGTCGCGAATACATCGATTCGCAGTTTGAGCAATATCTTGCTGATCGTGGTATCCTCCACCAGACTACCTACGCGTCTTCTCCCGCACAAAATGGTGTGACTGAGCGGAAGAATCGTCATCTCCTGGAAGTCGCTCGTTGTCTTTTGTCCACTATGCATCTTTCGAAATTCTACTGGGGTGATGCTGTTCTTACTGCGGCATACCTCATCAATCGTATGCCCACTCGTGTTCTTGGGAATGCTACACCCCTTGACACTCTTCAGGTGCCCCCTTCTCGGCTTCCCATTAGCGTGTTTGGATGTGTTTGCTTCGTTCATATCCACCACCCCCACCCTTCCAAACTCGATCCTCGAGCACTAAAATGTGTCTTCATTGGCTACTCTCCAACGCAAAAGGGGTATAAATGTTTCCACCCTCCTACCAAGAAAGTATTTGTCACTATGGACGTTCCGTTCTGTGAATCCGAGGCATATTATCCTGTCCCGGATGCCTTTCCCTCGCATACTCCCATTTCTCTTCCCTCGGTTCCTCTGCCCATACCACCACCGTATCCCTCACTTCAGGGGGAGCCTCTATCTCTACCAGTGGAAGTGAGTCCTCCCGTGCCTCCTCTACTAGTGGAAGTGAGCTCTCCTCCCGTGCCTCCTTTACCAGTGGACATACGTCCTCCTCCTGGGCCTCCTCCTCCGAGCTTGCAGGTTTATACCCGGCGTACAACGCAAACGAGCACGCAAGATCCGACTATGCTACCAGGACAGTCAGTGGAACCTGACTCAGGGCCTTCGGATCAACCGATCTCCCTCAGGAAAGGTATCCGGTCTTGCACTCGCCATCCTTTATCATATTATGTATCATATGATTCTCTTTCTACTACCTACAAGGCATTTGTTTCTTCCTTTGCTGTTTCTTCCATACCTTTATCATGGCAGCAGGCTCTGGAGGTCCCTATATGACGTGAGGCGATGGTTGAGGAAATGAATGCTCTGGAGAAAAACCATACATGGGATTTGGTTCCACTTCTCTATGGAAAGAAGGTTGAGTGTAAATGAGTGTTCACTGTAAAACAGAACTCACAAGGGATTGTTGAAAGATGCAAGCCTAGGTTGGTGGCAAGGGGTTATACACAAACCCTTGGTATTGACTATCTGGAGAAGTTTGCCCCGGTGGCAAAGATGAATACTATCAGGGTCTTGTTATCCTGTGCTGCTTGCAAAGGCTAGAAGCTCTTGCAACTTGATGTGAAAAATGCCTTCCTCCACGGTGATCTAGATGAGGAGGTTTACATGTCTATTCCTCCGGGCCTCATTCCTACAGGTGCTGCAGGGAAAGTTTGCAAATTGAGAAAGGCTTTATATGGACTGAAGCAGTCTCCAAGAGCGTGGTTTGGGCGGTTTCTCAAGGCCATGCTATCTTTTGGTTTCCATCAAAGCAATGCTGATCATACTCTGTTTATTAAACGAAGGATTGGAAAACTCACTGCACTTATTGTGTATGTTGATGATATAGTCATAACAGGGGATGATATCGAAGAAATCCAGAGGTTGAAACAGAAATTGGCTAGAGAATTTGGGGTCAAAGATCTGGGTAAACTCAGGTATTTCTTGGGTATTGAAGTTGCTCGATCCAAGCAGGGGATTTTAATCTCCCAACATAAATACACGTTAGATCTCCTTGAGAAGGTGGGGATGAGTGGATGTAGACCAGCTGACGTCCTGATTGAAGCAAACCACCGATTGAGGTGCGATGATGGAGAGGAAATTGTTGATATCTCTGAGTACCAAAGATTAGTGGGGAGATTGATATACCTGTCCCACACTCGTTCAGATATTTCCTATGTGGTGAGCGTCGTTAGTCAGTTCATGCATGCTCCTAAAACTCGTCATGTGGATGCTGCTCACCGAATCCTCCGATACCTCAAGTCTACCCCAGGAAGAAGGGTATCCTGTTTGCTCCCAATAACAGTCTAAATATTGAAGTCTATACTGACGCTGATTGGGCCGAATCTGTTGAGGGTAGGAGATCAACCTCAGGATATTGTACCCTAGTTGGGGGTAATCTTGTTACTTGGAGGAGTAAGAAGCGACAAGTTGTGGCAAGATCTAGTGCTGAGGCAGAGTTTAGAGCTATGACTCACGGGGTCTGTGAAGGGTTATGGCTTCGACCTGTGATGAGTGACCTTGGTCTTATTGAAGCAGGACCCATCCGGCTGTATTGTGATAATAAGTCAGCCATCAGTATTGCGCACAACCTTGTGCAACATGACCGGACTAAACACATCGAGGTGGATCGACACTTTATTAAAGAGAACATTGAGAGAGGAATCATGTGCACACCTTTTGTGCCCTCCGACCGGCAGCTAACTGACATTCTCACCAAAGGATTCAGTGGGAACGTATTTAACAATATTGTGGATACGTTGGGCATGGTTAATATCGCACGCCCAACTTGAGGGAGAGTGTTAGATTATCCTTTATATTTTAATTTTGTAGCCTATGTTTGTATTCACCTCTATATATAGAGGTGGGTTTCTTGTAATAGTGATATCCCATTATTTTTTACCCGGTTCAACAATTACTGCATCCCCAGACCGCTGTCCTGTTACCGTGCCGCTCCTGTGCCACTGCCGGTGCTGCTGATCTGTTGATCTGCATGACAAAATAAGGTGCTGCTGATCCGTGCTTCTTGTGGGGTGAACCCGATTCATCAGTTTCTTCTCCGGGCGTGATCCAGCCTCTGATGGTTGAACCTCAGCGTCCCCATGGTCACTCTAGCTCCTTGAAGATTACCACGGTTCCTCTGGATGACACGAATTACCTGGAATGGTCTCATGCTGCTCAACATGTCATCCGTAGTCAACAGATGTTTGGCTATATCGATGGGTCGATTACGGAGCCTCCAGTGACTGATCCCTCCTAGAAGCGCTGAGATTCTGATAACTCTCTGGTTATCTTGGCTCCTGCATTCGATGTCGCCCAAGGTTTATCGGAGCTATATGCTGTCCGACTCTGCGTTCGAGATCTGGACTCGTGCTCCGGAAACATACTCTCAGATTGGTAGTTCCACCCAGGTTTATGAGCTCACTCGCCGCATTTTGGAGTTGCGTCAAGGGTCGATGACTGTCTCATATTTCTTCTCAGAGTTTGAGCGCTTGTATCAAGAACTGGACTACTTTGCACATTTAACTCCATCATGTACAGCGGATGCCGTCCTATTAAAGCAACGAGAGGACCGCTTCCGCCTTCATGTCTTCTTAATGAGATTGAATATGGAATTTGATATGGTCCGGACACATGTTCTCCACCGTTCTCCTCTTCCCTCTCTTCGAGAGGCGTTCAACATGATTCTGGGTGATGAAGACCGCCACAAGTCTCTTAGTGTTATGACTCCTCCAGATCATTCTGCCTTGACGAGTGTTGGCCGTGGCCTCATCCCTACTCCTGCATCTTCTGTGCCTATCTGCGATTACTGTGGTCAACGGGGACACTCTCGGGAGGCATGCTTCAAACTTCATCCGCATTTGGCTCCTCCTGGTCACGGTCGTGGCCGTGGACCTGGCCGTGGGGGCCATAGGCACAGTGGCTACCGTTCTCATGACGCTGCTTACACTATCGATGTCTATGATGAGTCCCAGTCTTCGGCTTCCTCCCCTCTTACTGCACATGAGTTTGATGCCTTTTGCCGCTTGCTCCACTCTCAGTCTGATCCAGTCACTGGAAGTTCTACCTCTCTTGCCACTGTTGCATGCCTAGTGCTCATGCGACCACCACCTCACCTGAGTGGGTGCTCGACTCCGGTGCCACCCACCACATGACCGGGTCCTCCTCAGGTTTTCTCTCTTATACTCCTTTGTCTGGTAAGGAGAAAGTTATTTCTGCTAACGGATCGTTGTCCTCCATTGCGGGCAAGGGAAATATTTCTTGTTCTCCGTTCATATCTCTTACCTCTGTTCTTCACGTCCCCTCCTTTCCACGCAATTTACTTTCCATCAGCAATCTTACGAAATCTTTTAACTGCTCCGTAACATTCTTTCCTGATTCTTGTGTTTTTCAGGAACTGGGTACGAAGCGCAACATTGACAGTGGTAGGTTCAGTGGTGGCTTGTACTACCTGGACTCTCCTCCTCGTTCTCAGGCTCTTTCCAGCTCTACTGTTACTACAGAGGATGTTCACCGTTGACATATGCTTTTGGGACACCCATCCTCCGTCTACCTGCAAAAATTATTTCCTGTTTTTTTAACTTTTTTTCAGAAATTTTTTTGTGATATTTGATCGGTCTAAACATGTGCGACATACCTCTTCATATCTTTCTTTTCCTAGTAGCACTCCTTTTGATGTTATACATTCTAATGTTTGGGGGTCATCCCCCGTTGTATCGTTGATTGGTTTTCGCTGGTTCGTCATCTTTATTGATTGTTTCTCGCGTACTACATGAGTTTATCTATTAAAAAAGAAAAGTGACGTTTTTCCATGTTTTCAAGTTTTTCATAACATGGTGAAAAATCAATTTAATGCCACTATCCGTGTTCTTCGAAGTAATAATGGAGGTGAGTATGACGATCGTGGTTCCTTTGGCGCTTACCTCACCTCTCACGGTATCATCCATCAGAAAACTTGTGCTTACACATCTACTCAGAACGGAGTGGCCGAACAAAAAAATCGGTATCTCCTCGAGGTTGCCCGTTGTCTCATCTTGACGATGCATCTTCCTAAACCATATTGGGGTGATGCGGTGCTTACTACTGCACATCTTATCAACCGTCTTCCTTCTCGTGTTCTCTCCTTTACTACTCCTCTAGCCCGTCTCTCTACCTCTGGCGTGGTTCATACTTCCCATTTGCCACCCCGTGTCTTTGGGTGCGTCTGTTACGTGCATGTGCACCAACCTTAACGTGACAAACTTGACCCTCGAGCTCAACGTTGTGTCTTCCTAGGCTATTCCTCCACGACCAAAAGATATCGCTGTTATCACCCCCCTCCCGACGTATGTTCTGTACCATGGATGTTACCTTCCGTGAGGGGGAGTCCTACTTTCCGTCCTTGACTCGTGTTCTTCGTCAAGAGTAGAGTACTACTACGGATGATGTTACGGCTGTCCCTCTGCCTCTTCTTCCGTCCTCTTCCTCTATTCCTTCAACGCCTTCTACTTCGGTACCCAGAGCTCCTCCTATCCCGATACCGGACTCCTCTACTATGCTCTCTCCTTTCCCCCATGTATACCACCGTCGTTCAGGTACACAGGTCACCGTCGCTCCACCTCTACCAGTGCCGACTTCAGACTCAGATTCTGATGATGCCGACCTGCATATGCCTCTTGCCTTGCTGAAAAAGGGTAAAGCTACTTCCACGCAACATCCGATTTCTAATCATGTGGCTTATCGCCGTCTTACTCTGATCCATAAGATTTTTGTTTCATCTCTTTCTCTAGTTGTTATTCCAAAGACATGGCAGGAAGCTTTGGCAATACCGGCTTGGACACAGGCTATGCATGATGAGATGTCTGCCTTGGACAAAAATCATATATGGGATATCTCCGCTCTCCCTTCCGGAAAGAAAGTTATAGGTTCCCGATGGGTCTTCTCTGTTAAACAGAATCAAGATGGCAAGGTGGAACGGTACAAAACGCTACTTGTCGCTCAAGTGTATACCTAAACTCAAGGAGTTGATTATCAGGAGACTTTTGCTCCTATAGCAAAAATGGACTCTATTCGGGTTCTGTTATCATGTGCAGTTTGTCTGGACTGGAAACTTCATCAACTGGACGTAAAAAATGCATTTCTCTATGGTGAGCTTGAGGAGGAGGTGTACATGAAATTCTCTCCTGATTTTGTGAAGGAACTGAAGGGCTTGTCTGCTGCCTAAGGAAATCCTTATATGGCCTGAAACAATCTCCAAGGGCCTGGTTTGGAAAATTTCTCATAACAATGCTCGGGTTTGGGTACAAACAAGCCCAATTGGATCATACCATGTTCATCCGGAGACATGAACAGCGGGTTGTGGTTCTCATTGTCTACGTGGATGATATCATGATCACTGGAAATGATATAGAGGAGATTGTCAACCGCAAGACCCTCCTATCGGCTGAATTTGAAGTGAAAGACTTGGGAAGATTACGATACTTTCTGGGCATCAAAGTGGTTAGATCTGAGCGGGGTATCTTTATATCCCAACGGAAGTACATATTGGATCTCCTAAAGGAAACTGGTATGCTTGATTGTGTTCATGCGAACATCCCTATGGAGGAAAATCACAGAATTGATGAAGATGGTGATGGTGATCATGCAGATGTATCACGTTACCAAATATTGACCGGAAAACTTATATACATATCCCATACTCGTCCCGACATTACGTATGCAGTTGGTATTCTTAGCAGATATATGCATTCTCCTAGAATCAAACATCAAGAAGCGGTGTATCGTGTACTGCGGTATTTAAAGAAAGCTCCTGGTCGCGACCTCCTATTCTCTAGGAACAATAACTTGGAGATTGAGGTTTTTACTGACGCTGATTGGGCTGGTTGCCAGGATGACAGAAAGTCCACAACAGGATACTGCTCCTTTGTTGGTGGTAACCTCGTAACGTGGCGGAGCAAGAAGTAGAATGTGGTGGTCAAGTCAAGTGCAGAGACAGAATATCGTGCCATTTCCTAAGACTTATGTGAGGGATTATGGCTGCGTACTGTGTTACAAGATTTGGGTTTCCCTGTGACAGCCCCTTTTTCCTTATTTTGTGACAATAAGGCTGCAATTAATATTGTTCATAACCCGGTCCATCATGACAGGACAAAACATGTCGAAGTGGATCGACACTTTATTAAGGATCACTTGGATAAGAAAACAGTTGTTACTCCGTTCACTCCAGGGATCAGCTGGCCGATGTGTTCACCAAAAGCTCGGGGTGTGATGTGTTTACCGACGATATCCAAAAAAATTGGGATGACTGATATCTTCCGTCCGACTTGAGGGGGAGAGTTGTGAAATGTTATGTACAAGTCGTGTTTTATCTTTTTCTATGTTCACCCCGGGTCGGGGTAGTTATGTCTTTTCCTTGTTTTTAGGTTTTCCCTTAATCAAGTATATGTATGAGTAAGTGACTAGCATTATGATTTATTATTGCAATACATCCTTTTTCCCCTCCGCTTATGTTTGATTTGATGTTAGTGCCATCAGTTCCTCTAACATGGTAGCACAACATCCGAGGTTAACAAGAGCATCATCCACCAATGTTGGAGGGGAGAAGGTAGTAAAGAATATAATAAGCTTCTTTACAGATGGTATAAGACACTAATAAGAGACAAACTGAAATGGTGAGAGGTGCAAGGATGTTTATCTTTTTTTAAGGTAGTATGTAGAGCTGCATACAATAGCCCGATTGGAGGCCTAAATAGTGAGGACGGTTGGATACGAGGATCAACAATTAAGTTATCAATAGGAGTTGAGGATGGTTCAATACAGTTGGAGATATACTTTCGACGACGAAAGTATTGATGGTAGAAGTGATGCGGGACCGGAGTCCATCGGCCCCGCCACCTTGGCATCACCACCAAGGGGCCCACCTGGAGTCAGCACCAGACGGCTTTATCAGGCCCGCGGGCCATACACCCCAACCAGCTCTCCGCCACGGCATCAGCACCGCGCGGTAGGTTGTTGAGGCCAGGGCTCGATCCCCTGACCTCCTAGATAAGAGGCCCTCACGCAACCTCTCATCACCAACTGATCCCCTGGAGCCCCTTGGTGGTGATGCCAAGGTGGCGGGGCCAGTGGACTCCGGCCCCGCATCATAAAAGTGCACTTTTATGATGCGGGGCCGGAGTCCACTGGCCCCGCCACCTTGGCATCACCACTAAGGGGCCCACCTGGAGTCAGCACCAGGCGGCTTTATCAGGCCCGCGGGCCATACACCCCAACCAGCTCTCCGCCACGGCATCAGCACCGCGCGGTAGGTTGTTGAGGCCAGGGCTCGATCCCCTGACCTCCTAGATAAGAGGCCCTCACGCAACCTCTCATCACCAACTGATCCGCGGATCAGTTGGTGATGAGCATTCGCATGAGAATGCTTTATCAAGGAGGTCGGGGGATCTAGCCCTGGCCTCAACAACTTATCGGCGCCTGTTGTGGGGTCGGGGATGAGTTGGGGTGTATGGCCCGCGGGCCTGATAAAGCCGCCTGGTGCTGACTCCAGGTTGGCCCCTTGGTGGTGATGCCAAGGTGGCGGGGCCGGTGGACTCCGGTCACGCATCATAAAAGTGCACTTTTATGATGCGGGGACAGGAGTCCACCTGCCCCGCCACCTTGGCATCACACAAAGGGGCCCACCTAGAGTCAGCACCAGACGGCTTTATCAGGCCCGCGGGCCATACACCCCAACCAGCTCTCCGCCACGGCATCAGCACTGCGCGGTAGGTTGTTGAGGCCAGGGCTCGATCCCCTGACCTCCTAGATAAGAGGCCCTCACGCAACCTCTCATCACCAACTGATCCGTGGATCGAGCCCTGGCCTCAACAACCTACCGCGCGGTGCTGATGCCGTGGCGGAGAGCTGGTTGGGGTGTATGGCCCGCGGGCCTGATAAAGCCGTCTGGTGCTGACTCCAGGTGGGCCCCTTGGTGTGATGCCAAGGTGGCGGGGCAGGTGGACTCCTGTCCCCCATCAAGAAGGAGAAGAGATATGTGGATAATCTAGTGCAGAATGTTAGATGAGTTTCAAAGTGTCTGATGACCCGCTCATTGCTCTCCATAAGGGTATGCGCTCCTATACCACTCACCCGCTTTTTCACACTATGTTTCCTTTCGCTGTTTATCTCCTCCACCTCACAGGCTTTCTTATTTCTTATCATATGCTTCATTCTTTCTTTTGTACAAGAGGCACTCAAATATCCGGGGTGACAAGTTGCTATGGATGAAGAGCAACATGCCCTATGAGCCAATGAAACATGTGAGTTAGTGCCATTTCCCCATGGATAGCGTATGTTAGTTACAAATGAGTTTTCGCTATCAAACATCATCCTGATGGTTCTATTGGATGCTTGAAGGCACGCCTTGTTACCCACAAGTTCAGTCAACATTGCAATATTGATTATGAGGAGACCTTCTCTCCAGTGACCAATCTAAATACCTTCCGAGTATTGATTTCTCTGACAATTCATCATCTTTGACAGTTGCATTAGCTTGATATTTAGAATGCATTTCTTAATGGCTACTTGATTGAGATTGTATCTATGCAAGTACCTCCTGGATATGCGGCTACGAGGGAGTCTCTTATGTGCATCCTACGCAAATCTATTTATAGGCTCAAGAAGGATCCTCGTGCTTGGTTCGACAAATTCTGTCAAGTGGTTTAGGCCTTTGGTTTTACTCGTAGCTCGGTTGACATCTCGTTTTTGCACATTTCCGTCAGACAAATACATTGATTCTTTTGGTGTAGGTTGATGATACCATTATTACGGGCGATGGACTGACTAGTATGTTTAGATCAAAAAGCACTTGGCCACTCGTCTTCATACCAAAGACTTGGTTTGTCTTTAATATTTCGTAGGTATTAAGATGATTTGTCATGATGGACTCATATTATCCTAATGAAAGTATTTTGCGGATCTACTAGGTGTAAATCAACTGATATTCCTATGGATGTCAATCTTAAACACTTTGCTCATGAGTATCTCTAATCCCCTTTTACCAAATCAAAGAATTACCGAATTTGTTGGAAAGCTGATCTATTTGATTGTCTCTCGGCCGAACATCTCCTTTGTTGTTGGTATGATTAGCTAGTTCATGCATGCTCCTCAAAAGTCCCAAATTCAAGCTGTTGAGGGCATCCTTCGATATTTGAAGAATGTTCCACGTGACGGGGTCGTGTATAGACCCTCACGTTCTCTTTCATAGATTCTCTACTTTGATGCTATTTAAGAGGTCTCTATAGATGATAACCACTCTACAAGCGGGTTTTGCACCCTTTTAGGGGTAATTTGGCCACATGAAGGTGCAAGAGACAATCTGTCGTGGCCCGGATATCAACTGCAGTTGAGTATCGTTCGACGGCATGTGCGGTTTTCGAGATTTGTTGAGAATCTTCTCACCGAACTTGGTTTGCCTCTCACCACGCATACGGTCTTCTGCTGTGATAATAAAACTGTTATTCATAATTTTGGGAACCCTTCCATGAGTGCATCAAATACATTGAAGTTGATTGTCACTTCATTTGTGGAAATGTCAAATTTCATTTGATTGATCTTCAGCATGTTCTCACAACATCTCAAATCGTTGTTCTCACCAAAGCTTTGTTGTTTCCAACCTTGAAGTCTACAATATATAGCTCCTGCTTGTGTGAGAGTATAGAGGATAAGCGGATAAGGTTTATTATATATTGATTGTATATATTTTTATTCCCACCTTAGGTAAGAAGAAATATGTGACTCCATATATTTATAAATATTGTATAATATACTAATTTTCAAGGAAATAATTTTGGAAAACCTTATCACAAATCTAAGTTAAATGTCCGACGTATCTCTCAAGTCCTCAATTGGACCATTGGTGCAAAAGTAGGAAGGAAATAATATTGGAAAACCTTGTCACAAATATACTTTAAATGTCCAGCATATCTCTCAGGTCCTCAATTGAACCATTGGTGCAAATGTAGGATATGCAGAAGATAATAATGATAAAGATGAATCATATTTATCTTTCAGAATAACTACAGTTTTTAATTAGACTTTCACAATTCCATTTTCCCTTGTGTATTGTCAGTTCAGTCGGGCTTGTTTATGTTTTCTTTTACATCTTAATATTTACCATCACAACATTTTTAGAATTTGTGACCCATTCAGTAGCAACATTTCACTATCACTTTTAGGTACATCTAAATGATGACTGCATATAAATGTCATCATGCATCTCATAATAGAAACATCAATTCATTTTACTGACACTGAACTGCATTGACGCTTAGAAATTTATCTTTTCATTAAAGACTGGCAATTAAAATTTTAATGCCTTCTGAAAATTAATGGAAAACTGATGCGGGACCGGAGTCCACCGGCCCCGCCACCTTGGCATCAGCACCAAGGGGCCCACCTGGAGTCAGCACCAGGCAGCTTTATCAGGCCCGCGGGCCATACACCCCAACCAGCTCTCCGCCACGGCATCAGCACCGCGCGGTAGGTTGTTGAGGCCAGGGCTCGATCCCCTGACCTCCTAGATAAGAGGCCCTCACGCAACCTCTCATCACCAACTGAGCCGCGGATCAGTTGGTGATGAGAGGTTGCGTGAGGGCCTCTTATCTAGGAGGTCAGGGGATCGAGCCCTGGCCTCAACAACCTACCGCGCGGTGCTGATGCCGTGGCGGAGAGCTGGTTGGGGTGTATGGCCGGCGGGCCTGATAAAGCCGCCTGGTGCTGACTCCAGGTGGGCCCCTTGGTGCTGATGCCAAGGTGGCGGGGCCGGTGGACTCCGGTCCCGCATCAAAAACTCTCTTAAAATTTTTTTGGCTGAATGATTTTATCTTTGTAATAGTTGTTTTCACTCCTTTCCTTTGCCATGGGATGATAATAACTTCTCTTTCTTGATTCCTTTTAATTTTGATTAGGTGAAAGACACAATTGAGGTTGATTTCAACGTGTCTCGCCATTTGGAAGTTGAGCTTGTGGCTACAGATTGGAAATTGATGGTAATACCGGATGCTTCTAAATTGGACTTGATAGTTATAAGAAGGATATTTTTCCCATTGCTTGCATTTTCTGGCCAGTTTGATAAATGAGATTATCCTTATACTCATCATAAACGGTTGGATTCTTTATGGGTATATATTTTTCATTTCCATTTTGTTGGAGAAAAATGTGAATAGTGATTCTGTAACGGTCCCAATTTATTAGGTTACCGTTGCCCTTTTTAATTCATTTGAATTTCTTTCTTTTTCATTCTTTTTTTTTTTTCTAAACATCAACGAAAACAGGTATATGAAAGAATAGAAAATCTCAATATAATGTAAAAGCAACTCACGACCTTCCTTTATTTATGAAACATCTGATACAGTATCATACATATCTAATAGATGACTCAGTATATGAACACAAAAGCGGAGTCATCACAAAATCTGAGTTACATTTAAAGATTTACAACCTGATCATAATACACTATACTTGTAACTCAGATCAAAACTATACTATCACACATGAGTAGACTACTTAAAATAAAACTGGAATTCATCGTGGGGGCTGTCAGAGTCGCGGCAAGCTTCCTTGTGGGCATCCATGTAACCAAAGACAGCTGTGATGACCTCCATCCAGATCTTGTACATCTTTTCCTTACGAGAAGGGGCGCCAGGAGGATTAACGGGAGTAGCCTCCGTTTTTACCTGTTTTAGTTACATTTATATTAGTCAAAGACTAAATGAATTCCCTTTAATAAAATGTTTTAATTGTAAGGATTTTATAGCTTATTCTCATAATTGCGTCATATAGATATGTTTACATTATTTTCTTATTATTGAGCTTTTCTTCTTTCGTTCATCCTTCTTCTCATCCAGGTACGTTGCAAATCTCTTTTATGTGGATTTGTATTTGTTCATCACTATCTCTTTTACTTTTCCTTTTATTATCGGGCAATGTTAAAGGAATATTAACAATCTATAACATTTGTATAGCGCGCTTATGTGCCTTTTCATATTCGCACATATTTATTAACGTGTCTTTTCATATTCGCACGTTAACTTTCATTACATAATGATTGGGAGGACATTCACCCCACCTCCACTGTTGGGTTAACCCTTAACTTAGCCCATGTTACTGCTTTATCTTTTTTACTTTAACTGAGTGATTTTCTTTCCTTAAACGTGGTCTTTTATGTTATTCATTTTCTTTGTTATGCGATTTCTTTGCATATCCTTACAATACATATCCTAAACATAATATATAATTGAACCCTTAAGCAATTAAGAAATTATGTAAATGTGAGAACTCACATTAGCAATTCCTTTTCCCTTGTCCCTTCGACCACCGTCATCACCTTGTTTCCCACCACCTCTCGACGCCATTTCCTAGTAAAAAAATAATTAAGAATAGGTATAAGTTGATGTTTTAATTGTAAATAAAACCTCAAAACATTCTTGACGACCCCACTTGGCCTAATTTGGTCAAGGGTCGTTTAGGGTTCCATGGTTAACGATTTTATTATGGAAATAAAGGTAGTGAAAGGCGCCTTAACCTCCAATAATTATTTAACCTAACTAGGGTTTAATCAATACCCATGAAATTCATGGATTTAGGTTACAAATCCCTTTCAGAAACTTTTTCATTCAAAACAAACTAAAAGTTTCAGAAAACCCTAAACCCTAGGAATCATAATAACTTCCATCCGTGAAAAATCTTGGAAAAGGAAACAAGAGGACTCGAGAGGAAGAGATTACCTTTCAAATGGAAGAAGAATGAGGGAGAACGGAGGAGAAACGAGCTTCCGGTGAGGCTCGGCGGTTTCGGCGTCGTGCGGCTTCCGCTCGCCTTCTGCGGTAAGTGCGGGATCGGGGAAAGCTTGGAATGAACCACGGCTTCTCCGACTTAGATATTATCGGGCGCCGCTTAACGTAGGATCGCCACGATGCATATTAACCGGCATTTGCCGGTTCAAGCTTCTTTGAACCGGTTATTGTTCTTTTCACCCTTTTGCTATGGGCACCTTATTTATTTGGTGTTATCACAGATTCAATTACAAAATAGGCTTGTCCCCTCTATATATGGAGGCGGACACACCAATAATACAAGGGAAAAAAAATAAAACACAATACATATTGTAACACTCCCCCTCAAGTTGGGTATAAGATGTTGATCGTGCCCAACTTGATAACAATCCTTCCAAAGGTAACTTCCACTTAGACCTTTCGTGAGGATATCAGCGAGTTGTCTATCTGATGGAACAAAGAGAGTACACACACGTCCTTTTTCAATGTTTTCCTTGATGAAATGACGATCCACTTCAATATGCTTCGTACGATCATGCTGGACAGGATTGTGTGCGATGCTAATAGCAGTCTTGTTGTCATAATACAACCGAATGAGCTCATCTCCAAGGAGTCTCAGGTCATTCAGTAACGATCGCAGCTAGAGACCTTCACAAACGCCACGGGCCATAACACGAAATTCTGCTTCAACGCTTGATCTTGCCACAACATGTTTTTTACTTCTCCAGGTAACAAGGTTTCCACCAACCAGTGAACAATGCCATGAGGTAGATCGCCGATCGTCGACAAACCCGACCCAATCAGCATCAGTGCACACCTCAATGTTTAGGGATGAATTTGAGGAAAATAAGACCCCACTCCCAGGTGAGGACTTAAGATACCTGAGAATTTTGTTGGCAGCATCTGCATGACGAATCTTCGGAGCGTGTATAAACTAGCTGATAACACTCGCATCATAAGCTATATCTGGACGGGTATGAGCCAGGTAGATCAGTCTTCCTACAAGCCTCTGAAACTCAGGTATGTATTCAACCTCCTCTCCATCGTCACGACCCATTCTATGGTTCGCTTCAATAGGGTATCAGCTGGTCGGCAACCACTCATCCCAGTCTTCTCAAGGAGGTCCGGAGTATACTTCCTCTAAGAGATAAAGATCTCATATTTGGACCTTGTCACTTCAATGCCCAAGAAATATTTGAGAGCACCCAGGTCCTTTACCTCAAACTCAGTGACCATATTTTTCTTTAGAAGCGTGATTTCTTCCACATCATCGTCTGTGATAACAATATCATCAACATAAACAATGAGAGCTGTAAGTTTACCAGTCCTGTGCTTGATAAAAAGAGTATGATCTGAGTTTTTCTGGTGATACCCAAAGGACAACATGACTTTATGAAACCTCTCAAACCAAGCCCTTGAAGACTGCTTCAGTCCATATAGGGTCTTCTTCAACTTGTAGATGTGTCCCACTGAACTCCTAGGAGTAAGGCCTGGTGGAAGAGACATATAAACTTCTTCTTCCAGATTCCCATGGAGGAAGACGTTTTTTACATCAAGTTGCCAAAGGTCCCACCCTTTACAAGCAGCGCAGGATAAAAGAACTCTGATAGTGTTTATCTTTGCTACAGGCGCAAACGTTTCCTGATAGTCAATCCCAGGTGTTTGAGTGTAACCTCGTGCCACCAATCTTGCTTTATACCTTTCAACCACACTGTTGGGTATTGTATCCACAATGTACCTGATTTGAAGAAGCCCCTGAACAAACTAAGTTGAATAGATAATGTATTTGATGATTTTCTTCAAGATGTGCTTGCAGTTATTCCACGCTAAGTACACACCAATGTCAGAGTGCAGTGGGTCAATATACACGGGTCTGCGCAACGTAATCCCTCGTTGAGCAGATCAGTGTGTTGGCTTACGTGTACTCTCTCTATTGGAGTGTACTTATATTCAAGTACAGGGCTGAGACAGATCAAGAGCAGACAAGTAGCAAGGATGGGTCAAAGACCAGCTCACGGGAAGATAGACGAAAAATCGTCTAAGGAAAATTCGACGAGAATCACTAAGTGATTCTCGCCGATTCGACGAGAATCACTAGTGATTCTCGACGAATCGTCGAGAATCACTAGCCTACTCTCGCCGAATGCATCCGGCTGTCTCAACGCCGTCTAGAATTCAGCTAAGGCAGAATCGACGAGAATCACTAAGTGATTCTCGCCGAATCGTCGAGAATGACTTTGCATTCTCGCCGATTCGTCGAGAATGGATTGTGATTCTCGCCGATTCTCTCTGGATGGCTTGCTGTTCAGCTAGAATTCTTCTAAGGAGAATTCGACGGGAATTATAAGTGATTCTCGCCGATTCGTCGAGAATCACCAATGATTCCCGCCTAATTTGCCTTAGGCGAATTCCGTTGGCTCGCTGGACCGGACCAAATGTTCAGGCGCTGTTTGAACCGAAATTAGGGTTTCTTCTGGTGGGGCCCACAACGGTCATAAAGGTTGATCTACAGTATAAATACTTGTGTATTTTGAACCTTACGAGTAATCAATACATACGAAAAAGAACGAGCCGCCGACTTGACCTAACAGATCGCGGATTTCCTTCCGCCGCCGTCGCCGCTCGATAGTTCGTCGCTGCCGCTGATCGGATTCTTCTTGATCTCTCGGCGACAGAAACTTAGCCAAGCAACGCGTCTCACGTTTCTTCTTGAGATCATTTGTCTCTTGGTTTGTGGAACGGGAATACTTTCCCCTTCCGAATCGATTGAGACGATCGATGCAAGAAAGATCGTTGGTAGACCTTGCTAGCTTTGTTACGAAGTTTGGATCTCGAAAGCATCGCCGCCGCAATCCTTGCCGTCGCCGATCTCGGGGAGATCCTCTCCAAGAGAGTGCTTAGGTCGTGGACTCTTCGTCTACTTCAAGAACGCTTCATCGAACGAAGAGGGACACCAAGCGCTTCAAACGTAGTTTGTATTTTTTATACATTCCATTTTTGCTTTTGTTGTAAAGGAACTTTGTTTCCTCATTGTAAGGGTTGGGTGCAACCCGTGGTGGAGGAGTAGTGACTCCTTTGGGTGGAAGGGTTCCTTCCATAGTGTGAGGATTGGATTTCAATCCGGTTGGTGAAGTGACCGAGTCGTCCATTGTTGGGAGATAGGTCGAAGAGGGAAAGTGGACGTACCCAAATCGGGGAACCACTATAACTGCCTGTGTGTTTCTGTGCTGTGCTTGTTTTGTTTTATTGTGCAGGTAAATTTTTAATTCCGCAAAAAGACTGCAAATCACCTATCCCCCCCATAGGTGAAGGTAGTTGACACTAGTGTGACTTTCACACACCCTGTGAATTTTGTTTGACAGAGAACACCTATTTGCATCCAACCGGTTCTTTCCAGGACGAAGTGGCACTAAGTCCCATGTGTTGTTCTTTTCAAGCGCAACCATTTTCTCAAACATCGCCTCTCTCCACACAAGAATCTTCAGAGCACTCTGCTAGGATATTGGTATGGATATGGATGCAAGAGAAGACACAAAGGCCTTATGGGATGTGGAGTATGAGTCATAAGAAACATAATTAAAAAGGGGATGTTTAGTGCAGGACCGGATACCTTTGCGGAGAGCAATTAGAAGCTCAGAAAGCCCTTAGTTCGGGTCCAATGATCGTTTTGATAGCAGGTCAAGGTTGTCGTTGGACATCTTTCTCCTCCGAGTGTACACCTATAAAGGAGGAATAGTATGAGGAATAGTAGTATGAATATCACTCACTTTCGACGGTAGAAACTCCCCCTGAAGGCTAAAGTTAGGGATATAAAGGAGGAGCGGGCAGAGAAACAGACGGTGGGGACAAAGATGAAGAGGGCACAGGGGAAGAAGCATCCGGGACAAGATAATAGGCCTCAGTTTCACGAAACGTGACATCCATGATAACAAAAATCCTCTTCGTAGGAGGATGAAAACATTTGTACTCCTTTTGAGTAGGAGAGTAACTAATAAACACACACCTGATAGCTCGAGGATCTAGCTTGGTGGGAGGAGGGTGATGGATGTGAACAAAGCAAACACAACCAAACACCTTAGAAGCGAGCTGAGAGGACGAGACTCGAAGTGTCCCAAGGGGGGTGTTATTCCTCAGAATACGAGATGACATGCGATTGATAAGATATGCTGTCGTAAGGACAACATCCCCCAGTAATACTTGGGAAGATGCATGGTGGACAAGAGACAACGAACAACCTCCAGAAGATGACGATTCTTGCGCCCTGCAACCCTATTTTGGGCAGAGAATAAACTCAAGAGGTTTGGTGTATAATGCCATGATCAACCAGATATTCTGCAAAACGTGAATTCAAATATTCACGACCATTATCATTTTGAAGGATCTAAATTTTAACATGAAATTGAGTGGAGATCATGTTATGAAACTTTTTAAAAGTGGGAAAAACGTCGCTCTTGTTTCGTATTAAATATAACCAAGTATTGCGAGAAAACAATCAATAAGGGTGACAAACCAAGTACAACTAGAAATAGAAGATACGAGTCCAGGACCCCAGACATTAGAGTGAATCACAAAAACAAGAACAGAACTTGGCAACGAAACATTATTAAATAAAGTACGACAATGTTTGTTAGCAGTACAAACATCACAAACAAAGGAAGTAAAAACAACAACAGCCATAGAAGGTAACAATAACTTCATAATAAGGATAGATGGGTGTCCTAAGCGACAATGCCAGGAATATAGATCATATGTGTTGGAGTGAAGGGCCTGAGGAGGTGCCACCGGGCAGGAGTCGAGCACGTACATACCATTGAGCAAACTACCAGAGCCAATCACCGTCCCCTTCTTCAGGTCCTGAAACACACAAGATGAAGGATGAAAAGTTACCGAGTAGTTCATGGAATGTCATATGGCTAATAGATTGTAAATTACAGGTGAAATTTGGAACATGCAGGACCGACGATAAGATGAGAGAGGAACAGGAGATGGAGCCCTTTCCAACAATAGAGAAAAGGGAACCATCAACGATGCTCACCTTTTCACGATCAGAGAGAGGAGTACAAGAGAGAAAACTTGAGGCGGAGCCAGTCATATGGTCGGTGGCTCCGGAGTCAATGATCCAGTGAGTGGAAGCAACAGAGTGAGCACCTGGAGTTCCAGTGTGGGCATACAAAGACAATGTTGAAGTCTCCGTAGAGAGGCCTTGCATCATGCGGCGAAGAGCAAGGGCTTCATCAGCAGAGAAAACACTAGGGAGGACAGAAGGATCGACACCATGCAGAGCAGGAGAAGTATCTACAACAACATCTGTGAGATGGGCAGACCGAGGATGTGCGCGACCAGTGGAGCGGCCAAAGCCACGACCACCACGAGGAGCACCACCTCTCGGTGGAGGAAAATCATGGAGCCGAAAGCAGGTGTCTTTGGTATGACGGGGCTTTCCACAATAATCACATAGGAGGTGGTCTTTATTAGTACCCTTCATCTTAGAATCACAGATAGGACAAGCCCCCAACAATGAAGGGGTACCAGCAGCTAGAGCAGAACTTTCAGGAGCAGGGTCAAGAAGAAGAGATTAACGACTATCAAACTCCTGTTGGACAAATCTATAAACCTCCAGAAGGGACGGTAATGACAGACATCCCAAATTCTGAACACTAATCTGATCCAAGTCCCGATGTAGGCCCCGAAGAAACTCAAAGGTCCGGTTGCGATCCTCCCGGGCACGGACCATAGCCTCATCAATAGGGCTAACAAAGGTGAGGGAATCAAAATGATCGTATTCCTGATATAACTGAGTGAACTCCAAATAGTACGCAGAGGGGGGACGATCACCCTGGCGGAGTAAGGATATCTTCCGTCTCAACTGGAAGATTTGAGCAGCATTTCCCTTTCGAGAATACGTGGTCTCAGCACGTCGCCAAATATCAACTGCAGTATCCAGAAAGAGGCAGTGGCGAGCGATGGACTCTTGCATCGAATTCGTTAGCCAAGACATGACTAAGGAGTTTTCGGAATCCCATTGAGGCCAATCAGGGGCAGTCTTCTCCGGTTTCGTAGTTTTCCCAGTGGCATATCCAAATAGACGACGACTCTTAAGAGCAAGAGTGATAGAGCGTGACTAGGACAGATAGTTTGAATCATCTAATCAGATAGTAGTAATATGCGAGTATTGTGATCATGACTCCCACACAGAGGACTGGCAGGAGGAAGAATCAGAGAGGGAATCAGTGTGAGGTTTGTTGATTGGAGAAAATAATGACTTGCCCCTATTTGGACCAAGTCTTATATATATATATACCTCTTAACATAAAACATTACAACATTTAACATTACAGCATTTAACACTCCCCCTCAAGTTGGGTCGTAGGAACTTCCCAGACCTAACTTGTTACATATAAAGTTCATTCTGACCCCAGTGACTCCTTTCGTGAGAATATCAGCGACTTGGTCTCCAGTCTTCACATGTTTAAAGGAAATAAGACCTTCATACTTCTCTCGTACGAAATGACAGTCCACCTCGATGTGCTTTGTGTGTTCATAAAACACAGGGTTGGTTGCTATCTGTATTGCAGCTTGATTATCACACCATAACAGAGATGGGTCATGGACAGGATATCCGATTTCACAAAGGGTCTGCCTGATCCACATGATCTCAGCAACGGTGTGTGACATAGCCCGATACTCTGCCTCAGCACTAGATCTGGCGACAGTGGTCTGTTTCTTGCTCTTCCAGGAGACAAGGTTTCCACCCATAAAGATAGTAAATCCTGTGGTGGACTTCCGAGTGGCTAAACAACCAGCCCAGTCGGAGTCACAGTAAGCCTCTATATTGAAATGACCATGATTTTTGTATGATATTCCTAGACCAGGATCCTTCTTTATGTACCTAACAATGCGGAGAACAGAGTCTCATTTAGAGATAGTTGGACTGGCCATGAACTGACTAACCTTACTCACAGCACAGGCAATATCTGGACGAGTCATTGTAAGGTAGTTAAGTTTTCCAACAACTCTACGATACTTCTCTGGTGATTCAAAAGATTTGCTCTCGGCATGAAGGCTCTTTTCTCCTGGTTCAAGGGGAGAATCTATTGGGCGGCAGTTAGACATTCCAAGGTCAGATAACAGATCGAGGGCATATTTACGTTGAGAAACAAAGATGGAGTCGTCATGATCAGTAACTTCAATCCCGAGGAAGTATCGCAACAGCCCCAGATCTTTGGTTTGGAAGTTGGAGTGTAAGAACGCTTTGAGATCGGTTATCCCTTTCGGATCACTACCCGTGATGACAATATCATCAACATACACAATTAGGAGCACAGTACCAGCTGAGGAGTTCCGATAAAAAAGAGATGAGTCTTTGATACTCTTAGTAAGCCTCAATTTGGTGACAACAGACCGAAAGCGAGCAAACCACTGGTGCGGGGATTGTTTCAACCCATATAAAGAGGCAAGGAGACGACACACCTTGTTACGCTCCCCCTCAGCAACGAACCCAGGTGGTTGTTCCATATACACCTCTTCCTCCAAGGACCCATGAAGGAACGCATTCTTGATGTCCAACTGATGAAGAGGCCACCGGTGAGTGGTTGCAAGAGAGATCACGATCCGAATAGAGGACATCTTGGCAACAGGAGCAAACGTTTCCTCATAATCCACGCCATAAGTTTGAGCATAACCTTTGACAATCAGGCGAGCTTTCAAGCGAGCAAGAGAGCCATCAGCATTGGCTTTAACCGAATAGATCCATTTGCAACCAATAGCGCGTTTGCCAGGAGGCAAAGACACAAGTTCCCAAGTATTATTCAGTTGAAGTGCTGTCAATTCCTCGTGCATAGCAGCCATCCAGCCAGGATGAGTTTTGGCCTCCCCAACCGTTGAGGGAATGGTGTACTGAGCCAACGTCAAGTGAAGAGCAGTATGAGAAGTAGACAACCCCTGATAAGAGCTCACATATAGAGGTCTATTCTGGCAAGTCCGACTACCCTTTCGGAGAGCAATAGGACGCTCAGTACTGTCCAGGGGTGGAGCGGCAGGCACTTCAATTTGGTTCAGGTCCTCACTAGCAGGTGCAATCGGAGGAACAGTAGTTGTGCCATCAATGGTTGAAGGAGACTGAGATGGTGGTATTTCAGTTCTGTCAGAAGTGCGACGAGAGTAGACTTGCCCCCAAAGGGGGGACAATATGTCAGTCGTAGAGACGAGAGCAGACTCAGGATGAGGAACTAACATATCATCAAGAGAGAGATCAAAAGATGACGTGGGAAGGGTAGAGCTAGTGGTGCGATAAGAGTCAGATTCGAGAAAGACGACATCTGAAGAGATGATATACTTGTGAAGCTCCGGAGAATAACAACGATATCCCTTGGTAGTCCGGGAGTATCCAAGGAAGATACATTTTAAAGAGCGAGGATCAAGTTTAGAAACGGAGGGACGAGCATCCCGAACATAGCAAACACACCCAAAGACCTTGAAGAGTAGAGGAGGCCCCGAGTGGTCGGGATAAAGGATGTGATAAGGTGTCTCCCCCTGAAGGATATGAGTAGGGAGATGATTAATGAGATAGGCAGCGGTAAGGACAGCATCTCCCCAAAAGTGTTTAGGAACATGCTTATGATGGAGGATAGCCCGGGTGACCTCAAGAAGGTGGCGATTTTTTCGTTCAGCAACCCCGTTTTGTTGGGGGGTATCAGGACAACTGGTTTGGTGTATGATACCCTTGTCGGAAAGGAAGCTAGACATGGACTGGGACATGTATTCCCTCCCATTATCGGTACGAAGACATTTCACACGAACAAAAAATTGAGTGAAAATTTCATTCCACAAATGTTGAAAAATAGATGGTAATTCAGAGCGATTTTTCTTAAGTAAACTTAAGTCATGCGAGAAAAATCATCAATAAAGGTAACATAATATCTGTGTCCTAACAACGTAGGGACAGGACACGGTCCCCAGACATCAGAATGAAGTAAATCAAAAGGTGCAGAGGCACGAACATCTATACGAGGTACATAGCTAACTCTATGGAGTTTAGCGAACAAACACGACTCACAGCTGAGATGGGAAACATTCCCAAACTCAGGATACAAACGACGCATGACCTGCATAGAGGGATGACCAAGACGGTAGTGGAGGTCCAAGAGTTTGGCCGAAGCAGCAGAGCAGGCAATGTGGGAAACTTCATCTAGAACATAGACACCACCACGCAGCTTCCCTCTACCAATAATACGGCTCGTCGACTGTTCCTGAAAAAGGCAACCAGAAGATGTGAAGATAGCAGTGCAGTTTAAATCACGAGTAAGCTTACTAATAGACAGGAGGTTGTAAGCAGATTGAGGAACATGAGCAACCGAGGATAGAGGCATATCCAGTGTCACATTGCAGCTTCCAAATACCACAATAGGAACAGTGGATCCATCTGCAACTATAATGGACGACCCACAATTAGGGTGATAAGAATGCAAGATACCTGATGAACTAGTCAGGTGGTCAGAAGCTCCAGAATCTGCCAGCCACTGAACTGGACCCTGGGGGGTCTGGGAAGTGCAGGCAGGTTGAATAGTTTGGGCCACAACAGCACTATGAGGTGGAGAAGAAATCGGAAGAGCCTGCAGGCGACGATACTCCTCCTCAGAGATCTGGACAGTGCGGGGACCCGGGGGTGCCGGTGTCGAGTCGACAACGTGAGCAGATCGAGGTGAAGCAAATGAGGTTTTGGCCGCCCAGTATGGCTTTCCATGCACAAGCCAACACGTATTCTTTGTGTGACCTCGACGTCCGCAATGAGTACAATGTCGCGTATCAATCTCCCGACCACGCCCAGAACTAGACCGTCCGCCACGGCTAGTCCCCCTTCCCCCCCGAGAGGCCAGCGCAATTGACTCGCTGGAGGAAACATGTAGAGCAGCTGGAGAAGAGGTAGAGCCCGCTTTAGTCAGACGATGGTACACACTAGCAGTCTGCAACGTAGAAGGACTCGCAAGCATTTCGGTTCTTGTTGTTGAGAAGTTTGGATCAAGACCGTTTAGAAGCCAAATGAGAACCAGATGCTCACGTTGAGCCTGATGTCCTTCACGTGTAGAGGGGATCTCCCAAAGATCCAGGATCTCATCTGCAAGAACCTTCCATTCGGCGAAGTACTCAGTGACAGGACGTGCTCCTTGTCGTAGCTCAGCCATCTTGGGAAAGAGTTCACCAAGACGAGAGAGGTTGTTAGCCTGAGAAAACATCATATGCAGGGTGTCCCACAACTCCTTTGTGCTATCACAATTCTTGCACATTTGCTGAACTGATGGTTCCATGGAACTCAGGAGGAGCGCAAAGATACGACAATCATCACTGTACTAATCGTCGTATTCGGCACTTCGCACGGCATGAGTATGAGGTCTAGTAAGGTGGTGAGTACGTCGGATGCCTGCTAGAGACATAGTAACCCCATTTTTCCACAACTGAAAGTTGGAGGAGGTAAGGATAGTGGTAGCCAGTCTTGTATTGGAAGGAAAAGTATTGGTAGAATCCCCTGAGGGAACAGGTGTCTGAATGATGCTTGTAGCCGAGTTTCCCATGGTCTTGGACAAGAACCTTCAATAGACGGCCAGAGATATCAATAAGCAGTACTCGGAGACAACCACACGACAGCGCAACAGAGCAGAGCAGAGGAGGTCGGCATCTTCAAGAGCAGCAGGGGGAGATCGACATCTTCAGGCAGCAGCAGGATCGAAGGATCGAAGGAACGAACAGGAGACGGAGGAGATCGGCATCTTCAAGAGCAGCAGGAGGAGATCGACATCTTCAGGCAGCAGCAGGATCGAACGGCAGACGAACAGGAGGCGCCTGGTTGCGGTCGGGATCGGGATCGGGGGCGATCGACAGAAGAACGAGCGAAGGCGGAGCCGAGCGAATGCGAAGGCCGTTGCGAAGGCGAAGGCGAACACGCGCGGCGGATGCGAGCGAAGACGGAGAACGAGCGAAGGGACACGCGCGGCGGAGAAAACCCTAGCGCAGACGGCGGATGCGAAGCCGCTCTGATACCATGTTGATTGGAGAAAATAATGACTTGCCCCTATTTGGACCAAGTCTTATATATATATACCTCTTAACATAAAACATTACAGCATTTAACATTACAACATTTAACAAGGTTGAATCACTGTGCACCAACATAGTTTCTCCAGAATAAAAATCCGGAGACCACACGCCACACAAGACAACAAAGGCAACCAATTCCAACAAGCAACAATCGAATTAGGAGATAGGAGAAATAGAAATCAACTCCATCCGATAACAGGGCAACAATCCCTAGGAGACGGCGCCGGAAGGAAGGATGGCCTCACCACATATCCGGCGCCAGAAGAGGAAGGGCAACAAGCCCTATGAAGCCCGACTACGGCTGAGGACGCGCTGGAACCGGCGCTGGAAGAGCCGCTAAAGAGACGCGGGAAGCGCGGTCTCTGGCTGACGACAAACTACCCGCGGAAGCCCGACGCCGATCGACGTGCGAAGAGCGGGGTTGGTCGACCACCACGCCTGGGAAGGAATAAAAGACGTCGGAGAGATGAGGCTGGCGGAGGAGACGCGCTGCGGAGGAGATGCGCTGCGGAGGAGATGCGCTGCGGAGGAGCGGCGACGGAACAACGGATCGGGAAGGAGCGGCTAGGGCACCAGTTTTGCTGGCTCTGATACCATGTTGGAGAAAAATGTGAATAGTGATTCAATTATAAAATAGGCTTGTCCCTTTTATATATGGAGGCGGACACACCAATAATACAAGTAAAAAAGAAATAAAACACAATACATATTGTAACACATTTATTCCTTTCCAGCTTTCCTTAAAATCTTAATTTTAATTCATCATGTAACTTTTATTCATGTTTTTTTTGGTCTACTCTTGTCTATCATATTTGTTTTATGTACCTCCCTTATTTTTGCATTTCCCATGATTATATATTGACGCGAGACGAATCTATAAGTGACCGACACAATGTCCCAACCTCAGATGAGTGTAAACAAGCACGTGAAAGTGTAAATGACACTACTAGCCAATTGAAGTAGAGAAGATCCCGCAAATCACTAGAATAATCCAAAGCAATGGTCACAATGCTATAGATCTAAGCATGAAATCACATGATCATAAATTAATAATGAAGAAACTATTTCATACAACAAAAATAATACTCACGAAGTAAGGGGAGGTCATAGCATGGAGACCGATGATTCAAGGCGAGTGGTGGTATCCGGAGGTGGAGGTCGCGACCCAGTGGTTGGAATTGACCCGTTGTGGCGGGGAACTGTTGGAGTTAGGGATGGGAAGAGTAGGTACTTGTTACGCCCCCGGACGGATCCGAAGGTGACAACGGGGCTGAACCAACTGGTTCAGCCCCCACTCTATAGATGGCGGCCTTCGGGGGGGCTGAACCCACCCGGTTCAGCCCCAATTGGGTCCGGCCGGCCCCCTTGGCCGACCGGCCTTGGTCCGGGTATAAATATACCCGGATCCTCCTTGGGGGGGAGCAAGCAAGATATTTACAAGGTATTCCTTCCTCCTCTTAACCCTAGCCGTCTTCCTCTCTAGATCTCCCTTCTCTCTAGTAGTTTCATAACAATTGGTATCAGAGGTTTCGTCCTTCCAAATTTTTTTCGCTCCCGCTCGCCAGCAGCCGTATCCCGCGCCGACTCTCTACGCCGACCGCATCTGCATCCGCTTCGCATCGATGAATCCCGGCGTCGTCCAACGTCGACTCCCACGCATCGATTCTGCGTCGTCTTCATCGACGAATCCCGACGTCGATCCCGCTGTCTGCTGCCTCCGCCGCATCCTGCTCGCATCTCACTCGCATCCTGCGGCCTCCGACGCTTCGCATTCAGGCCGATCCCGGCAACCGCATCCTGCTGCTGCATCGCATCGACGATCCCGACGACCGCATCCTGCTGCCTCCGCATCGCGATCCTGCTGCTGCATCGCATCGCAATCCTGCTGCATCGCATCGCGATCCTGCTGCATCGCAGGGACGAGTCCCGGCGACCGCCAGCTGCTGCTGCTTCCAGTTCGCAACCTCCTAACTCCGCCAGCTGCTGCTGCCTCCCGATCACATCCGGCTGCTTCTCCCGGAGGCTGTCGTTCTTCCAGTGGCTACCGCTTCTGAATCCTTCTAAATTGTTGATATTTTGCACACGCCCGGGATCCCATCATGGTGACTCGTACCCAAGAGGACTCCACTCGGCTCGCACATCTCGAAGAAAAATACACCGGTCTGATTGACACCGTGGCAGCCCTCGCCGATAAGTTAACGACATCGGAGAAACGTCTCGAAGAGAAATTGGATACCCGCATGGACGAGCTTAAAAATATGTTGACTCAACACCTTAAAGGCAAAGGTGTGGTGGGCGAGACCAACACAATCCAGTTTCCCCTTCCTACTCCAGCCTCAGAGCACGACGAACGAGCCTCTAGCCTCAATGGGGGGCTTGGAATTGACGGTGAAAGGGGAGGAGTCTCACGCCGACCACCGGTATGGTCCGGGGCCACCCCGTTGGGTGGAATCGCCGCATCTGCTTTGGATTTCGCTCCTCACCGCGAAGACCGCCAGGAGGACCAACGACCCCACGGGCTGGGGTACACACCCCGTGATGGGCTCCTCCCTATTCCAGGAGCACCGGGACACGCCTCGGGCGGACGGGGAGGAGGCGGATGGGAGTTTAGACCGCCTTTCTTGGGAAACCCCTATGGAGAGGATTGGGGGTACCCACATGTGGCCGCTGATCAACGGCTACCGCGTCGACACGGGCAAGAGTACGGAGGACTTGGGCAACAACTACCACGCGTTTATATGCCGCCGAAGATTGCCCGCATGAACTACCCCAAGTTCAAGGGAGGTGATGCACTTGAATGGGTCCAAAAGGCAGAGTTATTTTACAGCTATCAGGCGATACCAGAGACACAGTGGGTAAAGTTGGCTTCCTTCCACCTTGAAGAGGACGCATACCAGTGGACCCAATGGTTCCTCCGGGGACGAGATCACGCGCTATGGCACGAGTTTGTCGACGGATTCACCGCTCGCTTTGGTCCCCTTGAGTATGAAGACTTCGAGGCTCTTCTTCAGAAGTTGCGTCAGAAAGGGACGGTGATGGAGTACCGAACCGAGTTTGAACGGTTGGCCAACAGGGTGCAGTGGAGCGAGAGGACATTAACAAGTTGTTTTATTTCTGGCCTAAAGGAAGACATCAGAGATGAGGTGCATGCTTATATGCCGCGCAGCTTGACACACGCTATCAGCTTGGCCCGGATTCAGGAAGAGCGTCTCAATCGACAAAAGTTCAGGGGGGACACTTCGAGGAACACTACACACCTGCCCGACACAATGAGGGCTCCAGCAGCTGCAGATAGGGCCACAATGAAGAAATTGACGTGGACAGAGCTACAGGCTAGGAAGGAACAAGGATTGTGCTTCAACTGCGATGAAAAGTTTACCCCAGGCCACAAATGTCAGAGGACCCAGGTTTACATGTTACAGGAAGATCCGATGTCGGATGTAGATGGAGGGGAACAGGGGCACATTATGGATACAGTCGAGTACGGGGTATCTTCCTTGACCATGGCGGGAGACTCCGCTCCACCCACTATGAGTATTGCGGGGAGGATTGGCCAACAGCAGGTGACCATTCTGCTTGACAGTGGGAGTACACATAACTTTATTAGCCCGGCAGTGGCACAGAAGTTGGGGCTAGAGGTCATCACGGATGTCGCGTCTCCGGTCGTGGTGGCCGGTGGACACGAGCTGCATTGTGAAGGCGTGCTTCCGAACGTGGAACTCAGTGTGCAAGGGTACACCGACAACATGAATGTCTACTTGTTGCCCATCCAGGGGCCAGATATGATTCTGGGGGCCCAATGGTTGCGACAGCTGGGCAGGGTGACTCTGGATTGGGAAAGGCTGACTATGGAGTTTGCTAGAGCTGGGAGAGAATACTGTCTGCAGGGAATCCACATCTCACCAGTGCCAGGGGGCTCTTTTTGCTGTTTGGAGCGGCTACCAGATTCCCACCTTGAGGACAAGCTGGGTCTTGATGGGGTGGGGAATGTTACGCCCCCGGACGGATCCGAAGGTGACAACGGGGCTGAACCAACTGGTTCAGCCCCCACTCTATAGATGGCGGCCTTCGGGGGTGCTGAACCCACCCGGTTTAGCCCCAATTGGGTCCGGCCGGCCCCCTTGGCCGGCCGGCCTTGGTCCGGGTATAAATATACCCGGATCCTCCTTGGGGGGGAGCAAGCAAGATATTTACAAGGTATTCCTTCCTCCTCTTAACCCTAGCCGTCTTCCTCTCTAGATCTCCCTTATCTCTAGTAGTTTCATAACAGTACTGGTGACTCCCCAGCAACCCGCCGCTTCCGCCGATTGCTATTTGAGCCGCACGATAGCATTTCTTCCTCGCTAAGGCTCGATGAGCTCTTCCTGCGCTACCTCTACCTTCCTCCTGTGCTATTTCTATCCCTCTCTCCCTCTCCAGGCGTTTTATCGCTGACCTAGGGTAGCTGCTGCCTTGCTCTGCCGCTTTGAGCTGTTTTCTCCTTCTAGACAACGATGAAAGCAACTAGAAGTCCGCATCTTACCATTTCTCTTCTCTGGAGTTTATCGATGTTGTCGCTGCCTGTTACCATTATTTTTTGTTAGAACTGATGATTCCCTCTTCTCATCGGCAAGGCTATTGTGTTCTTGAAGCAGTCTTGTACTTGCCGTCATTTAGGGCTTCGATTCTTGCACTATAAGCTCTTTTTCTTCTTCTTCCTCTCCCCCTCTTCTTGTTTCTCATCTCCCCCTCTTCTTGTTTCTCATAGATGTTGAATTTTCTAGATTTTCTACAATTACACATTAGGGTTTCTGTTAGGGGTATGAGATTGTATACAACAAGTAGCTATGCTGATTTTTGTGACGGTGTTAATTCTTATCGGAGAGGATGTTGATGGACTTTGTTGGAAAGGACTTGGATATACTTTGCATTTTATGAGGTGATGAATTATGATTGGTTTTTCTTTACTTTCTGAAAAGTTAATCTTGATTTGGGGATTGAAATTGTTCTAAATTAAATGATAACTAAGTTTCTGAATTGGTATATTTATTTGGTTGATATAAGGCTTTTATGTGGGAATTGATTAATGTTATATCTAGAAGGACTTTGGTAGTTGTTTATGGGAGGTTGGATATGGAGTGAACTCATGAGGGGTTTAATTTCAGATTAAATAAGGGGATTACGTAGGTTGTTTCTGTTTCAAGTATAAGTAGGTATATTATTTTTGGGCTTTGTCTTTGCCTTACCGGTTAGAGAAATTTTGTTGGAGGATGACTAGAGATATTTTGTTAGTTTATAAATTGTGTTGGCTGTCTTGTTGCCTTAAAATTGTGCTATTGTTGGCTACCTTTTGAACTATTGTTGATAACTGTTGTGGGCTTTTGAGAATTGTTGTTAGTTGCCCTCTTCTTGTCTCTTGATGGTTGTCTTGGTAGCCAATAGTAGCTGAATTTTATGCTTATAAATGGTGGAAGTATGAGTCATGGAGTGGTTGAAACTTGATTTTGATACTTTCTTTGGAGTCACCTAAGCTAGTACTCCTTTGTCCATCTTAGGAGTTTAAATAATTATACCTATGTAAGAAATGCAACCCAATTAAAAAAAGTTTAAAATTATAGATATTGCCATGTGTAGGAGGAAAAAAGGAATCTTGTATATATGTTCACTTGTATCAAATACAAAGAATGAGTACATATTTATAGGAGGGAGAAAGAGAGAGGAAGGTCCTCTACATGACGTGGGACTAAAGAGAAGAGAGAGAAATAACAATAAAAATACATAATGGGCCATAATAGGCCTTTGTCAAATGGTCTTCTCTAACACCGTGGATGACATTTCATGATGTTCCTAAAAACGATTCCAAGTAATTAAAGGGCATGAAGATAACAACGGTGAACACTTATCTCTTTAATTATGCGTAGATTAAATGTATTTTTAGAATATAAATGGTATAGTCTTTTCTTATCAAAATTCATTTCATACTTGTGCATTGACATGAATTAAATGAAAAAGGAAAGTGAGAAAATCACTAAAAGATGTTGAAAATGATAAAAGACTTCAGATTTGTAATATAGAAATACAAGACAAGATGATATAAGAATGTATGATATGAGAACTTTATGAAGTTACTGATATGAAAAATAGAATAAGAATGCACGTTTAAACGAAATATGATAGACAGCAACATAATAGGAAAAAATAGAAGATGCTTAAAAATCTCCATATGGGAAATGTTAAGGATTTTATTGAATCCTATGATGTAGGATGGTCCCTACTGATGGATTTCCCACATAGGGGGTTTGCCTATATTTTTTCCTTAAGAGGTGGGGCCCACATTTGATGCATGTCTTGACATTTCCTTAGTTATATAATTAAATTAACGCTTGAATGATATGTTGAATTAATTGAATCTGAATAGAGGAATGGTGGAATGTTTGAATCCATCATTGAATGAGATTGATTTGAAAATTTGACTGAAAAAGAGAATAAGTAAAATATAGAATATATTGAATAACTTAAAGAATTGAATACCATAATTTGAAAAGAATTGAATGTTGCAGATATTAAAGTTTTGATTGATTGCTTTTATATTGCATTTTTTTGAGAAGTTGAAAACGTATGCATATAGTTATTAAAATCTCTTGGTTGCATGTACAACAGTTAAAGAGGTATGTTCTTCACTTAGTCATATTTTTATGACTAAGCTCATCGTCATTTTGTTTAGGTAGCTGAGGCGAACCTTTGTGTGCAAAGAAAAAATTTAGTTGATCAAGGAATAACGATCAAGACTTGCAACTGAACGACCCAAAGTATGAGTTAAATTTTTATTATGTGTTTTATTTTGTACCCACTCTTCTTACTTCACCCTGGGGCAAATATCTTGAAAATGGCTAAAATACAAAATTCTTGTGGGGTCTGAATTGGGGCCTCACAAGGGCACCCTGACATCAACGGCTATGATTGACCGAGAGTGTTAAATGTCCAATCTCACTAAATAATGACAAAATAATAAAGTAATATATGAAAAGATATGTGAACAAAAATCCGGACTCATCCGTGGATTCAGATCGTCGATTTAGAAATGCTAATGTGGTCAATCGTCCCCGAACGGGCTTAAAGCCCGTGCTCTACCGCGGGTTCGCGCCGTCAATCCCCATCATTCTCCCCGGATTGAAAGAATTCGTCTCCTGATGAATGGAGATCAAAATCCTCCCGGCGCCGGAACAGGGAAGATGGCAGTGGAGAAGAAAGCACCGCCTGGAGTCGTACCAGGCGCCGGAGAAAGCTCTGGCGTCGCACCAGAGTAAAGAGACCGACAATTGCGTTTTTTTCACGCAATCCTTCGATACTGCCCGTGAACCGCTGCCGTCTATTTTATAACCCTAGAATTGAACTGTTCCATAACTGCAAACACAAACCGCCTGAATCGGATGACTCACACTTGTCCGAACCCGATCGGGGTTAAATACATCTCAAAATAAATAGTACAAAATACGTAAGTGACTAGAAATGATCATCCGAACACGACCATGGACTCCGATCGTTCGTCTGGGCAGCGGATCACCGCCTCCCGCGGGTGTACACGCGAGTCGGTCGTGGCACGCCGTCACTTACATTTGTAAAAAACTGTCTTTCATTTCGTGATTTGTGCGTTTACAAACTACACAAAACTGATTGGCTTTGTTACCGTAATTTTGATGTGACTTATCTTCAAAAGTTTAATTTGATCTCTCTATATAAGAATTGTTGTACCTTCCTCCTCTGCTTTCTCTTCCTCTTCCTCTGTTATTACCTCTCCAGGTTCCTCTTGTAGGTCCTCTTGAACCCCCTCTTGATGAATTTGTGGTCAGGTTCAATTCCGTTGCTAGAGCTTTATTTTTACTAACTTTGGATTGTAAAGCTTGCTCAGATGGAATATTCAACCTATTCAAGCGCTCTTCATTTGCTTGAAGTGAACTTCTAAGTTCAAGAAGAGAATAAGAACTGAAGTATTTTCCTTCTTCTATGGCCATGACTATTTGATTATACTTTGGTGGTAGATTACGGAGTACCTTCAATACAATTTGTTTATCTTCTATTTTGTCTCCCAAAGTTCTAATATTGTTTATTCACATACTTAACCGTGAAAAGAAAGTAGTGATATTTTCACTTTCTTTCATCTACAGGTAGTCAAATTCTATCCAGGCTGATTGTAACCTGATGATGATCCTATCTGAGCCTTTAAATTCAGTTTGTAAAGATAGCCAAGCATCATGAGAGGTTTCTGCTGCGATTATGCGTGGGAATATAGTCCTGCTTACTCCCTATTGAATATAAAGTAGTGCTTCTGCATCTTTCTTTATATTCTCTTGCTAATCCAGCCTCCCAGGTGTTTGAAGGATGTGCAACAGTGAGCTTTTCAAACCCATCTGCAACTATACCCACAAACCTTGTGATAAGAACAAAGTTTTTATTTGTACTTGACATTGATTATAATTTTCACCATCAAAAATAGGTACACCCGTTTGAGTAATTTGAAAAAAGGATAAGGTAGATGAAGAGGTAGACGCCATGTGAGGAAATTACCTTTCTGCAAGATATATGCACTGATATTTAAGAACAGATACAGTATTTTTGATGGCAATCTTCTGATACCAATGTTAAAAGTGTGAAGAGGAGAGAAATACTAATTCCAGGCAGAGGAAACTTATTATATATTTTTTAGTTATAATTTTTCACTGTTTTGCATATTTAAACTATGCCTTCAGCGGCATACCTATGTTATTACAATAATACAGGATAATAAAATTACATAGGTGACCCCACGTGGAGGTATTACAGTTTTCCAGATATCATTTATCCTCTGCATCTATCTTTATGGTGCCGGAGTTCACCCCATCCATAACTTGTGTGTTACTTATTATTGCTACAAAGAATGCTAGCGAAAAGAGAGGTTTGTGGTGTGGAAATAAAGAAATTGGTAGAGAGGAAAAGCTAGAATAAAGTGATGGAAGGTGGTAGCAGTGTAAAGAAATTGCATTACATTAAGCAATCAAAGATACAATTGAGAACGAGTTCTCGCCAAGCATCCGGAGGCTGGGTCCTCCTCACACTCCACTCTCCAAGAGAGCCAAAACCCTAGATTTTCAAAGTTCCCCTCTAAGCATACTACCACTCCTATATATAGGCAAGTGGGGAAAATACAAAGTACAAAAATGGCCCTTGGGCTACATAAACTAATAATAGCATGAGACGGCCGCATCGCATCAGAAGGGGTCAAAAAGAGGCGAAAGAATGCATAAGGGGAGGAAGACAAGCTAATAGAACTGGAAAAAGGTGCCGAGGTTGAAGGGAACATCATCATCTCAATTTCAATGTTTATCAATCATTAATCATTTCGACGAAGATGGATTCAAAATGTAAAGCCGTCCTATCACTGCTGATGCTCTGCACTGGCTCAAATCCTGAAATATGACATGTGAGTTATAAAAAATGGCAGTACAATTTAATTTTTTGTGATATTACTGGTGGAAAGTAAATTTTTGGGAAAAAATTAGGAACAACCAAACTTTTTTTTAATATTTCCTAAAAATGCAGTAGAATAATTGAACTCTTTAGAAGAATCTGCCGTATGATTGGTAACCCAAAATCAATGACCCGCTCACTAGGAGACAGAGTACTAGGCGTGAATGGTGCTCGATGGAGACATCTTATGCTTCAACCATCTTCTTATAATCTGACATTCTTTAATTGGAAAACCACCGAGCTGTATCCAAAGGAGTACTTCCAAATGACATGGAAGCATCAAAAAAATGTGCAACAGAATGGAAGCTTGGAATTTGAAAGCCCACAGTACGACCCTCATGGTTTCAAATCCATCTTCAATGATTGCTACTTGTACTCTAAGGACAAACGTGAACCTTGTATACAATTTTTCTTGTGTTTAGGTTTATGACAGTAGTCATAAACAATATCAACAATTCCTGACGTTAATTGTAGTGTCCATAGTTGCAGTCTGTGGAAAAGAAGTCTAGACAATGGAAGTTGTAGAAAGTTTCTTCTTCGAGAGAAGGAACTCAATGATCAGAAGAGGAGAAGTGCAGTTTTAAAAATGTCAACCGCAATCAGCAAATGTCAGCACAAATGAAGCTCTCATCCACTGAAGATGATCTCCGCCATGGAAGAAGCTTCCACGTTCAACTGAAGGGCTAACTTACATTGAATTACTTGTTGATCACAAAAACAGTCTACGAAGTGTCGTCAGAAACTGTTGAAGCAATCAGTGACCCAGAGGCGACATAGACAGCTTAAGTGAAGAGCAGCAGTCAAATGAGGCAATTGACATAGCTCAACGTAGAACACATACAATCTCAATGGAAGAAAATAACTCAACGTTAGGACGGCAGAAACTACAAACATAGTGCAGGGCAAACATATTACTTAGGAGAAGCTGTTTCTAATACCAAGTTGAAAACAAGCACATGCTGGAGTACCAGAGTTGGAGAGGAAGAAGTCCTGAAAGCTCTCATTGTTTGGAGGCCTGCCCATCTCCCTCACTCATGTCTTCTTTTTTGCCCTATTTTCTTGTTCTGATCCATATAACAAATGACTGAACTAGACTGCTGAACCCCACACCACTGGACCTGGCTCTCTTGACAATAATTTTTGTGGAGCACTGACACATCACATACTTTCTGTGCAGATGATCGGCTATGCTATAACCGCATTGTTGTGCATCTTTGTCAGATCCTAAAATATCCTTCTGAACTTTGCATGTTGCATGCCATATACTAATTTAAGCATGAATACTTCTCTTGTTTACACCTACCCACCAACATTAGTATGCTGAATTTTGTTTTGCTACCTAACCTTTTAATGTAAAATCTACTCTATTTCCGTACTTGGTTTCTCTTCACTTGTGGAAATGTATATTCCATCACATATTGCCATTAAAGCTAAGTTGCTCCGCCCTTCGTATAAATTAAATTTCCTTATTGATGTTACTACTTCTATTAGTTGGTTTATTGATATCACTACTTAATCAGTTAGTGAATGTGCTAACGTACTAAGGTTAATCTTATGATTGGTCCTCAATCGACAAGCTGAAACTTATGTTGGTTGATCATTGTTGGTGTTTAAGTTGATATTTGTAGAGGTTGCTTTAGATTTTCATGCATTCCCTTTTTTAGTTTGTAGTATAAGGTGAATATGCCCATGCTACTTTTGTTCCGGTAAATATTGTTATCGAATGAAGTGCTTGCGGGGCTTGTGACAATATCTAGTTATTTAATTGGCCTCAACCCCAAGTCTTGAGCATTTTGGTTGGTTGTTCACCTGTTTTCAACAAATTTGAAGTAGCTGCATAAATGGACTTAGAAATTAGCGTTTACTCACAATAGAAATAAATGGTAAAGAAGCATTCATGAACCTGTTCTCAAATAGATGAAATAACGCTAATATTGCTGGAAAATTTGAACATATGATATCCTCTTACCTTTCAGATTCTTCATTATTTGGGCTTAGATCATGCTGGGCATATTGGCGGCCGTCACAGGTAAATATCTACTACTCCTCTTGAGATTTCAACCAGGATCAATGTTGACGCGTACCTAACAATTTCTCTTGAGAACCTCAACCTGAAATTCAGTTCTTTGATGGCTTCTAAGCTGAAGGAGATGGATGACACTATTAGATTGATTCACACACAAAACCCTCTGAAGGGAGATGAATATGGAAGACGCACACTTTTGGTTTGTATCCAACAACTTGAATATTTTCTTGGCTTATTGAAATGGAGGATTGTACCTTAGCTTTTGGAAGTTATTACTTTTCTACTAGTACACTGAAACCTTATGAAGTAAGAACTTCTCTCTCTTATCAATATTCAGTTTAATGAAGCCATGAAGGTGAAGGGGAATGACATTTTGTTCTGAAAATACAACCAGAATTAATACTCCAGGTTGTCAATGACTGATGCCAACTGTTTTGGTGTCCTAAATTGCAAAAATAGTTTATGTTGAAAATTTACCGTGTTCCAAATTTTTTGGCATATATAGAGATGTTGCCGTGTTGCCTTGAGGTCACGAGTTCGAGTCATGAAAGCAACCTCTTGCAAAAATGCTGGGTAAGGTTTGCCTACATTTCACCCTTGTGGTGGGACCCTTCCCTAGACTCTCGTTGTGCGGGGATGCTTTGTGCACCGGGCTGTCCTTTTTTATAGCGAAATTATTTACTAACTAGGAGGATGTATAGTTTACCATTTTCTGTAGCATCAGTGAGCATCACAAGTGCTCAGAATTCCGTAAGAACTTTTTGAGAGAAGTTATTGCAGTAAGCATAAGAGAATTCTAAATTGATTTTGTGGTCACTTTGTTTGGCATAAAATGGTAAGAAAGTTTATCGATGTATTTCATGTGAATTCTTTTACTGGAAATTAATTTGAAGCTTATGTTTTTGACAGACATTATTACAAGTTAAACCACTCCTCTCGCGTGAATAATCCCGAACTCACACAAAATCATTTCAATTTCACATTAACTCTCCCAGTCTCACACGAAAGCTCATTTGATTAGCTACTCCTCAAATGACCTCGCGCAAACTCCTGCTTGCAGTTTCCCTGGTCAAACTAGCAACTCAACAAGCATAGCTTGCGATCCTCCGTTCTCCTGTCGACCAGGGTCAACTACCAACATAAGCCCCCCATGGGGTATTTATAGGCCAAGCTCCGCTAGGACCTCCCACGCACGGATTTCTGGTGTCTGCGAACACTCTTGCACGTCCTATCTCCTGCGAACTCAACCAAGTAGCAAACAACACCCCGCCCGCGAAATTTATTGATGTAGCACCCGCAACCTCTCTTAAGAAATCAACGAATTCTCTCAAGCAATCAACGAATACCCCTCCAGCAACCTTGTTACGCCCCCGACCGCGGCCCGCTTCTCAGGGCGTTGTTATGCTCGCAGGCGCAAGGAGACAACAGACAACGAAGGGGCTAAACCATCCGGTTCAGCCCCCACTCAGTAGAACCGGCCGGCCAAGGGCTGAACCAACCGGTTCAGCCCTATGTGGAGGGGCCGGCCGGCTCCCTCCTTGGCCCGGGTATTTATACCCGGGGATGTCATCTATTGGAGGCATGCAACTTAACCCTAAGGTATTCCTCCTTCTTCTCTCAAACCCTAGCCTTCTTCCTACTTTTTCCCTCTAGTTTCTCCCTCTCTCTAGTAGTTTCTATCATTTGGTATCAGAGGCGGTCATTCTCCGACGATGGTCACCACTCGCACTCAAGAGGAGGTCACCCGTTTGGAGACCTTGGAGGAAAACTATGGTGGATTGATGGATCCGGTAGCCGCGATTGAGCAAGAGATGCGCACATCTACGCAGCGGTTGGAGGAGCGCATAGACGTGCGTATGGAGGAGCTTAAGGCGCTGTTGAAAGGAAAAAGCACGAGCGAGGAAGAACAGATCGACGGAAGACCCGATTGGTCCGTCGAGGGCTCAGGAACGCCCAATCCGGGGCGTTTGGGCACGGGAGCGTCGGGCCTGGGCGGGAACGGCGGCATCGGCCTTTCCCGACCGTGGGGGACCTTCGACGAAGGCGGGGGAGTGGTGACGTGGTCAGCGACTGCAGCGGGGGGCGTCGACCCCTGTTTTTCCGGGCCGGCGAGCACGGGAGCACCGGGACTGGGCGGGAACACCGGCGTCGGGTTCTTCCGACCCTGGGGAGTCACCGACGAAGGTGGGGGAGCGGAGGCATGGCCGGCGGCAGCAGCAGGAGGCGGCGGGCCCAGTTTTGCTGGGCTGGCTGAGTGCGGGCCGGCCAGGCATCCAGGAGGCGGCTCGGGCATGGTGGGACCAACGGATTGCGGGCGGCAGCCGTGGCTATAGGCTGATGGAGGGTCGGGGACTGCTGTGCGGGCTCCAGGAGGTGCAACGGGGCTTCTCCCTCACCCGCGAGGCGGCGTTTTTCCCGGCGGATTTGGAGGCCACGTTCCGTGGGACGGGCAGCATGTTCCTCATCAAGGTCAGCCACCTCATGGCTACCCGAGTGGACATGACGGGCATGTGGGACGACAGATTGGGCAAGGACAGGGCTGGCAAGGGCAGGCCGGGCCGCGTGCGTACATGCCACCGAAGTTGACACGCATGAACTTTCCCAAGTTCAAAGGGGGGGGGGATGCGTTGGAGTGGGTTCACAAGGTGGAGTTGTTCTTCAGCTACCAGGAGGTCCCAGAGGGGCAATGGGTGCAACTAGCGTCGTTCCATCTGGAGGACGACGCGTTCCAGTGGACTCAGTGGTTCCTGAGAGCTAGAGACTACGTACCCTGGACTGATTTTGTGGAGGGGTTCACGGCCCGATTCGGGCCACTGGAATATGAGAACTTTGAGGCGCTGCTGCAGAAGTTAAGACAGAAGGGGACAGTGACTGAGTACCAGACGGAGTTCGAGAAGTTGGCCAACCGGGTATGCTGGGAAGAGAAGACACTGCTGAGTTGTTTTGTGTTGGGCTTGAAGGAGCAACTGCGGGATGAGGTTCATGCTTATATGCCAAGAGCTTGAATCACGTTATCACCCTAGCACGCATTCAGGAGGAGCGACTCAACCGGCAGCGATCACGCACCACGGGGAAGCCTCTTGCCACACCTGCCATAGCCAGGAGAGAGCAAGCGGTTGCCAAGCCTACAGTGACTCGTTTGTCGTGGGGCGAGCTCCAGGCCCGCAAGGAGAAGGGCCTCTGCTTCAACTGTGACGAGAAGTTTGTGTCCGGGCACAAGTGCCAGAAGCTACAGGTTTTCATGCTGCATGAAGAAGTTGCCGACGAGTCTTCGCCCGAGGTTGCAGTCGAGGAGGCGCTATTGGAGGAGGATGTGGATGTGACGGAGTTTGGGGTCTCCATCCAGGCCATGAAAGGGTGCAATCCGCCCCTTACGATGCGGGTTGCCGGACGGGTTAGGCAGGAGAAAGTGACGATATTAGTGGACAGCGGGAGCACCCATAATTTCATTCACCCAGTCGTTTCTCAGCGGGTTGGACACGACATTGATAGGGGAACTGCATTCCAGGTTATGGTGGCTGACGGCAGCAAGCTGCAATGCGAAGGGGTCATGAAGGGAGTGGAGTTGCGGATTCAAGGATACATTGGGAGCACGGATGTATACCTTCTACCTATACGAGGATCAGACATGGTACTCGGGGTTCAGTGGCTGCAGCAGCTGAAGCGGGTCACTTTTGATTGGGAGCTCATGACGATGGAGTTCCTGCAGCGTGGCCGACAATTCTGTTTGAAGGGTCTCACAACTTCGCCAGTAAAGGAAGTTTCTCTTCAGAGCATGCAGCAGCTCGGAGAGGAAGGGAGCTTGATGGCAGTCCTTTTGGGGGTGCGGTTTGATGAGGCCGGGTCGTCCGAGGTACCGATACAATTGAAGTCCTTAGTCGAGTAGTATTCAGATGTCTTTCAGGAGCCACATACACTACCGTCATCGCGGTTTCGGGATCACCAAATTGTACCAAGGCCGGAGCGGAGCCTACCAATATCCGGCCTTACCGGTATCCACACATACAGAAGGCAGAGATCGAGCGCAGCGTTCGGGAGATGCTCGACGCCGGGATCATCCGACCCAGCACGAGCTCCTTTTCGGCCCCGATTATTCTCGTCAAAAAAAAAGATGGCTCGTGGCGATTCCGAGCTCCGGTGCTCGGAATCGCGAGCCGAACATAGATATGGAAAGCTCTCGCCGAGATCTACGCGATCGTGGTGAGTATTTCTACTTTCATGGAATTTCTCCGTTAGGGTTTTCGGCCCTAACTTCTGTTTCGACCTTGTCGATGTAGATTTCTGTTTCTCGCCTTCACTAGGGCCGATCTGCGTCGTGGTGCCTTCCGGAGTGCGGTTTCGGGTGGTTTGAGGCAAGTGGTGATCTTGCTCTTTTCCTCTTTGCTACGCCTCTTCTCCTTTATGCTTCTAGCAGGTTTTATAATGCTAAGTTCCATTTTCGTTTAGCTCTTTTGCTCATTGCAATATCATTAACTTGCTTCTTGAAATCCTAAATTATGATCTGGTGGGCCTTGTCCCTTGCCTTTGATTGAGTCAGAAAATGATAAATCTATTGGAGGTCGTACACGATGTTGGCGGTGCCACCGGTGCGATGCTCTGAGGGCCATGACGATGTGTGATGGTATTATCCCCGCACGGTTTCTCCCTTTTTTCTGATGAGCTGATTAGTCTCTTTAATTTGAATAAGAATAATAAGATTAATAATCTGAAAATGAAGGTTATTTTGCTTATGGTGAGTTTGATTTTGCCCGTCATCACTCCTCTTTTGGCGGGCTCTTTTCTGATTGATTTCTGTTGCTAGTTGTGGCTAGTTTTGTTTAATCTGATCCTTGCAGCTACTGTTTCCCTCCGGTCTCGCGGAGGTTTGCTTACTTTCTTGTTTTCTGCACCACTTGTAACTTGTTTCTGAGGTGTTCTTTCTTTGAATACCTCAGGTTCTGGACAGTAGCAGGTGTTAGTGTGGAGTTGCGTCGGTTGCCGTTTTCTGACCCTCTTGAGGTAGGGTTTTCTGTGAACTTGTCGGCCCATTGGTTCGTGTCAGGTGTTGACGCCCATGATGCCGTTTGATTAGACTTTCTGCTACTTTGCTGCTGTTACTCTCGTTTATTTTTTGGACACTTGCTCTGGAACGGTTATGTTGATGCGCGAAAAGCGGAGGCGGTAACGAGCACCAGCAACTAACTGTTCGAGCACCTAGGGAAGAAAAGAAAAACAAACTGCGAGCAGCAGTCTACTTGGCGGACTAGAAAAGCAAGAGCCGTGAAGCACGACAACACCAGACTTCGCCCGTCGCGGCCTGAATGCCTCTCCTGCGACGTGCTTACTTTTGATTGCAAAGAAGGGGTTACAAGAAGGGAAAAACAAAGCAAAGTAGGAAGCAAGCTGGAGACCGCAAAGCCAGAGATTCGAGTCCGCAGCCTTTAACAAGTGGGCTCCTGGGCTCGAGTCCGTGTCCTTTGAGTGCACCACTTCCCCCTATTTATAGGCTGGGGGCCTGCCCAAGAGGGCAGGGCTAAAATAACCGGCTGCCCGGGGTACAAAAGAGCCGGGCAGCGGTGACTGGAATCAAAAAAGAGAAAGAACAAGCAGTCCGCGCGGGACCGGCGGACTGGGCCAGCGAGCTGGAGACCTCCCTTGGTCGTATCGAGCGCGGTCCTTTCAAATTAGCTGCGACCTGAGCGACCTGGGCGGCCTGACTCGGAGCTCGCCGTCCTGAGCTTGACTCGTCGATGGGAGGTCGTCGATCTAGCAGAGCTGGGAACCAAAGGCGACCTGAGCGGATTGATAGTTGGAGTCCGCCTAGGTGACGGACCACGTCAACTGGCGAGCCGGGCGAACTGAGTACTTGATTTCAGCGAGGGAAGGGCAGGATGCCTAGCTGGAAATGTTGCGGATTCTGGGGTTAACAGGTTAGTTATGGGTTGGCTTGGTAGCCCCCTTGCTTAGATATGCTAAGATATTTGGAGCATTGTATACCATGATTTGAAATATTAATCTCACTACTTTCTGCGCATGATAAGTCTACTTTTATATATAGTAAATCTAGACGTCTGATACTGCATGGTGCACCTCATTTGGTCTTCATGAGCACTTAGGTCACCAAATGATTAAATCAAGTATTTTTCCGCTGTGTAAAACTATATTTTCAAACCGTGGATTTTTTGATCCACCTAGCCGAGGGACACGGCTTTGCAAATATTGTGCATAAACTATATTTGGAACACATTGAGTTTAAAAATGATTTCTATAAGCTGCGAGAGACGATGAGTTGCCTTCACGTCAGTAGATGTCCCCTACGTGACGTGGCATCACAATGCGTAGTTCCCCTACTTTGATAGTATTTTAAATGTTAGGAAAATGCGGGTTGTGACAGTCCCATTCCATTGGTTGAAGAGCTCTTGGATGAGCTACACAGGGCGACTCTATTCACAAAGCTTGACCTGCGGTCGGGTTACTACCAAATCCTTATGCAGGAAGAGGACGTCCATAAGACGGCTTTCAGAACCCACGACGGCCACTACGAGTTTCTGGTGATGGCCAACGGGCTGACTGGTGGGCCATCCACCTTCCAAGCCAATATGAACGAGATCTTTCGCCCACTACTTCACCTTTTTGTGCTGATTTTCTTTGATGACATCTTGATATACAGTGCTAATTGGGAAGATCACTTGTGCCATGTTGAACAGGTCTTCTCTATTCTACGCAAGTATCAGCTCTATGCTAAGCACTCCAAGTGTTCTTTTGGGCAGAAGGAGGTCGAGTACTTGGGTCACTTGGTATCGGCTGAAGGGGTCAAAGCTGACCCTCGAAAGATTGAGAGCATGGTTTCTTGGCCGCGGCCCCAGACTGTTCGGGCTCTGCGAGGATTCTTGGGCCTCACCGGCTACTACCAACGGTTTGTGCGGGATTATGGGAAGATTGCTCGACTGCTGACTCTGCTGCTGCAGAAGGATGCCTTCTTGTGGCAGGATGATGCTGAGGCGGCTTTTCAGGCGCTCAAACAGGAAGTGAAGACCAGCCCAGTGTTAGCCCTTCCAGATTTCACCAAGGAGTTCGTGGTGGAGACGGACGCCTCAGGGGTGGGGCTAGGTGCAGTATTGATGCAGGAGGGCCGCCCACTGACTTTTTATAATAAGACGTTGGCGCCTAAGACGTTGGGACTGTCCACGTATGAAAAAGAGTTGTTGGCAGTGGTTCAGGCAGTGGCCCTTTGGCGGCCATATCTTTTGGGGCGGCACTTCAAGATTCGTACGGATCACCAGAGTTTGAAGCATTTGTTGGACCAACGAGTCTCCTCTCCTCTTCAGCAAAAGTGGATCACCAAACTTTTGAGTTACGATTATGAGATCGTTTACCGCCAAGGCAAGGAGAATGTGGTGGCGGACGACTTGTCCCACCTACCTGATGGTGCACTCACCCAGATTTCGGGTCTGGTCCTCGACTCGTTCGATGACATACATGAGGAGGTCTTGCGGAATCCCTCTCTACGCGCCCTCGTGGAGTCCCTCCAGCGTGGGGAGACCGTGACGCCAGGTTATCATCTACAGAGTGGGCGACTACATTACCCCGGCAGAGTAGTCATACCTCCAGGCTCAGCATGGAAGACAGTTATGCTCCACGTGTTTCATTCCTCTCCAGTGGGGGGTCATGCAGGCGTGCTCCATACCCTCCAACAGGCGAGAGCAAATGTTTTTTGGTCAGGGATGCGCCGGGATGTGCAACAGTTTGTCCGACAGTGTGAGACATGTCAGCGCCAGAAGTACGAGACCACCACACCTACCGGGTTGCTTCATCCACTTGCGATTCCGCAGCACATCTGGGATACTGTGTCGATGAATTTTATTGATGGATTGCCCAAGTCTCAGGGCAAGTCGGTCATTCTGGTAGTGGTCGACAATCTCTCCAATTATGGTCACTTCCTCACTCTCAGTCACCCTTATACGGCGGAGTCGGTCGCCGAACTCTTTACTCGGGAAGTCGTCCGCTTGCACGGCCTCCCACGCGCCATCATTTCTGATCGTGATCCCACTTTTGTGAGCCAATTCTGGCGAGAGCTTTTCAGGCTTCAAAGGACTTGCTTGAGCTTCAGCACCGCAAATCACCCCCAGAACGACGGCTAAACGGAGGTTCTTAATCGCAGCGTGGAGACATACCTCAGGTGTTTCGTCATGGACGAGCCTCGGACTTGGACCAGTTGGCTACACTGGGCCGAGTATTGTTACAACACTGCTTACCACTCCGCCAGCAAGATGACGCCATTTGAGGTGGTCTACGGCCGTCCGCCACCTTCTCTGAGCAGTTATGAGCCGGGCAGCACAGCGTTACCGGCGGTTGATCGGCCCTCCGTGACCGCAACCGCACCTTAGTGACATTGCAGGCGAATCTTCGCCTTGCCCAGAATCGCATGAAGGCCCAGACGGACAAGCACCGCAAGGAGAGGGAGTTTGCCGTGGGCGATGAAGTATTCCTTAAGCTCCAACCTTACCGACAGCTCTCAGTGGCTCGCCGCACAAATCAGAAGCTGGCTCCTCGATATTATTGCCCCTTTCGTGTTCTCAAAAGGGTGGGGCCGGTCGCTTACACGTTAGAGCTTCCCGCGGGCTCACGCATCCATCCGACATTTCATGTCTCTTTACTTAAGAAGAAGATTGGTGGCAGTGCCCAACCAAGTCCTTTCTTGCCGGAAGCTATCGTTGCGGGCGAGCTTCGGCCGATACCGGAGAATGTTCTCTTACTCAGGTGGAAGCAGCGGGGCGCCGAGTTTCGGGCCGAACTCTTGGTCAAGTGGAAGCACTTATCGGAAGCACATAACTCCTGGGTTGATCTGTTGGACTTCAAGGAGCTATACCCAGATTTCCATCTTGAGGACAAGCTGGGTCTTGATGGGGAGGGGAATGTTACGCCCCCGACCGCGGCCCGCTTCTCGGGGCATTGTTATGCTCGCAGGCGCAAGGAGATAACAGACAACGAAGGGGCTGAACCATCCGGTTCAGCCCCCACTCAATAGAACCGGCCGGCCAAGGGCTGAACCAACCGGTTCAGCCCTATGTGGAGGGGTCGGCCGGCTCCCTCCTTGGCCCGGGTATTTATACCCGGGGATGTCATCTATTGGAGGCATGCAATTTAACCCTAAGGTATTCCTCCTTCTCTCAAACCCTAGCCTTCTTCCTACTTTTTCCCTCTAGTTTCTCCCTCTCTCTAGTAGTTTCTATCAAACCTCCATTGACCTCTACTCTCTAGTGACCTCGCGCGATCAACACCTATGAACTCTACTGACACAGAGCTCGCCTTTTCATCTTTTCAAACTCCAGCGAACTCCAACACCCATGCGAGAACACCCGTCATGTTTTCCCATGGGATCTCCCAGCACGCTGCACCCTATGACACTTCCCGCGAGTACTGTGCTCGTTGCTACCCTCCCGCATGCTCGCCGGCTCCTCTGCTGCACTCGTCGGCTCCTCTGCTGCACTCGTCGGCTCCTCTGCTACACTCGCCGGCTCCTCTGCTACACTCGTCGGCTCCTCTGTTGCATCCAAACCATTCTCACTATCTCTTGCGAACTCGCCAAACCCTTTGCGAGTTCTCCAACAACTCCGAATTTTCCTGCATGCTTTTGAGAGCTCTCCCCATTAAGTTGTCGAAGCTTCTGGCATGCTCACCGAACTTACTTGTTTTGAACTATGGCCAATCCACCGCTCCCTTCTACTCCCGCGAACATTGTTCCTCCCACAATTATTTTCAGCGCCTCTGGAAATTTTGGGACGCCGTCAAAATTAATTGGACCAAACTATCCCGATTGGAGTGTCTCCTTCACCTTCTTTTTGGGCTCTCAATGCAAACGATATCATCTCACCAACACTCCTGACCCCGCTTCTCCCGCTTATGATGAATGAGATGCTAGTGATGCTTCTATTCATACCTGGCTTGCAAACTGCCTTTCTGATGCATGTTTGCCCATCATCCATCATGAAGACATTATGAAGGCTGCAAGAGATCATCTTGCCACTTTTTACTCCACGGGTATCAAAACCTCTTGCATGTGCACCTTGTATTCTGATCTCTTTGCTCGACCAACACTCTCTCCCGATTTTGCGTGTTAGGAAATTAAATCTCTCAATGCAAAAATTCTCCAACATCGACCATTCTTCGCTGATCTTCCCACACAACAAACACATTTTTAGGAACTCTTGGTGGTTTGCTATCTTCTTCGTCATCTAGATTCCTCTGTGATGATATACACCAACAAATCTTGGGAGAACCCAACACTCCCACTTAGGATGCCACTGCATCTCGCATCTTTGTTGTTATCAACCTTCTCCAGCGGCCTCCGATCCTATCCCCTCTGCCCTCTGACAATTTTGCATGCAACCGGTCATGGAGGTGAACGTGGTCGTAGAGGGCGCACTAGGGGTTGGGGTGGACCTTAACCTCTTTGCTCTCATTGTGGCAAGCTTGGGCATCTTGGTGAGAAATGCTTTTTGAAGCATTCTCATCTCCGTCCTCAGGCCCATATTAGCAGCATTGCGCTCGAGCCTTCTACCTCATTATCAATCATGCCATAAAAGTTTTGTCGTTGGTTCCTTTCCATGGATATTGAGGCTCTCATCAATGCCTCCAAGCAAGCTGCCTCCATTGTCACTTCTACAGGTGGCGCGAATGTTGCTAGTTGCTACCAAGGACAAGTGACTCATCAACTCTAGTGTCACCTATCTTATGACTGAGAACTCTTATCTTTTCTCACCTTGAGAAGCTCAAACAATTACCATCGATCTTTATGGCTGATGACTTTCGTGCTCCAATTTGTGGATCTGGAGTTGTGACTACCTCCTCTCATTTCCAGTTGGACGACACTCTATTCTTTCAAATTTTTCCTTGCAATTTGTTGTTTGCCAGTGCTCTTTCATCACAATTACATTTCTCTGTCTCATTTTCTCCTATTGCTTGTTATTTTCAGGATCTTCACTTGCAGAGGACAATTGCTACTGGGACTGAATGCGACGGTCTCTACTTCCTCGATGATTTACCCGCTTTCTCTGCATTTTTGTCTCCACTTCTTTGCTCCAAAGGCATCATCTTATTGGTCATTTGTGCTGCGTCTCCTCCACCAACTCTTACCATCTTTAAAGACCGACTCCACTTTAGAATGTGAGGCTTACCAGTATGACACACATCATTATACTACTTTCCCTGTTAAAATCCATAAAAGTTTTGTTCATCTTTTTGACTCTGTTTATCCAGACATCTGTGGACCTAGTCCCACCAAGTCTGTTGGTGAAGGTAGTCCGTAGTTTGTAACTTTTGTTGATGATTTCTCAGGATGTACATGATTGTATTTTTTTAAGGATCGCTCTGATTTTTTTTTTTGTATTCTCCAAATTTTATAATGAAATTTGCACTCTGTTCAGTTTGCCGCTCAAAATTATTTGGACCGATTGAAGGAATACATGAGCTAGTAGTTCTTATATTCTGCATCACTAATAATATTATTCATCAGACTAGTTTTGTGCATATATTCCTATAAAGTGGGGTGGCAGAAAGGAAAAAATCACCACCTCCTTGATATTACTCGGACACTCCTATTTCAAATGAATGTTCCCCACTTTTATTGGGGTTATGCGGTTCTCATTTCTTGTTTCTTCATTACCCATCATGCGGTTCTCATTTCTTGTTTCCTCATTACCTGTCATGTTGTTCTCACTTACTCGATACAAGTGTCTTGTCAATAAACTTTCTATCTTACCATAACTAGACCTGACATCTCTTATGTTGTTGGTAGTGTATGTTAATTCATGTAGGCTCCTGCGGAGTGTCATTTAATTGTTGCTTTAAAAATATTGGAGTACATCAAAGAGTCTCCAGGAAAAGGATTATTGTTTCAAAGAAACAAACATGTACGCATTGAAATATATTCTGATGCAAGCTATGCAAATGATAAAGGAGATCAAAAATCCACTTCTAGAGCATGCACATATGTTGGAGGAAATTTGGTCATATAAAAAGCAAGAAACAAGCAACAATGCAGGTCAAATGCCGAAGCTGGATACATAAATATGACTCAGTCTGCTTGTGAGTTGAAGTGGTTGAGAACCCTTCTAAAAGATTTACCGATGTTTTGTGATAATAAAACTACTACCTACCTATAAAAAAATCCAGCGTTCCATGAATATACAAAACATATTGAAGCTGGTTATTACTTCATTGTAGAGTAAGTTATCAAAAAGCAAATATGCACTCCGTTTATTTCTTTGGATAAAGAGTTGTCCGACGTCTTCACTAAACTTGTTTCTTTCTACTTTTTCTGATATTTGTGTCAAGCTGAGAATGATCAATAGAAATGCTCTAGTTTGAGGAGTGTTAAAGCCTAAGAAAAAAGCACATATAGAGACCCTTTGTATTTTCCCTTCTTTTTATATTTAGTCTCACATCTCTGAATGTACATTTTCCCCTCATCTACTCTATATAAAGAGAGGTCTCTCATGTAATAATTCAGGATTTTTGGAATAATATTTATTTAATATTTCAAATTCTCATATATACATATATGATTACTCATTCTCAAGAACTTAAATGACCTGGCCTTGATCAACGTAGTGTTTTTTCAAAGCTATTTGTAAGGCAAGTTCTTTTTGTCTGTTATGGGGTTCACTTAATGAAAACTGATTTCTGCTTATTTCCTTATATTCAGGTCGTTGTTAGTGATCATGGAATGACAGAGAGAGGAAATCATGGAGGATCCTCATATGAGGAAACAGATTCCCTTGCTCTTTTTGTTGATCTGCGGGCTGAAAGTCCTACCTATGCACCCAGCATGGATACTGAAGTTTTTCAAGTAATATTCAAATTCTGCACAATTTATTCAATTTCTTGTAGAACTTATTTTTTTATCAAGGTAATATGTCTGGTTTAGTTTGTGCATTTAATAGTACAACCGCCTGCACAATTTGTGGATTTCTTCTAGATGAACTAATTTTAATAAAAAATACACATGTTCACCATTTAAGAGATATTTCTAAAGGAATTAAGATGGTTGAATTGACTTTTTCTATTATATTAGCAAATGTTTACTTTCCTCAATTATGTAGTATCCCAGATATCTTTGTTAATATCTGTAGAGGAGTACACAAAGGTCTGAAGCGCCGGGTACATGCGATGTAAGGATACATAATTCGCCATTGGATGGGTTGTGGAGGCAGGGGTGGGTTCAATATGTCGCAGAGTGCCAGAGGTCGAAGCCGACTGTAGCGGGGCGGCAGAGCTGGGAGGTCGACTAGTATAGAAATGAAGAAGAGGGGGCTTGTGAAGAACGGGAGTTAAGTTAGGAAGTTGTGGTGGAGGAGGAGACGTAACCGGGATGACAGGTCTTGGTAAGGATGATGGTGGAAGAGGTGGCGTTGGGATGGAAAAAACGGTTGGTCTTCCAGAAAGGTAACATCCGTCAAAACAGTCATCTTACGGGTAGTGAGAGAGTAACAAACATACCTTTTCTGAGTACGGGAATAATCAATGAACATCTGTTTGGCTGCCTGAGGTTCGAACTTGTCAGTGGAGGGACCAAGTAAATGAACATAGAAAGTACAACCAAATATTTGAGGTGTGATAGAGAATGACGATGTAGAAGGGAAGAGGAGACTGAACGGGGTAACATTGTTGAGGACGGAGGAGGGGAGACGATTAATGAGATAACATGTCTTCGAAACCGCAAAGTGTCAATAAGCCTTGGGTACCTGCATTTGAATCATGAGGGAGCGAACAACATCAAGAAGCTGTCTGTTTTTGCGCTCAGCCACACCATTTTGTTGGGGAGTATATGCACACAAAGTCTGATGAATGATCCCAAATTCAGAGCAAAGATTATCGAACTCATGACTAGTGTATTCTTGAGCATTATCCGTTCGGAGTGTTTTAATTTTGTCGGAAAACTGTGTGCGAGTCTCAAGAACGGAATCCCGGAACACACGAGGAAGCTCAGAGCGATCACGAATTAAGTACAACCATGTCATTCGAGAATAATCATCAATAAAAGTGATAAAATAACGATAACCAGACACACTTGCAATTTTGTACGAGCCCCAAACATCAGAATGCACTAAAACAAAAGGAGCAGAGCTCCGGGTACAATGAGGAAAAGAGGAACGATGTTGTTTTCCCAAAATACAAGAATCACATGTAAATGCTGGAAGAGGAATAGATCGTTGTCGGTCAACAGAGGAGACAAAGGAGAGAATGGTGGGAGAGACGTCAAGAAGGTAGAGCCCGTTTTGCAGTCGTCCTTTACCAATGATACTCTGCGTCCGTCAATCCTGTATTAGAAAAGAAGAAGAGATTAATGTGATAAAACAATTCAAATCGGCAGTGAGGAGACCAACAAAAAGTAGATTAAACTGAGAGCCCGAGACATGGAGAGCCGAGCAAAGAGAAATAAAGAGAGTGAGAGGTATATTAGCAGAGCCGAAGACAGGAGCGTTGTTGCCATTGACGACTGTGATAAACTTGGGATGTGGAAAATCCAAGTATTGGGGTGGCTTCAGCGAGGTGATATGGTCAGTAGCACCAAAATCCATTATCCAGTGCGGACTAGTGGAGAGACAAGCGATACCTTCATTAGAGATGGAGGCAACAGAGACAGGCGGACGATTGAGCAACCATTGAAGTTGCTGGTGCTGGAGGTGGATTTCATCAAGATCAGCACGAGTGGCAGGAGGACTGTGGGCAGCAACAAATGCAGTTGGACGAGGAGGGACACCATGTTTGTGATAGCAAGTCGCCTCCAGGTGTCTATCCTTACCACAAAAAGAACACTTAGGCCTTGGTCGGCTACCTCGACCCCTCCCCCGGGAGCCTGTAGATCCTCCACGGGTAGGGGGAGTAAGAGGTAGTAGTGGTGCAGGAGATTGCTGGAGAAGAGCCGGTGAAGGAGGGCCAATAACATCAGGAGGCGATGAAGCTTTTAACAACATGAAGCACACATTAGGGAATTTGAGAATAGTAGCGGATGAGAGGATCTGAGCCCAAATCTATGAAGATGAGGTAGAACACGTACCATCATCATGATAATACCAACAAATTCCTTTTGAGCGCGCTGGGCAGCTAGATCCGTAGTCGGGGGCTGATGCTAAATCCAGGTCTCAACCAACGTCTTAAACTAAGTAACAAAGGAGGTTAAGTCAACAACACTGCCCGAGTCAAGGGACTGAAGATCGGTGATGATGTCGTATAGGTGTTGGAGACTGTACTTGCCGGAGTACAGGGAATGAAGCTCATCCCACATCGCCTTGGCCATCTCGTGATACATGGCCATGCGGTAAGGTTCACCATCAAGGGAGTTGAGGATTCAAGTCTTAACACGACCATCGTCACGCAGCCAGTCATTAGTAGGTGCAGAAGGAGTATCCTTAGTTAAATGATGTAGAAGTCCCTTTGACTGAAGTACCCGACGGACAGAATGCCCACACTCAACAAAGTTCTTCTTCCCAGTAAGAGAGATGGTGGTGATTCTCAACTCGTCACGAAGTTCAGGAGCAGGGACCAAGCGGGCTGGAGGGGAAGAAGCAGTAGAGGAATCCATGACCACACGACTAGGTGGCTAGGCGAAGCAGCTAACCGGCAGGCTGGTAAGCGCATAAGACTAAGCGACAAAGCAAGCACAATGGACTATGCAGCAAGAGAGGAAATCACGAATAGGGACAGACCGCCGCGAACAGAGAGAGCGAGAAGAGCTTGCCGAAAAACCGAGAGCGGCTAAGCGGAGAATCCCGCGGAAACCCCAAGAAGAAGAGAGGAGACCACGCGACCAAGAGACATTAGCGGATTGCGCAAAAGAAGGACGATCAAGCACAACATCCCGCACGACAACAGGAGCGACAAGAGAGAGCGAGACAAGACCACAGAGCAGTTCACGCTAAGATCAGCAATCTGCGCGAGGAGACCACGCAACTAGCGGCAAAGAGACCGCGCGACTAGCAATAAGAGGCAGACCGCGACAAGAATACGTGGGCAACGATGGCTAGAGGGGCCAGCGAAGCCGCGAGTAGAGGCAGACCGCGCAATCTCAGCAGTGAAACCTACGGATGATATCGAGGCGAGTTCGAGCGATTTTGGCTCGGCTCGAAATCGAAATTTTCGACTCGAACTCGGCTCAAAATCGACTCGAAATCAAAATTGATTTCGAGTCGAGTCGGCTCGACTCGAAATGGCTCGATTTCGAGTCAGCTCGAAATCGAATCGAGTCGGCTCGAAATCGAATCGAGTCGGCTCGAAATCGAATCGAGTCGGCTCGAATTTTAGCAATTTTTCGTTTTATTCTTAGTTTGCTCAAAATAAAATTGGGCAACATATAAATTTAGCAAATGAAACACTTAAAGCCTTCGTTCTTTTTATTTAGGTTTAAATTTTTTTATTTTTAATCTTAAAATAAGAATATATTAATAAATACATAATTTTTTTAATTAATTCGAGTTGATTCGAATCATATTTCGAGCGATTCATGGCTGGCTCGATATCGACTCGAAATCAGATTCGAGCCAAATTGAATCGACTCAAATTGAGTCGAATCAATTTTAACCGATTCCGATTCGGCTCAATTGTTGAACGATTTTCGAGCGATTTTCGAGTTTCGAATAATATGCTCAGCCCTAGTGAAACCGTAGAAGGCCGCAAGAGGAACTGGCGGCCAGCTGAGCACAAAGCAGCGGCCTGGAGCACAAGCCGCGAGCGAGCAAAGGAGCAGCAGTCAACTGACAAGCACAGAGAGCGGAGAACAGTGGGTTGAGAGAGAGGCGGCATGCGGAGTCCGCGGCGAACAAGAGTGCCGACTAGTCCGGAGACCGCAACGAGCAGGAGGGGTGGCACTAGGCAGAGAGGAAAACCGGGGGTAGGGAGGAAGAGAAGGAGTGAGGTGGAACCACGAAAGAAGGGTTGCGGGTAGGGAAGGGAGACCGCGGATAGAGGGGAAACTGGCGGCTAGAAGAATCCTATCCGCGGGGTGCGGATAGAGGGGAGACCGGTGGTTAGAGAAAGCCTATCCACATAGAGCAGAGAGGAACCGATTAAGGACCATATTAGCTCTGATACCATGTAGAGAAGTACATAGATAATTGTGAAAAAGCTGTAAACTTTGTATATCCTTTTTCGTGTCAAAATACAAGTACGCGTACATATATATAGGGAGAGAAGAGAGAGAAGAGTCCCCTTTTCAAGACGTGGAACTAATACATAAGGTGGAAGAAGGCCTATGATGGGCCAGTATATGGGCCTTTACATGTTCTTTTTCTAACAATATCCTAGAAATTCAACAATATAATTACCGCTAAAAATAGGATTGTAGAAGACCTCACTTTTGATGATGTAGACAGACATGAAACATATGCGTGTGAAATTTTGAATAACTACTAACTTAAACACTATTGCATTGTACTTATACTAAGCCACAAATAGTGGTACCCAACATGCAATGAATTGAATGAGTGTTTCGTAAGCAACAACCACATGTGAATGCAATTTGAATGCGCTGGAAAAGTTAGTGCAAAGCTAATAAACTCCGCAAATTTTGTAATTCAGATGAGCGATGCTGCAAACAAATATTTGCTAAAGATACATGTGTGTTCATACAATATAGGGAGATATGAAATCAAATATAAACACACATAGTAACCTTCCTCGCAGTGTAAGGGTTGCCGTAGATGGGTTGAGGTAATAGTGGTGGAAAAAGGGTAGGTAGTGGATTGCAGTAAGCTAGGTATGATCCAGTTTAGCTCCTCGGACACCACCAAGTATAATCAATGAATGTGCGTCCTCTACAGTGCATCAAAAATTTGGCGGTATATCTATCCGATTTCGCCATGATCCTATGGTCCATAATAGTTGTAAAGTACTTGGGAAGTTAGTTTGGTACTGTCAATGTTGAAGCCCTGCAGATGGTATAAACCACATCCGGGAGGGAGGTTGAGGCTGACAACGAGGCTGTTGAGTATGGTGTGTTAGACCCAGCGTCCAAATAACTAGGTGTCTCATAATATAAAATCTAAATCGCTGTATTGAATACATGATGAACACACATATCCTTGTGACTATCAAGTTCATAAACATTTGATTCAACCTTTCTCATATAATGGTAATTCGGCCAACTTTTAGTTTCTTATTAGTTCTCTATGAGAACCTCATTTGTCGAATGCAAACCAAGACGCGATAACCTTCTTTGAATTTCTACTCTCTTATGATTATCTACGTAAGCTTTGAATATTTCATTATTTATTGTAATCTTATGTTGGGTAATATCATTCAAATCATGCAAACGGTGAGCAATTGACTAGACACGATTCAATAACATGTTGAATATTTGTTAGAGAGTGCAAGTCATCAAGAAGCTCATCGGACAGGGTATTAGTTTATTCGCAGAGTTGGCGATGAACATCAAAATGAATTACCGAGACATCAGCTCTATTCAGACGCAAGTGGGCGATAAACATCAAAATGAATTAATTCTAGACTCTCGAACCTCGTGAATTGATTCATAGACATGATGTGAAGAGACTTTGAGGATCTTGTATTCATAGATGAGTTTTCATTTAACTATAGTAATTTTACGATTCTTATCATAAAATATGTATGTGTTTGATTGCTCATAACATCTGAAACCAGGACTTCCTAAAAACATGAGTGACATCCATGGTAAGAGCTTCATAACAAATACTATCTCAAATATTGCATGATTGATCAGTACACGGCACCGCTGTGTGACTTGCATCTTTGTTCTGTCAGCCCAAATGACCCGATAGGGGCTGGCGTGAGGCTGAACCTTCATTTTGGTACACTTAAGACCCCTTATTCTACCATATTGCACAACTTTTACTTTATTGAGAAGCTTGCAGACACTACCCTCACTTGAAAACAAGTGTAAAATAATTTAGCGTGTCTCTGATCCTCTAATTTGTGTATACAACATGCATAGTGAACTGATCCTCTAATTTGTGTATACAACATGCATCTCACTACGGCTAGCTTGAGGGTTCTATCAGCATCACTTTCCTTACTACCCTCTACAGGTACAATAATATCCTCCTTAGTCCTCTTTCTCTGATCATGGTTGGGCTCAGTCCTATTATCTAGACTGGATTCCTCGTAGGACACTAGACCACTACATGTCATCTACCATATCATCTATAATATTGAATTCCACCAGGATTGGATGATCTTGTGGCTGGGGCATTCCCTTTCATGTATGCGAAACCCGTTTAGGCTCAACAGTGCCCCCAATTTAGGGAGGCTTCTGTTACGCCCCCGGACGTATCCGAAGGCGACAATGGGGCTGAACCAACTGGTTCAGCCCCCACTTTCTAAAAGGCGGCCCTCGGGGGCTGAACCCACCCAGTTCAGCCCCAAATGGGGCCGGCCGGCCTTGGTCCGGGTATAAATATACTCAGATCCTCTAATGGAGGGGACTATGCAAGTATTATCAAAGGTATTCCTCTAGCCTCCTCTCTAACCCTAGGAATCTCCCTTTCTCCCTCAAATATCTTCTAGTTCGTAACATTTGGTATCAGAGGAATCCTTCCTCCCTGCTGCCGCACCTCCAGATCCAGCATTTCTCGCCCTTGCCGAGGCCGATCCGGCATTCCTGGCCAGTCCGACACGTTCCGCCCCTCGATCCAGCCGATCGCGAGCTTCTCTACTTCCGCCGGCCTCGATCCAGCCAATCCGACACCGTTCCGCCTTTTCTCCGCTTCCGCCGGCCCAATCCAGCCAGTCCGACCTCGCATTGCTCCCGCGTCGATCCCAGTTGACAGCCGACTACATCCTGCTGCCGCATCTGCATCCTGCTGCTGCTGCCGCCGCCGACTGCCGCCGCCGACAGCTGCCGCCGCCGACTGCATCCTGTAAATTTCTCATTCGGCTCGCATCCTGCCGCCGCCGCCGACTACCACATCTGCATCCGCCACCGCCAGCTGTCGCTTCCTGTTGCTTCATTCGATTGCGGCATCCAGAGGCCACCACCTCCAATTTTTTGTCATTTCACCATGGTGAATCGCACCAAAGAAGACTCCAATCGACTCACACATCTCGAAGAAACCTACACCGGGCTAACTGACACCGTGGCAGCCCTCGCCGATAAGTTAACAGCAGCGGAAAAACGTCTCAAAGAGAAATTGGATGCCCGATTAAAAATATGTTAACTCAACACCTTAAAGGAATAACTGTTGTAGGTGAGACCTACGCAGTCCAGCTTCCCCTTCCTATTCCAGCATCGGGGCACGACGATCGGGCCTCTAGCATCAATGAGGGGCTTGGAATTGACAGTGGCCGGGTAGGAGGCTCACGACGACCACAAGTTTTGTTCGAGGCAACCCAGTTTGGCGGCATCGCCGCGTCTGCCTTGGATTTTCCTCCTTACCGTGAAGATCGCCAGGAGGACCAACGACCCAACGGGATGGGGTACCCACCTCGTGATGGGCTCCTCCCTATTCCAGGAGCACCCGGACACGCCGCAGGCGGACGGGGAGGAGGCGGATGGGAGTTTAGGCCGCCAGTCTTGGGGAACCCCTATGGAGGGGATTGGGGGCACCCACACGTGGCCGCTGATAGACGGCTACCGCTTGGACACGGTCAAGAGTACGGAGGACCCAGACAACAACTACCACACACTTATATGCCGCCGAAGGTTACCCGCATGAACTACCCCAAGTTCAAAGGAGGAGATGCACTCGAATGGGTCCAAAAGGCAGAAATATTTTACAGTTATCAGGAGATACCCGAGGCATAGTGGGTACAGTTGGCGTCCTTCCACCTTGAAGAGGACGCATATCAGTGGACTCAATGGCTCCTCCGGGGCCGGGATCACGCGCCATGACACGAGTTTGTCGACGGATTCACCGCCCGCTTTGGTCCACTTGAGTATGAAGACTTCGAGGCTCTTCTTCAAAAATTGCGTCAGAAAGGGACGGTGATGGAGTACCGCACCGAGTTTGAACGATTGGCCAACAGGGTGCAATGGGGCGAGAGGACATTAGCGAGTTTTTTTATTTCCGGCTTGAAAGAGGACATCAGAGATGAGGTGCATGCATATATGCCGCGCAGCTTGACACACGCTATCAGCTTGGCCTGGATTCAGGAAGAGCGTATCAATCGACAGCCGTCCAGGGGGGACACTCCGAGGCACTCTACACACCTTCCCGACACAAAAAAGGATCAAGCAGCTACAAAACGGGCGACGATGAAGAAATTGACTTGGACAGAGCTACATGCTCGGAAGGAACATGGATTGTGCTTCAACTGCGATGAGAAATTTACCCCGGGCCACAAATGTCAGAGGATCCAGGTTTACATGTTGTAGGAAGGTCCGATGCCGGATATTGACGGAGGGGAACAGGAGCACATTCTGGATACAATCGAGTACGGGATATCTTCTCTAACCATGGCGGGAGACTCCGCTCCGCCCACTCTAAGTATTGCGGGGTGGATTGGCCAACAGCAGGTGACCATTCTGCTTGACAGTGGGAGTACACATAACTTCATTCACCCGACGGTGACACAGAAGCTGGGGCTAGAGATCATGAAAGATGTCGCTTCCCAGGTTGTGGTGGTAGGTGGACACAAGCTGCATTGCGAAGGAGTGCTTCTGGACGTGGAAATCAGTGTGCAGGGATACACCGACAACATGGACGTCTACTTATTGCCAATCCAGGGGCCATATATGATTCTGGGGGCCCAATGGTTGCGACAGCTGGGTAGGGTGACTCTGGATTGGGAGAAGTTGACTATGGAGTTTGCTAAGGATGGGAGAGAGTACTGCTTGCAGGGAATCAGACTCTCACCGGTGACAGGGGGCTCTCTTTGCTGTTTGGAGAGGCTGCGGGGACAGGGGCGTGACGTGGCTTGGGTCGGCCTGAGGGGACGAACGGAACCACCAGATTCCCACCTTCAGGACAAGCTGGGTCTTGATGGGGCGGGGAATGTTACGCCCCAGGACGGATCCGAAGGCGACAACGGGGCTGAACCAACTGGTTCAGCCCCCACTTTCTAAAAGGCGTCCCTCGGGGGCTGAACCCACCCGGTTCAGCACCAATTGGGGCCGGCCGGCCCCCTTGGCCGGCCTGCCTTGGTCCGAGTTAAATATACCCGGATCCTCTAATGGAGGGGACTATGCAATTTTTATCAAAGGTATTCCTCTAGCCTCCTCTCTAACCCTAGGAATCTCCCCTTCTCCCTCAGATCTCTTCTAGTTCATAACAACTTCCTAAATCCTAATAAAAATTCTTCAGTTGTGAGACAACTCAATTTAGTCTCGTAAACCTTAGATATTGCTCATACTCGAGGGGAGTTGAAATATATGTTCGATAGACTATATGGTAGGGGATCAACTCTTGCCATAGCATGGAACACCAACCTGAAATCGGCGAGCAGTCATAACGTGCTCCTCCAGATGTCTATCCTCACCGCCAACTCGCCCAATTGAGTCATAATCGGGAGCAGTTAGAGTCCCCTGTCATAGGGCATATGATTGATCAAGGAGCTGGCTTATGTATGGACCTGAGTCACACATTTCTTTTAACTTTGCTTTATTTATGCCCATTGAGAAATGGCCTAAGACCCTCACTCTTTGTGAGTCTCTATAATCTAGTTCAATAGATCTTTGTCTGATCATGAACCTTACTCGACAATCACTTGTCATCTCGTACCAGTCAAAATAACTGTCCATATCTATAAGATAATCAGTAAATGCGTGAGTCTAGCTTATCATCTAAGGAGGACACATCTATTCTTACTCTACCAGTGATGTCATTCTCAATATGGTGACCTCCTCTATGAGGCTCTTGAGTCATCTGTTATGGGCCGGGCCGGGCTGCGAGGTTTTAAACACTGCTCCCGTCTCTCGCCCTCCAACATAACAGGCCCGCGGGCCGCACACGCCAACCAAATTTCTTCCATGGATTTAGTTTTCACTTTCGTCAAGGCAATCGGTTGTTGAGGCTAGGGCTCGATACCTAGACCTCCTTGATAAGGGACCTCCGTTCTATCCCTCATCACCAACCGAGCTGCACTTTTATGTTATGGGCCTGGCCGGGCTGCGGAGTTTTGAACCCCGCTCCCATCTCTCGCCCTCCAGCATAATAAGCTCGCGGACCGCATGACCCAACCAAATCTCCGCCCTCAGTTGGTGAGGGGAGACAAGATGAGGTCTCTCTTCAAGGAGGTCAGGGGATCAAGCCCCCGCCTCAATAACCTGCCGCAAATCCGATTGTAACCAGGGTGGAGATTTGGTTGGGGCGTGCGGCCCGCGGGCCTGTTATGTTGTAGGGAGAGAGACAGGAGCGAGGTTCAAAATCCCGCAGCCCGGCCCGACCCATAACATCATCATAATTGTTATATTTACCATATTCGAACCGCGTTGGAGGGTCAACATGATCCCTACTTAAATGTGTTTAGCTTCGATGATAATCCACATGATGATATTCAGTCTATGTTTGAACTCGGTCATAAATGGGATTAGGATCCTCTAATGGTTGGTTGGTTGATTGTGTATGTGTGCGTTGGGGGCTTGTGTTGTAGGATTACTAAAGTTATGGCCACAATAATCAACCACGATCTTTTCCTAATCTCTCAATTAAGGGTCTAGTGGGGTCTCACCAAGGTGTGGTGCCCTCACCCGAATTTTTAGGTTCTAACTCGTCGAGTCTTGTAGTCAAAGCACCCAATTGGATACTTAGATCGTCTAATAGGATTTTCTGAAATCCGACATTCGTTGTTTATGTATTAGAACAAGTCGTCAGTGTTTTAAGGTTATTGATACTTTCCATTGATCTCCTATAGGCTTTTACCGAGCGTATCCGTAAACCTGAGGCTTCGATATCAAATCTCGTGCATGATAATTGATGGGGATCACAACACACACTAGCCTACACGACGATCAAATCAGTCTATTTTATGCGGATCGACGAACTGATTTTTTAGTTATTTTTCTGTATTTTTTTCGAATTTTATTTCATCTATTTTGAGGGCCTTCATGATCGGAGAATTATGACCGTTCATGATGACCTCATAGTTTATAAATAAGGATATAAGTTTCAATTGGAAGACATTGAAAGTTGGAGAAAGAAGAAATTACTCATTTCGAACACCCAGTACCGAAACCGGAAATCCAAGTACGAAGCTTGGAAATTATCTCCTCCCTATTCCCTTCAACTATCCTAGCCGGCCACCCCTCCACCTTCTTTGGCCGACCCCCTTTTCTCCCCACCTCCACTAGCCGACAACCCCTTTCCCTCCCACCCCCACCACCACTCTTTGGTAGCCCAAAAATTTTGCCCTCCAACCACCGTCCGGCCACCCATAATTCCCCTCCCCAAACACCACCAAAACAGCCCCTTTTACCGTACAAATCCTCTCCGTTTCTGGTCTCCGACGATCACCGAAAAACCTTCCCCAACACCTCCGACGAACCCCCAACATCACCCTCCAAATTTACTTCATGTTCAGTTTTTTGGTGATATCTGGAAAACACCTCCGGTCACCATCACCACCACCACCATTTGCCTCTCCAGCAACCACCTCCGGCCAGCCACCCTCACCTCCACATAACCCTAATCCCACTACTCCACTACTCCATTCATACCCTCCCACTATCTCCTAACCAGCCCCACTACTCCTTAACCAGCCCTACTTCCCCACAACAACAGCCCACTTCCCCACTATTCTCCCACTCATTCACGTGCCTTAATCGGACCCATTTCCCCCACAACAGCAGCCCACTTCCCCACTATCCCCCCATTCACGTGCCTTAACCAGCTCCACTTCCCCCACAACAGTAGCCCACTTCCCCACTTTTCCCCTCGTTTACGTGCCTTAACCAGCCCCACTTCCCCCACAACAGCAGCCCACTTCCCCACTATTCCCCCCTCATTCACGTGGATCCACACTCCCTCAACATACAAAACGATCCCCCACTCCTTTCTCCCAGCAGCCGCAACTCTCTACTGCTTGGATCTCCTAGTCCAACAGCCCAGGTCGCTCATTCCATCAGCTGGAATTAATTCCAACACCCAGAATTCCATTTTGGGTAGCTGCCAGGCTCCTTGTATAGGTCAGAACTTTAAGATCCCTACTCCTCCTTGCTGCCTGCCTCGTCCAGCATCTCCATTGTATCCTCCACACAGTCACCAACCCCCCAACAGTCCGGTAACTCCAGAAACAGTTCCTCTGCCTGCTGTCCAGCAGTTCAAATGTTCACCGGGAGACCAAAATTCAGTGCATATTTTGATTTCAGCCCTGGGAAAATCCTCTAAGCCTTCTACCACCCAGCTGTGTAAGTTTTCTAAGTTCCGAGTCTTCTATTGCATATTGAATTAGTGATTATTTTCCTAACTTTGCATCATATCTATTTGTAACCTTTGTTTTCACAGCTTTTGTGGCCAGTGTTGATATTCATTTTCATGCTTATTTTTATTTTGTGCACTCTCACATTAATACTAACTACACGTGCTCTCTAATTTTTGAAGTTTTCATTTATTGTGGTGTTTTTGCGTTTGCTTTTATAGATACAAGTTATTGCAAGTTAAAAAAGTCGCCGGACATGTGTTTGCATTTAGTAATCACCCATTATCCCCGCCATAGGACCGTTCCACGTCATATTGGTATCAGAGACCCAAGTTCAGGCTTAACTTAGAATACTCGGGACTATAACCTATATGGTTCACCGATGTCATATCGGAAGGAGCCGAGTTGCCTTGGCTAATATTCTTTTGGTAAAAAAAGCATAGAACAATTCTTTTTTGCCCCTTTTCTCCAGCCCGGTGAGTCCCAGAGCTCGCTCAGACCCCTCGCACGTATCCAGACATCTCGAGTGGCAGTCGTCAAGCTTCAAAACTTTTCTAGTGAGATTGGGGGATTGTGTTCAAAATCAGCTCATTAACATTTTTGGCATTAAAAGATATTTTTGGCTGGTAATTATTCCAAAAAAACTAATAATTCGGCAACAAAACCACTCATTTCGGGCAATGCGGATAGGGCGGGGGTAGCCGCTTTTTCATTCCCTTCTTATCCACTTTTTTTGTACGCTCTTTGGCTTGGCTCTTTTAAGCACCGCCCCGTGGGATCCAAAATCACTTCCTGACAATTTGCAAGCTTCTTTAGAAGATGAGAAATTGTATCCTCCTGCCTGGATGAGCTACTTCCCCCACCCTAAGTCCACTACGATTGCCCTCGCGGAGACACTCCCGAACGACATATGTGGCAGGTTCGGATGTGTTAGCCAACTGCGCATCTACTGTGGCATTACTATTGTCACTGTTTTCCTTTCCGAGGACGAGCTCTGACCAACAGGAACTTCATACCCCTTCAGTGTTTTCAACACTGCTAGCGGACGAGAGCCCTGCGGATGCCATATGTCCGACTGGTAACTTTGACCTCTGGTAACGGACCCGACAACTGCAATAATGGTCACATTTTTCCTGTCTTTTCAGAGGAGCGCTCTGCCCTCAGGGCATCTACCACCCCACTAGACATTACAGGCCGACAAGGCATCTTGGCCACTTTTCTATCTGGGATCCTGGGTACATGGCCGTGTGAACGCTAAAAAAGAGAGGAGTGTCCGTTGCGCACACTCTCGTGCGGGAATGTGTAGGAGGCAGATACCTAGCCGGCGAATACTCGGGTACAGCGCTGCGGGCAGTAGAGCTCGGTGCATTCGCAACAAGTGTTCTCTACTGAAGTTAAACACTTTAGCAACAACAAGCAGTTTCTCGCTAAGATAAATGCATAATGAAACGAGTAATAAATCGAATGCACGAGCAGTATAAGCACACTTGTACGACTGCGAGATCTCTTGCAAGCTCAAAAAATCGCATATATGTATATACGCATTGTTTATAACAGGCAAATTCAAAAGTAAAAGGAAAAAAGAGATGTCATCGGAAGCCGCCACCATTATCTCCAGAATCTTCGGCTTCTTCCTCGTCGCCGGATCCTCTGTCAGACCTGAGTCTCTTCTCTGAACTCTCGGACGGCGTATATTCGCCGGAGGGGATGGATTCGCCATCTCCAAAACGGTCTAGCGCTGCATTCGCAGGGAACAAGTCCTCATAGGAGGCGTTCGCGAACTCCTTCCTGAGTACACCTGCTTCCCGGAGATCTTCAAGTGCGTTCTTTACCGCCCGAGTTCCGGCGTTATTGATCGCCCTCACAAACGCCAGATTCCCCAGAGTCAGGCTCGCCTGACGGACAAAAAAGGGGCGGTTAGAATTCGCAGAAAAGGTATGCATAAAATGTGCTTTGAATTTAGTGATTATCGTCAACTCTCTCCGCAGGCGGATGTTCTCTGCTCGCACCCACTCCAGTACCAACCAGGTGGCGCTGCCGTAGGTAAGCGATCTCAAAGCTGTCGCGGCTGCCCTCTGCGCCAGCTCATCCTTAGGGACGGACCCAATCTTCAGGAGATCTCTCTTCCCAATGACCGTCGTTACAACTGCCAGCGCGTGCGAGGTCACCTCCCGCGACTCCCTCCATGAAGGGAGGCTTGTGCTGAGGGACACCGCCCCCTCGTACCGGATGAGCAATGGACCGCCGGACAGGTCCGTCAATACTTCGCCTTCCGGAAGCATGGGCTCTTTTCTCTCTATCTCCTCTCTGCATGCACTGGCCTTCGGCTTCGGCGAACAGGGGGAGCCACCCGACCTCTCCGAGAAGTTGCGACGGGGTGCGGAAGCGTGGCTTTTCTTTTCTCCGTAGTGGTCAAGACCCCGCCAGGTGGTTCAAATGGTTTCTCGGTGGGGACCCTTAGGTTGACTGCGAGTGTTGGGGTGAGTATCCGCAGGTATGAAAGTCGATGTATAAATTTGAGATTTACTTACATCCAGAAGTGTCCATGCCCGCTGCCTCTTCGAGGTGGGCCCCGTAGTATTCAATGTCAATTGGGGCCTTGTTGAAGAACTCCATGATCTTTTTCTCCACCCCTTCGACCGACGGTTTCACGAACGCCTCCTCCCGAGGATCAGGGATTGTCTCCAGGACACCGAAGTCCGCCTCGAACATGGCGAACCACTTCTTCCACTCATGCACCTTGTTTGGCAGGTTCAACACCCTCAGCAGCCAACAAAATGGAACCTATATACACTTGCCATGCAACCGCGCACACGTGGAATAGGTTCCAGAACACTGCAAGGTTGAACCGAACCCCTTGAAGTCGCAAGAATGTGAAGAAAGCGGTTATTACCGCGATTGAGTTGGGAGAAAGTTGGGCGACCACCAACCCAAAGAAGTTTAAGGTTTCCACCATCTCGGGAAAGATGGGGAAGGTCCAACCCGCATCGAAATGCTCGAAGGGGAGGATCAGTTCACGATAGAACACACTATGGAGGTGTTCGACAGGAGCAGGAAGACGAGCTTGTTAAGTATCTGGATCCGAGCGGATCTTCTCCAAGTACGATGCGAACTCTTCGTCGGAGAGCGCAAACCTGCGCGGCTCGTGCGAACGGAAAGTGATCGCGCAGTCTGATCGGGTGGCACCCGTCGTCGGAACTCGCTCGCCCTCTGAATCGCTCATCTTTCTGTTTTGAAAATGCAAAGAGTTTTCGACCTATTTATAAGTTGTGCTAACTGTTGCCTCGTAAGGTAAAACATTGTGGGAATCCAGAGTCCGTCGTAGGTGTCTGCAACGATCTCTTCATGGTATGGTACCTGTGAAATTAATAATGGCGAGCATGTGTTCACAAGCAAGCATTGTATCCGCGACAACAACGAGGTAAGCGTAAAAATAAGCCTGAAAAAGAACGCATTCAACCATGTCTGGGAGGACACACAGGGTGTCCGACCCAATTGTTCGAAATTATTACAGACTAAATAATTTTGCGGTGTTCCTGTTGTCCTTAATCTTCCTCTCCAGGAGTTCGCTCCACACCTATGAACGCCAAGTTGTCGGTCATCTTGATGAGCGTGCTCGCTGCACTTATCAGTTGTTTGTTCAGCTTGGCGCTCAATGTGTGTGTGGCATGAACGTCCTCTCTCACTTTCCGGGCATATCTCTGGATTGCTTCCGAGGGATGTGGTGAGCTTTGCTTAGCCGCCACGCTTGTTCGTAGAGCAGTAGGATGACCACCCTCGACAACTGCCCGTCGAAGCACCGTCACCTCCTCCTCCAGCTGGGCAATGCGTGTGTGGGCGTTCCAGAACACCTGTTGCAATGCGGTGACTGCTCGAGCGTTCACTGCAAGCAGAGGAAGTGTTTAAAATTTCTTTTACAACTAATCAATGGCTCTTAGGGAAAGAAATTGACAGGCGTACCTTCGGCGAGCTCCTTCGCGCGTAATCGGCGAGCTCCTTCGCCCGTAATCGGCGAGCTCCTTCGCCCGTAATCGGCGAGCATCCGCCTCTGGGTCGTCGTCACTCCTCTTCTTTTTCTTGGTCAGCCTCCCAGGCGACTCCAAAGGCTTATCCTTATTCGCTTGCGGCTAGGTGGTTGTTTCGATCACCTTCTTTTTGAGTTTCCGTCGAGGGTGTCCTCCTGGTTCCCGAACTCTTTTTCGAAGTTACTATCATCGAGGTCCTGGTATTCGTCCACGGCGACCTCTTCTTCCTCTTCCGTCTGGTCACCTCCCACTGTTTCCTCAAGCCAGTGAAGCTCCTCCAGTTGATGCTTGGCTTTGGCGGTTTTGTCTTCCAGGGTTTGCTGGTGGAAAGGATCCAAGTCTTCAGGGACGGGCTTCTCAGCCACTTTCTGCACGACCTTCTCTGGATCATGAACCATATCTGCACGGGGCTCTTCCAGGTCCGACGGGGTCATCTTATTAGCGCGGATCTTTTGCATCTTCAGATCTTTCGGCCTTTGGGAAGTGCTCGGCTGACGAACAGAAGCGTTCGCAGGAAGTTTCCTCTCGGTTTCTTAACTACCTCCAAAGTTGGGAAATTTCTTCATATGTTCGTCAAATCCACTAAAGGTCGGGATTTGCTCGCCCGCCAACAGCGACTTCTTCTGCGGTGGCGCTTGCGGCCTTTTAGAGCCGCTCGATGATCCTATCAACGTCTTGTTCGACCGCAGGTGAGCGGTCTTCTTTCTCAGCCGTTTGAGGACCTTGACGTTCATGCTTGTCATGGTTCAAGAAGTTCGCGGAAACGTTTCAGAGCTTGGGAGACAGTTCTGACCTGAGGACGACCAACAATATTTATAGATTGGATGGCTTGGGATTCTGATTGCAGGATTTGTGGATTAACTAACATATTTTTGAAGCCGCGAACTCAAAAAAGTGCGGGGATCATTTTAACTCAAATCCTACGGTGAGGAGACAACATCAAACGAGCAGTCTACAAGCATCCGCGGACGCCCATCAAGTGGTCGCGGGCGCAGTCACGGTTGATCAACGATGCATACATCTTCCAAGGGAACTCGCTCGCAGACAGCTGGTGAGGTTGCTGCGAATTCTTCCCCAGAGGTTCCCGCGGACTCTTCGGTCCAGCAGCCGCGTTTGCGGTTTCTTCTCTTAACTCCCCTCCGCCCGACTCCTTGTGTACCTCGGGAGGCTACGCATTTAATGCTGCATTGAGTAGGACATTAAATGCCTGACGTTTCTGCAACCATTCGGGCGGCGTACCCTTCAGTATAAATGGCGGCAACCATTCGGGCGGCGTACCCTTCAATAACAGCCGGTGAGGTTGCTGCGAATTCTTCCCTAGAGGTTCCCGCGGACTCTTCGGTCCAGCAGCCGCGCTTGCGGTTTCTTCTCTTAACTCCCCTCCGCCCGACTCCTTGTGTACCTCGGGAGGCTACGCATTTAATGCTGCATTGAGTAGGACATTAAATGCTTGACGTTTCGGCAACCATTCGGGCGGCGTACCCTTCAGTATAAATGGCGGCCAGGGCGCACGAATGGGATGGTGAACTAAGACCAGAACCTGCCCACTTGTAGGTGCGGACACTGAGTTCGACCCTCGCTAGCCTTTTCTCTTCTCCTTGTACTTGCTAGGACTCGCTACCACCCCCTTCTTTGTAATCGCTTTTCTATCAATCAAGATGCCTGTCGCAAGAGAGGCATTCGCCGCTGCGGATCAAATCTGGTGTTCGTTGCCTCCAGCGGTATTTTCTTTGTGTTCTTTTTTGCCCGCCTAGCTAACCGTAGGGCTAGTAACCGACCGGTTGCAATTTTTGCCCTCTCACCCGAACTCTCCCGAGTGTTGTGCGTGGAAGGACTTAGGTGACAAAATTTGCACCAACAGTTAATATCTCCAGTAAGAACTGTATTTTCTGAAGGATCAAATATGTCACGACCCATCTAAAGCAAGGATCAAAGTGCACTTCAGGCAGGTCGTTATGTCACAAGCATGAGCGAAAGAAAATCCATGTTTGTTAGGCAAGAGCTAATTTAATGTTATTAGATTTAAAATATTTATTTTGGAGAAAAATTTATTATTTTTATGCGGAAGCTTTAAAGTTTATCAATGAAAAAAATTAGATGCACATGTATTTTAATAAAGCTTATGACACACAATAATCATACAAGTTTTCAAATAAAAATATACCAAAGAAATGAACATGCAAATAAATATAAAATTTCAGTACATAATTTATAGCCTAGCAGTTGTACATGACACAAAAGAAAATGGTTGATCATAACTATTACATAATAAGAGTAAAAGAAATAAAATACATAGAACTTGACATGACAATAAATAAGATAAATCTCTAGGAATCAGGAACTTGATGCAGATCAGATCGGGCTCAGGTAACAAGCGGCGCAGTCACGGATGCTAAGGCAAAATCCAAAATAAGAAGAAAAAAGTCTCAGAACATTGAAATAAAAAGTAATAAAAGTAAAATAAAGTACGAACATATGAAATAGAAATATTTGTGTACCAATTTTTATGAGGTAAATTTAGTAAGATAAACAAGTAAAAGAGTCAAACTGAAACAATTTTAATTATTAGCCTACTCTGAAGTATAACATGTATTTGTTCATGTAAAGACATAAGCTCTAACCAGTGAAAGATGTAAATGTTTTTATTTGATGCACATTATTCATATTCAAGTTCAGATGCAAGGCTTATCAAAAAAATTGTGCTTGCCATGACCATTTATTAGATGTCCTAGGGAAGTATGTCGTAGAAATTGTGTTCCACTTAGGTTTGGAAGTTGGAATATAAGTATGCTAACGGGGAAAGCGATGGAAGTAGTGAATACAATGATTAAGAGAAGGATAAATATTTTATGTCTGCAAGAGACTAGATGAGTGAGTGAGAAAACTAAATTTTTAGATAATTCAGGTTTTAAATTATGGTACACATGAAAAAATAAATCAAACAGTGTATTAGGTATTATTGTGGATACTACTTGAAAGGATAAAGTTGTTGGGGTAAGTAAAAAAGGTGATAGAATCTTAGCTCTTAAATTGGTCATAGGAAAAAAAATTATTAATGTGATCAGTGTTTATGCGTCACAAGTAGGATTAAGTGAAGTTATTAAAGTGCAATTTTGAGAAGACTTAGATGATTTAGTAAGAGAAATCCCACAAAGAGAGAAGATTTTCATAGGAGGAGACTTAAATGAATATATGGGAAAGGAAAATGTAGATTACACAACCGTTCATGAAGGATATGAATATGGAGAAAAGAATGAAGAAGGACGAACCATTTTAGACTTTGCTGTATCAAATATACTTTTCATAAAGAGGAAAAAACATTTAATTACGTTTAAAAATTGACCAAATAAATCACAATTGATTATTTTATGACTAGCAAAATAGATAAAATGATTTTTAAAGATTGTAATGTCATACCAGGAGAAAGTTTGACAACACAACATAGGTTAGTGGTGTTAGATGTATAATTTAGATATAATAAATTTAAGACAAGAACAAAAATATTGCAAAAAATTCAGTAGTGGAACTTGAAGATGAAAAAACAGGTTGCTTTCAAGAAGGTGATTATGGAACGACTAGTTGATGACCCTTATGTTGGCTCTAATGTCTCATGGAAAGTTATGTTTTCACATTTAAGGATAAGGGGGAAAGAACGTACTTGGAGTATCAAAAAATCTTGCGCCCCCAAATAAAGAATCTTGGTGGTGGAAAAAGGAAGTACAAGACAAAGTGAGGGTAAAGGGGGTCAGCTTTAAATCACTGTACGCTTGTAGAAATGATGAAAACTTAGTCAGGTATAAAGTCACCAAAAAAAAAGCTAAACAGACAGTAAGTAAAGCAAGAAGTCAAGCTTATAAAGAATTTTATAAGCGACTAGATAGCAAAGATGGAGAGTGTGACATATATAAAATTGCTCGAGGTAGAGAAAGAAAGACAAGAGATTTAAGTCAAGTAAAATGCATAAAGGATGAGAGTCATGAGACAGATACAGTTTTGATGGTTGATGTGGATATTAAAGAGCGATGAAAAAAATACTTTTATTAACTTTATAATGAAACAAATGACAATGAATTGAACTTGTAAGATTTAAGTAAAGCAGAGAAATATAAGAACATAACGTTTTATCATAAAATTCAAGTATCAGAGGTAAAAGATATTCTAAATAAGATGAAAAATGAAAAGGCGGTTGAGTCAGACGATATACTCATCGAAGTATGTAAATGTTTAGAAAATGAAGGAATTTTATGTCTTACATGTTTTTTCAATAAGATACTGAAGTTAAAGAGGATGTCAGACCAATGGAGAGAAAGTATCTTGGTACCTTTATATAAATTGTGTTAATTACAGCAGAATTAAATTGATGAGTCATACCATGAAACTATGAGAACGGGTAATAAAAAGAAGATTAATACGAGAGACTAACATCTCGGAGAATCAATTTGAATTCATGCCCGAGAGGTCGACCATGGAAGCGATACATTTCTTGAGGAGACTCATTGACAACTATCAAGAAAGAAAACAAGATTTGCATATGTTGTTTATTGATCTTGAGAATGTTTATGATAGAGTTCCAAGAGAGATCTTATGAAGAGTGTTAGAAAAGAAAGGTGTAAATATATCATATATTGACACAATCAAAGATATGTATACAAATTCAGTGACAGGAATTCCCTATCACAGTTGGCTTACATCAAGGTTCAGCTTTAAGCCCTTATCTCTTTACCTTTATCTTAGATGAGCTCACCCGACATATCCAACAAGCAATACCTTGGTGTTTATTGTTTGCGGATGATATCGTTTTGGTTGATGAGACATGCGAGGGTGTAAACGCAAAACTTGAATCTTGGCGAGATACTTTAGAAAAGAAGGGTTTTAGGTTGATCAGGGCAAAGACGGAGTATATGGAACTTAAATTTAGCAGTACAAGAAGGACAGATGACTTCGTTATTAAGTTGGGTGATCAAGATATTTCCCGTAGTGAGTGTTTTAAAGATCTTGGATCGATAGGTCAAAAAGACAGGTTTTGATAAAGATGTGACACATATAATCCAAGCTGGTTGGTTGAAGTGGAGAGGCGCGTCAGGGATCTTATGTGATCGTAAAGTACCGCTAAAACTTAAGGCCAAGTTTTACCGTACTGCAATTAGACCCGCGATGCTCTATGGTTCTGAGTGTTGGGTCGTGAATTGTGTACATGAACAAAAAATGGGAGTTGCGGAGATGAGAATGCTTAGGTGGATGTGTGGACACACAGATTGGATAAAATTAGGAATGAAAGTATCATGGTTAAGACAGGAGTGGCACCAATTACAGAGAAGATGCGAGAAGCTCGTCTAAGATGGTTTGGACACGTACAAAGGAGACAATTAGAGGCACCTGTTAGGCGCTGTGAGAGTCTAGTCACTAGGCATATTAAACGAGGGAGGGGTAGACCAATAAAGACTTGGAATGAAACTGTAATGAAAGACATGATGTACTTAGGCATTAGTGAGATTATGACAAAAGATAGGGCACAATGACGACAAAGGATCCATAAAGCCGACCCCACTATAGTGGGATAAAGTCTTGAATGTTGTTGTTGTTGTATGAACATTTATTTGTTCTCGTTATAAGTCAAGTGGGAACTCAAGTTAAGGTGTTGTATCAATTAAACACAACATTTCAATAATTGCTTATAATGTTAATGAACTAAATGATTCATGATTTAGTGATTCCTAACATATCAAGACATGTTACTAATTTAACGATTCAGGTATTCAAGAGTAGAATTCATAAACATGAAAATGGGTGCATGAAATTAAAATCAATGTTTGCAAGCGAGATAGATTTCTCTACTTGCTTTAAGTAAGACTGAAACTGACGGCAACGGCTACGTGGTGCAAGCAAATTCAGAAACTCTATTTAAACATGTTTAGGAACAACGGAAGTGGTATTTGATAATATGAAAAACCCTACGCTAACACAGACATTTTTCATCGCATAACTTAATCAAGAGCGGGTTTAGAAATTTACCTTCCCTCAAAGGTGAGGGGAGAGGAAATATCATTAAGAATCGGGGATTTGACGGCGCTTAGGACGGAAACCCAAAATCGGAGGGGGCTTTGGAGAGATACCACCAATCGATCCAATGAGCGGCGCCAGAAATCAAAATAAATGGTGGTTAGCCGATTGTAAGTGGGGAAAAAATATGAATGACAAATTATACACAATTGGGAGCGCAAATTTGCAAAACTAATGTCAGAAAAATCTAAATAAAGGAGATCTGAGGAGTTCCTTGCCCAAAATGACCAAATACGGGCTCAAAAATCCAAGTAGAGGGGGATTTGAGCAAACCCTAGGTGATCCTCTTTTAATTCACCAGCCAAATCAAAGAGTGAGCGGGATGGAGGGGTTGCCTACACTTGGAGGAGAAGGAAAATGAGGTTCTGCTGCCGGCCCAGGAGGAGACGGGACTGCCGACCTCAAGGAAGGATGTTGTCGGCCCCTAGGAGGACTGATGGATTCGCCGACCATGACAGGAGGAGCATGAGACGACAGGGAAGCAAGAGGAGGCGCCGACTTGGGGGAGGAAGCAGCAGCAGGCAGAAAACACGGCGTCCGGTGCGGAAAACTGGAATCAAGCGAAGAGCGGGTGCAGGAGACAGAAGTCGGCTTGCGGCTTGCGAAAATAGCAGGGAGCGGGAGCGGCCAGTGTGCGGGAGCCCTAGGCCGAGCGGGTTTAATTGAGGGGAGGGCTGGCTCGATTAGGAAATAGAGAGGAAATTTTAGATGAATTACAAAATTGCCACTCCAATTTGATTAATCAAATAAAATTCCTTTTTTAAAAATCTTATTATATATATTTTTAATGAGTTGTTACAAAATATTCCAACATCAATGAACTTCGAACCTCCCAAACATTTCAAAATCAAATATATTCAGCACTAAAAAACAAGTAGGCTTGGACAGATCAAAGGGAGACGGTACATGGGATTAGGAAGTGCTACTTCTGCTGCAAGGAGGAAGTAAGAGATCGATCACAGTGAATGGGGGTTTGGAGAGAAGGAAGAAAGTGGGAAAAAGGTTCATGAAAACAAGGAACTTCATGTATATTTATGGAGGTTGGCCATTATCGAATGGACTTGAATTTGTCTGGAAGTGTACTGACTTTGATAGGAGAGAGTACTTTTCAGGAGGATAAAAAGTGCTCCTTACGGATGATGTTGAAGAGCAGCTGCAAGTGTGAGGTGCTCTTCGTGAGACTGACTATATATTATGATACCATCAAAATACACTACAAAAAACTTGCCATATACATGCGTAAAATCTGAGTCAGCACGCTCATAAATTTACTGAGGGCATTGAATAGCCCAAAGGGCATGAACAACCACTCGTACAGATCATTTTTGTTTTAAAGGAGGTCTTCCATTCATCGCTTTCTCTGACCCTCATTTGGTGTGTACTCGCTCTGTAGGTCTAGCTTGGAAAAGATCTGGGCACCTGACATAGTATTTAAGAGGTCATCGAGTTGGGGAATTAGAAAACAATTATTGATGGATCTTGTTGATAACCCTGCGATCTATGTACATACATCAACTACCATCCTTCTTAGGGGAAAGTAATGCAGGTACGATGCAAGAAATCAAGCTTTTTCTAATAAACTACTTTCGTACGAGGTCGGCAATCTGAGTTTTTAGTTATTCATGTTCATCAGGATTCATCCAATATTGTAGTAGGCTTAGCAAAAATGATCCCAGCATTAGATCGATCGTGTACATTCAGGAGCTCGTCTAGTATAATATCACTGAACTCATCCAGGATGTGTCGAACATCAGGTTGAACGGCCTCTTCATCCATAGTGTATGTAGTTTGCGATATAACAATTACATAAATGATGCCCATGTCGTGGCTCTCCAGAGTGAACTCACTATGTCGTAGGATGTGAATAAGTCTCGGGGCTCCTGTGATAATTGAAGGCTTGACCCTCCCTTTAGGGGAATCCTTGGGTTTTTTCGGGGGCAATATGATCTTCGACCCTTGTCGAAGAATACACATGTGTTGGATTGTCCCTAACAAGTCACGACCCTATCATATAGTTATGTCATGCCTAATAGTACATGTGCTACGTCCATGGGAATGTCGTCACACCACACTCGGTCTTTGAAGAAAGCTAGTCTGATAGGTATCAGACGCCTCTGAGTAACCTAGGTTATTGTTTAATCTACTTAGACGACTTGATATGGGTGTGTGTGGTGTTTTGCTTTTATCTTCATCTGTTTGATCCCCTTTTGGGCGATAATATTTACGCAGTTACTACTATCGATAACGAGTTTGCAGACTCCGCCTGCACTCAGAAAAATATAGAAGATGGTGGTCCGCCTCCAATCCTCATCAATGCGGGGAGTATGAAGTAGGTGGAGGATAACGCCCATCTTTAGTGCAGGATTTACCTCATCTTCCCAACCTTCTTGTATAATTACAACATCACCAGGTTGCTCTACAAACTTAGTACTATGGTCGGGGTACTCCTCAATAAGTTGATTCCGTGTGGGGCACTTTACTACCACATGACCTCTACCTTGACACTGATATCATTGGATTCCTCCGGGATTTTGGGTCTCAATGGCTGTGGATGTGTCTTTCGTGTCAATGGGAGCACGAGTAGGCATTGATAGATTGTGACCTTGTTGGGGGAGTTGGAGCCTAGACACGAAATTGTCATACTGTAAGTTAGGTTGCCTTGGACCTGAAGTACGTAAGTATTGTTCATATTCTAAGGCGAGCCAGAAGATCTGTTCAACCAAATCCAGGTGGTGGGGAATGATTTTTCTACGAATGTCAGCCCTTAGTCTAGCCCAGAACTGGGAGGCTATCATGATATGTTCCTTAGTGGCTCCTAACGACAAGCTCATCAAAGTGAGTTACATGCTTTGCTATATAAATGGTCCCCTATCGTAAGGCTTGGAGTTGATCTGAAAGTGGACTCCAATACGAAGCTGCGAGGTATTTTTCTTTGATCATTTACTTCATGTCATCCCATCTGGTGATGAGATAATAACCCTCTTTATCTAAGGAGTGCTCAAGGCTAGTTCAATTAATCTTAGCTTGCACATGCAATTTCACCTTGGCAAACTGCACTCGTCTTTTGTTATGCATTTTGCACCAGTCAAAATAATTGTCCATGTCTAAAAGTCAACCTCTAAAAGCTTTGAGATCTAACTGACCATCGTAGAAAGGGGCATTGATACGAATACGCTGTGTGATATCATCCTCACCAACATGCTCACCGGGGTTCATAATAATCCATATAGTCGTCTTCTCTACCTTGGCCGAACCATGCGTGGGGAATATGATGATCTCTATGAAAAGGATATCGAGGTTAAGGTCCTTCTTGAGTAAGCTGGTGTCGACCAACAATGAGATCTCTATGACGCTCATAAGCTACCTCCGGGCCCCCTTGGAAGGGTGGAGAAGTTTGGGCATGAGGATTGATGAACAAATGGTCAGGCAGTCCCTCAATGTCACGATGACCCTCGTGATGGACAATTTGTGGCTTAATGGTTTCTCGAGGACGAGGGTTCCTACGGGGATATTGACCATCTACTCTAGTGGTGAGGATTCCAAATGGCTCCCTAAAGTCATCAAACTTTGCATCCATTTGATCAAAACAATTAACTAATTTTTTTTGGAAATCGTATATTGACATATTGGTGTTAGAACTGTTAGTTGTTTGGTTATCTAAGGGAAGAGATCATATCATCGCATGCCTAAACAAGTTACCGTTACGAAGCATGCAAACCCTACTGAGGCTCTGATATCAAAACAGACGCATGGTAAAGTCCCATTGAGACTAAGGTGTGATTGCGGCCGACATAAAAATGTTGACACTAAAATGGAATTTTTTGCCGACGATTTGTCGGCCCGCTATCTCGCAATTGTTTGTGGCGTTTTAATAAAATTTATAAAAATTATAACTTATAAATATTAATTAATTATATACTTATTAGCAAACTTATTAATAATCCATATTTCTTCTCCTCCTCCCCCGACTCATCACCTTCCGCCTCGGCTTGCCCTAGTCTCCCTCTCTCGCGAACCACTTTTTTCTCTCTCGCGAATCCTTCGGCTAGACTCTCTGGTTCTTTGAGAAAGCTCCACTTTCGTCGGCTGTCTTTCGTCGGCCGTCTTTTTACACTGGTTCTCGAAGTTTTCCTCTCCTCTCCTCTTCCGTGGCTCGTCCCCTCAAATAAATTTTTAAATTATAATTAGGGTTTAGTTTTCACCTTCTTCTTCCTTCTCGTGATCTTTTGGTTTTCCTTCTCGGCCGTTTTCCTTCTCTAATATTGCTTTTTCTTTAATGAGAAAGTGCACTGGTTCTCGAATCCCTCCTCTCCTCTTTTGTGGCTCGTCCCTCAAATATACAAAGTTATAATTAGGGCAGTTTTCTCTTCATCCTTCTTCCTTCTCGATGTGTGCTTTTGGTTTTTCTTCTCGGTCGTTTTCCTTCTACCAATCTGCTTTTTCTTTACTAGCCACAAATAGTATACAAATGTGGAAACAAAGTTTAGATTATGATATGCAAGAAGATATATTGTAAAGCACCGACATAGAAAATAATCAGTAATTCAACTTAAAGTAAAAGACAACTTACAATAATAAAATTTATAAAAGCAACTAAGACGAAGAAAGCTAAATGACTCTAATATTAATGATGGATCACAAATATACAAACAAATGTCCGACGAGCAAGAAGATATATTGTAAAGTAGAAAATAATCTCAGACAACTTTCACAACTAAGACTGGGAATGATGCAATAAACTGGTTTAGGACATCCAGAGGGAACTCTGATTGCTGAATGGTGCTGCTACAAAGCTGGAAATATGATAATAGTTGTTGGGAGGGGGTCAGGGAGACTGTTTGGAGGTGGTCGGAGGCTGGCTGGCGGTGGTGGGGGGACTGGAGGAAGCTGTCTGCAGTGTGGAAAATCCAGAATGGGTGCTGCACAGTGACTGCCTACGAGGAATGTGTGTGTGGGGGGGGGGGGGGGGGGGGGGGGGATTTTGGGTGCAGGTTGGCTGTTGAATTTTGGAGGGTGCTGGAAGAATAGTAACTGGGGAGGTGGCTGCTGGTTGCGCACCAGGAGCAGGCTAAGGAGCAGGGGAACCAGCCAACAGGAAATAATTCCAGTCTCTGGATGTAGGGTTGCTCCTCCCTGGACAAATTTTGGCGGCAATTTAGTGGGACTGGAGTGTTTTGGAGATTGAAGGAGGCAGAGACAGGGTGTCCGGTTGTTGGATACTTGATAGTAATGGGGCTCAGTTGGGATGAGTAGGAAGTGGTTCCACATGAATGGGTAGAGGAATTTGTGGGAAGTGAGGAAATGGGAGAGGGCGAGTGAATGTAGGAGTAGTGGCCCTTGTTTTTTGGAATTGGTCGTGTTAGAGTACTGGGGTAGTGGGGATTTGGCTATGAAGTGAGGATGTGGTGGGAAGTGTTGGATCTTATGGTGCCCTTGGAAGGAGGGGGGGGGGGGTGGATAAAGACTTTTAGGATTTTAAATAAAACTATAAAATTTTCCTGTAAATAATTCTGATATAACAAGATAAATATCAGATGCTATCGCTGACGTTAGAATTACCTTCTGCGTTAGCTTAAGATAAATTCTTGAAAAATGTGTCAAAGTGATTTTTTCAGAAATGTTTGAAATAAAATTTCAGAAATATAGATGACCCGAAAAATGATTTTATTTCAATAATATGAATACAAAAACTTTGATTTCAATAAAGTTTGAAATCGAATAAGGAAAACAGCCCCAAATACCCTCCATTTCCACGTCCGACGATCATCAGAGAACGTTTCCGGCCACCCCCGGTGATCTACCCTTGCCTCCCCTTCAATTTCCCTTCATTTTGCATTTTCCGGCGGCCACCACCGGCAGCCACCTCCATCAGTCACCTTCGGCCTCCACTAACCACCACCAGCCGACAACCACCTCCGCTACCCATAACCACCTCCATAATTATCCCACTGCGACGATCCAAAAATGCGGCAAATAATTTTAATTTTTCCCCGATAATGAACATGAGACAAATTGAATTTTTCGAACAATTTTCGCGTTTTTCCATTTCATTTGATTAGTTACATTTGTTTTATTTTATTCTTGTGGGTGCCAATAGCCAAATATTGTGATTGTATGAGCTGTCTTTGGTAAGCAGGCTTCCATTTAAAATGGGCTTGTGTAAGTGGGCTGGCTGAGTTGGTGGGCTGGCTGAGTGGGTGTGCTGGCTTATTTAGTGTGCTGACTGAATGAGTGTGCTGGCTGGTGTGGTGTTGGCTGGTTTGAGCTTTGAGGCTTGTTTGGGTGGCACCTGGATCGGTGCTTGGCTTCTTCTTGTCGCTGGCCGCTTATTTCCTTGGTATAAATCGAGTCGAGCCCTTTGCTTCTCTCGCACTTCCCGTTTTTGTGCCTTCTCTCTGTCGCTGCCTTCTCTCTGCCGCTGCTACCTTCTCTCTGCCGTTGCTTTACTGCTGCTTTGCTGTCGCTGATTTCTGTTTCCAGCTTCTTCTTCTTCTTCCTGGCTGATGGCTCTCTACTCTTCTCCTCTGTGCTTCTGTGACCGACGCTTCTGCTGTGCCGCCATTTTAGGGCATGTTGCTGCTCTCTCTCTGCTACTCCCGAGCTGCTACTGCTCTTTCTCTGCTGCTCCCGAGCTGCTACTGCTCTTTCTCTGCTGCTCCCGAGCTGCTACTGCTCTTTCTCTACTGCTCCCGAGCTACTGTTGTTCCTTGCTGCTGCTCTTCGTGTTGCTGTTCTCTGCTGCTTCTCCCGAACTACTACTGGTTCCCCTGCTGTGCTGCCTTCTATGTAGCTATTGTGGCTGTTGTACGCTGCCCCTTCTCCTCTCCTCCCTTTACTGGTTTGGCCATTCCTCCGCTACTATAGTAGCTATATTCAGGAATATTTTGAGACAATATTATGACCATTTTGAGGCAATTTTGTGGGCTGTTTTGGACTGATTTTGGTATGAAACCCTGCTGGTTTTAAAGGGCTAATATGTATACTTTTGGGGACTGTTTTGAGACTATTTTTGTGCTATTTAGAAGCTGTTTTTGTGCTGTTTAAACGGCTGGTTTTGAGACTGTTTTGAGCTATTTTAAGAGCTATTTTTGGCTATTTTGTGTCGTTTGGTGACTGAGTTTGAGATTCACAGTCTCGGTTGAGGACTGTTTTGGTTGGATAGCTCGTATAAAGATTTTTTTTGTCGTTTATTTTGGCTTTCGTAATTTTGACGGATTTTAAACGCCTATTAGTTAATTTTTTAGAACATTAACGCTACGAATATCATGTGACGCAACCCAAATAAAAGTGCGTACTATTTCAGTGGTTTCAAAGACCCAAGAACAAGAGAATGACGTCGGATAATTGTGGCAAGATAATCGTGGTGAGTTTTTTATTTCAATAATAATTTATATTCCTGTTTTACCTTTTTAAATAAACAATGAACAAAAGACACAAAATATTAATAAACCAATTTTGGCTCGTCGTCAAGTGCTTTTCCTTATATTAGGTGAGTTTTTTATTTTTTGGTGGCGCGCGCGGTGATTAAGTTTTATTCACAATTTCTCTCCCCCTCTCTTTTTGTAATTAGCCACACCCCCTCATATCCCGCACACCTTCTGGGAGAAAAACCGCAAGCCGTTTTTTCCGTCTCCCGCACCTTTTTAAATTCCGCCGGACTCGCCGCCGCCCGATCCTCCTCCGGACAGTGTCTCCCTCCTCTGAAGGCGCCAACAAGCATTCCTTTTCTTTCCTTGTATATCAAACCCTAACCGAGTTTTCCTTTTGGTTCCGGTGAACTCAATATTTCCTCTTGATTTATTGCTATGTTCCTATTGAATTTTGGTGGTCGTGATCCTCCGCGGCTTTTTGTGTGGGAAGAGCCCCAATGTGGGCGAGTAAAAAATGATTTGGATTTTTCATGAAAATGGCTGCCCTATACATATTTCTGATCACCTTTGGGGCCGCGCGCCGAACGAGCGCCGTACTTAAGGAAATCTATTAAAAACTATTGTAATTTTATACATGTTTTCACAAAAATTATAGGAAAACAATAAAGATAAGAATCAAACAGAAACGTTTAACCGTGTTCGTAAAATTTGTTCTCTGCACAAGGAAATATGAACACCAGAAAGATGATTCGAATCAGCCAACACACAGAGGTCTTTCGTGCTATGATACCTTTCTCATAGTAGAGGCATTGGGAAGTGTCTACTGATGGATTTACCAGTTGGGTTCGTAGGGGTGAGCCTACACTCTGCCTATTTTTAAGCAGGTTAGAAGCCATAAAGGGGACAGTGTGACCAATTAGAAAAATAAAAGTCAAGTTGTACCAGAGAATACCTAAATATTTCATATTTTTTTCAAAGATGTAATTAAAAATGGGGGTTTTCAGGACTGTTTTTCAACTATTTTGAGAATGGTGGCGTCAAATATTTAACTTTATTTCAGTATTTATTGTTTAATGTGATGTATGCATATTGTTATCTCACCTTGTTTGCATTTACTTTTTAACTTCCGTATAAATTGTTAGTATAGATTTTTTTACTATTCTGTTTCCTAGTTTTTTTTATATCGAAATATTGGGAAGGGGTTTCTCATATAGTCATAATTTTTATGACTAACTCATTGTACTTTATTAAAAACTCATGGACTCATTTTTTTAGGCAACATGAGTAGGGGTGAGCCTACAATTTTTGATAAAGGGGTGTGACGCCCAAATATTTCATATTTGTGTAATTAAAAATGGGGGTTTTCACTATTTTGAGAATAAACAAAGAGGATTCATATTGTTATCGCATGTATAACATTCACAAATTTTTTCTCACATAATCATAATTTGAAGACTCATTTTTTTTAGTTAGCTTAGGTTCCGCCGGATGTTGAAGATATTTATAGGGATCGAAGAAGCCCAAGAAAGGCATAAAGCCTCTTGTACTGATCCTAATTGTGATTTTTGTATTGAGTGTTGTTAAGTACTTTAAATTTTCAGTAGCGACTATTGTAAATAAATAAATTACTGAATGAAAATTCTGGTGTTTAAAATCTTTGTACTGTGGTTTTTATGCTGTGACCTTTTTATTAAAATAATGTTCGATCCTTGAAATCATGTGGGAAGCCCGGAATCAGGGTCTTCACATCCACTACCTCGCTTTCTCCTCTCCTAAATTTTAGGCATCTCCCCTAAAATTTAGGCCCACCACCCCCACTACTCCCTCTCAACAGCCGGCCCCTCCCCTTCCCTTATTCTCAGCCACAGGTGGAGCCACTAAGTACTCTTAAACTGAAGTCCCGCTCTCTCTCTCAGCCTAGCCAAAAATCCTCCCCTCTAATATAGGAATTTCCCCTAAATTTCAGCCACACTACCTCCATAAACCCCCTACCAATCGGTTCCCCATTTATTCCCCAAACTCACGTGGAACACAATTGATAGTTCCTCCAACTGTTGTCTTTTTCCTACTCCCAACTTGAGCTCCACGTGGAGCCACCCAAAGCCCTCCCCCCCCCCCCCCCCCCCAATAACCGACCCCTCCCTGCTGCTGGAACCATACCTCCTGCTGTCCAGTACAGCAAAACCAGCCCCTGGAATTAATTCCGAACACTTCCTGCAGCCCAATTCAGCAAATTCATCCCCTGGAATTAATTCCAGCCCCTCCCTGCAGTCCAGTTTCAGCAAGTCCATCTCCTGGAATTAATTCCAGGACTTCTGCCAAGCCTCCCACGCCTCTCATACAGCCACCCCCATCCTCTAGATTGCTGCCCAGATCTCTAGAACAACCAACTTCAGCAGCTCCTTGCTAAAATCAGCCCCGGTTCGTGATTTTGACTAATCCACAGCCCTCCGAAGACATCTCCAGCCGTCTCCTTTCAATATTGTGCTAGTTCATGGTGTTGTGTTATTTTTTTATCGTTGGGTCGTGTGTTTGTTCACTACTTGAAAAGATAGTTGTTTATAATCTTTGTTTTCAATTGTTTTGGTCTTTGTAATCTCTCATTTAAATATTTATTTGATTTTCTATCACTCTTGCACCTATACGACTTCTCGTATCTCCTTATTTGGGAGCTTTAACTATTGTGGCATAAGTTTATTTTGATTTATAGATCTAATTATTATTGCAAGCAAAATTCGTCGAATGTGTGGTTGAATGTAGGAGTTCACTCATATATTTCCCCATTACATAGGACCATCTTGCGTCACTTCGCCTCATTCAACTACATTTTACAAGAAATGTGACAAAATGTATAATCTTAATGCGACTGTAACTTGTTTCTTGTTAATAACTTTTATCAATCTTGTCCAGGTGGATATAACTCCAACATTGGCACTCCTATTTGGCGTACCTATTCCAAAGAACAGTTTTGGCATATTACTCATGCAAGCTTGTAATTCTTTGACAGGTTCTCTTTCACCATACTAGCTTTTCCTTTCTTTTAGAATTTAGGATTGGGGTTTCAATTGCAAGATTTAGGTTTCCATCCTCTTCAGGATCAGGAATGCTAACAGATCACTTTTTCTTGAATTCATATTGAGGAAACAATTGATATTATTGATTAATAATGAGAACTTGGAGTTACATCCCAGTATATATTGGTATGGAGGACTAAGAGATAGAGCACAATAATAAAACAAAATACAAAATATTCAACACCACCCTCAAGTTGGGCATGTGATGTCAGCCATGCCCAACTTGCCAATGATTTTTTCAAAAGCACTTGTACACAATCTCTTAGTGAGAATGTTGGCCAACTACTGTTCGGATAGCACAAACGGAGTAACCACAATGTCTCTCACTATTTGTTCTTTGATGAAGTGTCTATCGATCTCAATGAGTTTAGTACGATCATGGTTCACTTGGTTGTGAGCAATACTGATGGTCGCCTTGTTATCACAGTATAGTCCGATAAACTCCTTTTTTTAAGACCAAGATTTTTCATGATAGTCAGGATTCATAGCCCTTCACAGATCCCATGAGTCATAGCACTAGATCTGGTAACCAGTAACCACATGTTTTTTGCTCCTCCAGATAACTAAATTTTCACCCACCATTGTACATTATCCTGAGGTGGACCGTCAATCATCAATCGATCCAGCTCAGTTTGCATCAATATAAACTTCAATAATCAGCTCATCATTTGGTAAGAATAGAATGTCACTCCCTGGTGAGGACTTGAGGTATCTGATGATACCATGAGCAACATCAAGATGATGAGTCTTTGGGGAATGCATGTATTGGCTAACCACTCCAACAACATAAGATATATCTAGACGGGTATTACTTATGAGACAAGTAGATCAATTTACCCACAAGCCTCTGAAATTTGGGGATGTCTTTAATAGTTTCACCGTCATCTCTTCAAAGCTTGTAGTTAGCTTCAATTGGGGTGTCAGTGTAATGACCCAAAATAAAAATACGTGTAAAAATTTTCTTATATCCCCGATGATGAAAGAGGCATTTGAAAAGTTTCCAAATTATTTTTGACGAATTTGTTTTTAGCTTTATTTTCGTTTTGTTTTATTATTGCTTTGGGTATCAACTATCAAAGATAATCACAAGTGGGCTAGCTATTTCTTTTGGCTGAGTTTATTTAAGTGGGCTGCCTTTAGTCCTTTTGGGCTGCTGTTATCAAGTGATGGCTGGTTTTATGAACTTTGGCAGCTTTGTTTTATGGAGGTTTGATTGTTGTGACACTTGGCTAGCCAAGTGTTAGCTGAATTTAACTTTGGGATTCATGTGGTGACACCTATTGAAGTTAGCTACTTCATTTTGACTTCTTGCCTCTTCATCGCCCATGCTCCTCTTTAAATACTTGGTCGATTTCCTCCTCTTCTTCTCTAACTGCTCTCCCTCTTCTCTGTTGTCCCAAACTGCTGCTGTACTGCTGCCTGAGCCGCTGCTCCCTGCTGTCTTGAGCCGCTGCTCCCTGATATCTTATTGCACCACTGCCTCCTAGCTGCTACTCCCGAGAGTTCTGTCCTGAGCTGCTGCTGCCACCTAGCTGCTTCTTGTCGCTGGACTGCCTTGCTGCATCTCTGTCGCTGGACTGCCTTGCTCTCTGCTGCCCCCAACCTGCTGCTTTTACTCTCCCAAACTGTTGTCCCGAGACTGCTGCCTCTTCTGCTGCCTTACTGATTTGTGTCGTAAGCTTGTTGCTGCCCTGCTGCTGTTTCTCTTGACTATTGCTCCCGAGCTCCCTGTCTAGCTGAGATGAACAGTGCCCTTTATCCTCCTCCCTCTTTCTCCTCCTTTTGCTGGTTAATTTATTACTTTCATGGATAATTTAAATTGATATTTTGTGACTATTTTTTTTTATATAGAGGCTTAGCTCACTTTTTATACCTTGCTGGACAACATTTTTAAGAGGACGGGAAGTCCATTTGGGGGATGGTTTTAGCTCATTTCGAGGCATATTTATAGCTGTCCGGCAAAGTATAAAATCTGATTTTGGCCTTTGTACCTTTTATTGAGATTTCTGATTTACCGTTTTAGCTTTCCGATGTTTAGCGAATCTTTCTAAATCTTTTACGCTACGAGTAAAACGAGACGCAACCCAAATTAAGATGCATATTATTTCAGTGGTTTCCAAGGCCCAGAATTTCGAGGATGCCGTCCCGTAATAACCGTGACATTCATGCTGAAAAGGATATAGATAAAGGCAAGGAAAGGGTGAGTATTTTATTTCTTGAGATTATGGATATTCAATTTTTGTACAGTATCTGATTTATTATCTTTTAAAGAAACTGTCTGTGCATATGAGTTTCGACTCAATGATATATTGCTAAATAAATAAAAGTGGGCGAGGGGACAATTAAGTGATACAGATTTCTGAGGGAAAATTATTTTTAAAAACTAACGTTTGATAATTAATAATTCAAGTAAAATCCGACATAGGGAAATACGAAGGATTCGAATCCGGTGATGTGGAGGCATCCACTGATGGATTCACTAGTAGGGGTGAGCCTACAATTACGCCATTTGGGGGTGTGGCCAATTCAAGTTGCATACCTAAGTATTTCTCATAATATGAAACTAAAAGGGTGGGACTTCTGTGAATTTCAAGTTGTATATTTCAGTAATTATGGTTTAAATGTACTGTAAACATATTGGTATACTCCCTTTATTGCATGTATAACCGTTTCACGAGATTTCTGTCTCACATAGTCATATTTTTATGACTAACCCTCAGTGGATTCAATTTTTGTTCGGACAACAGGTGTGACTCCAAGTGTACGGCGGAGGTTCGCACCTGAAGAATTAGATCATGTATGGTTAAATGTCTACAAAGGAATCAAAGAAGGTTCTGAAAGTCATAGGCTACTCTGTTCAGAAAATTATTATAAATTTTTATCAGACTTGGAATAAGCAACGGTATGATCGTTGTAAATAAATAAAATAATGGATGTAAAAGTTCTGTGTTACTCTTTTGTACTGTGTTTTTCTTTCCTACGATCTACTGTTGAAAATTAATGCCGATCATTTTGGGAAGCCCGGAAAAAGGGTCTTCACAGTCAGCAGGTCTACACCCGCTCATCCTGATGCTTCAAGAAGGTAAAGAATATATTTCCTTTACGATATGAAAATTCCATATTTGGACCTCGCAACCTCAATGCCGAAGAAGTACTTTAGGTTCCTTTGGTCTTTTACTTCAAATTCTTTTGTCTGTCTCTCTTTTAGGGCATGAACTTCATTTTGATCATCTCCTATTATAATAATGCTGTTCACATACACTATCAGAGTTGTCAATTTTCCATCCTCGTGTTTGATTAAAAGTGTATGATCAGCAAATAGCAATGCTCTGAGAGTACTTGAAGCTTGTCACAGTCTTATGAAATCCCCCAAACCAAGCTCTGGGAGATTGTTTCAGGCTATATAAAGTCATCTTTAGCTTACAAACGTTCCCTTTAGATCCTTCAGGAGAAAGACCATGAGGAAGAATGATGTAACCTAAGCGGTCCGAGAGAGCGGATCTGAGATTTAGCACGTGAAAAGTTTGAAAAGACGTTGGACTTTTGAAAATTTGTTGTTGTTATTTGAGAGAGTTCTTAAATGTCCGGAGACAATCACACGAAATCTTGCAATCTAAAGCCGAAGTACAAAAATTTATGGAATTAACGGTAGCAAAGCAACACGAACATTCGAGGCAATCCCAATTAATTAAATTTGGAGTGCATAAGATTAAACTAATCAAAAAGGATCAGGATTTGGGGATTTTACAAAGAAATACGCGAAGCTACAGTAAGACTTTGGCGCACCAGGAAGCAGACGCACGGGAGCAGGAAGGCCGGCTCTGTCGAACTGGATCAGGCTCCTCTGGATGTCGGGAGAGAACGATGAAGCATACGACGTCCCAAACAACTGTGTCATCGTCGATTGAAACGTGGCAGGCGATGGAAAAAAATAGGGCGCAAGCCGACGAGGGTTCCTGGACACCGGAAATAGGTCCCGAAGTTGACGATGTCCAACTAACTGATGTTCGCTGACTGCGTTGCGTCTGCTTGGAACAGTAGATGCGCCGGCAATTTGGAAGACACAGGGTGATGAGGCCCTGGGTTGCGCTGGGAGGAAGAGAGAACAAACACGATTCACTCTCCCAATTTTTCTGGCTGCCTTTCCTTTTTGTCGTTCATGTTTTTTTAATGCAAGGGCTCAAATGATTTTTTTATGGGAGTTTATCAGTGTAACATCTGCAAGTTTATGCGATAATAAATTTTAATTTCTGGCTTCGAGCATGAGCGAAATTGATCGGGTCAGCATCTTGTCGAGTTACGGTTTTTGTATGGTTAATTTTTGCGCATTAATTAATAGATTAATCGAAGTTATTGGAAATTATATTTGATGCGTTTTAGTGTTGGTGTGAGAGCCTAACGCGCAAACCTGCCAGTTAGTGAGAAAGCGGCTAAATTGAAAAAAGGTTTGGAAATGCCTAATTTTTGCGACTCACGACGCAACCAAATCAAGCTAATATTTAATTAATTACTCCCCATCCCTAATTTTGAAATCGAGAGCTACGCAAGTAGGAAACCACAAGTTTAGGGCATAACTGCTCACTCACGCGTATATTAACCTCCCCCTAATCGTGTGCTCAACAAGAAGAAACCTACCATAACCGCTTCCTCTCTTTCTCGCAGATGACTCGCGCGTATCGACAACACCTCTTCCTACTTGTACATCAGCGGAAGCAGGCGACGCAACCCTTCTTCTCCTTCGTCGACTCTTCCAGATGATGGTGCCAACAGCCAGTCGCTCTAGCCCGCTGGTTATTGGAAGCGCAGGATCAGCCCTAGCCCTCTTCTCGTTCACCACAGACATCCTTTCTATAGGGATCAGCAGTAGCAGTTCGCAGAGGGCTTCTCCTTCTTCTCCAGTCCAGATCCAGGAGTCGATCAACTTTCTTTTCCCTTTTCCGCCATTTTTGACCAGGTAAACCCTACCTTTTTTAGGTGCAATGGTCATGCCTCTAAATCTTATGACTTCCCCTTCTCTCTTTGAGCAATCTCAGATAGTTTTGTGCTTGTTTTTCCCTTCATACAGAAATTTCGGCAGCTCTTTTGTGAAATCTGAGGCGTTCTTCAGCAATGATCACATCAAAATCGATTCCTTTGCATTCTAAGTCAACGTTGGCGAAGGGGTAAGTATTTATCCCCCTCTTTTTCTTCTTGTACGTCTTGGAATTTAAACCCTAATGTAATAGATTTGTGGATCTTGCTTTGAATGTTAGCGGAATGACCTCTTTTAGGTTCAAAGAAACCCTAGTTGAGAGAAAGAGGATCGGGAAACTAAATCGGAGGAGTCTCCCTCTTCTCCGACTCAACCTCGTGGTAGTGTAAATACCCTTGCTAAAGGCAAGTAAGAAATTATTATTTGATTACGTGTTAAATACTCTTTTCCTCCTCCCAATTATCATTAATGTGTATCCACTGAAACCCTAAGTGCGAAAAGGATTTCAAATTGGGTAGAATTCAGCAATCCAGAGGAATCATGTCACCTCAACGCGTTTATGAGAGTCGCAATACCGATGTAAGAATTTTGACTTTTTTCAGTTAAACATATCATTTTGTGTAATTCATGAAATAAATTATGTCTATATACGTCTGTAAGATAAGAATTCTTACAGTTACAAATCAAGCCAACAAAGAATAACTAAGATATATTGAATAAGTATCAGATCTCGTTTAGCCTTAAAATACAAACTAGATTTTAATCAAGTTAATATAGCATGACTTACAGTCAGATCATGAAATTATCAGTTTAACACATGAACAAAATCAACCTAAAATGTTAGAAACATTTAGGCAAAAGTGCAAGATTAAACCGCTTGAAAAACTTTAATCTAGCGGACGCAAGTTGGATGTTACACCATGAGATCAAATCAATCCATAAAATGGCGAGAAAAATTCACCCTCATTCTTCTGGTGGAGGCACATTACCGTACTCTCATGACCAACAACCACTATACGAGTTTCAGACTTAGGGTCAATGACCCTTGATTTCAGTCGAGGAATCCCTCAGTCGTAAGTCAGTGTTCCTCTCGAGGGACACTCAGCTCAGGGCACCATCAGGTTTGCCACTGTGATTCCAGTTTTTAGTTTGTGCACAGTCGTCATTAATAATAAGATTTAATAAGACAATCATGAAATCTACTAGAACTTACAACAGACATAATTCAGAAACTCCAGAAATTATTAACCTGCAAAAATCAGAAAACAACTCATAATAAGTCGAATACATGAGCAGATCAAGAGTACGGAATGACAAGATTAAGAGTACTCAAAGTTACATATTTTGTATACAAGAAAAGTTTATTTTTTTAGTGTTGCTGGGATGAGTAGTCTTTCTTACTCTCCAGTGGGCCTGACCCAGTTAGAACTTATTTTTACAGGGGGCCTCAGGTCAGGAGATTCGCTACAGGCGGTGCGGTCTACACCGTCGTTAGTTCCCTTCAGTTGTACCTCCCTTTTGTTAAACTTCTTTTTATTTTCAGACATTCTGTATTTGTACTTCATTCATACTTTGATGTACCAGACTATTCCAGATTTTTAGTATTTCAATTTCATAGTATATTTTCAGTTCTAGATGGCTCTGTGAATTCTGAAATTGAGATACACTCTTAAACTTAGTTTTTCTTACTCTACTTCTGTTATAAGCACTCATTTAGTATTTTTTATGTCTGCTATGTACCAATTTTAGTACCGTTTCTTAGTTTACTTCTTATCGCGGGGCCCGACCGGACTGTTGATTTGTTGTTAAACTAGGTTGAGGTGTTTCAATCAGTGCAATTTTAGCTAAGATTTTCTCAAAGACCTTTGACCCGTCTAACGTATACATGCCAAATAAATTAGGCTACGTTCGTTTACGTTTTATTATGGTCTATTTTCGTTTCGAGGTTTTGAAAATCTTTTTTTTTCGTTCGTTAAGCTATATTTTCCGTCATTTTAGTTTTGGGCTAAAAACGGGTAGTTTTCACTTCCTTCTAAAGTTGTCACGTCCAAAACAAACCTAGCGAGATCTATTTTCACGGTTTTGAGAATAGACGAGCTCCCCACACTTCTGTGATTTGGCGGCGGTGAGCGATGTTTTCATGCTCCAACAACGCTCTATTGCAGGCACAGTCAATGGTTGCAGTTCTCCGCGCCAACGCTAGGTTAGTCCCTGTGCAGGAGCTTGTTATTCCCTGTCACGGGAGCGATGGAGATCAGAGAAGATGGGGCATCGGTGTTGGATCTCGATCGGGTGGCGAAGGCTGCCGTTATTGATTCATCTTTTTGACGCAGAAACTTTGACCCACCCAAAAATCTCCATTGACATGCGATCTTGCTACCTGCATCTCCGATTCTTTGACTGTGAATGTCTTGGATCAAATTTCTCAACCCAAAGTTGGATTGCTGCTCAATCCTAATACAATCAAATACTTCAGGGCAAGTGCTAAAACAGATTGAGCATATACATGGTCACACATACTAGAGGCTTATGAAATTTAATGAAGAAACAGAAAGAGGAAGACAGTAATAAATATAGCCACTCGATGTACCAAGTGTACCCACTCAACAAAATTTTTCTTGCCACTAATGGATAAAGTGGTAATCCGGAGCTCATCCCAAACTTTAGGGAGAATATTCGTGGCATGGACTGGAAGGGACGAGGCATCATTCGAGTTCATGACTGGCAAGGATTAGGGGAGAAACCATGAGGGCTAGAGGAAGGCAGTAGAATGTCGGGCGACCACAGGAAAGAAGTCGCATAAGAACTTAATGGGAGAGGCCGCATAAAAGGAGAGGTGGGGGAGGTGCGGTCATGACAGGCGCATCGGGCACTGCAGAAGAAGTCGCAAGGAGGTGGACTGCGCCTGAGGAAGAAGCCGCAAGAATGCGGGCACGATGGGCTTTGAGGAAGAAACCACAAGGAACTGGACTCTGTGGCCTGAGGAAGAAGGCACAAGTATGTGGGTTCGACTGTTTGAGGGATAAGCCACAAAGATGCGTACACGACAGCTGGAGGGAGAAGTCGTTCAGAGGCAGAAGCTGCAGTCACTGGGTGCGCTGGGTAGGTGGCGCCATTAGAGTCACGATGTTGAATAGAGGAGTGGGTTTCGCGAACGCTGGAACGGTGGTTATTGCAGGCGCAAAAGCAGAGAAGTTGTTCACTGAGAGGAGCGGACACCACGGTCATGAGGCAGAGGAGGCAGACGGATAGAACTTCGAACCGAGTCTATAAATGGCGGAGAGGGGGGAGAAAAATAGGACCAGACATCAAAAGAGGAGTGTGGTAACCACGAGCTTTACGCGGTTACAAATGAAGGAGTCGGCATACAGTGCCTGATGAAGGTAAGGTCCAAGCCACGAGAGCACATGCTCAATCGGGATAAATCAAGCTGATCGGATAACCTAGCTTTGATACCATGTAGAAAAATGCACAAAAGAAGAGAGAAAATTAATATTTTATAATATCTCATAAAAGCCTTAAATAATACAAGTATTTGTACATATACATTGGAAGGAGTGGAGACTAAACTCCATTCTAAGATGTGGGATTAACCCCGAAGGTTAAAATGGGCTCTAAATGGACGATTGTATGAGTCTTTGTAGAAGTTTTCTTAACAAATTTAATATTTGTTCTCCAATTACTATTTAAGTTGTTCAGTCCCGATTGGGGGTGCCATTAAATGGGCACAAGACTAGTGCTGATTAAGAATATGTAATCAGATTAGCAAAACGGAGGAGTTTTGATGGAGATGAATAAAGATACACTGGTGGGATTGATACATTCCTTTATGAGTTCCTTTTCACTATTGCTTCATGAGCCTCCAACCTATATCCTGTTTCTCATTTCCAATGCCCCAGGAGTTCTCAGATTGCTGCTCTACATCACCCAGGAGTCTTGGCTCCTCCTAGCGCCGAGCCCAAAGGTCCAGCTAGAAGAACCAGCAGAGTTTTGTTGCCTATTTTGTAAGTTGGGTTCCCCTTGGTTTCCACATGCTAACAAATTCTTGAGACGTTCAAGAGCATGGTTTTCTAATAATGGCTACATCGATTCATAAAGGAACCACGATTCATAAAGGAACCACCGTATCTTTGAATCAGAGTTAATTTTATTCTTGAGGGTCAAAGCATAGAGAGGGACAATTCAATTGAAAGACGTTTTCCTGTTTTTAGAACATAAGCTCTTTGGAATGTGCTTCTTTATGGTAGTAAACCACAGGTTCTTACATCTGTTGGATTCTGATACAGATGAGCATAAATTGAGAGCCTTGGAGCTGAATTCTTGGCAACTGTTACGATTGCTGCAAGTTCATTTACCCCGTTTACTTTGTCAAAGTCTGAGAGACAGTACTGGTGATGACCAAGTTTTACAATCAAATGAAAACTTTGGTAACATAAAGTTGAAGTTGCATAATTTGTACTCAAAAGCTTGGGCTGCGCATTCTGTATGGAAACTTTTTAGTGGTGACTCCAACTTGACGTAAGATATGTCATCTCTCCCTTAGTCATGCATAAATTTCCATTGAAATTTGACTTTTGTGATATCTTTGTTCTTTTTGTATGCAGATCTAATAACAGTGCCAACTTGAATGCTGCTACTGAATCATATTATGATTTTTTAAGATACGGGAGTGAGTGGTTGAAACATAGATCAACTGATGTAATTTTCGTTGTTTACCCAAGTTTTCCATAAATTTCTGAACTTATTATGCTTCTATTTGACTTGTATTAGAATGAAATAAAATGAGCCCACACTTGTGCAGAAACCTATCTGGTGGATTTTAACTGGCGTTGTCATTTTATTTTTGTCATCTGTTCTATTGCTATGCCTTCTATTTCTCCGAATCAAAGACCATGATTTCGAAAGAAAATTCAGTTCTAGCTTGAGAAACTGTAGCCACATCGGGCAGTTGGACATGGCCTTTGTTTCCTTTGGAACATTGCTTCATATTTTCAGTCTTGGTTCAAGTTCCATGGTGGAAGAAGAGCAATACACATGGCACTTCCTAACATCTACACTATGTTTGATTCTTTTCTTCATGACCATTCAGTCTTTTCTGAAGGAGAACAAGACATTTCCATTTGAAATGAAGAGTGAGAAAAAGCTTGATTTCGATCAGTCACAGAAAACTCATATTAGTGCTTTCACATCCATCAAACATATGACTTTGTTGAAACCATTATCAGCTTGTGGCCAGATAAGTTCTATACTAATTGTTCTGATTTGTGGGAGGGTTTTGCGGGGTTGGCATCAAGGAGGTGTAAACTGGGCTCATCTTCCTGATATATCGAAGTGGCTTGATCATGGCAGTTCGTCCATTATGAAGACTCTTGAGATAACATCTTTGCTTATCGTAATTATTCTAAGTGTTTTTTCACTAAATTTAATAATGCTGAGGGCTAGATGTGTTCTTATAGCTTCTCTTGGTGTTGTAGTTTTGGGATTTCTAGTCTTACTGCATATCATGGAGAAACAGACTGCAAATCGTTCCACTTCAATAGCTCCGATCTTTTATTTCAGTTCCGGTGTCATAATGTTTGGTACATTCATTTTTTCACCTTGGATATTACCCCTTTGTCACCATGAGAACATATTGATGAAAAAGAGCTCAAATTCTCATTCCAGTGCTGTGAAATCTGAAGATGTTTTATTTGGCATACAAAAATCGCTTTACCTGACTGGAGTTATGTATGCCTCATCCTGGTGTCTTCTACAGTTACTTCTGCAACAGCCTGTTAATGCTGTCCCTATATTACTGATTTTTGTGCAAATAATGGCCTGCATAATCTACTTTTCAGCCAATGGACTGTATCATCGGCAATTCATCGAGGTTGGGCTAAATTTCTTTCTTTTACTTGGTCCATATCGTCCTTTTTTAATTCTTCATTGTAATCTAACTAAAAGTGACCATTTTTAATGTTATTTTGTGCTTTAGTGTCATGATTTTTTAAATCTGCAACTAGTTTTAAAAAGAAGTGGAAGAATAAGTAGAAATTTTATTAATCCAAAAAATTACTTTACAACTTGAGAGTGTACACATATATATAGGAAGAGAGAGAGGAGAAGAATCTCAATCCAATATGTGAGACTAAACTTTCTAGCTAAGTGACTAAATGGGCCTTCACTAATGGGCTTTTGCATATTCCCTTCAACACTCCTCTGCAAGCTGGAGCATACAAATCGTAGGCACCAAAGTTGGACAAGAACTTATAATAGAGAGGTCGTGGTACGGCCTTGGTGAGGATGTCAGCAACTTGCTCAGCAACGGGAACATGCATTAACTCTATCTTCTTCAATTGAACCTTCTCCCGAATGAAATGACAATCAACTTCAATGTGTTTCATCCGTTCATGGAAGACAGGATTCTTGGCAATGTGTATGGCAGCTTGACTGTCGCAAAATAAAGTGGCAGGTGAGGAAAGCTTGACTCCTAGATCATCAAGGAGACTCTCAAGCCATGTAAGCTCAAACACAACCGTTGTCATTTAAGGATACTCGGCCTCAGCAGATGAGCGAGCAACAACAGACTGTTTCTTGCTGCGCCAAGTAATGAGATATCCTCCAAAGTAAGTGCAATATCCACTTGTGGAATGACGATCATCCAAAGAACCACCATAATCAGCGTCTGAATATGCACTCAGAGATAAGGGAGATAAAGAGGGCTTGTGTACAAGTCCCTGTCCAGGAGCAGTTTTCAAGTATCGAAGAATGCGCTTGACTGCCTGGAGTTGAAAAATGTGTGGCTCATGCATGAATCGACTGATAACTCCAACAATAAATGATATATCAGGTTTAGTAACAATGACATGTATCAACTTTCCCACAAGACGACGATAATACTCTGGGTTTGGAAGGAGCAAATCAGAGTCTGAGGCATGAGTACAGAGCTTGTGATTGATATCCATGGGAGTGTCGACAGACTTGCATTCAGAGTAGCCCGCATCATGACGTAAGTCAAGACAGTACTTTCTTTGAGATAACACAAGCCCATCAAGTCTCTGAGCCATCTCGAGACCAAGAAAATATCGAAGACTTTCCAGGTCCTTTGTTTGAAACACAGTCGTCAGATGCTGTTTGATCATATGTATTCCTGTAAGATCGTCTCCTGTAATCAAAATATCATCCACATATACCAAGAGAATCACTGTGCCTGTTGGACGATGACGAGCGAGTAAAGAGAAGTCGACTGAACTTCGAGTGAACCCAACACCACTAACGGTCTGACTGAATTTTTCAAACCATGCCCGAGGAGACTGTTTGAGACCATAAAATGACTTCTTCAGACAACAAACAAGAAACTACCCCGCGGTATCAAATCCGGGAGGTTGTTGCATATAAATGATCTCCTGCAAATCTCTATTAATAAAAACATTTTTAACATCCAATTGGTGCAATTGACAGTGGTGATGAACAGCGAGGGAGATCAAAACACGAACAATATTGAGTTTAGCGACTGGAGAGATCTCATCATAATCTAAACCTTATCGTTGAGTAAAACTGCGAGCTACTAGACGAGATTTCAAACGTTGAACTATCCCATCCGGACCCTGTTTGATGACAAACACCCACTTACACCTCACGCAAGTCTGTCCAGGAGGAAGGGGGGCTAGATCCCAAGTGTGGTTTGCCCAAAGAGCAGTCATTTCCTTGTCCATAGCCGCCCGCCACCTCGGATGTTGGAGAGCCTCTTGCGCAGAATTAGTGGCGGTAATAGAGGATGAAGAAAGAACACTTTGTCGGAGTTCCAGAGAGAGGCGGTGTAAAGAGACATGATTCGTCGTTGGGTGAGCAGTAGAACCAGCAACATATAATTAGATGAGGGCATCTCCCGTAGGGTAGTAGACGACGAAGGACGATGAGTATACACACGGATGAGCGGTGGTTTGGGCGGATTGGTGTGGGAAGGAGAGGTGGGGTTGGTGGGATTGGCGTGGGAAGGAAAGGTGGAAGGTTTGAAGTAACAGGGATAACAGGCCGCAGAAGAGGTGGCGGAAGTGGAGAATCAACTGGTTGAGAATAATATGGCTGATCTTCGAGAAAGGTAACATCAACAGAAGTAACAACTTTGCAATCCTTGGGAGAGAAGTAAATGTAGCCCTTCTGAGTATGGGAGTAACCAACAAGCATATATTTAGTGGCATGTGGAGAAAGTTTGTCAGTGGATGGGTCAAGATTATAAACAAAGCACACGCAATCAAACACGCGAGGGGTGATGGAAAACGGAGATTTGGAGGAAAAAAGAAGATTGAAGGGAACCACAAAATTGAAAGTAGACGAAGGCATGCGGTTAATAAGAGTGCAGGCTGTAGAAACCGCGAAATTCTAATACTGTTTGGGAACATTCAATTGAATCATAAGAGAGCGGGTAACCTCAAGCATGTGACGATTCTTGCATTCAACAATACTATTTTGTTGGAGGGTATAGACACACGAGATTTGATGGATGATCCTAAACTCAGCACACGGGTATGCAAATGCATGACTAGTGTATTCACGGGCATTGTCGGTACGAAACGTTTTAATTGTAGTGGAAATTTGATTGTGAGTTTCAATGATAAAAGTACAAAATACATCAAACATTTCAGAGCGATCATGAAGGAGATACAGCCATGTCACCTGAGAGTAATCATCTACAAATATAACAAAGTAACGATATCCAAAAACACTAGCGATTTTATAGGGTCCCCAAATATCAGAGTGGACAAGATCAAAAAGAGCAGGACTCCGAGTAGGATGTGGTGAGAACGTAGACCAATGATATCTGTCATAGATACAAGACTCACACGTGAAATTGTAAAGGAAAACATTGGGAAGAACTTTTCAGAGTATGTTTAGAGGGGCGTGACCAAGACGCCGATGCCATTCAACAGAGCTAATAGAGGACAACACCGTCGGAGGAGATGCGTCAAGGATGTAGAGACCATTCAACAGATATCCTTTTTAGATGATAGACTGTGTCTTGCGATCCTGCACAACACAAGAGTTGGAAGAAAACGTTACGTAGCAATCGAGATCTGTAGTGAGACGACCAATAAAGAGAAGGTTGAAAGGAGAGCCCGGAACATGAAGAGCTGAGCGAAGATTGATGGAGTGAGTAATGCGAAGGTCTGCCGAGCCAGAAACGGGAATGGTGTCCCCACTAGCAATAGTGATGAACTTGAGATGCACAGAGTCCAAGTATTGTGGTGGTTTCCATGAGGTAATGTGGTGTGAGGCCCCTGAATCCAAAATCCAGGATGAGCTATGAGCAAGCCAGGAGGTACCACCATCAGAAATATACACCACAGAGCCCGGAGAACAACTGATCATCTTGCAAAAACCAGGAAAGAGAGCGACGGCGAGAAATCCTGAGGAGGCTAGAATCGAGAGGCGACAATGCTCCTGCGGCAAGGAGCAAGATAACTGAGGACAACAACAAGATCCCAGCGGGCTGGCAAAGAAGAACCAGGCGACCGAGCGGCCTGGCGGCGAGCAGAAGCTGGCGAGCGTGTCAGGAGGCTGCGGTCTGGCCAGAAGCGACCTGGGAAGTAGGCGGCCAACAGGCGGCAAGAACAACACCAAGCAAACAAAGAATAACTAGTGAACAGGTTGCAAGCAAAGAAGTCGCGAGCGAACAAGAGCAAACCATAACCGCAGGCGGTTAAGATACGACAAGCAAGGAAGGCTGCAAACAGGACTAACTCGGAGCCGCAGATTGGCGAATAGACCCGGGCGGACTGAGAATCCGCAGCGACCAGAGGAGAGGAGGCTGACGACTAGCAGATAAGGGGCCGGTAATGGCAAGAGGAGAAGAAGACGCCGAATAGAAAAACCAGACCAGTAGTTAGAAGAGCTGAAGAGAAATCGAGGCAAGCCCGCAGCGGATAGAGAAGAAGAGCAGAAGAGCTGACGGCCAGCAGAACCAGACCGGCAACAGCTAGAACAGAGGCAAGCCCGCAGCGGGTAGACCAGGGGAAAGCCCACTTCAGCTAGAAGAGAAGCACAACGGGTAGAGGAGCAGAAGACCAAACCGCGCGACAAGCAGAGAAGGGTCAGCTGGGGTTTAGATCAGATCGCGCGACAAGTTGTCCGCAGGAGTCCGCAGTGGGTAGAAGAGAAACTGAGAGCCCGCGAAGAACAAAAAAGGGGGGCGATAAGAGAAAGGTCGCGAGAAGCAGAGAACGTGACCGGAGCGGGTTAAGCGGTGTGGGGCCCAGAGGAATCCCTATAAAAGGGAGAGAATTAAACGGGAGGGAGGATAAAACCGTAACCACGTAAGGGTGCGGTTACCAAAAGAGAAACCGCACAAGGGGTGCGGTTAAACAAAGGCAGGTCGGCCGATAGAGGAGCAGAAAGAGACCTGCGGTTAGAGGCCGCAGGAAGCAGAGCACAGGCGGTTAAAAACGGTTTAACCGCAGATTCGGACCGAGACGCTCTGATACCATGTAGAAAAAAGTGGAAGAATAAGTAGAAATTTTATTAATCCAAAAAATTACTTTACAACTTGAGAGTGCACATATATATAGAAAGAGAGAGAGGAGAAGAATCTCAATCCAACATGTGAGACTAAACTTTTTATTAAGTGACTAAATGGGTCTTCACTAATGGATTTTTACATATTTCCTTCAACAAGAATGAACATTGCATGTCAGTGCAAGAAGATAATTTCTTCGTTTCTTTTGTTTATATCAAGTATCAGAGGTAAACGATGTTCTAAATAAGATAGAAATGGAAAGACGGTTGGGCCAGACGATATACCTATCGAAATATGAAAATGTCTAGGAAATGAAGGAATTTTGTGGCTTACATATTTTTTCAATAAGATACTGAAGTCAAAGTGTATGACAGACTAATGGAGAGAAAATATCTTTGTACCTTTGTATAAGAATAAAAGGGATATACAAAATTGTGTTAATTACAGAGGAATTAAATTGATGAGTTATACCATGAAACTATGTGAACGAGTAATAAAAAGAAGATTAAGACGAGAGACTAACATCTCGGAGAATCAATTGTCAGGGTGGTCGATCATGAAAGCTATACATCTCTTGAGGAGACTCGTTGACAACTATCGAGAAAGAAAACAAGATTTGCATATGTTGTTTATTGATCTTGAGAAGGCTTATGATAGAGTTCCAAGAGAGATCTTATGGAGAGTCTTAGAAAAGAAAGGTGTAAATATATCATATTGACACAATCAAATATATGTATACAAATTCAGTGATAAGGGTGAGGACTTCTGGAGGATTAACACAGGAATTTCTCATCAATGTTGGCTTACATCATGGTTCAATTTTAAGCCCTTATCTCTTTACCCTTATCTTAGATGAGCTCACCAGACATATCCAACAAGCAATACCTTGGTGTTTATTATTTGCGGATGATATCGTTTTGGTTGATGAGATGCGCGAGGGTGTAAACGCAAAACTTGAATCTTGGCGAGGTACTTTAGAAAAGAAGAGTTTTAGGTTGCGCTGGGCAAAGACGGAGTATATGGAGCTTAAATTTAGCAGTACAAGAAGGACAAATGACTTTGTTATTAAGTTGGGTGATCAAGATATTTCCCGTAGTGAGTGTTTTAAATATCTTGGATCAATAGTTTAAAAAGACAGATATTTATAAAGATGTGACACATAGAATCCAAGCGGGTTGGTTGAAGTGGAGAGGCGCGTCAGAGATCTTATGTGATCGTAAAGTACCACTAAAACTTAAGGGCAAGTTTTACCGTACTGCAATTAGACCCGCGATGCTCTATGGTTCTGAGTGTTTGGCACTGAATTGTGTATATGAGCAAAAAATGGGAGTTACGGAGATGAGAATGCTTAGGTGGATGTGTGGATACGATATTGGATAAAATTAGGAATGAAAGTATCAGGGATAAGACAGGAGTAGCACAAATTGCAGAGAAGATGTGAGAAGCTCGTCTAAGATGGTTTGAACACGTACAAAGGAGACCATTAGAGGCACCTGTTAGGCGTTGTGAGAGTCTAGTCACTAGGCATGTTAAACGAGGGAGGGGTAGACCAGGAAAGACTTGGAATGAAACTGTAAGGAAAGACATGATGTACTTAGGCATTAGTGAGATTATGACAAAAGATAGGGCGCAATGGCGATAAAGGATCCATATAGCCGACCCCACTATAGTGGGATAAAGGCTTGAGTGTTGAGTTGTTGAGTTTTTTTGTTTATATCAATGTTTTGAACTGAATATAATTGCAGCTCCAACATGAACTTCTGAGAAAATTATGACTTTGTTAAACATGTTTGTATTGCCCACTTTAGATAGCTTTAATGTTTCCCCTTTGACAAAAAAAAGTGAAACATACAAGAGCCTTTACTTGATTTTCACTCTTCAGATCTTACTCTATGAATTGATTTCCACTTTTTAAAATTCATAGTTTTTCTTTCTAGAAGTCCAACTTTCTGTGATTCGTTGATACTGATGATAGCCAATAGAAAATTAACCTTTATTTTTCTGTTCAATACCCCTGAAAGTTCTAATTTTTTTGAATGACTTGGATTGGTCAGTGCCATGATATATCTGAAATAGAACTTTGGTTGGTGAGATGGAAGATCAATTTTTGCTATGGATTATTCCAGCATGACAAACAAATAATGCGTTAACCAGTAACTATTATTGCAATGGTGTTAATGGTATCTAGTTCTTATGAAATGTTTATATTACATGTTTTGCCATTTCATTCTGTTGGAGAAAACAAAATAATGATTTGATGTCATTCAAACAGTACAAGTCCCCTTTATCTTTGGAGGCGGACCATTAGATAATACATATGTTGTAAATAAAAAGGGCATATAAATAAAAACATATTGTAATACTCCCCCTCAAGTTGGACGTGAGATATTGATCATTCCCAACTTGACGATTCTTCCAAAGTTACTTCCACTCAGGCCTTTCGTGAGAATATCAACAAGTTGTCTATCTAAGAGAACAAAAGAAGTACACACAAGTCCCTTTTCAATGTTCTCCTTGATGAAATGACGATCCACTTCAATATGTTTCGTACGATCATGCTGGACAGGGTTGTGTACGATGTTCATAACAATCTTGTTATCATAATACAACCAAATGGGCTCATCTTCAGAGAATTCCAGGTCACTTAGCAAAGAACGCAATCAAAGGCCCTCACAAACAATATGGGTCATAGCCCAAAACTGTACTTCAGCGCTGGATCTTGCCACGACCTGTTGTTTTTTACTCCTTCAAGTAACAAGATTTCCACCAACAAGAGAACAATACCCTGAGGTAGATCGCCAATCGTCGATCGACCCGGCCCAATCAACATCGGTGTAGACCTCAATTCTTAGAGCCAAATTTGGGGAAAACAAGATCCCAGTCCCAAGTGAGGACTTAAGATACCTGAGATTGGCAGCATCAATGTGAAGAATCTTCGGAGCATGCATAAATTGGCTGATAACACTTACAACATAAGCAATATCTGGTCGGGTATGAGCCAGGTAGATTAGTCGCCCCACAAGCCTCTGAAATTTAGGTATATTTTCAATCTTCTTTCCATTATCACGACCCATTCAGTGGTTCGCTCCAATTGGGGTATCAAATGGTCGACAACCACTCATCCCAGTCTTGTCAAGAAGGTCCGGAGTATACTTCCTGTGGGAGATAAAGATCTCATGCTTGGACCTTGCCACTTCAATGCCTAAGAAATATTTGAGTGCACCCAGATCCTTGACCTCAAACTCAGAGGCCAATTTTTGTTTTAGTAGCTTGATTTCTTCCACATCGTCGTCTGTGATAATAGTATCATCAACATAAAACAATGAGTGCTATAAATTTACCGGTTCTACGCTTGATGAACAATGTATGATCGACATTGCCCTGGAATCTGGTGATACCCAAAAGAGGACATGGTTTTGTGAAATCTCTCAAACCAAGCTCTCAGAGACTTTCAGTCCATATAGGGTTTTCTTTAACTTGCAAATCTCACTGAACTTTTAGGAGTAAGGTCTGGTGGGAGGACATATAAACTTCCTCATCCAGATTCTCATGGAGGAAAGCGTTTTTAACACCAAATTGTCAACGATCCCATCCTTTACAGGCAGCACAGAATAAAAGGACTCTGATAGTGTTCATCTTTGCTACCGGGGCAAACGTTTCTTGATAGTCAATTCCATGATTTTGAGTACACCCTTTTGCCACCAGTCTAGTGTTACACCTTTCAACAATACCCTGCAAATTTTTTTGACAGAGAACACTCATTTGTATTCAACCGGTTTTTTCCCATAGGGAAGAGACACTAAGGGTTCATTTGGTTTATTGGGGCGTTCTGTTTCCTAAAAACACACCGCGCGCTTGTTTTTCATTTGTTTTTCCACCACCAGTTCGGCACACCGACGTTTCACTCCAGGCACAAAAATCTCGCGTCCCAAATTCCTTCCGCGCACCTCCATTTAGCTACTTTTTTAGGGAGGAGGAACTGTTTTCCCGCTGTGCCACCCTCCGTGCCCCGCGCAGTGCATCGCGGGGTTGCCTGCAGAACCTTTTTAGGGTTGCCGCAGGTGGCAGAGCCGTTGACGGCCTGCCTGGCGAAGGCGCGCGGAAGCAGGGCAAGGCTTAGCCACGACAGAGGGAAGGCGGAGGCAGGGCGGAGGCAGGAGGAATAATGATATATATAGTATAATAGTTTAAACAGTATTATTAAATATATATATATATATAATAATTTAAAATAAATAAATATATATATATATTAAAGATTTAAGGTATATATATATATATTCCATAAAAAATAATTAAAACATTTTATAATAAAAAAATTTTATAAAACGTTACCGCTGATTGGTCAAATGGTTCTCTGTTATGAACAACTCTGCAAACACAGACTACCCAAACAAATCTCAATTTCCAACAACTAGTTTCCATCAGCTCCATTTACAAACCTGCATTTACAACAACTCCTTTTACAACCGCAACCACTCTCTTAAATGAAGCTCAAATCCCATGTGTTGTTTTTTTAAGCACAGCCATTTCCTCAAACATCTCTTCTCTCCACACGGGAATCTTCAGAGCACTCTGTCAAGACGTTGGTATGGATATGGAAGCAAATGAAGACACAAAAGTCTTATGGGAGGTGGAGAATGAGTCGTAAGAAACATAATTAGAAAGAGAATGTTGAGTACATGACCAGATACCTTTGCCGAGGGCAATGGGAAGCTTGGAAGGCCCTGAGTCCGGGTCCAATGATTGGTCTAGTTGCACAGTCAGGTCACGTGTGCCGGTGGGCCTCTTTCTTCGTCGAGTGTACACCTGCAAAGTAGGAGCAGTAGGGGGAATATAATAACGGACGGGAATATCACTCACTTTCAACGGTAGTAGTTCCCCCTGAAGTGAGGGATAAGGTGGAGGTACAAGCAGAGTTACAGACAGAGAGGGCAAAGAAGAAGAGGGAAAAGAAGAGGAGTCATTTCACAAAATTTGACATCCATGGTGACAAAAACCTTCTTAGTATGAGGATGAAAGCACTTGTACCCCTTTCGAGAAAGTAACCAATAAACAGACACCTTAATGCCCGTGGATCAAGTTTGGTGGGAGGAGCGTGATGGATATGAACAAAGTAGACACATCTAAACACCTTAAGACTGAGCTAAGAGGAAGGGACCCGAAGAGTGCTAAGGGGAGTAGCATTCCCAAGAATATGAGAGGACATACAATTAATAATATATGTCATCGTAAGGATAGTATCCCCCCAGTAATACTTGGGAAAATGCATGGTGGACAAGAGACAGCGAGCCACTTCTAGAAGGTGACGATTCTTACGCTCCGCAACCCCATTTTGAGTGGGGAATAGGCACAAGTGATTTGGTGTATAATGTTATGATCATTCAGATATGCAACAAAGTGTGAATCTAGATATTCACGACCATTATCACTACGAAGGATATGAATTTTGGCATGAAACTGGGTGAAGATCATATTATGAAACTTTTTGAAGGTAAGAAAAACATCACTTTTTTGCGCAGTAAATATAATCATATAGTGCGAGAAAACAATCAATAAAAGTGACAAACTAAGTACAGTCTGAAATAGAAGATACGAAACAAGGTCCCTGCACATCAGAGTGAATCACAATAAAAGAAACAGAGCTTGACAACGAAACATGATTAAAAGTAGTACGACAATGTTTGTTAACAACATAGACATCTCAAACAAAGGAAGTAAAAATAGCAGCAGGCATAACAAGAAACAATAACTTCGTAATAGGGATAGACGGGTACCCTAAGCAACAATGCCAGGAATATAAATCGGATGTGCTGGAGTGAAGGGCCGGAGGGTGTGCTACTGGGCTGGAATCGAGCACGTACAGTTCATTGACCAAACTATCAGAGTCAATCACTATCCTCGTCTTCATGTCCTGAAAAACACAAGAGGAAAGATGAAAGGTTACCGACAGTTTATGGAGTTTGTCAAATGGATAATAGAGAGTAAATTACGTGTAAAATTTGGAGCATGCAAAATCATTGATAAGGTGAGAGAGGAACAGGAGATGAAGCCCTTCCCAGCAATAGAAGTAAGGGAATCATCAACAATGCTCACTTTATCACGACCAGAGGGAGGGGTATAGGAAATGAAACCTGAGGCAGTGCCAGTCATATGGTTTGTGGCTCCAGAGTCAATGATCGATTGAGTGAAAGAGTGAGTAGCAGAGTGAGCACATTGAGTCCTAGTGTAGGCATACGAAGACAAGGCAGAAGACTCCGTAGAAAGACCTTGCATCATGCGGCGAAGGGTAAGGACTTCATCAATGGAAAAACCACAAGGGAGGATAGAGGGATCAACACCAGATAGAGTAGGAGAAGTATCCATAGCAGCATCAGTGAGATAGGCAGAACGAGGAGTATATCGACCAGGGAAGCGCCCGAAGCCACGACCACCGCAAGGAAAAGCACCACCCCTTTGTGGAGAAAAACCATGGAGTCTGAAGCAGATGTCTCTGATATGACGGGTCGTCCCACAATAATCACAGAGCAGGTGGTCTTTATCACTACCCTTCAGCTTAGAATCACGGGTTGGACAAGCTCCCAACAAAGAAGGAGTGCCAACAGCAAGAGCAGAACTCTTAGGAGCTGGGTCAGGAAGTAGAGTCTGGCGACGATCAAACTCCTGTTGAACAATGCTATAAACCTCTGGAAGAGTCGGTAACGGCAAACACCCCAAAATCTGAACACTAATCTGATCAAAATTTCGATGAAGACCGGGAAGGAACTCAAAGATGCGGTTACGTTCCTCCCGAGCACGGACCATAACCTCATCAACAGGGCTAACAAAGGTGAGAGAATCGAAATGATCGTATTCCCGATACAACTGAGTAAACTCCAAATAGTAGCCAGATGGAGGACGATCACCTTGACGGAGTAAGTATATCTTCCGTCTCAGCTGGAAGATCTGGGTAGCATTACCTTTGCGAGAATAAGTAGTCTTTGCGCGCCGCCAAATATCCACAACTGTATCCAGAAATAAGTAGTTGAGAGCGATGGACTCCTGCATGGAATTCGTTTGTCAAGACATGACTAAGCAATTTCTTGAGTCCCATTGAGGCCAATCAGGGGAATTTTTCTCTGGTTCCTTAGTGTGCCCAGTGATATAACCAAAGAAACGACGACTCTTAAGTGCAAGGGTGATAGAGCGAGAACATGAGAGATAATTAGAATCATTTAACCGGATAGTAGTAATCTGCGGAGTATTGTGATCATGACTCCCACGAAAAGAACTTGTAGGAGGAGTAACCGGTGGGGAGGAGACAGTAGAATCGTTGAAAGAAGACATAGTGACTCAAGAATAGAAATCTGGAGACCACACTTCACGTAGGGCAGCAAAGAGCGCCCAATTACGCCGAACAAATATTGATGTAGAAGAGAAGAGGAAGAAAAATCCACTTCATCCAATGACTGGAAAGGGAAGCGGCGCCGGAAGGAAGCAAAGGCTTCACTGCATATCCGACGCCGGGAGTAGAGGGGATACAAACCCTCGGAGGCCTGCCTGTAGAGCGAGGAAGCCGGTTGGAGGTCTTACGAGACCTGGAAGAACGACCGGGAGGGGTGCTGGAAAAGGAACCGCGTGGAGACGCGGCGAAAGGCCGCGAGGTGGCGACGCGTGGGACGGCTAGTGGGACGGTGAGCGGGAGATTAAGGCCGGACAATGCGAGGAAGGGTCACTGGAAGGCGGAGTGAGCGACGGCGGGACGGCAGTCTGAACGAGCGATGGGAAAGAAAAATTCATGCAACGGCGGCTAGGGCACCAAGAAACCTAGGTCTGATACCATGTTGGAGAAAACAAAATAATGATTTGATGTCGTTCAAACAGTACAAGTCCCCTCTATATATGGAGGTGGACCATTAGATTATATATATGCTGTAAATAAAAAGGACATAAATAAAAAACGTATTGTAACACATTCAAAGAATTGTTACAAAATAGGCTGGGTCGACGATTTCCATCTGCTTTTCAAATTTCTATGCAATATTACTGTTAGTAACTTTGTTGTTAAACTGCATTTGGGGAGTTTCCCCTAATCATTTTTATTATCTTTGTGCATACTAATGTTTTGCGATGAATTTTACATCGTAGTGTTTATTAAGTTCATGTTGCATTTAATGTTTATTGCTCTATAATATCTAGCCATCTTTATTTCATGATTCGCAGGTTGCTGCTATGCACTTCTTAGGAATGGCGGGCCATTTTTCTCTGGGAAATAGCAATACCTTAGCCACTATTGATGTTGCTGGAGCTTTCATAGTAAATATCTTATTTTCCGTTTTAACGTGCAGTCAATTTTTGGATATTTTCTTAATCATTTTTTGTTCTCTTCTCATGATAATTTGTTTTTGCTCACTGTGTACTCTCTGCTGTGGTCAGGGTATCTCAAGCCGCTCAATGGTATTTCCATGCATATTGATGTTCATTATCACCTTTTCTTCTCCTATTTTATCTTATCTCAGCATGGTGGTGAGCATATCTTTGAAGGATATTGTTTCTCTCTCTCCATCGGATGAGCCAGATCTGGGCCATGTACTCGAAGTGATGATTGTTTTTCCTTGTTTACTTCCCTTAGTCCTTAACTCTGCTGTTTTGACGACGTCCACCATTATATTATTGCTTATGAGAAACCATTTGTTCGTGTGGAGCGTATTCTCTCCCAAGTAAGTCAGTACTTTTTAATTAACAAAACTATTAGATTGCAGCGTCTGTAAGCTATATGATTCCTACTAAATCTAAGATTCTCTTTCAAACCTATGATGCATTTTACTGTTTAAAGCCTATGCTACAAAACAATGCATTATAAATAGGTGGGTGTTTATATGAATCCATTCTAGGGGGTAAATAGAGCATTAAATTTTTTTCATATGCACCACTATATAAACAACATAAATATAAATAATGTGCAGATTTGTCTAAGGCTCTGTTTGAAGCGGTGGTGATGGTCGTGAACATGAGGGTTAAATTGTCATTCGTTAACGCCCACCTAAGGAACTTCATCCACTTTTATGTTCAAACAAATGAAGTTCTTTAGGTGGGCGTTAACGAATGACCGTTTAACCCCCATGTCCACGACCACCACCACCGCGCCAAACGGAGCCTAAGTTATAGAACAGTACAACAACAACACGCAAGCATTTATCCCACTATAGTGGGGTCGGCTATATGGATCCTTTGTCGCTAATGTGCCATATCTTGTGTCATAATCTCACTAATGCCTAAGTACATCATGTCTTTCCTTATAGTTTCATTCCAAATCTTTATCGGTCTACCCCTCCCTCGTTTAACATGGCTAGTGACTAGACTCTCACAACGCCTAACAAGTGCCTCTAATGGTCCCCTTTGTGCGTGTCCAAACCATCTTAGTCGAGCTTCTCGCGTCTTCTCTGCAATTGGTACTACTCATGTCTTATCCTGATGCAACCTGTGGTGCATTTTTTTATTTTTATTTATTGTACCTTTTTTTTCCTTTTGTCGCGCACGTTATTAGCGCCCTGGATGTTAATTTTTGTATCGCGCACGCTTTCGCGCAATTTTTGTTTGGCTTGTTGGTGTGACCTGCCAACGAGACCCTAAATGCATAGGTCCGATAATTTAGGTGATAAGTTAGCTAGGGTAAGCTTTAATAAATTACTTATTCTCGGTAGTTCTTTATGTGTTAAAATCAACCCGCTTTCCTTTGGCCCATTTCCATACAAAGAATTAATTCCTATTTTTCATTTGAAGGGCTGTCATTAGCATTAAAACCCTATTGTCCCATATAAAAACAAACCCTCCCCACTTTTCATAGAGAGCTGGAAATTGAACCGATTAAACCCTTTTGGTTTCTATCGGTTCTCCATCCAGCGCCAACCCTAACTTCGCGCCGTTTCCATTCGACGAAGCCCATCGCCGTTTTCTCCTTCCCGTCCAGCACCGGCGAGCGCGCCAGTTTCCCTTCCGAGCTCCGGCAACCCTGGCTGCGCCGTCTTTGGCCTTTGTCGAAGGGTCTCCGACCGTTTTACCCTTCCAGTCGGCATTTCTCTCTGCTCCAGCACCACCGACGACCTTCTTGAGCTCCACTCCCGCAGCGCCTCCGGCCAGCCACCTATTTTCCTGCAACTTCCTGGACAGTCGACCCTTACAGCTCCATCCTCGGAGTCCAGAGCAGTGTCGTGGGCTACGACCCCCCTTTCCTCCACTGTCCAGGAATCCTGTCGAGCCTCTTTCTTCGGGGCAGCCTTCCTACAAGTTCCTCCCTCCTTTTTCGCAGCCGCCGAGTAGTCCACCCTTAGAAATTCTCACGCCGTTGTTGCTACTCCTTCCCTAAGGTATACCTCGCATCTTCCTCACTTACGAACTTTAGTAAATTTTAATGCCTACATGTTTAAATGAATAGTAATTAATTTGAGCTTGCCCTAGTTTCTTTATCTCCTAAATATCGTTATTCTCCAACACGTGAATGCCACCAATTAATTTCAGTGCCTGTGGAATTTAGTTTCATGACGTTGTATGTTCGTGTGATAGCGTTTACACTCGTGTGGGACACTTAGGTCGTTTTAGTCGTTGAAATAGCCCTCGAATGCCTCCTGCGCCATATTAATTTTAAATAGGTCGTAATTTTTATTTTGAAAACTACAGCCCTAGGTTTCGGATCACATCAGTTTGGTGTGGTTGTTGGGATATCTCACTCCTATCGTGGGATAGCCGAGCGCCGGTCGTTTTTAAAATTGGAAGTTTTAGTTTTTCCAGTTTATCCATGGAATCAAGAGTGTAACACCTAGAGTGAAATTTAGGAGATATAGGTAAGTGAATGGAAGATATTATGGCCGCTATCACTGCACTTACTCTCTCAGTGAGAGACACAAACCAAGTCATGATGAGATTGGGTGCTACGGTTAACAATTTGGAAGCACAGTATCACTTAGGAGGTCCTGCTGCACAACCCCCTACTCCTCCTGCACGACCTCCTACACCTCCACCACCAGAACCCCAACTAGCACATCAAGATAATAGGAATCCTCCTAGGTGGGATGTCGGTATTAAACTAGATGTTGGGGATTTTGAGGGCACGCTAGAGCCTGAGGTGTGTCTTGATTGGTGCGAACGACTTGAGCGATTCCTCAGCTGGAAGCGTACACCTGCCCACCAGCAGGTGGAGTATGCTACCCTGAAGCTGAAGGGCCCCACACTCACATGATGGGGGCAAGTCGAGCGGATGCGATACACTATGGGACAACCATCTATCACCACTTGGGTTGAGTTCTGTTAGAAAAGCCCATGAAAAGAGCCCATTATTGGGCCCATTTTCTCCTTTTTCTCTTCTCTCATCTTTAGTCCCATATCATGTATAGGATTGATTCTCTCCTTCTTCCTCTTATATATTTGTATTCTCTCCTTGTATTTAGATACTTGAGAAATATACTTAAGGTTTGAGCTCTCTCTACATGGTATCAGAGCCAGCGATTCTCCTTGGACGGCCTGTGTTCTCTTAACCGCATAGCTTAGGCGGTCTTCCGCGGCTTGTTTCTTTCCCTAATCGCTCGGCCTTCTCCCTAACCGCTTGGCTCTCTACGGCTTCTATCCCTGATTCCGCTCCCTCTTCCTCTCCGTGGTTCCACCCTCCTCCTCGGGCCTCTTATAGCCTTCCTCCTCTCTGCCCGTGGGGTCCACTTCTCCCAGCTGCTCTCTCTCAAACCGCTGCGGGCTCTGCTTATCCTATTCGGCTGCGGACTCATCCAATCCGCTGCGGGCTCTGCTTGGTTTAACCGCTGCGGACTCATCCTGTCCGCTGCAGGCTCTTCCTTTCTGGCTGCGGGCTCCCTCTTCCTACTCACGGTTTCCTCTCTCTGCCTATCCGCTCGAGTTCTCTAACTCACGGATTCTTCTTCTAACCGCTCGAGTTCTCTAACTCGCGGATTTTTCTTCTGATCGCTCGAGTTCTTCTACTCGCGGTCTCTCCCTCTTGCCGCTCGAGTTCTCTACTCGCGCCCTCTTTCTCTTGCCGCTCAAGTTCTTCTACTCGCGGCTTCTTCCCCTTCCGCTTGAGTTCCCCTACTCGCGGCTTCTCTTCCCGCTGTTGCTATCTGCTCGCCTTCTTATTGCGGCCTCTTTTGCTCTGACCGCTGTCGTGCTCACCTAGACTGTGCGGACTATTGTCCTTCCGCATTTTGGTCTCGGTCTGTCTGATCGTTGGTGTCCGGTGTGACCGTGCAGGTTGTTGCTTTCCCGCATTCAGGTTGTGGTCTTCTCGCTGCGGTCTCCAGCTCTTTTCGCTGCGGTCTGCTTCTCCTGCTACAATGGGCTCGTCTGTCAACTCCACTGGCCCAGCGGCTAGTCCGCCTACAGACCGCCCGGCTTGTCCTGCAGATCGCTCGGTTTGTACTTCTGAAGTCCGTGATGAGCTAAGGATAACTACTATTTCTCTCTCTGGCAAGAAAAACTTTATTCCTTGGGTGCATTCGGTACGACGGGTTCTTCAGGCCTAGGGCCTCTTACCTCACCTTACTCAGGCACCTCCTTCTCCTCCTACCGATGATTGGCTCCGCAATGATTGCCGCGTTCAGACGTGGCTCCTTAACTCCTTGGATGGTGAACCGTATCAGATGGCTATGTACCACGACACCGCCAAGGCTATGTGGGATGAGCTGCATTCCCTTTATTCCTTCCGCGACAGCCTTTAGCATCTCTACGACATCCTCACTGATCTTCTCGCTCTCGACACTGGCGGAGCTTCAGATATGACCTCCTTTGTCGCTCGAGTCAAAACCCTTGTTGAGGCCTGGATCCAGCATCAACCGTCTACCACTGATCATGCTGCTCAACGGGCTCAGAAGGAAGCCGTCTGCATAGCCATCATGATGTCCCGTCTTCCGTCTCACCTTCAGAGAATTCGAACTCAGGTCCTGGCTTCTCCCACCACACCGTCTTTCTCTGATGTTTGCTTCATGCTTCTCCGTGTGTCACCTCCTCCGGATACTTCTGCTCCTTCCCCAACCCTCCTTCAGCAAGCCCCTTCGCTCCTACCGTCCCCTCCTACCTCTGCTCGTGGAGGACGTTCGGGCTCTCGGGGCCGTGGGCGTGGTGGTCGGGGTCGGCCGAAGTGTTCCTACTGCGGGAAAGACGGCCACCTTGAGGCCACCTGCTACCCGAAGATTGGCTATCCTCCTCGTCCGACGGCATCTGTGGTTGCTGACGCCCCCTCTGCCGCACCTCCTGATCTTGAGGCCGTTCGTCTTCAGCTCCAGCACACCCAGGGGCTGCTCAACCCGCCCTCTGCCTCCATTGCCTCCGTCTCCAACACAGGTACTGCTTGTTTATCCACCAGCTCGTGCTAGATCGTGAACTCTGGTGACACTCATCACATTACTTCGCGTCAGCCTGCCCGGTACTCGGACTCTCCTTATCCGCAGTCTATCACCGTGGCCAATGGGGCGACAGTTCCCGTCTCCGGCTCGGCGGATCTTTCTCTCAACCCGTCGATTTCCCTTCGCTCGGCTCTTCATGTGCCGAGCTCCCCGTTCAATTTACTCTCTGTTGGACGTCTTGCTACTGATCTTGATTGTTTTGTCATATTCACATCTTCTTCTTTTGTTATACAGAATCGGCGGACGCAGACTACCATTGGTAAAGGCACACTGTGGAACAGGCTCTACCTTCTCGACGACTCTCCCACCATTCTCTCTACTATCTCTTCCACTAAGTGGCATCGACGTCTTAGGCATGCTCCTCTGCTGGTCCTTCAGCGGGCTCTTCCTGATCTCTCACTTCCTCCGTTTTAGTGTGAGTCATGTATCTTCGGCAAGCAGCCGCGTTCGTCTTTTCCTGCGCTTTGTACTCGGAGCGCTGCTCCATTTGATTTAGTTCATTCTGATGTATGGGGCCCTTTTATGATTACAAGTATTTCTGGTTTTTGTTATTTTCTCACATTTATTGACGATTACACTCGCACTACGTGACTATACTTACTTCGAGATCGCTCCGAGCTTCCCTATGTCTTTCGGGTTTTTGTCCTTGAGACCCGTACGCAATTCCACACCACCCTCAAAATATTGCGCACCGATAATGCCCGTGAATACACCGGTCACGAATTTACCAATTTGTGCTCTGAATTCGGGATTATTCATCAAACCTCTTGTGCCTACACACCCCAGCAAAACGGTGTTGCTGAAAGAAAGAACCGCCATTTACTCGATGTCGTCCGCTCCCTCATGCTTTAAATGCATGTTTCCAAAACTTACTGGAATTTTGCGGTCTCCACTGCCTGCTTTCTCATCAACCGTCTCCCTTCCTCCGTCCTTGAATATGCTACTCCGTTCAGCCTACTGTTTCCCTCCACTCCGGCTTTTCCTCTCCCGCCTCGTGTCTTTGGCAGCACCTGCTACGTCCACTGTCTGGGGCCGTCTTCAGATAAGTTCGATCCTCGGGCGGCTAAACACATCTTCATTGACTATTCGCGCACCCAAAAAGGCTATGTATGTTACTCTCCGGTAACTCGAAAGATCTCGGTCTCTGCTGACGTCACCTTCCGAGAAGATCAACCGTTTTTCCCTGCTCACCTACTACCTGGTCCTCTCCCGCCCTCCATCCCTCGCCTAGTTGTCCCTGTTACTACACCACCATCGCAGGATCCACCTGCACCAGCTCCTGCTCCCTCCAAACCACCTGTTATCCGTGTCGCCCTCCCAGTTCCGTTGCCCCTCTGCAGTCGGCCTCTACCACGGCTACTCCGCGTTCGGCTGATCAGGCACCGCCCTCCACTGCTCATCCTTTGGCCAACCACGTCTCCCTCCATCGTCTCTCTCCCCTTCTGCATACATTTGCTACTTCTCTTTCTTCGGTTTCTGTTCCTAACTCTGTGCAGGAGACACTTCAACATCCGGGTTGGTGGGCAGCCATGGAAGAAGAAATGTCTGCTCTCTGGGCTAACCAGACATGGACTGTGGTACCTCTTCCTCCGGGTCAGAAACCGGTTGGGTGTAAGTGGGTCTTTGTCATCAAACATGCTGCTGATGGGACCATTGACCGTCTAAAGGCTCGTCTAGTGGCTCGTGGTTTCACCCAGCAACAGGGGCTCGACTATGAGGAAACTTTCTCTCCGATGGCTAAGCTTAATACCGTTTGTGTCCTCATCTCTGTCGTTGTTCATCGCCAGGGGCCCTTATTTCAACTGGATATCAAGAATGCTTTCTTAAATGGGGATCTCCATGAGACAGTATATATGCAGCAACCACCTGGGTTTGAGACCACGGGGAAGTCTCAGGTCTGTCGTCTTCAGAAGGCTCTGTATGGTCTCAAACAATCTCCACGGGCATGGTTTGACAAATTCAGCAAGGCCCTTCGTGATATTGGTTTTACTCGAAGCTCGGCCAACTTCTCGGTGTTTACTCGCCACCGACCAAAAGGAACGATTCTTCTATTAGTATACGTTGACGATATTATCATTACAGGCAGGGGCGGGCGCAGAAATTTTGTTATGTGTGGGCGGAGTACAAAATAATTCAAAAAATGAATCAACAAATATATACATAAAAACATATATAACAATTAACTAATCTACATAAAATTTTTATACAATGATATAATGACAAACTTTTTCGCAAAAAAACGTAAACAACAACAACAACACTCAAGCCTTTATCCCACTAAAAAATGTAAACAACAATATAACAAAAAAACTTGTTTATACAATAAATTTAAAAATACCATTATAATAAAATAAAAAACAGTAAATTTGATTGTTGGCTGGTTTTGAACCCATGACCATTTCATCAAAAAATACAATCTCCGCCAACTATGCCAAAAAGTATATAATTCTTTTCAAAATGATATATTATTGAGTAACTTATCAGCCAAGGTAAATAACATGTGCTCTATTATTGAAAATATTCTTTTTAGAATTCAGTGTGAGCGGCCGCCCACAGTAGCCCCTATATGGATCCGCCCCTGATTACAGGAGGTGACTCATAAGGGATACAGGCAGTCAAACTACATCTAAGTTCCGTCTTTTAGGCAAAGGATCTGGGGCCCCTTCGATACTTCTTGGGTCTTGAGGTTGCCAGACGGCCGGATGGACTTGTCCTCTCTCAACGAAAGTATTGTCTTGACCTCCTTCATAATGCAGGTTATTCAGGCTGTAAGCCGAGTGACACTCCTATGGATGTAAACCACAAGTTGTGCGCCCAGGCTTCTGACTCGGATCTCCTACTCCAGAATCCTGAATATTATTGTCGCCTCGTTGGGAAATTAATCTATCTCACAGTAACCAGGCCAGATATTTCCTTCGCTGTTGGTATTGTCAGTCGATACATGCACTCCCCTCGAAGATCTCATTTTCAGGCAGTTGAACGCATTCTCCGATACCTTAAAACAGCTCCTGGTCAAGGACTTGTCTATAGAACCTCCTCTTCAGCTCCTACATTGGTGACATACTCTGATGCTGATTATGTTGGGTCCCTCGATGACCGACGGTCTACCAGTGGTTTTTGCACCTACTTTGGAGGACATTTGGTTACATGGCGAAGCAAGAAACAAGCGGTCGTTGCTCGATCATTAGATGAGGCAGAATTCCGGGCAATGACATCTGTGGTGTCTGAACTGACGTAGCTTGAGAGTCTTCTCACTGATCTAGGTGTAAAGCTACCTTTACCGGCTCTTCTCCTCTGTGACAGCCAAGCTGCTTTACATATCGCCAAGAACTCGATCTTCCACGAAAGAACGAAGCATATTGAAGTCGACTGTCACTTCATCCGTGAAAAAGTTCAAATGAAAAAGATCGATCTAAAGCATGTTCCAGGGTCTGAACAAGTTGCGTATGTCCTCACAAAGGCTCTTTCCAGGCCGCTCTTCTATCAGTGCTTGTCCAAGCTTGGTGCATACGATTTGTACGCTCCAGCTTGCGGGGGAGTGTTAGAAAAGCCCATGTAAAGAGCCCATTATTGGGCCCATTTTCTCCTTTTTCTCTTCTCTCATCTTTAGTCCCACATCATGTATAGGATTGATTCTCTCCTTCTTCCTCCTATATATTTGTATTCTCTCATTGTATTTAGATACTTGAGAAATATACATAAGGTTTGAGCTCTCTCTACAAGTTCAAAGCTCAACTCAAGAGGAGGTACGTCCCCGTAGATTTCATGCAGAACTTGTATCGTAGGTATCACAACCTACGATAAGACTAACAAACTATCAACGAGTACACGAATGAGTTCTTAGTCCTCCAGTCACGCTTAGATCTGAATGAGGAAGACCACATGGTTGTGGCCCGTTATCTGAATGGGCTACGGTACGCGATACGAGACCAGTTAGAGCTTCATGATTTTCAGGACCTTGGAGAGATCTCCAGCCGAGCACGTCGAGTGGAGGCCCTCCAGAAGAGGACATCTGGTCAGAGGTCTACTGATGGACCTAGGTCTACTGATAGACCCACTTCGAGCACCACCACTGCTACACCCACATCTGCTACTACTGATTCCCCACCTCTTGCCATTACTGGATCCCCGACTCTTCACCCTGGCCCATCCCGGGGTAAGGAGCCCATAGGTGCCCGAACCCATACTGGAGTGTTTCGATGCTTCAAGTGTATGGAGCCCGGGCACAAGTCTTCTGAGTGCCCGCGACGCCAGTTAGTTGTTGTGATTGATTCCACCTCCGGGGGTGAACCCGAGTATGGGGTCTTCCTTAGTGACCCCTAGCATGAGCCCCTGCCCGAGGCTGATAGTGTTATCGAGGTCGAGGGCGAGCAAGTAGAGCACCTAGTTTGTGCTCTTCACTCTAGTTTGATTACCTCTGGCGAGACCACTGAGCAGGATCCTCGACGAAAGGAAATTTTCCGCACTACCGCCCGCATTCAGGAGCATTTCTATTTCATCATTATTGATAGCGGCAGTATGGAAAACTACGTGTCTCAGCGAATGGTGGAGAAGTTAGGACTTTTGACGCGCTCCTTGGAGCAGCCGTACCATTTATCTGGGGTCAGTAGTCCGTTGACTATACCCATTACTCTTCATTGTTAGGTAGAGTTCTCTATCGGGGACGTGTATCGTGATTCGGTGTTATGTGATGTCGACCCCATCGACGTTTGCCACATACTTCTAGGACAACCCTGACAGTATAACCGACATGTTCTACATGATGGTGTGAGGAACTCTCATTCTTTTGATCACCATGGGCGCGAGATTATTCTTCTTCCCCAGAAGAATGGTCTTGTTCCTAGAGCACCTGGGAGGACCTCACTAGCATCTACGTCGTCGTTTTTAGTCTCCACTACACCACTCCTATTTAGTGCTACGCTTCGGCCTGGACCCTCGCTCCAGGGGGAGGCATCTGATTTTCGAGAGTCATCTATTTTGGGTGCTCTGGTAGCACCACCTTTTATTGACTTCGTATTTAATGAGCACGCGTTTAGTCCGCATCGTTTGTCCTTGGTGGCAGTCGAGCACATTGGGGCTCCTCACTTCGATCGTTTGGTGTTTGTGATTCTTAGGTCGAGCCGTACGAGGAGAGTTGAGATGACCCGTAGATTTTATACTACTCATCGGGACACCCGTTTCCATGGGTTTTTGTGGAAGATCATAATCGATAGATTTGGGATCTGCTTAAAATGTTGTGACTCGAGTGGGATTTTATCGCGTGACGTCAAAGCGATGGACGGTCTTGGTCTAGCGGACGATCGTAAGTGTCTACCAAGCAAGAGGATGTTGCATCATGAACTACTGGTTCCACAACTTGCTTCCATTTGTTTCACGTTTTCCCTCCCTCCACTTGTTTGCTACACACACCGCCCCTGTCATCCCCTGCAAGCTCTAATACTTACTATTTCTTTAAATGTTTTGCATAAAATTTGGCTAATGGATTGCGAGTTTGGGAATGAAAGGTTACCTCCAGGTTTGGGTCGCAGCAACGGCACCAGCAGGACACCTATGCAGCTTCTCTCTGACCACCGTCTTGGGCTTGATAGTGATTGGTTGCATTGAATTCTCATCGGGGTCGAGTTCTTTCAACCCCAGGGGAATTGATGCAACCTGTGGTGCATCTTTTTATTTTTATTTATTGTACCTGTTTTTTTCCTTTTGTCGCGCACGTTATTAGCGCCCTAGATGTTAATTTTGTATCGCGTACGCTTTCACGTAATTTTGTTTGACTCGTTGGTGTGACCGGCCAACGATACCCTAAATGCATAGGTCCGGTAATTTAGGTGATACGTTAGATAGGGCAAGCTTTAATAAATTACTTATTCTTGGTAGTTCTTCATGCGTTAAAATCAACCCACTTTCCTTTGGCCCATTTCCCTACAAAGAATTAATTCCTATTTTTCATTTGAAGGGCTGCCATTAGCATTAAAACCCTATTCTCCCATATAAAAACAAACCCTCCCCTCTTTTCATAAAGAGCTGGAAATTGAACCGATTAATGGTTTCTATCGGTTCTCCATCCAGCGCCAGCCCTAACTCCGCACCGTTTCCTCTCGACGAAGCCCGTCGCCGTTTTCTCCTTCCCGTCCAGCGCGCCAGTTTCCCTTCCGAGCTCCGACAACCCTGGTTGCGCCGTCTCCGGCCTTTGTCGAAGGGTCTCCGGCCGTTTTACCCTTCCTGGACAGTCACCTATTTTCCTGCAACTTCCTGGACAGTCGACCCTTACAGCTCCATCCTCGGAGTCCAGAGCAGTGTCGTGGGCTACGACCCCCTCTTCCTCCACTGTCCAGGAATCCTGTCGAGCCTCTTTCTTTAGGGCAGCCTTCCTACAAGTTCCTCCCTCCTTTTTCGCAGCCGCCGAGTAGTCCACCATTGGAAATTCTCACGCCGTTGTTGCTACTCCTTCCCTAAGGTATACCTCGCATCTTCCTCACCTGCAAACTTTAGTAAATTTTAATGCCTACATGTTTAAATGAATAGTAATTAATTTGAGCTTGTCCTAATTTCTTTATCTCCTAAATATCGTTATTCTCCAACACATGAATGCCACCAGTTAATTTCAGTGCCTATGGAATTTAGTTTCATGATGTTGTATGTTCGTGCGATAGCGTTTACACTCGTGTGGGACACTTAGGTCATTTTAGTCGTTGAAATAGCCCGTGAATGCCTCCCACGCCACATTAATTTTAAATAGGTCGTAATTTTTATTTCGAAAACTACAGCCCTAGGTTTCGGATCACATCATATCCCTGATACATTCATTCCTAATTTTTTTCCAGTCTCGTGTGTCCACACATCCACCTAAGCATTCTCATCTCCGCAACTCCCATTTTTTGCTCATGTGCACAATTCACTGCCCAACACTCAAAGCCATAGAGCATCGCGGGTCTAATTGCAGTACGGTAAAACTTTCCCTTAAGTTTTAATGGTACTTTATGATCACATAAGATCCCTGACACGCCTCCATTTCAACCAAGATATTTTGATCACCCAACTTAATAACGAAGTCATCTGTCTTTCTTGTACTGCTAAATTTAAGCTCCATGTACTCCGTCTTTGCCCTGCTCAACCTAAAACCCTTCTTTGCTAAAGTATCTCGCCAAGATTCAAGTTTTGCGTTTACACCCTCGCGCGTCTCATCAACCAAAATGATATCATCCACAAACAATAAACACCAAGGTATTGCTTGTTGGATATGTCTGGTGAGCTCATCTAAGATAAGGCTAAAGAGATAAGGGCTTAAAGTTGAACCTTGATGTAAGCCAATAGTGACATGGAATTACCGTGTAAATCCTCCAAATGTCCTTACCCTTGTCACTGAATTTGTATACATATCTTTGATTATGTCAATATATGATACATTTACCCCTTTCTTTTTCTATGATTCTCCATAAGATCTCTCTTGGAACTCTATCATAAGCCTTCTCAAGATTAATAAACAACATATGCAAATCTTGTTTTCTTTCTTGATAGTTGTCAATGAGTCTCCTCAAGAGATGTATAGTTTCCATGGTTGACCGCCCAGCATGAATCCAAATTGATTCTCCGAGATGTTAGTCTCCTGTCTTACTCTTGATGTAGGGGTAGGCTACAGGTGCACAAAATCTATGATGCTAGGTGACAGTGCAAGGGTGACACGCTAACCCAAACCTACATGCAATGAAATGAGCAATGTTTTGACGAATAAGTTAAAGCAGTGTAATTTCTGCACCACGCAGATATTTAAATAAAAAAACAAATATTTAATTTTGGGCAAATTATAATAGCTTCCTCCACTCGGAGGGTCAAAGCGAAGCGCGCGGCGAATGTTTTCTCCTGCAAATTATTAGAGCACCAAAACAAAGTCCACAACCAGGAATCGCAACAAAATATGATAAATCACCAAATGAAAAAATGCTGAATCATATAGTATAATACTACAAACGCTCACAACGTAGAGGGTTGAACCGAGGCACTGAAGATTTGGAGGGCCGGATGTGTAGATCGGCGATCGGAGATGGAGCCGGCGGCGTGAAGACGTGGGCGGTGGCTGTCCTTGGTGGTAAAGGATGAGATCGGGTGGGGAATGGGTAGATCTGGTCGCATACAAGTAGATCTGGGCCGAGGAGGGATAGATCCACTATTTAGGGTCGGATCCGGGCCAAAAATGGAAAGTATGAGCGGTGTAAATAACAGATCGGGAGCGAAACTTTAGGAGTGGTCGGCTAGGGCAAATGGACCCTTGGGGGGTGGCCGGTTTTTGTATGGGGGTCAGCTGTGGGCTGGGGGGATGAAAAGGTGGCCGGCGGCCTAGGCTGAAGAAGGGGGAGGCAGTGGTATCCGGGAGAAAGGGGGGTGGTCGGGCAGCGGTACAGGGAAGAGGGAGGTTCGGGGGAGGGTTTGCTGGGTGGCTGCAGGCCGGTGGCTGTAGGGGGATCTTTCGGGGGATTTTGGTGGCGGGGAATGGAATATGAGGGGTGGAAAACGAAGGTGAGGGTAGGGATTACCTTGGGGAGGAGTTTGGAGGCCTAGGAGTCATCACCTAGGGTTCCACGTCGTTGGCACCCGGGAGGGATCGCGGGATTCCGGGATTCAATGTCTCCAAAATCTGCAATGGTTCATTCAGCCTTCTAGACTCCTATTTATAAGAAAAGAAAAGGTAGGGCTTCCCCATCAACGGGTATGATTGACAGGTGGGGTCGGCCCTTAAAATACATTAATAATAAATAGAAAAATATAAACTAATATAGTGTTTTGACTTGCGGCGACGTCCCGGATGCAACCGCGGAGTCCGATCGGCGATCCGATCAAGTCTTCCTATGCGCATAAATGAACGTGGGTCTCGCCTTGTTGTGAACCCCTCCAGGTGCATGATTCGATGGATTCCCATCAACTCCCCCCGACTGAAAAACCTTCATCTCCGATGAATGGAGATGATCGTACTGAGGTCGAAGTCCAGGGGCGAGTCGATCAAGCTCTGTCGGTAGTATCCAAGTGTCGTCCGCGTCGGGGCGGCCCTGCCAGTGTACCATGTAGCGGCATCGTGGTCCGTCTGTGGTGGGAACAAACTGATGGAATCTGATCTCTGTGATACACTCATCTCTCATCTCTCGAAAGGTGGATCCCGGTGCGATCGGTGGTGCCTGCGGTGAAACCAAAGAAGACGAGTTCCCGGGTGAGTGGACTGGGGTGGCCATCAGACGGTGGCGATGTATGAGGGTGATACGTTAACGACAGTGGGGGTGGCTGGGTATCTCCACTACTCAGGTCCACATACTCATGAGGTTCGTAGTATGGAGTCAGATCCTCCACATTAAACACTAGGTGAATTCCCATACTAGCCGGGATATCGAGCCGGTAGGCATTTGTCCCAATACGGCTAATAACAGAGTACGAACTCATTCGCCTGATGTTTAACTTCTTGGCAGGCCCCGAAGGGAGCCTCTCTGGGCAGATTCGTACCATTACCTTTTCGCCTTCAATAAATATTTGTTCTCGTCTTCGCATGGGCATTATAATTACACTGCATGGGCTCCATGTTATCGCACTCATACATAATACACAACTATCCATGCAACTCATGCAAATGTTGTGCAAATCACTCTCTCCCCATTTGTTCTTACTCTTTCTTGTGCATCCCTTCTGTGTGATTGTACCTCTCTGCGTGAGTTGAAAACTTGGTATCAGAGGGATGGAAGCTTAAAAAACTTCCCCTTATTTCTCTTGATGATCCAGAGGTGTTCATGATTTGTTCATGAGGGTATTGGCATTATTTGTTCATGCTGGCTTGCATGTGGTTGGGGATAGTATGCTCTGTGGTTGCCCTTCTAGGGATCCTCCACATCAGAAATCTGATATCAGAACTTGTGGCAGAATTCTTTGTGAAAATAACGGAGTTGTGGCCTTTGAAGCTGCTAGGTGTGCGGCTGTGGGTATATGCTCAGGTTTTCACAAGAATTAAGCAACAGTTGTATCATTCCGTGTGATAGCAAGTCACCTTAACACCAAAGGAGATTCTTGAGAAATAAGGCCTCTTACATCTATGGCAAATTCACAACCAGTTACTCGTTCATCTTCTTTTTCTTACCCCCGAAATTCCTACAGTTCTTCTTACACCACCAAAAACTCTGATTTGCTTTATAAAGTCGATTATCTTACTGAGGATAGTCGAATTCAAGTCACCGGTCTTCCCCTGCTAAATCCTTATAAAGCTTTCACCAAGAAACATCATCCCATTTCTCGAGTTTTCCGACAAGCCCTTACTCCCAACAAGACGCTCACTGCAAAAGAACTTGTCTTAGCCTCACTAGAACAAGTACCAATTCCTGCTACGGAAGCAGAGCAGATTTTCCTTATAAGGATGGATGAGGCACTACCTGGGCAGTGGAAGGCCCATAGTTATTCCCACATTCATTTTGGAGCTGTGAGAATGGCCCCTACTTTGCATGCAAGAAAAGGCCTCCCAGTAGTGGCACGATTAGCCCTCTTGAACACAAGGTTTCAGCAATACAGTCATGCCTGCATCGCGACTATCCAGACTACCTTGAATGCTGGCACTGTATTTATAACTTTATTCCCAAACTTCAACTTGAGGCTTGATGATCCACATATCTACAACAACCTTAGTGTTCAACTTCAAATTGTTGGAGCACCCCAAGTTGCGGGAACATATGCTGCGACGCTCCACTATCAAATGGCTTATCGGGTCCAAAATCATTCATTCGACTTAAGTCTTCCTCAAGACACTGACGAAGCCCTATACTTGGAAATTGATGCCCGCTCGGGCTCCTCCTGCGTTCATGTCCCAAAGCAGCTTCCGAAAGACGAGCTCATTAAACTCCTTCCAGAATCTTGGGTAACACACTACGAGAAGGTAAGAAGCAATAACCAACCGATTCATTCTGTAAAGCCTTCATTCATAAGAAAAAAGGACGGCGCAGTAGAAATTGTGTTCAACAACGAGGACCCCTCCTCTAGCACATCCCCCATCTTCGCCTCAGAAATAAACATGATCGAAGAACAAGATTTTGGGTCTGGTGCGCTCATACTTTCATTTAATGCTGACGGATTACCTATCTATCAATTCAAAGATGACGAAGGACATCAATACTTTATTATATGCTCCTGTGCAAAATGCAAAGCAGACTATGATGATGATTCCGAGTTTGATGATCTGCCAAAACGGCGGAGAAACAAAAAGAAGTCGACGCAACAGCTGTTTAAAGAACGCTATGAAAAGGGAGATCAAAAGGTTGGATTGCTTGGCGAACCATCTGACAAATTTGACTACTATGTCCTTTATTCTAAGGAATCAGAAATCAATATGCTCTAGCCAACATCTTATCATGATGAATTCCCTCCCATGGAGTTCGATGAAGACAGGACTTCTCATAATTGGAAGATAAAGAACCCAACTACAAAAAATCATGATGGGTCAACTAAGCATGTCTCTCATGCAGAGGCTACGTTGAATTGGCAGTCTGAAAATGGCATAGCACAAAACAAAGTTTTGAAACAAATAGCAGCTAGCCAACAAACAATTGAGAAAAAGGTCGATCTCGGGTTTTCGACAATCACTGGAGTCACAATGCAACTTCAGGATGAAATAACAGTTGTACATCATGAATTACTTCAACTGGTTCGTACTGTCTCTTTAATTCTCCACTTCTTGCGCAAAAGGAGGCGGAGTTAAAGGGTCTCAAAGCCCAGCTTCATTCTATCCAAACCCAAAAACAATATCATTCCTCGGGATATTATGAAGCCCCGCCTTACTCCTCTTATTTACCACCTCTTCCAACATATTCTCAACCACTATCCACTTTCTCCCCATTTGACCACAATCCTTTCAATAGCGCTGCATTCCTCCCAAAACCACGCTATGAAATACCCCCGTCGTCCAAACGAAAATCAGAAAAACATCCGTCCCGAGAATCTTCACCAAAAGAGTTTCCTACAGCCCAACCATCTTCTCAGCTCATGATAGATAATCCTATATCCTCATTTCTAAACCAAATAGCTACGCAACCACTGTCTTCAAAACAACCACCATCCCCAAAAGAGAAGTATTCTGAAGACTCCGATACTGAGGGCATGTCACTCGAAATTTAAATGGCTGATCCACCTACAGAGGATCCAACTGTTGAAGATGAGGAAGCATATGAGACTGGCCAAACACCCCACCAAGGGTCCGAGCAATCCAGTCAATTCCCAAATGACCCTTCGAACGGCTTCTCATTCGACAACATCCCACCATCAAAATGGCGTGACAGAATCTATGAAATGCATGCCTGGTGCACCGCCGAGTTATTACAGTCAGGGGTAACAATGCCTGTTGTAGCAGACAGATTTGTGTCCAAATTTCATGGTAGACTGAGACAATGGTGGATTGCCCTGGGACCATATAGGCAACAGATGGTCAAACAAAGTCCAAATGTTGATGCCCTAATTATGCATGTCCACAACGAATTTTTGGGAGCATGAAATCATTATACAACTCAAGCCAGAGAAGAATACTTGAGTATGAAGTGCTGCTCGTACAAAAGAAAAGACCTAGAAGATCATTATGAGAAAATGTTGAAACGATTCTATGCCATTAATGGAATCGACGATGTTAACTTAAAGCAGACGTTTCTAAATTCGCTCCCAGAGCCACTTGGAAACGAAACATCTCGACTCCTCCAAGTAAATAATATCTTGATTAGTCACACATCTATTGGTGAGTTATACCAGAATATATTACTCTCACTTGAAAAGCTATGCAATCAGAAACGGTTTCTCAAACAAATTGAAGATCAAAGTAAGAACCTTGGTTCAGCTTATGATCGTCATGACCTTCAAATTAAGTGTGACAAAGACAAATCTTGTTCATGCGGGAAAAAGATGAAGGACAAACCTTTCAAGTATAAGAAGGATAAAGGAAAAACTTCTTTCTCTAAAAGAAATAAAAAGCACTGGAGTTTTCTCAGAAAGAAAAAAGGAAGCACAAAATCTTCAAGATGTTATATATGCAGAAAGAAAGGACATTTTGTCAAAGAATGTCCTGACAAAGAAAAGAGCTCACGCCTCATTACCAAACTTTCCCAAGTCGAAGATGTTGACAACGATGACATTGAGTCACTTTTCTCTATAGACGAAGAAGCTGGACCAGATACCATTCTCGCCCTCGGAGCTGATTTATCGGATTCCTCTACCGACTCTGACGATGATATAGTTCTCTTTGACAATACTATCTACACCACCACGGCCGACGACAGTCTTCTTTACCAACCAACCCCTTCTGCAAAAATCCACATTTAAACAGGAAAATAGGAAAAACCTATTCCGGTGATCGCATTCTTCGATACCGGAGCTGCATCCTCTTTCATGAAGCCAAACATTTTACCAAGAGAATGTTGGAATTCCTGTTACAGATCCTTTCGAGCTGCCAACGGTGATGTCTTCACAATCACTCTGATCAGTAAACTCATTAACATCCAGATTTTTTCAGGCTATATTATTAAGCATCAAGTTTATGGCTCAGAACTCCCTGCAAAAGATTTACTTATTGGGTTTGACATCTTGCACTCGCTGAAAAGGATTTCATGGAGCAAAGAAGGGTTAAGGTACAAAAATCACATACTACCATGGACAAAGACTCTCCATCTTTATCCAATAGAAATTTTGAGCCCCATCAGGGACGAGATTACGCGCACCTCCTGCGCTGAATCACACACGGACTTCCTACAGAAATGTGATCACCCTCTTTGGAGAAATCCCCAATTCTTTGTCTCCCTACCATTTAAAAGGAATGAAGACATCAATCCTACAAAGGCGAGTCATAAAGGTATGAACCCAGATCATTATGCACTTGCTATAACAGAAGTTGACCAACTACTACAAGAAGGGTTAATCGAACCCACAAAATCACAATGGGCCTGTGAAGCCTTCTACGTGAACAAAAGGACTGAGCAAGCTAGAGGAAAAATGAGGCTGGTAATAAATTACCAACCTCTCAACCATTTTCTTGAAGATGATAAATTTTCTCTACCAAAGAGAGAAGTTCTTTTCCAAAAACTCCCTCAGGCCAAGTTATTCTCCAAATTCGATCTTAAAATAGGTTTTTGGCAGTTAGGAATTCGTCCTGATGACAGACATAAGACTGGCTTCTGCATTCTAGAAAGACACTACCACTGGACCGTCGTAGCTTTTGGGTTAAAACCAGCACCTTCCTTATTTCAAAAAGCCATGTCAAAAATCTTCCAGCCAATCATGGAAAATGCTCTGATCTACATCGATGATATCTTACTATTCTCTCCAGATATTGATGTTCATCATGCCTTGCTCTCACAGTTTCATAGTTTGGTCCAAGAATATGGAATTATGCTATCTGAACGAAAGATGATTATAGGAAAATCAGACATTGACTTCTTGGGTATGCATATTTCGAATAGTCAATACCAGCTTCAACCGCATATTGCTACTCAACTGGATCATTTCCCGGATGAGAACTTAACGTTCAAACAAGTTCAGCAGTTTCTAGGCATCGTAAATTATATGGCAGAATTTATTCATGATCTGGTTAAATTTAGGTCTCCTCTCACTAATCAGCTTAAGAAAGAAGCATCGCCCTGGAACTAGGCCTGCACTAATGCAGTTAAAAAACTAAAGTCTCTATCAAAGGATTTGCCCCCTCTCCAGATTCCCTCATCAGGAAGAAGAATCCTTCAAACTGATGCTAGTGATCATTTTTGGGGTGTCATACTACTTGAAGAGTTACATGGAAAACTGATTGATCTACCATTACTTTATCTGCATGGGCTTTATAATTTTCATTGCAAGTTATTATTCGTCGGCGAATCGACTCATGCAACTCATGCAAATGTTGTGCAAATCACTCAACAGGCTCACTAGGGCGTGACTCTAAAGGACTCGGGACGAGGTCTATAGGCTTCTTAAGGGTCATATCCTGATACTACATGAAATGGATTCAACCAGGTAGACCTATTTGTAACGGTCCAAAATGAAAAATGAACGTAAAAACGAAATTCCCAATGATGAATGAACTTTAAATCAGTGTCGAGTCGACGTCGCACAGTTTATTTTTGAAGTTCGGAATTTTCGATGTTTTGCGACGTTCGTCTAGTTTTAAGTTTTTGGATTTTTGGTTATCATCTTTTGTTATGGTGAAAGTGAAAGAGGACAAATTTTTTTTCTTTGAAAGGGTTGGTTAAAGTAAGATGGATTGCATATGGAGGACTGGATGTTCAGTTGGCTGGCCGGTTTATTTTTAGGCTGAATCATATCTGATATGGTATATATATATATATATATTGGTGGGTTGCTACTATTGCAATTTTTTTATATTAATATATAGGAGGCGGTGAGGCGGTGGATTCTCTTTTTTACAGTGTCGACACTACTACTTTTTCTCCATTTTTTTCGTGGTTGGGAGAGCTTGGCGTTGTTGTCCAGGCTAGGTTTTGCTCTCGTTTTCCTCCTTACCACTCGATACTTCTCTCTAGCATCGCCGAGGCTGGAAAGCGACTCGACAAGGGATGGAACTTCGTTTGGTTGCTGCTATTACTGTTGTCGTGGGTTTTTTTTTTTGTTACAACCCCTCCATGGTGAGACTCTTTCTTCTTCCCCTTTTCTTCTTTCTACTGCACCGGAACTTTTATACAAAAGGATGTGTTGTTTAAAGAATTTATGTGGTATGTATATGATTAATTTGGGGTTTTTTGCTTTTAGGGTAATATTTTATAGATTTAAGTTAGTTTGATCCTACGTATGTCGGTTGCTTTGGATTTGAAAGGACATGTTAACTATTTTCTTTGGTTGTTGAAATCACGGGGTGATTATTCTGTTTTAATGAGCTGTTTTGGTCATTTATGTTTGATGGGGGATTTTTGTTTAAGTAGAGACAGCGGCTGTTTTACCTTTTATGTTCAGTTGGCCGGCTATAGTTTTATGAGGGGAAAACTTCTTTTGTAGTGGTCTTTTAATTTTTGATAAAGAGAAACCATAAGAGTTGCAATCGTGATTGTGGGCTATTGTGGGTTGCCTTTTTATGTTATTTATATCTGTTAAAATAGCCCATGTAAAGGGCCCATTATTGGGCCCATTTATTGCTTTTATATTCTCTCCTCCTTTAGTCCCACATCTTGTATAGGATTTTTCTCCTCTCCTCTTCTCCCTATATATTTGTATTCTCTCCTTGTATTTAGATACTCAAGTAATACATACAAGCTTTTGAGCATTCTTAACATGGTATCAGAGGGAGGTTACGATCCCAGCGGTTTCCAGTTTTTTCTAACCGCCCTGTGTCTTTTCTAACCGCTCAGCCCGCTCTTCCTCCTATCCGCTGCTTCTGCGGCCTGACGGTCTGTCCGCTCCTCTCCTATCCGCGCGGCTTCTGCGGACTGCAATCTGTAACCGCTTCTCTTCCTCTCTTCTTTCCTCTCCGTGGTTCCACCCCTCTCTGGCCCTTTTATAGCCTTCTTCTCCTCTGTGCGGTGGGCCCCCCCCCCTTCTACCCGCTGCGGACTCCCCTCCTGTCCGCTGAGCTCTTGCTGCTTGCGGTCTTCCTCGCGGATTCTTCCTATCCGCTGCAAGCTCGTCTTTCTCCTCTTCAGTCCGCTCGCACTTCTCTTCCCGCGGCCTCCTCCTTATCCGCTGCGGCTTCTTGCCTCTCCGCTGCGAGCTCCTCTCTATTCGCTGCAAGCTCCGCTTCCCGCCTCTCTCTCCTCGCTTGCGACCTCGCGATTTCCTTCGCAAGCTGACCGCTGCTAGTTTCACCTTGACCGGGGCGGTCTCCCGTTTGTACCCGCCCTCTGGTCGCGAACTGACTACTCGCTGGTGTCTGGCTTGACCGTGCGGACTGCTGCCTATCCGCATTCTGGTCGTGGTCTCCCTCAGTCTTTCTCGCGGCGGCCTCCCGTTCTTCTCGCGGACGGCTTGTTCTGTTCTCGCTGCGCCTTTTATTTCTCTCGCGGCGGACTCCCTTTCTTCTCGCGGCGGCCTCCTTTCTTCTCGCGGCGACCTCCCGTTCTGCTCGCCGCGGCCTCCTTCCCCTCTTGCATCTTCCTCGGCTGCCCGCCCGGTCTGTCCGCATGGGCTCTTCCGGCAACTCTTCTGGTTCGACGGCTAGCCCGCCTGCTGACCGCCCGGCCTGTCCGACTACCCTTCCCGAAGTCCGCGATGAGCTGCGCATCACTACCATATCTCTCTCTGGAAAGAAGAACTTCGTCCCTTGGGTGCATTCCGTTCGACGGGTTCTTCAGGCCAAGGGCCTTCTTCCTCACCTAACGCAGGCTCCTCCTACCCCTCCTACCGATGACTGGCTCCGTAATGATGGCCGAGTTCAGACGTGGCTCTTGAACTCTTTAGATGGTGAGCCGTATCAAATGGCTATGTATCATGAGACCGCGAAAGATATGTGGACTGAGCTACACTCCTTATATTCTGGACGGGACAGCCTCCAGCATCTCTACGACATCCTCACTGACCTGTTCTCTCTTGATGCTGGAGGGGCTTCGGATATGACCTCCTTTGTTGCTCGTGCGAAAACTCTTGCTGAAGCATGGATCCAGCATCAGCCGTTCACCAATGATGCTGCTGCTCAACGTGCTCAGAAGGAAGCTGCTTGTACTGCCATCCTTATGGCCCGTCTTCCTCCACACCTTCAGAGCATTCGTGCTCAGGTCTTGGCCTCTTCTACCACGCCATCATTTTCTGATGTGTGTGCCATGCTTCTCCGTGTTCCAGCTCCTCCCGACACTACGGCTCCTCCGGCCCTTCTTCAACAAGCTCCTCCGCTTCTCCCTTCCCCCCCTCCCTCCACTCGGGGGGGTCGCTCTGGTACTCGCGGACGTGGTCGTGGTGGCCGGGGTCGGCCGAGGTGTTCCTTCTGCGGGAAAGATGGTCATCTCGAGGTCACTTGTTACAAGAGAGTTGGCTATCCTCCACGCCCGACGGCTTCTGTTGCTACTGATGCTGGTCCTCCTGATCTTGAAAGTGTCCGCATTCAGCTCCAGCACCTCCAGGGCCTGCTCAACCCACCGTCTGCCTCCATTGCCTCCGTCTCTAACACAGGTACCGCTTGTCTCTCCACTGGCTTGGGTTGGATTGTGGACTCTGGCGCTACCCATCACATTACTCCACATCAACCGGCCCAGTACCTGAAGTCTTCGTATCCCCAGTCCATTACTGTGGCTAATGGGGCTACTGCCCCCGTCTCCGGCTCGGCAGATCTTTCTCTCACCTCCTCCCTCTCCCTCCGCTCGGCTCTTCATGTCCCGAGTTCCCCGTTCCATTTACTTTCTGTTGGTCGTCTTACTAATGATCTGGATTGTACAGTTTTATTCACTTCTTCTTCTTTTGTTATACAGGATCGGCGGACGCAGACTATCATTGGTAAAGGCCGGCTGCAGAACGGGCTCTACCGTCTCGACATTTCTCCCACCATCCTCTCATCCGTTTCTTCTACTGATTGGCATCGACGGCTTGGACATGCCCCTCTACCTATCCTCCAGCGGGCTCTCCCGGATGTTTCCTTTCTTCCTTTTCAGTGTGACTCATGTATCCTCGGAAAGCAAACTCGTTCATCTTTTTCTTCCCATTGTACTCGGAGCGCTGCTCCTTTTGATTTAGTACATTCAGATATTTGGGGACCATTTAAAATTACTAGTATTTCTGGTTTCCGATATTTTATCACATTTATTGATGATCACTCTCGCACTACTTGGCTATACTTACTCCGTGACCGCTCCGAGCTTCCTCGTGTCTTTCGGGCATTTGTCCTCGAAACTCGTACTCAATTCCACCGGACCATCAAGGCTCTACGAACTGACAATGCCCGTGAGTACACCAGTCACGAATTTACTGCTCTCTGTTCTGAGTTTGGCATTCTTCATCAAACTTCCTGCGCTTACACACCACAACAAAATGGTGTTGCCGAACGCAAGAATCGCCACTTACTCGACGTTGCCCGCTCCCTCATGCTTCAAATGCATGTCCCTAAACCATATTGGAACTTTGCGGTCTCGACCGCTTGCTTTCTTATCAACCGTCTTCCCTCCTCGATTCTCAACTATGCTACTCCGTTTAGCATACTCTTTCCCTCCAATCCGGCCTTTCCTCTCCCACCTCGTGTGTTCGGTTCCACATGCTACGTCCACCGTTTGGGGCCTTCCTTGGATAAGCTAGACCCTCGCGCTACCAAGCATATCTTTGTTGGCTATTCCCGCACTCAAAAGGGCTACGTATGTTATTCTCCTACTACACGCAAAATCTCCGTTTCTGCGGATATCACTTTCCGCGAAGATCAACCGTTCTTTCCTGCTCCTTCCACCGAACACCTCCCACCCACACCTTCTCCTTCGTCCATCCCCCGTCCCGTGATTCCTACCATTCCTCCGACTGTCGTTCCCTCTGAACCAACTGCCGTTCCCTCCAAACCACCAGTTATCCGCGTCTACCACCGTCGCCCTTCCACTTCCGTTGCCCCTCTGCCGTCGGTCTCTCCTCTGGATACTCCGTGTCCCGCTGATCAGGTAATGCCCTCCACTGCTCATCCTCTGGCCAACTACGTCTCTCTCCATCGCCTCTCTCCCCATTTACACACGTTGGCTACTTCTCTCTCTTCGGTTGCTATTCCTAATTCTGTGCAGGAGGCGCTTCAACATCCAGGATGGCGAGCGGCCATGGAGGAAGAAATGTCTGCTCTCTGGTCTAACCAGACTTGGTCGGTTGTCTCCCTTCCCCCAGGCAACAAACCGGTTGGGTGCAAGTGGGTGTTTGTCATCAAACATGCTGCGGACGGGACGATTGACCGCCTAAAAGCTCGTCTTGTGGCTAGAGGTTTCACTCAACAGGAAGGGCTCGATTATGAAGAAACGTTCTCTCCGGTAGCGAAACTTAATAGTGTTCGCGTCCTTATCTCTGTGGCTGTTCATCGCCGGTGGCCTCTCTTTCAGCTGGATATTAAGAATGCGTTTTTGAACGGGGATCTCCAGGAAACTGTTTACATGCAACAACCACCCGGGTTTGAGACCACGGGGGAGTCTCAGGTCTGCCATCTTAGAAAGGCTTTATATGGTCTCAAACAATCTCCACGGGCATGGTTTGAGAAATTCAGTAAGGTTCTCCGTGAAATTGGCTTCACTCGGAGCTCGGCCGATTTTTCGCTCTTTACTCGTCACCGACCAACAGGAACGGTTATTCTGTTAGTTTATGTCGACGATATTATCATTACTGGAGATGACTCCCAAGGGATACAGGCCGTCAAAATCCATCTGAACTCAGTTTTCCAGACAAAGGATTTGGGGTTTCTTCGCTATTTTCTGGGTCTTGAAATTGCTAGAAGGCCAGATGGGCTCACTCTCTCCCAACGGAAATACTGTCTTGACCTTCTTCATGATGCGGGTCAATCCGGATGCAAGCCAAGTGATACTCCTATGGATGTAAACCACAAACTATGTGCCCAGGCTTCTGACTCCGATCACCTTCTCCAGAACCCTGAATATTATCGACGCCTTGTTGGAAAACTGATATATCTCACAGTTACCAGACCTGATATATCCTTTGCTGTTGGTCTTGTCAGCAGATACATGCACTCTCCTCGAAATTCTCATCTTCAAGCAGTAGAACGAATCCTCAGGTATCTTAAAAACGCTCCTGGCCAGGGACTTGTCTACAAGACCTCCTCTTCTGCTCCTACACTTGTGGCATACTCTGATGCTGATTACGCTGGCTCTCTTGATGACCGGCGATCTACAAGTGGTTTCTGCACGTACCTTGGAGGACATCTTGTTACTTGGCGAAGTAAGAAACAAGCAGTCGTTGCTCGATCTTCAGCTGAGGCTGAGTACCGAGCAATGGCATCGGTTGTATCAGAATTGACATGGCTTGAAAGTCTTCTAACCGATCTGGGTGTAAAATTACCATCACCGGCTCGTCTCCTTTGTGACAGTCAAGCAGCCATACACATCGCAAAGAACCCGGTCTTTCATGAAAGAACGAAGCATATTGAGGTTGATTGTCACTTCATCCGGGAAAAGGTTCAAATGAAGAAAATTGACCTAAGCCATGTCCCAGGATCAGAACAAGTTGCGGATGTCTTCACGAAAGCTCTCTCCAAGACGCTCTTCTATCAATGCTTGTCCAAGCTTGGTGCATACGATTTGTACGCTCCAGCTTGCGGGGGAGTGTTAAAATAGCCCATGTAAAGGGCCCATTATTGGGCCCATTTATTGCTTTTATATTCTCTCCTCCTTTAGTCCCACATCTTGTATAGGATTTTTCTCCTCTCCTCTTCTCCCTATATATTTGTATTCTCTCCTTGTATTTAGATACTCAAGTAATACATACAAGCTTTTGAGCATTCTTAACAATATCGTATATTTTGACAATGTATGGTTTGACAGATTATTGCCAATATTCCTTCTCTTGGCCAACTCCTTTTGAGTCGTAGTTGGAATCACCATAGGAAGTAAATCGTAGCTAATTAACGGCGCAATCCTAAGTAAATGATTTCACTGATACTGCAGTGGATGGCGTCCGGTGATAAGCACGATGAAAATCCTGATGCTGATAAAGGCAGGGGAAAAGCTGTGAGCTCTTACTTTTTTAATTATGCAAAGTTACTTTTTTTTTGAAATACTAAAGTTGTTTTCTTTTCTTATTTTACATAGTGCTTTGAATCATTGATATCTAGAATCGCTAAAAGATGCAGAATTTGACATATCAAGTATTAATCGATGATTTCTGAGAGAAATTTTAAATAAAATACATCTTGCATAACTTTATAGATGAAGGTATATATTTATGTTTAAACTTCCAAATTAAAAATAAAGAAAGAGATGAATGAATAATGTTAAGTATTGATTTGAATGAAATAATAAGAGTTAACCCAGTGCTATGGGGGGGTATGAATACCCATGGCGGAATATACCCATGGCGGAATATATTTTTGTATGCGGCCGTTGAAGGCCAGAAGCCGTTGAAGGCTCAGGGGTCGCTGAAGATCCAGATGCATGTTAACATACCCTTATGATTTTTATTCATTAAGATAAATAAGAAATGTAATATGAGATTCGATGAGGAAAGAGAAATGATCATGTATTGAAGAGCTAAAAGAGAACTTACATAAACAGGAAGAAACGACACGGGAACGATAAATAATTTTGGGATTGCATACGCACTGTATTGTCACTAATGTTTGTTGCATTCATGTAACATCAGTTTAAGATGTATGTTCATCACTTAGTCATATTTTTATGACTTAGTCTGTCGTCTTATTTACTTAGGTTGTTGAAGCGACTTTGAGTGCGCAAAGGAAAGCTACAATGACTGAAGAAGAACGAAAAAGACTCGCGGCAGAGCGTACAAAGATACGAGATATAATTTATGTGTTTAGTTTGTACTCATGCATAGCTAATTATATATATGCTACAACGAATATCTGGCAAACAGATACTACATATATGAAAATTCTGGGGGTCTGAGTTAGGACCTCACAATTTTGGTATCAGAGCCAGGTTTGCCAGCAATTCGAGGATTATGAGTACAAAACACATAAAGTGCATCGAGTACATATCTTGATATCTTTTCCTTTTTTTTTGTTTTAAAGCTTCCTGTCCATGTCTACTCGAGTCGACGAGTCCGAGATGGTCAGGATGAGCAAGAGGTAAATAAAGATGGCATGTCAGTCGAAAGTGATAATTGGAATTAACCGAATCAACCGCATCCCCCAGTGACTGATCTAGCATTAGCCATCGCGGAAGCTCTAAAGATGGTGTTACCTGCATTGAATATAGCAAACCTAGTTGTTCCTCTGGTGAATGTGCCTCTTGTGCATATCCCACCTCCAGTACATGTCCCTTTTGTGAATGTACCGTCTCCACCTCCTGTTAATGTCCCTGTTAATGCCCCTGTTAATGTCCATGTAGTCCCAAATATCTCAGCGGATCCACCTTTATATCGTCAGGTAGATGTCGACTTGAAACAATTTCTGGACTTAAAACCACCCGCATTTAAAGGAGATTTATCTCCGTTGGAAATAGAAGATTGGCTGTTGAGAATGGAAACCATCTTCCAAGTTATGACATGTCCAGAAAATCGGAAATTGGGATTGGCTACGTTTTTATTTGAAGGTAAAACAAAGCGTTGGTGGGATAGTATCATGAAACAAAAATATGCAGTTCAAGATCTTGCGACGATAACGTGGAAGGAATTCGAACATGAGTTTACGTTATGGTTTGTACCAAAATCGGAGAAAAGAGTATTGCAGGATCAATTTCTTAGACTAGTCCAAGGAAATAAATCGGTACTTCAGTATGAAGCGGAGTTTTCAAAACTAGCTTATTATGCCGATGCATTGTTTGAGGTGGGAGAGGATCAGTGCCGATTATTTTAGCAAGGCCTTCGTGATGAAATTCGTACTTTTGTGGTGTCCCATGATATTAAGAATTATGGAAAATTAGTAGAACGATCTCGAATGGTCGAAATTGATTTAGAAAAATCTCAAAAGAGATGTGAAATGTATAAAAGAAAGATAGGCGAAGAACCAAGTAGGGAAACAACTGAAATAGTCAATGTGTCACAGTGGAAAGAAAGGAAGCTACGACAAGCTGCGCCTACAGCAAGTAGCAGTGTGTCCCAGACAATAAAAAAATGTCAAAAATGTGGAAGAAATCATCGAGGAGAATGTCTCGCAGGTATATGCTTTTATTGTCGTCAACCCGGACATAGACGCAATGAACGCCCAAAATTTCTGCAAATGAAAGTGGCAAGTGTACGAGCAACTCCCGTTCTCCCGCAACAGAAACTATATCAGATTGGTGCGGAATCGTTAACCTCTACGCTAGCATCGGAAGAAACAGCTCCAGAAGAACGTCTTATTGAACCACGAGCTTTCAACTTGGGCAAACCGTGGGAAGGAAAAGGAAAAAAGTGACATCATCTTATAGTATTGTCTTTTGATATTATGTGTAAAACAACTAACCTGTAATCTTTATGGTTTAGTTTGTAAGCAATGTATAACTACGTTATGCATACTTTTGAAGAATCTTTTGTATCACATTAATGTGAAGTAATGTATTATTTCGTGATTTTCGTGGGCGAAAATTCTTTGAAGGTGGGGTGGATTAGTAACGGTCCAAAACGAAAAATGAACGTAAAAACAAAATTCCCGATGATGAATGAACTTTAAATCAGTGTCGAATCGACGTCGCACAGTTTATTTTTGAAGTTCGGAATTTTCGATGTTTTTGCGACGTTCATCTCGTTTTAAGTTTTTAGATTTTTGGTTATCATCTTTTGTTATGGTGAAAGTGAAAGAGGACAATTTTTTTTTCTTTGGAATGGTTGGTTAAAGTAAGATGGATTGCATATGGAGGACTGGATGTTCAGTTGGCTGGCCGGTTTATTTGTGGGCTGAATTATATTTGATATAGTGTGTGTATATATATATATATATATATATATATATATATATATATATATATATATATATATATATATATATATTGGTGGGCTGCTACTAGTGCAATTGTTTTTATATTTATACATAGGAGGCGGTGAGGCGGTGGATTCTCTTTCTTACAGTGTCGACATTGCTACTTTTTCTCCCTTTTTTTCGTGGTTGGGAGAGCTTGGCGTTGTTGTCCAGGCTAGGTTTTGCTCTCGTTTTCTTCCTTACCACTCGATACTTCTTCTCTCTTGCATCGCCGAGGCTGGAAAGTGACTCGGCAAGGGCTGGAACTTCATTTGGCTGCTGCTATTACTATTGTCGTGGTTTTTTTTTGGTTACAACCCCTCCACGGTGAGACTCATTCTTCTTCCCCTTTTCTTCTTTCTACTGCACCGGAACTTTATACAAAAGGATGTGTTGTTTAAAGAATTTATGTGGTATGTATATGATTAATTTTGGGGGTTTTGCTTTTAGGGTAATATTTTATAGATTTAAGTTAGTTTGATCCTACGTATGTCGGTTGCTTTGGATTTGAAAGGACATGTTAACTATTTTCGTTGGTTGTTGAAATCACGGAGTGATTATTCTATTTTAATGAGCTGTTTTGGTCATTTATGTTTGATGGGGGATTTTTGTTTAAGTAGAGACAGTGGCTGTTTTACCTTTTTTGTTCAGTTGGCCGACTATAGTTTTATGAGGGGAAAGCTTCTTTTGTAGTGGTCTTTTACTTTTTGATAAAGGGAAATCATAAGAGTTGCAATCGTGATTGTGGGCTGTTGTGGGTTGCCTTTTATGTTATTTATATCGTATATTTTGACGATGTATGGTTTGACAGATTATTGTCAATATTCCTTGTCTTAGCCAACTACTTTTGAGTCGTAGTTGGAATCACCATAGGAAGTAAATCGTAGCTAATTAACGGCGCAACCCTAAGTAAATGATTTCACTAATATTGCAGTGGATGGCGTCCGATGATAAGCACGATGAAAATCCTGATGCTGATAAAGGCAGGGGAAAAGCTGTGAGCTCTTACTTCTTTAATTATGCAAAGTTACTTCTTTTTGAAATACTAAGTTGTTTTTGTTTCTTATTTTACATAGTGCTTTGAATCACTGATATCTAGAATCGCTAAAGGATGCGGAATTTGACATATCAAGTATTAAGCGATGATTTCTGAGGGAAATTTTAAATAAAATACACCTTGCATAACTTTATAGATGAAGATATATATATATGTTTAAACTTCCGAATTAAAAATAAAGAAAAAGATGAATGAATAATGTTAAGTATTGATTTGAATGAAATAATAAGGGTTAACCCAGTGCTATGGGGGAGTATGAATACCCATGACGGAATATGTTTTTGTATGCGGTCGTTGAAGGCCAGAAGCTGTTGAAGGCTCAGGGGTCGCTGAAGATCCAGATGCATGTTAACATACCCTTATGATTTCTATTCATTAAGATAAATAAGAAATGTAATATGAGATTCGATGAGGAAAGAGAAATGATCATGAATTGAAGAGTTAAAAGAGAACAAACATAAATAGGAAGAAACGACACGAGAACGATAAATAATTTGGGGATTGCATACGCATCTTATTTATACTGTTTTCTGCACCGAAATATCTTTGTATATTGTCACTAATGTTTGTTGTATTCATGTAACATCAGTTGAAAAGGTATGCTCATATTTTTATGACCAAGTCTGTCGTCTTATTTGCTTAGGTTGTTGAAGCGACTTTGAGTGCGCAAAGGAAAGCTACGATGACTGAAGAATAACGAAAAAGACTCGCGGCAGAGCGTACAAAGGTACGAGATATAATTTATGTGTTTAGTTCATACTCGTGCATAGCTAATTATATATATGCTACAACGAATATCTGGCAAACAGATACAGATATGGAAATTCTGGGGGGTCTGAATTGGGACCTCACACTATTGACTGAGCTATTGTAGGCAAACTCTGCAACAGGGAGATCTAAGTCCTAACTACCTACATGCTCTCCTACCAGACAGCGGAAAAGATTCCCTAAACTCTGATTCACTACCTCGGTCTGTCCGTCCGTCTGTGAGTGATATGCCGAGGAGAACCTAAGAATAGTGTCTGTCTTATGCCACAAGGTTTTTCAGAAATAGCTCATATATCTCACATCGCGGTCTGACACGATCGACTTGGGCAGGTCATGCAGTCAAAAGACATCTCTCATGAATATAGATACAACGTGAGTCGCATCTGCCGTTTTGCGGCAGGCAATGAAGTGTGCCATCTTCGAAAATCAATCGACCACCACGAAGATGGAGTCGTGTTTCCGTAAGGTGCGGGGAAGTCCGAGAATGAAATACATGCTAATGTCCTCCCAAAGGCGGTGTGGGACAGGTAAAGGAGTGTACAGACCCGTGTTCTGCTTAGTGCCCTTGGCTGTCTGGCTGATACAACAGTGGCGAACAACGCGAGCTACGTCCTTCTTAAGGCCGGGCCAGTAGAGGCGGTCCTCGACAATGGCTATGGATTTATCTCGCCCGAAGTGGCCTACTGCTACGCCCGCGTGCAACTCCCAAATCAGATAATCACGGTAAGATGTCTGAGGAATGCACAGGCGGGAGCCCCGGTACAGGTATCCCTCATAGATCTGATATCCCTCAATAGGGTCGGGTGGGTCTCGGGACAGGGCAATTTAAATCTCGCCAAAATTAGGGCACGTCGGATAGTCTGGTATCAATCTCTCCAGTCCCTCTACGCTCGCAGTCATCTTCTGCAACAGAGATACGCGGCGACTCAACCCATCAGTCGGTTTGTTCTCAACACTAGCTCGGTGCTTGAGAACATAATGAAAGTCCTACAGATATTCGACCCACTTCGCATGTCGATGTCTCAGCTTGCGTTGCGAGTCGAGGTAGCGTAGCACCTGGTGGTCGGAATATAACACAAACTCCCGGGGAAGGAGATAGTGTCTCCAGTAACGCAGAGACTGGACTATGACATAAAATTCTCGATCGTAATTCGAGTATTTCTGCTTAGCTTCATTCAGCTTCACACTAAAGTAAGAAAATGGATGTCCCTCCTGACTCAATACATCACATATACCAACTCCTGACGCATCACACGCGACCTCAAAGGCGTTGCTAAAATCCGACAATCGTAGGACAGGAGCCGTCGTCAATCTTTCCTTAATTTCTTTGAAGGCTCTAGTGGTTGCGGGGGTCCACTGAAACTCCCTTCTTGAGACAGCTCGTGAGGGGTGCCATGATCGTACTAAATTCCTGGACAAATCTCTTATAGAAGGTGGAAAGTCCGTGAAAGCTTTGAGCCTCATGAATATTCGCAGGCACAGGTCAATCCCGAATGGATTTGACCTTCTCGGGATCTACGGATACTCCAATAGATGATATAATAAACCCCAGAAAATGAACAGACTCGGAAAGGAACGAGCACTTCTTCAGATTCACATACAGTTTCTCTTGGGGGAGGGTGCCAAAGAGAAGTCTCAGATGATCGAGGTGAGCAGCCTGAGTCTTGCTATAGACCAGTATGTCATCGAAGTATACTACCAGAAACTTGCCATGTAGGGCCGCAACACCTGCATCATAACTCGCATAAACGTGCTAGGGGGGTTAGATAGCCCAAATGGCATGACTAGCCACTCGTACAGACCATCCTTTGTCTTGATGGTTGTCTTCCAATCGCCTCCCTCACGAACTCGTATCTGATGGTACCCACCACGGAGGTCGATCTTGGAAAATATCTGAGCACCAGACATAGTATCCAAAAGGTCGTCGAGTCGTGGAATCGGGAAATGATATTTGACCGGGATTTTATTAATGGCGCGGCTATCGATGCACATATGCCAACTACCACCTTTTTAGGGGTAAGAAGGGTAGGGACTGCACATGGACTCATACTCTCCCGAATGAACTGCTTCCGGAGAAGCTCATCGACCTGCCGCTTGAGCTCAGCGTGCTCAAACTGAATGTCCCGTGGAGGAGGCAGCTCGTCGGGGAGCTTGTCAGGCATGATGTCCGTAAACTTGCCTAAAAGGGGACGCATCGCGGGTGGGTGGTCAACAGGGATGTCCTCAGTGGCCTGAGTAGCGGCAACAATGTAAATAATATCCGACTTAATACTATCTCGCAAAAACTCACCTCGCCGCAGAATATGCAGTGACCTCGAGGCGCTCGTACTCACAGATGGCTCTACCACACCCTTGGCTTTATCTCGAGGCTGGGTGGGCGTCAACGTAATCTTCTACCCCTTGTCATAAAAGACACATGTGTTTGAGCGGCCGAAGCACGTGACATCACGATCAAATAGCCAGGGGCGGCCAAGCAATACATGAGCGATGTCCATGGGAATAACATCTCACCAGACATTGTCCTAAAAGGATGCAATAGTAATCGGGACTAGGCAACGCTGGGTGACCTGAATCGCCGTCTTGTCTACCCAGACAACACGATATGGGTGGGGGTGAGGCTCTGCCTTCACCTGCATACGATTAAACCCCTTCTGGGCCACGATGTTCACACAACTCTCACTGTTGATAGTTAACTTGCAGGGGCCGCCTGTACTAGAGAAGTATGTGTAAAAGATGGTGGTGCGTCACCAATCCTCATTTACACGAGGGGTGTGTAGAAGGCGTCTAATCACTCCCACCTCTAAAGATCTCTTGGCGTCACTCTCCCAGCGTTCCTCGACAGTGGCCTTGACTTCTTCCATACCCTCCTATTCTTCCTCCAAATCCTGCTCCTCACCCTCAACTAGCAGGCTCCGCGTGGGGCACTGCGCCGCCACGTGTGCCCTGCCCGAACATCGATAACACACAATACCCCCAGATCGCTGGCCTTTAGTGGCCATGGCTTTGCCCTTCGCATCCGCGGGGATACGTGAGGGTGCAGCCGTGGTGGTCTGGGGCGGAGCGGGTTTCCTATGAGTCGAGGACTCAGTCCGAGAAGTGAACTGTCTCGTGCTAGAAGATCAGAGGTACTGCTCGTACTCGAGAGCGAACTGGAATATCTTATCGATCGTCTCTAAACGATGTGGAATCAACTCTCTCCGAATCTCAGAGCGAAGGCCCGCCTTGAATCGGGAGGCGGTGGCGATAGACTCCTCCGAGACGTCACTCCTAACAATTAGCTCGTCGAAACGAGCCATATACTCGGCGACAGTAAGTGACCCATGTCGTAAGTTCTGTAACTGCTCAAATAACTGGTCTCAGTTGGAGGCAGGGAGGCATTTCTCGCTCAACCTTTGCTTCATCTCATCCCATCTGGAGATAGGGTAGTACCCATCTCGTTCCAACTCTCTCTCGATGCTAATCCATAATACCTTAGCTTGTCCAATCAGCTTCATTTTTGCAAAGCGAGCACAACGCTCGGCACTCATGTCATACCACTCGAAGTCGTGGTCCATGTCCAAGAGCCAATCGCTGAAGGCTTTCGGATCTAGGCGACCATCGAACGAAGAGGCGTCAAGTCGGATGCGACGAGTGATGTCATGATGGTGGCCTCCTCTCCGTGGGTCGGGATAATCCTCGGGATAATCATCATGGGCGTAGTCGTATCGAGCAGGTGGGGGACCACGCTCTCTCCGACCCGGGGGATAATATTCATCGTGGTGATGGTCACGGCGACCGTGTGGGGGCACACGATCTCTGGGGTCAGGCTGAGGCTGACGTAGCATACGGTACTCATCACGTTGATGGGGAAGCCTATCCCGCGCCGGAACCTGCCTATGATCTATCAAAAAATCAGGATTTCACCTTACCGGCGGAATTGGGGCTCGCTGAGGAATATCACGACGGTGGCGGTCTTCTGGAGGCGGACCATCCCTCGGACGTTGGTCCTGACGTGGAGGAGCATCAGGGTCGTCCTCAAGTGACTCGTCACGCTGTGTCGGAGTGTCCACCTTGGCAAGATCATGGCGCACATCGTTGAACTGGGCACCTAATGCGTCAAAGCGGTCTAGGATAAGGCGTTGAAATTCAGCAAAAGCGGCGCCCGAATTCAAGCTCGTCGTGCGGTTGTCGGTGACTTGAGGCTCTACCATGCTTTCTCTAAATGTCCTACCACTACGGAGCATGCAAATGCCCTAACTTTGACCTATGATACCAAAATGATGTAGGGGTAGGCTACGGGTGCACAAAATCTACGATGTTAGGTGACAGTGCAAGGGTAACACGCTAATCCAAAACTACATGCAATGAAATGAGCAATGTTTTGACGAATAAGTTAAAGCAATGTAATTTCAGCACCACGCAGATATTTAAATAAAAAAACAAATATTTAATTTTGGGCAAATTATAATGGCTTCCTCCGCTCGGAAGGCCAAAGCGAAGCGCGCGACAAATGTTTCCTCCTGCAAATTATTAGAGCACCAAAACAAATTCCACAAACTGGAATCACAACAAAATATAATAAATCACCAAATGAAAAAATGCTGGATCAAATAGTACAATACTACAAAAGCTCACAAAGTAGAGGGCTGAACCGAGGCACTGAAGATTTGGAGGGCCGGATGTGTCGATCGGCGATCAGAGATGGAGCCGGCGGCGTGAAGACGTGGGCGGTGGCTGTCCTTGGCGGTAAAGGATGAGATCGGGTGGGGAATGGGTAGATCCGGCCGCGTACAAGTAGATCCGGGTCGGGGAGGGGTAGATCCGCTATTTAGGGTCGGATCCGGGCCAAAAATGGAAAGTATGAGCAGTGGAAATAACGGATTCGAAGCGAAACTCTCAGATTTGAATGGATCTAGAGAATTAGGGTTGTTTGGAGGTGGTTCCACGAAGGGGAAAGGAGAAGTGGTCGGCTAGGGCAAATGGACCCTTGGGGGGTGGCCAGTTTTGGTATGGGGGCCGGCGGTGGGTTGGGGGGAATGAAAAGGTGGCCGGCGGCCTGGGCTGAAGAAGGGGGAGGCGGCGGCGGTATCCGGGAGAAAAGGAGGGTCGGGCAGTGGACCGGCGGTACAGAGAAGAGGGAGGTTCGGGGGAGGGTTTGTTGGGTGGATGCAGTCCGGTGGCTGTAGGGGGAGCTTTTGGGGGATTTCGGTGGTGGGGAATGGAATATGAGGGGTGGAAAACGAAGGTGGGGGTAGGGATTACCTTGTGGAGGAGTTTGGAGGCCTAGGAGTCATCATCTAGGGTTTCACGGCGTCGGCACTGGGGAGGGATCGCGGGATTCCGGGATTCAATGTCTCCAAAATCTGCAATTGTTCATTTCAGCCCTCTAGACTCCTATTTATAAGAAAAGAGAAGCTAGGGCTTTCCCATCAACGGCTATGATTGACCGGTGGATTCGGCCCTTAAAATACATCAATAATAAACAGAAAAATATAAACTAATATAGTGTTTTGACTTGCGGCGACGTCCCGGACGCAACCGCGGAGTCCGATCGGCGATCCGATCAAGTCTTCCTGCGCGAATAAATGAATGTGGGTCCCGCCTTGCGGCGAGCCCCTCCAGGTGCACGATTCGATGGATTCTCATCAACTCTTCTTTCTATTACTCGTTAAAAAGAAGAGTTAGACGGGAGACTAACATCTCAGAGAATCAATTTGGATTCATGTCAGGGCGGTCGACCATGGAAGCTATACATCTCGAGATTCATGCCTAAGTTATAGAACAGTGGGAGAGATTTTTAGTTGTTACATGTTAAAGCATGGGTACACCCACTCTTGCACAACCGTAGGAACCGTTTTAATGTAGTTATAGTTGTCTATCTTGAATAAAAACGTTTCTACAGAGGAACTCAGAACAACAGTTCCGTTGTGCTCCTACAACTCAGAACAAAATCCCTTCATTTGCTACAACTCGGAGTCTTAAGACTCCTACGAATGAATATCGTATTGATAAATATTCCTTATTCATAATGTTTATTCACAATGTTCACAATTGTAAGTTCTGCAGAGGATTGTGGTTGAGAATCAACACTTTGTTAATATACCTTTCTTTCTTTCTTTTGCCTAGGAATGGAACAATGGGTGTGTGAATTTCTCTCCGGATTTACTTTTTCTTCTTTTGAGATTTGTATACTTAATATTTGAGTTAGAAACTACAACTATCTTCTTATTAAGGGAGAATTTAATATCAAATTTATACTATTTACTTTCTTACTTGTTTGATAATTGGCCTGTAAATCAACAAAGTGTTTACAATTAATTCGGCATATTAATGTCTTCACCAATGGTCAAAAATTGAATCTTATTTGTCGGGCTTGGTCAAATAAGTCGATGGTTCTCTAAATGTTATTTGACGAAACTTCAAGTACCGGTCGACACAAATTCTGAATATCGCTCGACAGTTACTTCTCCAAATCTACGATTGCGCTGGTCTGAGATGCTCTGAACACTTGGCATTGATTGATGAATATTTTGCACGTGGGTTGACTAACACTTAATTTTTACTCAGATTTTCTCCTAACTTTGTTTGAAGAATAGCTTGTTTGATGAAACCAACTTGATATTTCTTCAGCCTGACTTCTCTATTCGACTAAGGTTTCATTTGGTAAAGTGTTTGGAGACGGGGGGCGGGAGGAGCCGGGCCGCTGCTCGAACCGGAGGGGAGAGGCCGCCGTTTGAAACACCGCATTTTGCTTAACGCCTACATAAGGAACTTCATCCACTTTTATGTTCAAACGGATGATGTTTTGTTAGGTGATCCTTAACGAATGATGGTTAACCCATGCGTTTACGACCGCCACCACCGTGCCAAACGGAGCCTAAATCATAGCCCCACCAAATTGTCTCCAAAAAGGTGGATTTATTTATTAATAAATATTCAAAAATATATTGAATAATCTTAGTCCATAAAAAGGTACATTGAATAATAAGGGCTCTGCTTTTGCTTTATCATCAATAAAAATGCTTATCATATATATTTACATATTTAGCGTATTCAGTCGTTGATGTTATTAGCATATGTAGCTTTTTACAGTTATTGTTGTCATTAGGAAAGTTTTATTGTAACCATCAGATTACTTCCCATGAACTATTATATAAATCATCTAATTATTTGTTTGTGCTCATTGTACCTCAATTATATATAAACGATCTGTTCAAATCTAAGCATCCAACTTAGACCTAAGTGGATAGAGGTGGAGAGGATCGGGATCTATATTAACTGCACAAAGCTTTGTTAGTTTTCCAATGTGTGACTATGATATATGTCTATTTTTGGGACTTCGTCGAAGGTGGCAGTGTAGGCGGAGATACTAGGGGATCCAAGCTCAACCCGCGGAGAATGCGAGGGGAGAGGAAGAAAGGGAGCTGATGAAGAAAGAATTTGAGAGAGAAAGAGGAATTTGATTTCATTTATTGATCCCCGTACAAGACCTGAGGGGATCTATATATAGGACCTCGATGACATGGGCATAAATACCTCATCCAAAGAAAATTCGTGAAACATTAAAACACTAAGACACTAGTAACCCTAGCCACGACTCGATCTGATACTCTATTCATGCGTGCGGCCAACATATCATTTTTGAGGGAGAAACGACACGTTATCGCCACATTTGCCAATTCTGGCATTTTCCAATATTGTTGCCGGCCCAATATTACGGATTTTTTTCATTTGTTCAAAAAAATTTATAATTTTTTTTATAAAATGAACTCATTAGAGGGTTCCAGCAAGATACCTAGCGCTTCTTTCATAATAGGTAGAGATCCGTGTTGGGTATTTGGTGAGAAAGTGACTCTAAATGACACCAATTAAATACGATTAAACACTTGATAGTAGTTTAATTTTCTCATATGAATATTAGTTTACATTTAATTAGATAAAATAATTACCATCTAATTAATAAATGAAAATATTATGAAATATATATATATATATTATAATCCGACATTTTGAAATGTCCCCGACATATCCTCCGCAATCCGATATCCAACATCTACAACCTTGGTCACTCATACAACTCGACTCATACACTCGACTAATACAACGTGACTCATACATTCAACTCGATACACTCAATACCATAATAATATAACGACTAGATAAGTGGCGGTGTGGGACCCATAACAATCTCATTCTATCAGATCTACTTATATAGTCACAATTACCTACAAATTTAAAATCAAGTTGGCATGCTAGCATCTCTATCACAACTTCAAATACTAGTTGGCCTGCTTTGCTTCCCCTTGAATTTGCGCTAGGCGTTCTCATGCAGTCATTAATATTGTTAGCATATTTAGTTTTTGTTATTAGTCGCGTTAGCAAATGTTTATGCAATCGCTGTGTGTTGCATTACTTTCCATAGATTATCTTAACCATTCATCTATTGTTCGCGTGTATTTTACATTTATTATATATAGAAATTCTCCATTCAGAGCCTCGATTGTAGTCTCTATAGGCCTGCCTCCTTTAGCCGCAGCTTTCCATCTACAATGCCTATAGACATGAAGCTTCACTTCTACCCTACATTTCCGGACCGCCGCTGCCCTGCTAACCAAATTTGTATCTTTCTTGCGCGCAAACAAGATTAGACTATTAGATGATTTGTATCTATTCTTCTTATTTAGAGGACTCACACCCTTCGACTACCACTAGGCACATAGAATATAGATTGGGTCTTATGGTGTGCTTGAAATAGAGGAACTTGTTTGTTTCCATTTGATGCATTGTTGAGTTAAAATATTTTGCATCATCTTCTACTCTCCTGTGTGTATGGTCTGAAACTTTAAATGTCATGGTTGCAGGTATCTTTATGTCTGTGCTGAAACTGTGAGTGTGTATGTTGGGCTGTTTGTGGTTTCAGCGACTGTGCTCTATACCTGCGCAGTATTCTTTTTCAGGGCAAAGATGCTGCTTAGATCTGCAGATTGATAGCATTCAACCGATGTTAGTATTCCTGCTTTCTGAATCCATGATGTTTTTGTGTTCTCTACCCTTCGAATCTCAACTTTAATTTACACGAAAAGTGTTGTATTTCAATTTTGTATGTTTTACCATAGCTTATGCTATTGTTCCTCACTTGTTAATTTTCAGATGCTAATTTGGATTTCTTGATGCAGCTAAGGCCTATAGTCCCCATTATCATGATAGCAATTTACTTACTTTTTTGGTGACATTCCATTTTTACCCATTAACACAACTAATTAGGGTCTGTTTGGCACTGTCGTGGCGGTGGTGAATGCAGTGGTTATGAACTGTGATTTGTGAATGCTTGATCTCACCTAAGGAATTTTATCCATTTTTTTGTTCAAAATTAGTTTTTTTTTCTTGGTGGCGCTCATGATCGTTGTCATGTCAAATGCACATTTCATGATGTCGGCGTTTTTGTTCAAACTTATTAGAGTCGCATCAAATGAATGATGGTTCGTAATCACCGCCGTGCCAAAGAGACCCTTAAGCTAATTGTATCCAATACTGAGAAAATTTTTTGGATAGGGTTATGCTTTTGAAGAGGGCGCCCTCAAAAGAGAGGGCTGGCCATTGGATCGGCAAAATTCTGTGACCGATACTGATCGTGTGTTCCTTTCCACGGTTCCCTCTATGTTCCCGTGGGGGCCAATACTAATGTGACCTAAAAAGAGAGGGCGCCCTCAAAAGAGAGGTTTTGTGGACAGGATTGGCTGGAAAAAGATTCTCTTCATTTCACTTCAAATATTGTATACATTGATAGCTTATTATGGCATTACTGTAACGTTACAAATATTTAGCTTAAATATTAGGTCACATTATTATTACATAAATATTTAAATGCGTATTTTTAATAATTAGTGTTCTAATAAATTATTATTAATGCGAAGTGATTATTAATATTATGATTTTAGGTAATTAAGATCACTTATAAGTTATAACTCATTAAACTGAAGTTATATTGTTTTTAGTTGAGTTTTTTTTCAATCTTAATTGTGGGAAAAATGAGGTTTTTTTTTATTTTTTTCTTTGCATTTTAGCGGTTCATTTCTCACTAACTCTTTCATGATCATTTTGTTTAGTCAGCCGCCTCAACCAGAATCTTAGGTTGTATTTGGCAGGGTGGATCCCGTGGGGACTGTCATCATGATAGAGGTCGCGACCCTGCTGTGGGGATCCACCCAACCTTAAATTTCCATAGATTTCTCACAAAAATTCATTGTAGGAGGCTACTGCGATCGTGGCGGCCTCTGTGTGGATTGGTTCCACGCAAAGAAGACTTAAGATGATGGAGAAGAGGGTGGCAAAAGCTCTTAAATTTGTTAAGTTAGTTGTTTTTCACCTCTAGTTTTTCTTCTTTAGCATTTCTTTGCTCTTAATTGTGTTTAACTAGACCATCATGGGTAAATTGGGATTCAACATTTATTATGAGCTCTCTCTCAATTTATATGAATTCCGGATTGCAATTAGTTGAAATTTCATGCCCAGCTAACTTAGTGGGGCGTTATCAAAGAAACCGCCGCGCGATGAAGATTCCCGTTGAAACACTCGCGCGTAGGAGGAGAAGCCAGAGGAGGAAAGGATGGAAATGAAGAAGAGATTGATGTCCTATTTATAGATCTCAAAGATGATCATGGTGGTTACGCAGCTATTTGCGGACCGTAACCACCCTAATTATTATTCGCATATCAAATTAATATAGTTCGCGATGCACATTTTTTAATAATTTTACTATGTGCAGACAGAAATAATTTCAGTTATGTGCACCCACCCATAATAGGTGGTTACGCGAGTGATTATCTGTGCATTGGATGGTGGAGATCGCGTGGGGACGATCAAATGACAGAGGAAAGGGGTCGGTGGGTGGCGGCGATCGACGACGAGCCCCTAGCGACAGGAGGCCGCCCGGGGAGAAATGAGCGGCCGATCGGGCGGGCCTGTCGCATAGAGTGTGTGTTACTCGTACCAAAAAAAAATTCCGCGTAATTTTTTTGGAAAATGAGTGGGTTTGCACGAAAAGAGAAACCCCATTTATAATCGTGTGCATAGAGTGTGTGTTACTCGTACCAAAAAAAAAATTCCTCTCCGCATCACTTTCTTCGAGTGTAGCCAGCCATATAGTTTAGGGAAATTTTTTTGGAATGTCAGACACGCGCGTAATTTTTGGAACCGGAGCCCGTTTCTAAATCTATGTCCGGGTTGCATATTACTTTGATCTCTTAAGAGATAAGAAAAGAAGGTATGTTTGATCTTCTAGGAGATCACCCGGAGTCCGAAGCCCGGACAGAATAATTATGTCAGACACACCCACCTATGTGTGTTATACACATTAAATTATCTTTTAATATCTAAATAAATGTTTTACAACAAATAATTATAAACTATTAATGTTCACACCTTTACAATCAGAAAAAGTGCCCTACTCTACCTATGTTTTGAATATTTTTGGAAAAAATCTGATCTGATTTTATAGTACTTAAAATCCGAACGTAATTCATGATTTTCATTACAATTGTAATTCATTATTTTTTGATCAAAATGCATGACAATCATAATGCCGGATTTTCTGATCAGATATTTTTTAATGGATTGATGGGGATGAAACTCTATTTGTAAGTTTAGGGGTGCAATTAACCACTCCCCCATGATCACCCCCATAAGGGGAAATCATGGGTTTGACCGGTCAATTCACTTCACATGATCTCCACAATAGGAGGAACATGAGAGGGCCACCCTTTCAATAACTACCGCCGCCGGCCGTCGCCGGCGGTAACCACCCGCTAACCACCAAGTTAGTGGGGGCATGTCATCATTAAAGTAAAAAATCCCCTAAACTATGAAATTAATGTTTATGTAGGTGGTTACGGTGTGCGGATAACCGAAAAACCACCGTAACCACCTCTTGGATGCTATAAAACGAGCCCCAGACCTTCTCATTTCGGATCTTTTTTGGGCTCCCAGCCTTCTTCTTCAGGCCAGAGCTCTGTCGGATCAGCGTCTCTCAGCCACCTTCGAGCCACCCTCAGACCACGAGCCGCCACCAAGTCACCAGCGAGAAGCGGAGACGCACAAGTCCCAAAGCGCGCAGCTCAAGGAAGAAGACAGACGCCGCAAGCACGTGCTCACAGGCTCCGCCTTGCAACCAGCATTCCTTCGGCGCAGCCTGTTGCCCGACGCGAGTCATAGATTTTTCTCTCACACCATAGAATTGTAACGAGGAGCTGTCTGTCGCCCTCGATTCCCCAAACGCCCTGTAACCGCAAGCAAATAGTGGATTTTGACCGGCACAGATCCGGTGACGTGATTTTTTACCCAGTTGAGGGGTTTTTCCACGTTAAAACCTCTTGTGTATATCTGACCCATTTCATTGACTGTGTGCGCGCTCGATGGTCCCGAGAGCTAAGGCGGTCCAATTTACTCCGGTCCGACCGGGACGTCGAGTTAGTCTGCAACAGTTTGGCACCGTCTGTGGGAACACGATCTCCAACATCCTTCAAAAGTCAAGACCTCCATCCTTGCAACATTCAAGTTCCACTTCAATGGCAAAGAGAAGTGTCCGCACAGCTGAAGGATCCGTCCCAGAAGGACACACTGAACCAGCGCACTCCCACTCTCTGGTGGACGTGTCATTAACCGCAGAGGCCGCTTTCGCACCTATTACCGCCCTCGAGGGGCGTGTTCGCCAGATGGAGGAGCAGCAGACCGAAATGCTCACTCTGCTCAGAAATTTAGGAGCACCCTCCGCTCCTCCTCTGCCACCAGCACCAGTTATTCCCCTGCCTCTGCCAGATCATGGCCCAACGCAAGAAGCTCCGCAAAGAGAAGAAATATCAGAAGAACTCTCTGATGCTGCTAGCTCCACTCACCCGACTCCCTGGGGAGTCGTAGCTGGTCGCCGTCACCGCAACTTAGGAGAAGAAGCCCGACTGTCGCCACACGAGAGGATCACTCGAGAAGAAATTCGAGAAGTAATTGCTAAGGAATACAGACAACTTGGGCGGCGCGACATCCTCGCACTCCACCACCTCCATCAGGGCTCTCCACTCCCCCCCCCCCCAGGTTCTAACACATCTGATTCCGTATGGGTTCAAACTACCAAGCATCAAAACGTTCGATGGGACGAACGACCCGCTAGAACACATCAACCATTTCACCACAATTATGAGGATCTATAACGCAATAGACCAACTGCTCTGTCAAGTCTTCCTAGCTACCCTTAAAGTCCAAGCTCGTACCTGGTCCACTCCCTGAGAGAAGGAACTATAACAAACTTTGCAGAACTGTCAAGACAATTCACTGACCAATTCACTGTCAACCGAAGAATTGTTCGTGATCTCTCACACTTTTCTGACATTCGACGGAATGAAGGAGAATCCCTTAAGGACTTCTTTCCCCGCTTCACCTCAGGGGCACGTCAAATTCTGGGTGTCGACCCCGAACTTCTCAGAGGCATCTTCCTTGGCAGACTCCGCCCCAGCGGCTTCTATTCAGCCCTCATGAGAAAAACCGTGCCAAATTATCCAGATATTGTTCACCGAGTCGAGGCCCAGATAGCGGCCGATGAGGCCATCGAAGCGCACCGCCAGTAGTTTGAAGGTAGACAAAAAAGAAAGAAAGGAGAAGAACAAACTCTCATAGGACAAGAAGAACGACTTCAGGCTGAGTGTCGTAGTGACAACCGTCGACGTGACCCTCCAAGGAATGGGGGAAAACATCCACTTCAAGAATACACCCTTCTAAATACCACCCGCACTAACGTGATGTACGCAATTCAGAATGATCCGGCATTCCAACGGCCAAGAATACTGCGGCCAAACCCTGATGCTGACCAGACAAGGTACTGCGAGTTCCACCGCATGCATGGTCACAATACCGAAGAGTGTGCCGGGCTGAAAGATGAAATTGAGCGCCTCGCCCGCCAAGGGCTCCTCGGGAGATTCTTGCAAGGACAAGCGCAAAACCAACAAACACAACATTGTGAAAGAGACCATCAAAACCCACCACATGGAACTGATGGGGGAAGGCAGATGGTGGGCAACATAAAGACCATCGTCGGGCCCCTAACACAGATACTTTCAGTAAAATGATTAGATAGGAAGCCAAATCAAGATATCACCATCACATTCGACGACAAGGACCTCGAAGGGCTACAGACGCCCGACCAGGATCTCCTCGTTATCCATGTCGGGATCTGGGATCCCTGCTTCAACGTCAAAAAGATCCTGGTAGACAACGGAAGCTCGGTAGATGTGTTGTACCTCTCCACCCTAGAAAGCATGAAGCTCACTAAGCAGCATCTTAAGCCCCGCAGAAGGCCCCGTCTATGGTTTCGACAACCACCCCGTTTCGGTCCAAGGCACAATCACGTTGCTCGTCACGATGGGAGATTTCCCGAAGCAAGCTACCCATGATGTCAACTTGTCGTGATCAATTCAAGTTCGGCATACGTAATTTTTGGAAGGCCAGTTCAGTCCACTTTCGAAGCAATACCGTCAATCCCCCATCTTGCAATGAAATTTCCAACCCCCGGAGGAGTGAGAGTTGTTCGCGGAGATCAAGAAGAAGCACATGCTTACGACGCAAGACAGGCACAACCAATATCTGCTACCACCTTGAATGTTGACGACATGAACCTACGCCTAGCAGTGGATTCCTAGGAAGGACTCCCTCCCCGACGCAGGAAGATCCCCCGCGTCCTTTCCTCTACATTTTTTACTTTATTTGTACTCTTTATTATCTGCATCCTCTTGCATCTTGCTTTTGTCACTTTGTGATCGTAAAAGTCGCGAGCTCAGGCTCGCGCGAACTATGCCTATTTTTAAATGCAATATCATATTTGTTTCGGTAATATCAATCTGAAATCTTTAAGTAAAGTCGTGTTTGCAAGCCAAACAAGCAAGTTCTTTGCCAACATTGCCGCTCAACATCTTAACATCGACAGGGCTTGCCCCCCTCGCGATTACACCCGGATCGAGTATTTACACTCTCCGGCAATCAACTCATACTCGGGCTAGGTCGCGCAACTGGATTGAGTACCTACATTCTCCGACGGTCGGATTGAGTACTTACATTCTCCGTCGTCACTGCAGACCATCGCCCTGCCGTCGTCAGGGCCTCCCCCCCTCGCGATTGCACCCAGATCGAGTATCTACATTCTCCGGCAATTGGCTTATTGTCAGGCTAGGTCGCGCAACCGGATTGAGTACCTACATTCTCTGGCGATCAGATTGAGTACTTACAATCTCCGCCGTTACTGCATACCATCGCCTTGTTGTCGCTAGGGCCTTCCCCCTCGTGATTGCACCCGAATCGAGTATCTACATTCTCCGGCAATTGACTTATTATCAGGCTAGGTCGCGCAACCGGATTGAGTACCTACATTCTCCAACAGTCGGATTGAGTACTTACATTCTCCGTCGTTACTGCAGACCATCGCTCTCCTGTCGTTAGGGCCTGCCCCCTCGCGATTGCATCCAGATCGAGTATCTACATTCTTCGGCAATTGGCTTATTGTTAGGCTAGGTCGCGTAACCGGATTGAGTACCTACATTCTCCGCCGGTCGGATTGAGTACTTACATTCTCCGTCGTCACTGTAGACCATCGCCCTCCTATCACCAGGGCCTGGCCCCCTCGCGATTGCACCCGGATCGAGTATCTACATTCGCCGATAATTGTCTTATTGTCAGGCTAGATCGCGCAACCGGATTGAGTACCTACATTCTCTGACGGTCGGATTGAGTACTTACATTCTTCGTCGTTACTGCAGGTCATCGCCCTGTCGTCGCCAGGGCCTACCCCCTCGTGATTGCACCCGGATCGAGTATTTACATTCTCTGGCAATTGGTTTATTGACAGGCTAGGTCGCGCAACCGGATTGAGTGCCTACATTCTCCGGCGGTCGGATTGAGTACTTACATTCTCCGTCGTTACTGCAGATCATCGCCCTCCTGTCGCTAGGGCCTGCCCCCTCTCGATTGCACCGGATCGAGTATCTACATTCTTCGGCAATTGGCTTATTGCCAGGCTAGGTCGTGCAACCGGATTAAGTATCTACATTCTCCGACGGTCGGATTGAGTACTTACATTCTCCGATGTCACTGCAAACCAACACCTTGCCGTCGTCAGGGCCTGCCCCCCTCGCGATTGCAATCAGATTGAGTACCTACATTCTCCAGCGGCAGGATTGAGTACTTACATTCTCCGTCGTTAACGCGGGACAACACCTTGCTATCACCAGGGCCTGCCCCCCTCGCGATTGCACACGGATCAAGTATTTACATTCTCTGGCAATTGGTTCATAGCCAACTCGGCTGCGAGCCAGACTCGCGCAAGCTAAGCCCCGAATCCAACTCGCGCAAGCTAAGCCCCGAATCCAACTCGCGCAAAATCGCGAGCCAGCCTCGCCCGAACTTTCCCGCAGGCCAGACCTGCGAGAACAGTGCTCGGGAAAAAGAAGCTGAGTAATGTAAAGGTAGCAATGTCATACAAATATGCACGCAAAAACGCTAACTACAAACTGCCTAACGTGAAAACAAAGTGCAAGGCATACAAACATAAAAGCACTTCCCACTTCACTCATTGCTTTCAAGGAAGAAGACATACGTGGGGCAGTCGCCTCCACAGAAGGAGTCCGAGGGGCAGGACACTCAAGTACATGTACCTCGGGAGTAGTCTCAGGATGAGCATCAAAAGAAGCCACCGTGACTGTCATGTCAACATCACTAGAGGAAGCCACCATAGCCTTCCTCTTCCGGTCTCCACTTAAAGGAGCTTCGATAATCTGCATCGTATCCTCACCTCAAGGTCGGCAGGTAGCATCGGTCTTGCATTACGCGCCACGAGCAGAAAGACAAGAGCGCGGGCGCATCAGTCTTGCATTGCGCTTCGAAGCCCGCCACCAAAAGTAAAAGAAAAGGGGAGAAAAAGTTAGATGCAACACAAAGGCGCACCACGAACGGAAAAATTGAAGGTCGGGCTTACTCAAAGGAGAAGCGAACTGAAGGTCGTGCGTACGCGCAAAGAAAAGGCTTGCGTGGGAGCACGAGAAACAGGACGCACGCACATGCACAACGCAAGGGCGCACCTTGCGCGCGCGGCCTGGGGCGCGCGCACCCCGCGCGCGCGGCCTGGTGTGCGTGCGCGGTTAGGTGTGTGTGCACCCCGCGCGCGCGTGGTCTGGTCCGCGCGCACCCCGCGCGCGCTCTTTTGCGCGCGCGGCCTGGTGCGCGCTCGACCAGCCGCGCGCACCCGCGCGGCCAGATGCGCGCGGACCCACGCAGCCTGGAGCACGCACCGACGCGGTACGCAGATCCGCACCGGCTAACCGTCTTCGCACCGCTCAGCCCCGGGAGCGTCGGGCGCCTCCCTCGGTCGCATTAGCACCTCCTCCCGCTCCTTCTCGGAGCCCTTTTTTTCAATATATTAATTACCTGAGTTCGCAAGGCACTGCCATCCGACGTCTCCAGACTTTCACTGATTGTCATTATCCACATGGGAGATGAAGAAAAATCCTTGTTTTCTCAACTTGTACCAACCTTTGGCAACAAAAGATTTAGGGGGCAATTAATGGGGATGAAACCCCATTTATAGGTCTAGGGGTGCAATTAGCCACTCCCCCATGATCACCCCCATAAGAGAAAATCATGGGTTTGACCGTTCAATCCACTTCCCATGATCTCCTCCACAATAGAAGGATCATGGGGGGCCACCCTTTCAATAACTACCGCCGCCGGCCGCCGCCGACCGCCGTCGCCGCTGGTAACCACCCGCTAACAACCAAGTTAGTGGGGGCATGTCATCATTAAAATAAATAATCTTCTACACTATGAAATTAATGTTTATGTAGGTGGTTGCGGTGTGCGGATAACGGCGTAACCACTGTAACCTCCTCCTGGAGGCTATAAAAGGAGTCTCTGGTCTCCTCATTTCGGACCTTTTTTGGGCTCTCAACCTTCTTCTTCCTTAGGCCAGAGCTCTGTCGGATCATCATCTCTCAGCCACCTTCGAGCCACCCTCAGACCGCGTTCGAGCCGCCACCAAGTCACTAGCGAGCAGCGGAGACGCCCAAGTCCCAAAGCGCGCAACTCAATGAAGAAGATAGCCGCCACAAGCACGCGCTCACAGGCTTCGCCTAGCAACCAGCATTCCTTCAACGCGGCCCTTTGCCCGACGCGAGTCATAGAATTCTCTCTCACCACAGAATTGTAACGAGGAGCGGCTTGTCGCCCTCGATTCCCCAAACGCCCTGTAACCGCAATCAAATAGTGGATTTTGACCGGCACAGACCCGGTCACAGGATTTTTTACCCAGTTGAGGGGTTTTTCCACGTTAAAACCTCTTGTGTACATCTTACCCATTTCATTGACTGTGTGCGCGTTCGACGGTCCCGAGAGGTAAGGCGGTCCAATTTACTCCGGTCCGACCGGGACGCCGAGTAAGTCCGCAACAAGGAATAATCAAAATATTGTGTAAACGTTACTTAAAATAATTATAAAAATATGAAAATTAATATTTTATAAATTTTCAAAAAAATTTGTAAATATTTGAAGTATAGTCTCCTAACAACCCTTCTAACCATATCACTAACTTTCCGTCTCCTAACCATCTTCATTTGCAATTGAAATTTGATATTACAACAAATCAGTTTACATCCCATGAATGTTTGTACAATTTTTGTTTGCACTTTTATTATTTTTCTACATGACTATATATTAACTACTACTATGCCCAAATAATACTTAATTATAACGGATTGTTACTAGCAAATCTTTGTTCGTTATTAGCAAACCCAAAAAAATCGGGTTCAAGATTTTAGGATGTTTTTTTCTATTTGGCTCCTCCCTTTATTAGCAAACCTTCAATTTCCTAAACCCTATCACGTATTCCGCCCGATCCTCTTCTTTTGTATCCCCTATTCCCGATTTCCGCCCCTCCTCATGCGAAAACCCCTCTCCTGTATTCCGCCGCCTCCTCCTCATGCGAAAACCCCTCTCTTGTATTCCGCTGCCTCCTCCTCCTTCCTAAACTCTACTCTCGGATCCCGCCCCCTCCTCCTTCGTAAACCAGAGACAATTCGGTGACGGTGACTGACGAGGGCGATCGGCTTCAGGTAAGAGTCTGCCTCATCCTCCTCATTCATGGCTTGTTCTTTTGCACGTTGAGCATCACGACTTTCTCTCCTCTAACCCTTTGTAATATTCAGTTTTACCCTCTATATTTTTCATATCTAAAATCAATGAAATTGATTTTCCCAAAACTTCTGATTTTTCATATATAAAATCAATGAATTGGCCTACTGAATGAAATCTGACTTACTGCACTCCAGGTGTTTGCGTAATTGCCTAGCTTGGAGTTTTTAAATTTTACATCAAAATTTGTTTAAATTATAGGACACTTGCCGAAGATAGAACACCAAATAAATTTTTAGCAGTCAAGAACACTTGTAAATCCACAAACAAACTCTTAATGCACCTAAATATATCTTATAACCTGCATTATTTTGTATTTTTTCAGACTGAGATACTCAGATACATAATATCATGGAGGATGAGACGGAACGCATAAATTCTACCGAGTTAAGGTATATTGTTATTTTTTTTGAGAATGTTGTAGCTTAGTTGGTGTCTAAGTAGAATTTGCATGTGTTATTAGTTTACAGATAAATTTTGGAATTCACTTCCAAACTGATAGCATTTTTTCATCCCGAGATGATTTAGTTGATTGGGTGCGGAATGTGGCCAAATGTATTAGTTTTGCAGTGACTATAAAGGGTTCTGATAAACTGTGTGATCTTAGAGCTAGGCCACGTATTATGTTGAGTTGCGACAGAGCAGGATTTTATCGTGAAAATCAATGTAAAAAAGGTTGGGTCAAAAAGAATGTAAGGAAGGTCACCTCTAAACGATGTGGTTGTCCATTCTTGCTAATTGGTCAAAAGGAAGCCTTCAGTGATGGGTGGAAACTTGCAGTGAATTGTGGAACACATAATCATGAGATGGTACACTTAGAGGCACATGCATATGCCGAAAGATTAGATAACGAAGAACAAAAAATTGTCCAAGATATGTATGCTTCTAACGTCAAATCAAGGAAAATATTGTCAACCCTTAAAAAGAGAAATGTTGGAAATAAAACGGTCATGAGAACTATATACAACGAGAGGTTCAAATTTCACAATAAGAAACTACAAGGTGGTACACCCATACAATTTTTATATAAATGTATTACTAGATTCATTCACTAGATTGTGTTACCGCACCCGCACCATTAGAAAAGTGGATGTCTATGCCAGACATGGGTTTGATTATATCATCATGCTACAATGTGGGAGTTGTTCTAGTATCAAAGGCCCAAAGTATAAATTTTTTTTCCATTTGATTCACCGATTCCTCCAATGCATAAGATAATTTTCATCGGATTTAATAATAACAATCACTTTGTCGGGCTAAGCATGAAAGATGAATGTCTACTACCTCAAAACTATCATCCTTAGAGAACATATCATCATCCAATTTCAAATTCATGGGAGAGCACCTACACTCCACGTTTTCAATGCTAGAGAAAATGAGGTGAGTCATAAACCAATGTTTCATTATTTTTTGTATTTTCTACTTCATTTTGAAAATATTTTGAATGATTTTTATGCAGGACATACAATATTTTTTGGAAAGTAGAAGAATGTTGTAATGTTTTGACATTATGAAGAAGGGTTGTAAAGTTTTGACATTATGGAGAAGGGTTGTAATGTTTTGGGTTTATGAAAAAGGGTTGTAATGTTTTGGCTTTATGAAGAAGGTTTGTAATGTTTTGACTTTATAAAGAAGGGTTGAAATGTTTTGACTTTATAAAGAAGGGTTGTAATGTTTTGGCCTTATTGAAAAAATACTTTTGAGACGATGAAATGAAAGAGTAACAATGGTTTGCTCGAAAAATTCTATATGTTTTGGCAATCACTTCAACGATGTTGGAAAAGTTCTTTTTTTTTAAATTTTTTGGTGGTTTGCTAATAACAAAAAAGTTTGATAATAGTCCTTTTCAAAATCGATGATTTGCTAATAACAATGATTTGTTAATATCGAAAGATGGTTTGCTAATAACAACGTCCTATATTTTTGTGTACTCTCATTGTGATTGTTAATCACAATTTGATTTTGGTCATCCGCGCAATGAGTTATAAATAGTCAAAATTGAGTTACGATTAAGGCTCGGCGCAGCAATCGGCGGCGGCGCCTGCCGCACGGGCTTGGTGCGACCTTGGCGCGACAACCTCCGCGTGACCTTGGCGCGACAAACATCGCATGGCCCAGTCGTATAGCCTTGACTCACACCTGTCGCACTGGCTTGGCAATGCGGCCCTTGTTGCATGACCCCGTGCGCATCCTTGATCGTGCCGCACCGGCGAGCACAACCATCTCTGAACGGCTAAGTACGGGCCTTTCTCGAATGTCCCTCTGCATGAGAACTTACTCGAGCGCACACAAGGGCGTGAAAATTCTTCCGTGCGCACGACGTTTTTTCCTTCTTTGTTTCTCGTGCCCATAAAGATTGCAGGACTTGTCGTGTTTGTTGCTGACTCCGCCGCCACCAGTCCTGCCCAAACTTCCTTGGGGGACCATCATATATGCAAAAATGTCGTTCGATGTGCTCCAGGCCGAGGATTTTGATTCACACGTCTGGTCGTTACGGTGGTTGCAATGGCGTAGTTGCTAAGCTGCCCCTCTCAAAAGCTATAAAAGTGACCATGAGTCCTCATTTGAAGAAACCTTGCCATTTACACCAGTGAGAGATCCTTTAGAGATTCTTTAAAAAATCTCCTTTGGAGTTTGAATTTTCTCTCGTAGATCTCCTTCGGCATTTGGAGATCTCATTTTCCTTTGAGGGCGACTCAAAGATCTCACTTCGGCACTTGAAGATCGCTCTCTCCTTCGAACCTCCTTCGAAGTTGACTTGCAAATCTCACTTCCGCATTCTACCAAACCCTCATTGTAACAAGTAGTAGTTTATCACCCTCGAGAACTCCACTACTTATAATGTACAACCCCGTATCTGGCGAGTGGATCGACAGAAGCCAGACCGGCCGGTTCAGGCCGCCCCCAAGCCCCAGGCGAGCTCGGCAGGAGAGTATGCACGCCAAGTCCAACGTGCCAAGTCCGAACTCGGCAATGGTCGGACCGAGTTCGGCATTCGTTGGGCCGAGCTCGGAGTTCGTGGAGCTGGGCCCGACGAATGAGGGCGGGGACATCGCACAAGCAGGGTGCCGAGCTCGTACTTGCCCTAGGCCAAGGGGTAAGCGAGTGTGAGCCACATCCGCCACTTTCGAGCATGAGCTCCAGGAGGCAGCTCGCTCATGTTTTTGCAGTGATGTATGTCACCATGTTGCCCCCATTAGTCTGCCCCTAACCCCCCAGAGCAGCGGAGGTTGGCTATTTGCAGGCCGTTTTCAGAATCCTATAAATAGGAATCAAGGGGTACCTCAGAAAGGCATGCTTACTTGTGCCTAGTCTTCTAGCGCTTTCTGAGTTACCTTAGCTTCAGCACTTGGCTAAGGAGGGGAATCGCTCTAAGATCTTCCGAATGTGTGGTGGGACCTCCGTGCCAGAGCCTTGGGTCAGTTCTTTGTCCTAAGTTTTTGGCTAGTTCGCAGGGGAGAAGTATGTGCGCGATCACCCCTTCCCCAAGGGTGAACTCCTCGAGACCGATTTTTCGGTTTCAACATATAACACTCAGATAAATAATATATCTTGGTTGGTGCCGATCCGGGCATGTGATTTTTAACAATTTTCAGAATTTTCACATTAAAAATCTCCTTGTCAGTTGTTAATCTTGTTTGTGATTGTTTGTCCGTTCGACTCACTTTTTAGATAAGACGGTTCAACCCGATCGTTCTATAAAAGCGTCGAGCAATCTGCTATAGTTTGGCGTCATCTGTAGGGAAAGTATTCTCAAACTCTACAAGATTTCTCTGAAGACTATTGATTTTGCAACAATACTCGTGATTAATAGCTATGGTAAGAAGGGGTACCCATGCTCTTGAGGTGTCAATCCCCCGGAGCATGTTGATGATCAAGTTTCTTCTCTTTTGCTTATCAACGCAGCTCGCACAAAAGAGGCTGCTATTGCACCCTAGCTGTACTGAAAGGGCGCATGCACCAAATGGAAGAGCAACATGCTGGAATGCTCGCCCTCCTAAGAAACTTAGGAGCTCCTCGAGCTGCCAATCCAACCCTTGAGATAGGCAACCTACCTCTGTTAGCTCTGAACTGCGCTCCAACTGAGCACACCGCTCGAGAGCATCATGCAACCAAAGAAGAATTCTTTGATGCATCCAGTTGAACGCATCCGTTTTGGCTGGCTAGAGAACCCGAGGCCAACCACCATCATCACCACCCGAGAGAAGGAGGCTTTGGGCATGCTATTGGAGGGCTCACTTGTGAGGAAAAACGCGACGTGATCGCTAAAGAAAACATACAAATCAAACGACGAGCCATTTTTGCCAGCCACCTTCTGCACCATTGCTCTATATTGATGCCCAAGGTTCTAGCACACCTAATTATGCATAGCATCAAACTTCCAAACATCGAGATGTTCGACGAGACGGATGATCCGCTGGAGAATATCAATCACTTCACGACCATCATGAAGATCTACAACGCTCTAGGTCAGCTACTTTGTCAAGTGTTACCGGCAACACCGAAGGAGCAAGCTTACGCCTTGTTCCATTCTTTGAAAAAAGAATTCATCGACAGTTTTGCAGAATTAGCTCAGCAGTTATGGATAAGTTCATCGCCAACCACAAAATTGTCCCAAGATTCTGTGATGCATTTTTCGCTCTTCACTATTAAGGAGAGACAAATCTCAGGGGTCGATCCCGAGATTTTACGAGGCATTTTCCTAGGGGAATCCACCCAAGCGCATTCTATTCAACATTGATGATGGGGATGGTGCCCAACTATCCAGACCTTGTGCATTGGGTCGAGCTCAAATAACTATCGATGAAGCCATCAAAGTGCACCGCCAGTAGTTTGAAGGAAATTAGAAGAGAAAGAGCGTGTAGGAGTAGGCCTTCCGAGGTAGGAGGGGCGTCGTAATGACGAGTATGCCTGATAACCCAAGAGAGATCAGGTTCCCTGGCCGCCTTGAGTTTACACAACTCTGAACACATCCCAAACCAACGCGCTCTATGCCATCCAAGACAATCCGATATTCTAAAGGCAAAAAGCACTTCACTCAAACAACATGGGCTATCAATCAAAGTGTTGCGAGTTCCACCATAGAACCGAACATAAGACTAAAGAAAACTCCAAATTGAAGGAAAAGGTTGAGTGCAATGTTCGGCAGGGGCTACTCAGAAGGTTCCTTCAAGGCCAAGCTCCCTAATCAATAGGCATCGCCCTAGGCTTGCAATAGTCCGGCCCCATGCACCCCAGGGAGCGACTGGAGGAAGACCTATGATGGGAGAAGTCGGGACTATCGCGCGGGTCTCATGTTCTCACCACCCAAATCCTTTTCATCACCAGATTCAGGAGGGGTCACGATGATAAGAAGCCCCAAGATGATACCACCATCACCTTTGAGGACGAGGATTTAGAGGGGTTGCGGTTGTCGCACTGAGACCGGCTCGTGATCAACGCGGAATCAAGGACCCCTATTTTAGTGTCAAGAGAATACCGGTTGACAATGAAAGCTCCGTCAACGTTTTTATTCTATCAAGTTTCTATAGTATGAAGCTCACCGGTGAACACCTCAACCCTGCAACAGTCCCCATCTACCGCTCTAACAATCACTCCATTCCAGCTCAGGGTATGATAATCCTCTCGGTTATGCTAGGTGAGTTTCCAAGACAAGCAACTCACAATATTCAGCATGTGGTCGTGGATTCGAGTTCCGCCTACGCCATCTTTGAAAAGCCTCTCCAATCCATCTTCAGAGCAGTCTCATCCATTATGCACCTAATCATGAAGTTCCCGGCCGTCAGAGGGATAAATATAATACGTTGAAACCAAGAAACATTGTGAATTTGCTATCTGAAGAAGTCTCAACCTGTGAAGGAGACCACCCTCAACATCAACAACTTTGATCTACGAGACTAAGCTACTCTGCAACACGGGCCGCTCATTGAAGGACTTGTGGAAGTGCCGCACTCCCAGCGTTATCTGACCTGAATGGTGCAAATTGGGTTCCTCTTATCTTATGAGGAGCTTGAGAAATACAATGTTTTCCTCCGTGAGAATGAAGACATCTTCGTTTGAGACCTAGAAGACATATTTGGGATAAACCCACAAATCATTATTTGTTCTTTAAATAATAATCCTGACAGCATGCTAGCGATTTAGAAGAAGCAAAACTTCGCCCCCGAGTGAATGCAGACAATCAAAGAGGAGGTGACAAAGCTCTTGCAGGCACAATTCATCCGCGAAGCATAGTAATCTACATGGCTCGCCAATGTGGTCATGGTTAAGAAGGCCTTTAAGAAGTGGCGGATGTGCGTCAACTACAAAACCCTCAATTAGGCGTGCGTGAAGGACATCTCCCCTCTTTCGAGGATCAATCAGCTCATTGATGCAACGACCGACCACGAGCTCCTCAACATCATGAATGCACACTTGGGGTACAATCAGATCGGCTCCGTGACTATTTTACAAGTTAAAAGTCTCCTTGCCAGTTGTTAGTCTTCTCTGTGACCGTTTGCGCGCACGGCTCACTCTTGAGCTGAGACAGTTCAATTCGATCGGTCAATAAGAGCGTCGAGCAATCCACAACACCTTTGATATCTGATGACGGCTCTGTTTGGCACAACGTTTTTGCTCCTATTTTGCACTATTATGCAAAAACAACTTTGTCCTAAAATATCAAATGATATAATTTTATTGAGTCTCACACTTAAAAATAAGTGGAAGCAAGTCATCAAAATTTTGGTGGTGCGAAAGGGAGCCAAAGTTACATGTTCTGGTCACTCGGATTTTAATTTCATTACTAATTTATAATTTAATTTTAAAGTCCGATGAAAATGAGATTTAATATTCTTTCCTTCGCCGATTCAGCTTCATCGCTGATCTTCAGTCCACAAGCGCCAAGTCTGCTGGGCTGCGATACGTTTCTTGGGGAATGTGGACTCTACCGCCTCTACGTACACGATGATCGAGGCTTCCCGGCGGAGCAGCACCGCTTGCCACGGCGGCGCTTCTTAAATGCCATCGGAGGTGTGAAACCCGCCTTCATTCCGACAATCCCATCCTCTAGGTTAGCTTTCTCTTTCCATTGTTAAATTTTCTCCCTGCTGTTGTCTTTACTTCTCTTTTTTTCTTTCCTCCTTTTTTCTTTACAGTAGAAAGTTGACAGAAACTGTGTTTCCAGTCCTTCCGTAGTTATGCTCACATTTCTTGCGAAATATTTTTTGTTTTTAGTGTGAATGATGGATATTAGTATATATTGCAGTGAATTTGATTAATGGCGGCAGGAAAGGCCCGCAAACACCTCTCTCTCTCTCTCTCTCTCTCTCTCTATTTATAATTTTGTAATGTAATGTAACGAGGAAGAAGAGGGGAGAAATATGGGTTTCGGTATGAACAAATGTACATCAGGAGGGAGAAAATTACTAGGTAGAAAATGTTTAGGGCCATTGTTTCAGGTCTTCTGAAACTGCTAGGAAGTTGGCTTCTAAACCCAGAAATCGAAGATTGACTAATTATATAATTGGTTTTTTCAAATTTTGAATTCCTCTCATGAAGGAGAAAGCCAGGCGATCCAGTGACCACTGGAAGAATAATCTTCTTCCCGAACAACTGTGCAGGGCTTGGTTTTTTACTATCAGAAAACATGATGGGGAGCTTATTGCTGCTAGTGGTGTTAGATATTACAGCAGGTCGGTAAATATGACAGAGCTTAGAAGTGCCCTTCGGGGAATTTATGTTGCCAAACGCCTCAGGGGCAATGATTTGGGTGTTATTCTGGAGGGAGATTCCGCATTTGCTTGCGCCACGCTAAATCGGGTCCTATTAGTATCGGGTATACATAATGGAGAGGTGGAAGCTTTGCTTCCGCGTTCAATGAAAGACTGTCCAAGGGTGGTTACTTCTCTTATTGACCGGAGGGCCAACTCTGCGGCGGATTATGTGGCTAACTTAGCTTGTGTCTCGGATTTTGTGTGGGAAAGGGGTATGCCCCTAACCCCGAGGCTTTTTCTTTCATCCTCTAAAAGGATAGCTTGTCCATGCAATCTTTTTTTACTAATTATATATATATATATATATATAAGTTACAGGCACGGGCCTTCGGCCCTGGGGGCATTCGGCGGGGGTGCGACAATCGGCGGGGTCCGACATTCGGTGAGGTGCGACATTCGGCGGGATGCGACATTCGTCGGTGGTGCGACATTTGTCGTGGGGACGACATTTGTCGTGGGCGGTGACATTTGTCGTGGGCGACGACATTTGTCGTGAACAGTACCCGCCCGCAACATATACATATGAGTACTCAAAATAACCGTAAAAAAATATAAATCAAGAATATAAATTTTATTTTGTAAAACAAATTATATTTTAACGTTAAAACATTAATCTTTCTTTTGTCATTTCTAGCTATAGGCCATAGGTTTAGGATACCTAGTATTTTTTTTTTTTGTATTTAAATATTGTAAAATTGTGTAATTATCTAAAAGGATATTGACTTTATAATATACTAATATAAAGTGTGGTATAATTGTGTAATTATGAATACAACTATAAGGGCAATATAGGGACATCAGGCAATGTTTCACCAAAGAGTAGTTTTCGTATATTAGTATATATATATATATATATATATATGCTAGAGCCAACTTCAAGGAAGAATAATCTTCTACATTGATCATTGTCATGAACATAGTGCGGGCTAATCTTTGGTATGGGCAAATGTGCATTAAGAGGGAGAAAACCACGAGTAGAAAATGTTTAGGGCTATTGTTTCAGGTCTTCTGAAACTACTAATCTTTAAATATTGTGGGCTAATCTTTGCGTGAATCGGCATGCATTGCCATGTCATAAGAATTCAATCATAGAACATCTACGCACATGAATATATGACTTTAGGTGATGTACAACTGAGCGATGGATGATAACCTTTACCCGCATTTTGGATTTATTGTAAGGTTTTCTTAAAAATTATTTAATACCACATTTTGGGGAGCCATTATAGTGTTTAGGATGAAAATGCCTCACATATAAATGAGTCGCTGCAAGGGTTCGGATCATTGCTTTTTCTAGAGAATCCTTGATGGATTAGCAACTTATCAAATAGTTTGTCTAAAGTTGATTTAATCATAACTTGGTTAAGCGGCAACCTGTGTCCATTTTCATTTGTTTTAACTTTTCTTTTACTTAAAAAACTGTAATATTATTTTGCTCATTATTTAATAGCTATTCAGTAAAAAAAAGAAACTATTTGTGTATACTCATCCATCATGAACTTCACATGCAATTTTGATTTGCTTTTCTGTTCTTAAATTGTGGTACCTGCAGTATTTCCTTTTGACTTCACCTGTGGGTAGGAATGCAAAGAAGTGTGATGAATTTGTACTCTCTTGATGAAAAAAACAAAAGAAAAGGTCCATTTCAGGGTTTAGGTTGAAAATGTCTCACATAACGAGTGTTAACTACCATGGGACGTGATCACTACATTATCTAGAGAATCCTCGCGGGCTTAGAGACTTATTAAATGGTTTAACTACAACTACATCATAGTCTATTTAATCATAACTTCTTTAAGTTGCATCATTTGTCCATCTTCATTTGTTTAGGGTTTCTCAAACTTAAAGTTGTAATATTCATTTGTTCATTAGGTAGCAACTATTTATATTTTATTTTAATGTCTATTTGTGTATGCTCATCCATATAGCCGACCCCACTATAGTGGGATAAATGCTTGAGTGTTGTTGTTGTGTATGCTCATCCATCGTAAACTTCTCATGCAACTTTGATTTGTTTTTTTAATGCTCAAACTATGTCATTTGCACTATGCATAACAAAACAGGTTTTCCTCTTGACTTGTTGAGTAGGAAAATAAGAGTAACGATGAATTTGTTATGCCTCTTATTAAAATCTGTTCATTTGTTTTTAAGTTGAAGGGTGAAAGTAAACGATTATTATTGTTGTAGAAGTAATATATTGCCCGGCGATCTGGATATTTTCAAGAGGCGGGAACGTGCTACCTTTCATCATCCAACCCTACCGGACCTTTTTATATTTTACTCCCCATTTTATTTTCCTTCAATATACTACATAAAACATTAATCTGAGTCTTGCAACATGCCATATACATATTTCAACTAGATTCCTAGTCACTATAGATGAAAGTGCATCAATTAAAATCGGATAGAAGTTTTACTGATATGGTTTTCTTTTTGAATGAGGTGATTGGTGAAGATTTACGAGACGTGGCTATGCTATAAATTGTCAATGCATGTGGTACGGTTTTGGCCCAAACCGCAACTGCACCATAGGGGTATTTCCAATTTTGAAGTTCTTATGATGCGGAGCAGAGACGAGGACGCGTTTTGGGCCTGTTCGGGGCTGATTTGGCAACTTTCCATATATGGCGTGCCCGGATCGACGATCGGGCTACGCGATTGCGTCCAGAGCATCGTCGCGAGTCAAAACGCTATATTACTTTATATTTTTTTAGTTTATTTTGATGTATTTTAAGGGCTAACCGACCGGCCAATCATAGCCGTTGATGGGGATGCCCTAGTTTGTGTTTTCTTATAAATAGGATGCTAGGGGACTGATTTGAGAGGTGGTTGGATTTGGAGAAGAAGCATTCCCGGATTCCAGCGATCCCTCCCCGGTGCCGACGCCGTGGAACCCTAGGTGACGACTCCTAGGCCGTCAAACTCCTCCCCAAGGTACACTCCACCCCCACCTTCGTTTTCCACCTCTCATACTCCATTTCACACCACCGGAATCTCCCAGTATTTCAGAAATCAGCCGTCCGGCCGGTCAGCGATATAAAGAAAACTAGGAAACAGTATTAAAACTAGTAGCAGCAGGTAATAAATTCTATACTAAGCAATTTAAGACTTACAGCGGAAGTTTGAATAAAGTAAACTAAGGGTAACCACATACCTGATATCTGGGTTCACAGAGCCACTAAACAGGAAGTAAAACTGAATTAACTGAAAATCTGATTAACCATAAATAGTCTGAAATAAATTAGATAAAACATTAATCTGATACAATGTTCTCATCTACAGGTACATGCTGAAATAGAATAAACTGAATAAGATAAATAGTACAAACTGACGCCACCACATGCTCATCCTAGACGTAACTTCCCACCTGGGTCACCTGAAAAACAGTGCCCACGAAGGGTCAGAGTAAGGAAAAATAACCCCTCCTAGTGACACTAAAAGCCAGTTTTACATATGAATGCATGTATGTCTTTGAAAATAATTTTATGCATTTAAAACTTTTATGCTATGTGTTATGCATGCCTTCGCACTATTCTCTGGTCACACATCTACTCGTACTAAGCACGTGACTGTTATTTTACTAACTCAAGTCCTGGCGTTCACTAACTAGCGTATTGTCTCTTGTCAGGTCTATACTTGAGTTTTAGGTGGCTTCTAACCTGCTCATCTACTAGGAAGGCTCTAGGCAGAGTAGCTCCTAACGCGCAACTGAAACTGACGACTCGAGACCATCTTACGAACCCAATTGTTCTAGTGTCACGCGGACACGGTCTCGAATCCACTAGCTGGCTCAAGGGAAGACACTTCCCAAGTCTGTACTACTCATAAGGTTCCATGTGCCTTATGAGAAAGGTAGTGCGCCTCTACCTAGCACGGAAGAAACTCTGTGTGCTGGCTGACCTTTGTGGTCTGACGCTACTCTGCAAAGGATATCTTTTCTGGTGTACTACTAAGCGACCCCTTGACTTTCTTGTGGTCGACTTGAAGGGACATTCACGCCCTTGGTTGGACAAATTCCAAACCTACGAACACGGTTACCGCCTTCGTACCCTACGTTTCTGTTCATGATCTGACTACTTGGGTCTTAGGGAAATCGTGTCACCCTACACATTTTTCGTAACTGTTTTCCTATCACCACACCTTTCTATGCATGGACATGCTACTTGAAATAAATCTATTTGTGTATAAAAATACAATACTTTATATATCTAGCTAAAAGGAATTTAAATTTCCTTACAGCGGTGGTGCGGCGCTCGTACACTCGGCGCGGCGGCATCTTCTATTTCAAAGGCAAAAACCTCCTACTGGGGACCTTCAAGAGTTGCCCCGACTCCACCGAAAAACCTGCAAAATTTAGGGCAGCCCTAAAACCAACATTTTCCCTAAGTATTTCCGATGGAAAAATCCAAAACAACTAGGGTTAACAAACTACGAATGCTAAGGCCCAAAAATTACCTTTTTGTGGAGCGATTAGGGCTCTCAAAGCGTCCTACTCGAATTCCGCGGTGAAATTCGAACCCCAAAACCTAACATACGGCAATAGGAATGCAAATTAGTTTAACCTAACCTTCAAATCGAAGGATATTTAACAAGAAATCGAGATAAGGGAGGAATCGAACTCACCGGAACCAAAAGTTGACCTTGCACTTGACCTACACCGGTTGGAGAGGAGACCGATCCTCCTATTGCACGGGAAACAGGAAGAGGAAGCGTCGGCCCAGTGGAGGAGGGAAGAAGAGGCGCCGGCGATGGGTTCTGGAGGGAGTAGGGTCGCCGGCTAGGGTTGCGGAAAGCGCCGGAAGGGTCGCCGGGCTCGCCTCTTGCGGGAGACGGAAGAAATCGGGAGAAGACTATTCGGCCTGCGGTTTTCTCCCGATAGAAATAAGGCGTGCGGGATTTTAATCGGGCTGCTAGCGGTTTCCTTCACAACCGTAAAGAGGAGAGTGGGGAAAGATTACTATTGGCAACCCAATTTCACTAGAATACCACTTAATACATGGCTATCGGCACACTCCCAACTCTCAAATAAACGGTCGCGACTCGCCCCTACAATTTAGATAAATATTTTGCGTCAATAATTTAGGGATGTTACAAATCTCCCCTCCTAAAAAAAAATTTTCGTCCTCGAAAATTGTAATCATACCTGAATCAAAGAGAAAAGAATAGTCTGCATTGCTCTTTAGCTCATCCTCTCGCTCCCAAGTATACTCTGGACGGCCACAGTTCATCCAAAGGACTTTGACCATGCGAATCTCTCTATTTCTGAGCTTCTGAATCCTTGAGTCCACTATCTTGACTGGTCTAACTCCAATACTAAGATCTGTCTCGATTGGTGCTTCTTCGGTACTGATGATCTGACAGGAATCTCTGACTGCTCTCCTAAGGTAGGAGACGTGGAATACATCATGTACACCACTCATTTCCTCAGGTAAGGCCAACCTATATGCAACCTCACCAACTCTTTCCAGTACCTCAAAAGGACCAACGAATCTGGGGCTCAACTTCTTCATCCGCTTTATTCTAGAGACTCCTCTGACTGGTCTGACCTTCAGATACACGTAGTCTCCAACACTGAACTCTACTGACCTGTGCTTCTGATCATGATACTTGGCCTGGCGATCCTGAGCTGTCCTCATACGCTCCTGAATAAGCTTGATCCTATCAGTGGTCTTCTCAATCCATGACTCTCTGATAGAATATCTTTCCTCACTCTCTGCCCAACATAACGGTGTCCGACAACGTCTACCATAGAGGGCCTCGAACGGTGCCATCCCAATACTTGCCTGGAAACTGTTGTTGTAGGAGAACTCCACAAGAGTAACATACTTCTCCCACTTCCCTCCAAAATCTAGAATGCACATCCGTAGCAGATCCTCCAAAGTCCTATTTGTGCGCTCCGTCTGTCCATCGGTCTGAGGATGGAAAGCGGTGCTGAAATGTAACCAGGTACCCAACCGCTCCTGAACGTATCGCCACTCCCTGGAGGTAAATCTGCCATCTCGGTCTGAAACTATAGTCTTGGGAACACCGTGAAGTCGAACTATCTCGTCTATATACACCTGTGCCAGCTTCGGACCTTGATCTGTCTTCCTAAGAGGAATGAAATGGGCGACCTTAGAAAGTCGATCTACTATAACCCACAAGGAATCATTCCCACTCTGCGATCTCGGCAAACCATGAATGAAGTCCATAGATATATCCTCAAAAGTCCACTCGGGGATGGGAAGTGGCTGCAATTTGCCTCCAGGCCTCTGACACTCGGCCTTAACCAACTTGCATGTCTCACACTTCCCTACATAAACTGCAACATCACTCTTCAAACCTGGCCACCAGACTGTCTTCTTAAGATCTGCATACATTTTCGTGCTACCAGGATGTATAGAATATCTGGAATTGTGTGCCTCGAAAAGAATGTCCTCACGAAGGTGACTGACATCTGGGATGCACACTCTGCCGTCGTGCAATAGTAACTCATCCTGAATAGAGAACCTCTCTTTCTGACCTGACTGTACTGAGATCCAAATCTCTGCCATCTTTGGATCCAACGGTAATGCTGTCCTGATCCTATCTCTAATATCGCACGAAATCTCCATCCAACTCAACCAAGCTGAACCAAAACTGCCACGGGGCACAACGACGATGTCCAGTCTCTCCAGCTCTCGTACTAACTCCTCCTGCTGAGTGAGAAGATAGAAACACGAGCCTCTCCTGCTAAGAGCATCAGCTACCACGTTCGCCTTTCCTGGGTGGTACTGAATGTCTACATCGTAGTCTGCTAGAAACTCCAACCATCTGCGTTGTCTCAAATTGAGCTCTCGCTGATCAAAGATATACTTGAGGCTCTTATGATCAGTGAAGATCTCACAACGCACTCCATAAAGGTAGTGTCTCCATATCTTCAGAGCATGAATGACTGCTGCAAGCTCCAAGTCATGAACGGGATAGTTCCTCTCATGAACCTTTAACTGTCTCGAGGCATAAGCTACGACCTTTCCATGCTGCATGAGAACACAACCCAAACCCTGACCTGAAGCATCACTATAGATCTGAAATCCGTCTGGCCCTGAAGGTAAACTCAAAACTGGTGCGGTCATCAATCTGTTCTTCAAGTTCTCAAAGGCCAACTCACACTCAACTGTCCAATCCAAGCCCTTTCCCTTCCTAGTGAGGGAAGTCAGTGGTAAGGCTATCTTCGAGAAATCCCTGATGAATCTCCTGTAGTATCCAGCAAGATCCAAAAAACTGCGAACCTCTGAAACTGTCGTCGGCCTTGGCCAACTCTTAATGGCCTCTATCTTCTTGGGATCAACGCTAACCCCTTTCTGACTGATGATGTGGCCTAAGAATGCAATCTCTGAAAGCCAAAACTCACACTTTGAAAATTTGGCATACAACTGGTTCTTCCTGAGCGTGCTCAAAACAATCCTGAGGTGAGCTGCATGATCTTCTGCACTCTTAGAGAACACCAAAATATCATCTATGAAGACGATGACAAAACGATCTAAATACTCCCGAAATACCCTGTTCATCAGGTCCATAAATACTGAAGGGGCATTGGTCAGCCCGAACGGCATGACCACGAACTCGAAGTGTCCATATCTGGTACTGAAAGCAGTCTTCTGTATATCCACGTCACGAATCCTCAGCTGATGATAGCCCGACCTCAGATCTAACTTGGAGAAGGTGCTCGCTCCCACCAACTGGTCGAACAAATCATCAATCCTAGGAATCGGGTACTTGTTCTTTACGGTCAGCTTATTCAATTCACGGTAGTCTATGCACAATCTCAGACTACCATCCTTCTTCTTCACGAAAAGCACTGGAGCACTCCAAGGCGAAGTACTGGGGCGTATAAAACCCAAATCAAGCAGCTCCTGCAACTGGCTCTTCAATTCTGCTAGTTCCCTTGGAGCCATCCGATAGGGAGATTTGGCTACCGGTGTAGCCCCAGGATGCAAGTCTATCGGGAACTCAATCTCTCTATCTGGAGGGGCACCAGGGAGCTCTTCCGGAAAACATCTGGAAACTCCTGCACCACTGGTACCTCTGCCAAATCAGTCTTAGGCTCCTCGCTCATCAGTACTACGAAGGTTTCACAACCCTGACTAATGCACTTTCTCGCTTGGACTGCAGATATGATCATCTTCACTACTCCCTTCAATCCCTGAAAAGAAAAAGAGGTCTGGTTGGGGCCATCGAACTGAATCTGCTTCGCCCTACAGTCAATCCTGGCGTTGACTGCTGAAAGCCAGTCCATTCCAAAAATCAAGTCAAACCCTGCTATAGGTAGCAGCAAAGCTTCCACGATAATCTCAGTGTCACCAAACTGCACTGGCACCCTGCACTTGTCTCTGGTCTGCAGAAGGGATCCATTCGGCATCATGACTTCCAGCGGTACTGACTCGGGGAAGACTTCTAAATCCAACTTACGCACTAAAGATTCCGCGATAAACGAGTGCGAGGCACCCGTATCAAACAAAATCTTAGAGGGTAAGTTACGAATCATAAGGATGCCTACATGAATGATTTATGAAGGATGAAAAATTTAATGTGTCACTACGGAGGATTTAAAACCAACTTGCAAGCAAACAACACTTACCTGTCACAACATCCTCCTGATCCTTCGCCTCCTGCTGACCCAGTCCATAAGCTCTGGGCTGCACTAAGTCTCGACCCTGTTGTGGTCTCCCATCAGTAATCATCAATGCTTTGCCCTTATCTACCCTGCTAGGGCCACCAACCTCGAACTTCGACTGCAAGAAGTAAATTTCATTAAAAACCTATCGTAATTACATAAATGTAATCAATACAAAAGGACCTAGATTACCTGATTTGGCCCAGCTTCCTGACAGAAGCGAGCTATGTGCCCAGGTTGACGGCACTTGTAACATACGCCTGCACTGGCCAAACACTCTCCTGAGTGGCGACGCTGACACTTGGGACACGTGGGATAGTCCTTGCTTCGGTCACCAGATTGACCATTCTTCTTAGCATCAGGCTTCGGCTTCTTGTGCCAGTTCTTACCTTGGTCATTCTTGTTCTGCTGCGGCTGATGCAAATCCTGAGATCGCTTCGCACGGAAACTACTTCGCTTCTGAACCTTCTGCTGGTCAGCCTCCAGTCTGCGAGCTGTATCCACTAAACTCCTGTAATCAGCATTGACCATAGTCATCAGCGGCTGCCTCAACGAGTCACGCAAGCCATCCACGAAACGACTGCACTTCTCAGTCTGATCTCCCTGCATCACGCCCGCATATCTAGCCAGATGAGTCAGCTCTCGCTCGTACTCAGTAACTGTCCTGTCCCCCTGGAAAAGCCTCAGATACTTCTCTTGGAGACCTCGTCGTGCGGAAGGAGGCACGAACCAACTAGCAAGAGCTCTAGAGAACTCGCCCCAAGTGAACATGTCTGGGGTACGGCCTGCAGGATCATCTGTCCGGTATTTGTCCCACCAGACTTTTGCCTCTCCCCGGAGGAGGAAAGCTGCCAGAGGAACTTTCTTATTCTCCGGGCACTCCAACACATTCAGCAGGTCTCTGGTGTTAGCTATCCAATCATCAGTATCCATCGGGGTCTCATCCCCACTGTAGTTCGAAGGCTGAAGTTCTCTGAAATTTCTCAAATAGCGCTCCAGGGTCATCTCCACAGGTGCTGCTACAGGAGCTGGTGCAGGGACTGGTACTTGTACTGGAGCTGGAAATCCTGCAGCCAGTCCTCTCTGAAACTCCATCAAGGCAACAGTAACCGCCCTGGCAATCTGAGATGCTATGTCAGTGCCCTCTGGAGCTGCTGGAACTGGCGGTACCTGTGGCATGGCAGCATCTCCCATGGTTGCATTAGGAATCGGGTTCTGGCGTGAAGATTCACCTGGTTCACTAACTCGTGGTGCCTGATAGAATAAATAAAGGAAATCTGGTTATTTATCGAGCATCTAAGAAATCTGATCTAGCAACTTATTTTGTACTCTAGCGAACACTAAGGCTTAATCGCAACTTAAAGTACTTTACTGACAAGAGTTTACTCTTATACGCTCCTATGGCTCTGTGAATTCTTTCTAGGGTCCAGGGATCCTAAACCTGCCTCTGATACCAATTTGTAACACCCCTTCCCAGTATTTCAGAAATCAGCCGTCCGGCCGGGTCAGCGATATAAAGAAAACTAGGAAACAGTATTAAAACTAGTAGCAGCAGGTAATAAATTCTATACTAAGCAATTTAAGACTTACAGCGGAAGTTTGAATAAAGTAAACTAAGGGTAACCACATACCTGATATCTGGGTTCACAGAGCCACTAAACAGGAAGTAAAACTGAATTAACTGAAAATCTGATTAACCATAAATAGTCTGAAATAAATTAGATAAAACATTAATCTGATACAATGTTCTCATCTACAGGTACATGCTGAAATAGAATAAACTGAATAAGATAAATAGTACAAACTGACGCCACCACATGCTCATCCTAGACGTAACTTCCCACCTGGGTCACCTGAAAAACAGTGCCCACGAAGGGTCAGAGTAAGGAAAAATAACCCCTCCTAGTGACACTAAAAGCCAGTTTTACATATGAATGCATGTATGTCTTTGAAAATAATTTTATGCATTTAAAACTTTTATGCTATGTGTTATGCATGCCTTCGCACTATTCTCTGGTCACACATCTACTCGTACTAAGCACGTGACTGTTATTTTACTAACTCAAGTCCTGGCGTTCACTAACTAGCGTATTGTCTCTTGTCAGGTCTATACTTGAGTTTTAGGTGGCTTCTAACCTGCTCATCTACTAGGAAGGCTCTAGGCAGAGTAGCTCCTAACGCGCAACTGAAACTGACGACTCGAGACCATCTTACGAACCCAATTGTTCTAGTATCACGCGGACACGGTCTCGAATCCACTAGCTGGCTCAAGGGAAGACACTTCCCAAGTCTGTACTACTCATAAGGTTCCATGTGCCTTATGAGAAAGGTAGTGCGCCTCTACCTAGCACGGAAGAAACTCTGTGTGCTGGCTGACCTTTGTGGTCTGACGCTACTCTGCAAAGGATATCTTTTCTGGTGTACTACTAAGCGACCCCTTGACTTTCTTGTGGTCGACTTGAAGGGACATTCACGCCCTTGGTTGGACAAATTCCAAACCTACGAACACGGTTACCGCCTTCGTACCCTACGTTTCTGTTCATGATCTGACTACTTGGGTCTTAGGGAAATCGTGTCACCCTACACATTTTTCGTAACTGTTTTCCTATCACCACACCTTTCTATGCATGGACATGCTACTTGAAATAAATCTATTTGTGTATAAAAATACAATACTTTATATATCTAGCTAAAAGGAATTTAAATTTCCTTACAGCGGTGGTGCGGCGCTCGTACACTCGGCGCGGCGGCATCTTCTATTTCAAAGGCAAAAACCTCCTACTGGGGACCTTCAAGAGTTGCCCCGACTCCACCGAAAAACCTGCAAAATTTAGGGCAGCCCTAAAACCAACATTTTCCCTAAGTATTTCCGATGGAAAAATCCAAAACAACTAGGGTTAACAAACTACGAATGCTAAGGCCCAAAAATTACCTTTTTGTGGAGCGATTAGGGCTCTCAAAGCGTCCTACTCGAATTCCGCGGTGAAATTCGAACCCCAAAACCTAACATACGGCAATAGGAATGCAAATTAGTTTAACCTAACCTTCAAATCGAAGGATATTTAACAAGAAATCGAGATAAGGGAGGAATCGAACTCACCGGAACCAAAAGTTGACCTTGCACTTGACCTACACCGGTTGGAGAGGAGACCGATCCTCCTATTGCACGGGAAACAGGAAGAGGAAGCGTCGGCCCAGTGGAGGAGGGAAGAAGAGGCGCCGGCGATGGGTTCTGGAGGGAGTAGGGTCGCCGGCTAGGGTTGCGGAAAGCGCCGGAAGGGTCGCCGGGCTCGCCTCTTGCGGGAGACGGAAGAAATCGGGAGAAGACTATTCGGCCTGCGGTTTTCTCCCGATAGAAATAAGGCGTGCGGGATTTTAATCGGGCTGCTAGCGGTTTCCTTCACAACCGTAAAGAGGAGAGTGGGGAAAGATTACTATTGGCAACCCAATTTCACTAGAATACCACTTAATACATGGCTATCGGCACACTCCCAACTCTCAAATAAACGGTCGCGAATCGCCCCTACAATTTAGATAAATATTTTGCGTCAATAATTTAGGGATGTTACACATACTCCATTTCACACCACCGGAATCTCCCAAACTCCTCCCTACAGCCCGCTGAAATCATCACCAGCCTTCTTTGGGTACTATTCAAAAATACAAATTACTGTTCATTTCTATAGTATGAACAGTAGCCGTGCCCTCCCTGTACCTTCCGCCTCCCCTCCCTGCTGCAGAACCAGCCGACACTCCCCTGCTTCCGTTCATCCAGCCGCCCAACTCCACCTCAAAACCGGACTCCTCCAAGGCTTCCTTAGCCCTAGCCGGCCACTCCTCTTCCTCCCCTTCGTGGATCCACATTCCCACCGCCCCGAAAACCCTAGATCTATTTTGATCTAGTGCGACCACCCTCCGATCCGTTATTTCCACCGCATAAACCTTCCATTTTTGCCCGGATCCGCTCCCAAATTGCGGATCTACTCACCCCCGGTCCGGATCTACTCATTTGTGGCCGGATCCGCCATTTTACCTTCCGTTACCGCCACTTTTCGCCGAAGGCAGCCACCGTCATCGCCACTTCGCCTCCGGTTCCACCTCCGATCTTTCGTTTTGCATCCGGCTCTTCAAATCCTCCATCGCCTCGGATCAGCCCACTACGTTGTGAGTATTTGTGGTATCGTGTTCTGTAACTTAACATTTTCATTTGGTTGTTTATCTATATTGTGCTGCGATTATGGTTATGTAGTAGTTGTTCTCTTTATGCTAATAATTGCCTGTGGAAGTATTCGCCGCCGCTTGCCTTGGCCCTCCGAGCGGAGGAAGTCGTTGCCCAATTGCTAAAATTAATTGTTTGCCTCTTTTATTTCAATTATTTGCGTGGTGCTGAAATTTATATTGCTTAAATTATTTATCAAATACCGATCATTGCATTACATTTAGAATTGCATTAGCGTGTCACCTTCGCACCAGCATTAAAGTCCTAGTTTTCGAGCACCACTAGCCTACCCCTACATCATTTTGGTATTAGAGCGCAAGGTTAGACCATTTGCATGCTTTGTAGTGGTAGGTCATATAGAGTCTTTAGGTTCATCCATGGCTAGTTATCGTCGGCGTTCCTCTCCTCTATTTGGGGATTCTAAGTTCGCCTATACCCGATCTCATAGAGCAACTTTAGAGAAATCCTCATGTTATCATGATGACTATTATGAGGATCGTCACTTTGAGAGAGATCTTGAGAGTCAGTTTCGTACAGTTTCCCCTTCCTTTGACGGCTCATCGAGTCCCGAGTCTTTCAGTTATTGGCTCGTGGATATTGAGCATTATCTTGATCATTTTGAGTTATTCGGTGAGCGTCGCGTTAAGTTTGCAAAACTTAGACTTTTAGATCAGGCGAGGGCATATTGGGCTAGCGTTGAGAGGACCCGCGAGCGAGACCGTCTTCGTCGCATCACTAGTTGGGTGGACATGAAGCATATATTGTGTCAGAGGTACCTACCTTCATCATATCGGAGTCGCTTGCTTGACCAATTATTTTCCCTTCAACAAGAATCCATGTCTGTCACTGAGTACAAGGATTGCTTTGATGAGTTAGTTGTGAGGAGCGATATCCGAGAGGACTCAGCCATGACCACTTGCAGATTTCGATCTGGGCTTCGATCTGACATCCATACTAAGGTGGCTTATCACAGTTCGAAGTCCCTCGAGCAGACATATCAACTCGCCCTCCGCTATGAACTGTCCTTGAGATCCGCAAGAGCTGGTCGATGGGATTCTTTCCTTGACCTCCGCAGTACGAGTCCCTCCCTTATTGAGGACACCACGATGCCTGGTGCGGATTGCTCCTACCCCAGTGAGGTGCTTAGCCCAGTGAGTGACCTACCTTTGGTTTCTGACGCTCCGCTAGTGGCACTGACTGAGAGTAGAGCCTGAGTGACCTCTCGAGCCTATAGTGTCGCCCCCCTCACCCACACCTCCACTTTTGGCATGTCCGGGTTTGATTAACACTCATACCCTAGACTCATGTCTTGACACCGCACCCGCAGACCCAGTCTTGAGCGTAAGTTTATGTCACTTTTCCCTTGACATTACCCTGAGCCACGTTACAATCGAGAGCTCAGAGTTTGGTGTTGATCTCGTAGTGGCTATGTCATCCATGCACAGGGGCACTACCCCTTTCGATGGTACTCATCGGGAGGACCTTGACCTTAGTGACGAGCCCTATGACGAGCCCCCTGTTGAGCCTCCTGATGATCCGCCACATCTTGGTGAGGTTGAGACTCGGGTGAGCCACTCAGGTATGACGCCTCTTTCATCATCATCTCTGGCCTTGCCCCAGAGAAGGGATCTTGAGTGGAGCATGACATATGTAGGGCCTACCTTGAGTCCATTTGAGCATACTCATATTGTGAGGACTTACCTTATGACACCTCACACACTGGATGAGTTTTGGGACACGCCACCCGCTGAGCCACCCGATGAGTTCTTTCTTGTCTGGGACGCTCACCACATTTTAGAGTCACAACTTCTAGTCAATGCACACGATTTTCACTCAGGTGGTCGTCTCCTTCGTGATGACTTTTCTTACAAACCTCCTGGGGACCCCCCTGATGCGCCATGTTCCCCAGAGACATTTGGATCTTTACGAGCTCGTATTTGAGTATAGTTGTATCTCACGGTCATCTGAGCACTCGTCACATACGGGATGAGTTTGTCTACACTCCACCGAAAGAATCTCCTGATAGGCCACCACATTTGAGAGACATCTCAGGAATTATTAGATTTTCTTATAAGGAGTGTACCGTGTCTGTCATGTTGTCATTGCATCATTTGCATTACCTGCATGAGTCTGCTGAGTCATTTGCACAACATTTGCATGAGTCGGTCCGCCGACGAATAATAGCAAGCAATGAAAATTACAAAGCCCATGCAGATAAGCGAAGGCGATAGCAAATACTTAATGTAGGCGAGAAGGTAATGGTACGAGTCCGCCCTGAGAGGCTCCCTTCGGGGCCTGCCAAGAAGTTAAGCGCGAGGCAAATGAGTCCGTACTCAATTATTAGTCGTATTGGGACCAACGCCTACCGACTTGACATCCCGACCAGTATGGGAATTCGCCCTGTGTTTAATGTTGAAAATCTGACTCCGTACTATGAACCTCATGAGTATGTGGACCCGAGCATTGGAGATACCCAGCCACCCCCATCCCCACTGTCGTTACCATATCACCCTCATACGTCCTCACCCATTGTTGACCTCCACCCACCTGGGGACTCGTCTTCTTTGGTTTCACCACAGGCACCACCGATCGCACCGGGATCCACCACTCGTGAGTTGAGCGTTGAGAGCTTCATGGAGACCAGACTCCGCCATTGCATTTCCACTACAGACGTTGGTGACTCTTGGGTACTTGCAGCAGAGCTTGATCGATTCGCCCCTGAACTTCGACTTCAGCACGTCCGTCTCCATTCACCGGAGATGACATCTTTTCAGTTAGGGGGAGTTGATCGGTGAGAACACTTTCCAGCGACGACACTTGGGCGACCTCTGGTGGACTTCTTCGAGTTTTACCCGGCATGCAGCGAGAGAATTTTGATCCCTATTCATCGGGAGATGAATTCTTTCAAGCCGGGGAGATTGATGCGGAGCAGAGACGAGGACGCGTTTTGGGCCCGTTCGGGACTGATTTGGCAACTTTCCATATATGGCGTGCCCGGATCGACGATCGGGCTCCGCGATTGCGTCCAGAGCATCGCCGCGAGTCAAAACGCTATATTACTTTATATTTTTTTAGTTTATTTTGATGTATTTTAAGGGCTAACCGACCGGCCAATCATAGCCGTTGATGGGGATGCCCTAGTTTGTGTTTTCTTATAAATAGGATGCTAGGGGACTGATTTGAGAGGTGGTTGGATTTGGAGAAGAAGCATTCCCGGATTCCAGCGATCCCTCCCCGGTGCCGACGCCGTGGAACCCTAGGTGACGACTCCTAGGCCGTCAAACTCCTCCCCAAGGTACACCCCACCCCCACCTTCGTTTTCCACCTCTCATACTCCATTTCACACCACCGGAATCTCCCAAACTCCTCCCTACAGCCCGCTGAAATCATCACCAGCCTTCTTTGGGTACTATTCAAAAATACAAATTACTGTTCATTTCTATAGTATGAACAGTAGCCGTGCTCTCCCTGTACCTTCCTCCTCCCCTCCCTGCTGCAGAACCAGCCGACACTCCCTTGCTTCCGTTCATCCAGCCGCCCAACTCCACCTCAAAACCGGCCTCCTCCAAGGCTTCCTTAGCCCTAGCCGGCCACTCCTCTTCCTCCCCTTCGTGGATCCACTTCCCACCGCCCCGAAAACCCTAGATCTATTTTGATCTAGTGCGACCACCCTCCGATCCGTTATTTCCACCGCATAAACCTTCCATTTTTGCTCGGATCCGCTCCCAAATTGCGGATCTACTCACCCCCGGTCCGGATCTACTCATTTGTGGCCGGATCCGCCATTTTACCTTCCGTTACCGCCACTTTTCGCCGAAGGCAGCCACCGTCATCGCCACTTCGCCTTCGGTTCCACCTCCGATCGCTCGTTTTGCATCCGGCTCTTCAAATCCTCCATCGCCTCGGATCAGCCCACTACGTTGTGAGTATTTGTGGTATCGTGTTCTGTAACTTAACATTTTCATTTGGTTGTTTATCTATATTGTGCTGCGATTATGGTTATGTAGTAGTTGTTCTCTTTATGCTAATAATTGCCTGTGGAAGTATTCGCCGCCGCTTGCCTTGGCCCTCCGAGCGGAGGAAGTCGTTGCCCAATTGCTAAAATTAATTGTTTGCCTCTTTTATTTCAATTATTTGCGTGGTGCTGAAATTTATATTGCTTAAATTATTTGTCAAATACCGATCATTGCATTACATTTAGAATTGCATTAGCGTGTCACCTTCGCACCAGCACTAAAGTCCTAGTTTTCGAGCACCACTAGCCTACCCCTACATCATCTTACCTCTACGTGCTCTTTGTTTTTGTGGAAAAAATGATCAAACTAGATCAACTTATCATGTTAGGTTTGACAAGCACAGAAGATGTCGTGCAACCGAACATATTAAAAAATACTGTTTCGATTGCCGAATGCATATTGCACATTGGATCAGTGGTGCAGTTTCGTTTATGCAATTTTCATTGCATTGAAAGTGTGATCATATCATGTGGTTTATCAATTCCTCAAACCACACCTGAACAGCTCAGTGTGGTTGTTTTTTGCGATTTGCAATTTTAAGCGCACTCTTATCTATAGTATCATGTTGAAGACAATATTATTTAGTTAAAATTAACCTTTGCGCAATACTACAATGCTTATTATACATGAAAAGTGATTTTTAAGTTATTATAGCACAAAACATATTAAGGACATCAACCCATAGCTTTCTATTTACAGCACCATCAAGGCTACTTTAAATGGTTTAATTTTCTCTTTTTTGAGTTTTTTCATCTATCCTTTCTCTGTCAGTTTTCTTTTTCTTCCCTCTGTGAGTGATACTTGTACTTTTTCACTCACCCCATCCTCTCTTTTCCCTTCCTCTTTTTCATGATACTCAACATGACAACAAATAGAAGAAAAACACTATCATCTCCCTCCACTCTCTCTTTTTATCAGTTTTTAAATTTTTTAATGGCATTGCTCTCTTTCTCTCTCCCGCCTTTTTGTGGCTTAAATAGAAGAGAGAGAGAAGGAAAATAAAATAGCTATTGTACTCTTAGCCTGAGCATGGCATCAATCAGAAGCAAAATACATGAAAAAAAAAGGTTTTTGCATTTTATCAGACGACTGATATTAGTTTGATGGTCAAATGGGGTCATCCGACTGCAAATGTACTCTCTATTTACGCTCATGCAATTATTCTAGCGATCACATAGTGTTCACTGTCCAATGGCTGTAGTAATCTCAGACTGCTTGTCTGGCTCCACAAGAAAACTCCTATGTTTTAATTTATAATTTATAGCATTTTTCCTATTTACTATACCTATTAAATTTTGTTCGTTTTTTGGATTGAGGGGGATTGAATGAGAATTAGATTGGATGAAATGTGAAAAATGGAAAACCTAAGAGGAAGACACCAATGAGGGGTTCCTTTTTTAATTGTGTGTGCGTGTGTTTAACATTCAAGCTCATTGCCATGAAATTCACTTCATGACTTGAGTTTTAAACAATTCTGAATGCTTACATTGAAATACTTTTGTGAATTGGCTGTGGAAACTATTCTCCCCTAGAATTGTTTCTGCTTTGAACAACATGCTATGACAAAAAGGAGATTGACAAAACTGTTATGTAGTTGCAATAATCTATCCATGAATCACTACTGGGAATACCGGTTGAGATCACCTTGCACCTTTCGCTAGAATGCATTCCCCGTTGGACCTAGCACCATTGTTGTTGCTTTACAACACATCTGCGATCCTTATCATGCTTCTATCATCTACCATATATTGCACCGCCAAATTTCAGCCATATCCTTAATGACGTATTATTTTTGAAGTGGCAAACACCAATGATCGGACTTGAACTCGATGTTTACGGTACTTTGCCCCAGGAAGATTCATCTGAGGAAATAGTGCTATTGTTTCCTTCCTCCTTCCTCGACTTCTGTCTCACATTGGACCTAGCACCATTGTTGTTGCTTTACAACACATCTGCGATCCTCATCATGCTTCTATCATCTACCATATATTGCACCGCCAAATTTCAGCCATATCCTTAATGACGTATTATTTTTGAAGTGGCAAACACCAATGATCGGACTTGAACTCGATGTTTACGGTACTTTGCCCCAGGAAGATTCATCTGAGGAAATAGTGCTATTGTTTCCTTCCTCCTTCCTCGACTTCTGTCTCACATTCTAACTTCTAGTGATTTAGCAACTTCTCCAAAAAATTGATTAGAGCTTTGTCACAATGTGAAAGATAATATTGTCGGCCACACAGAACCTGCTGAAACTCATTGCTTTTAGTTTTGCGCCTTTCACTCACCATCATTCATCGTCTCTAGCTTCCTGAAAAGCAAGAATTCGTGAATTTGTACCAAGAGAACGTTAACTATTCTGTGTCATCGTTCTAAGCTTCCTTTGCCATTAAAATTCTCCATATCGATCCATTCGAGCATTGTTGTAGTCATGCGCCGATCGTCCGAATTTTCATCAGGATCCTTTATATATGGTCATACGTTCTTATAAAAGCAAAATGCCTAAAATGAGACAAGGAACCAATCTTGATGATCCTCCATCAAAGGTAGCTCTAATTGTTTAGTTAGGCGGCACACTTGCGACCTCCCGTTGGACCAAGCAATGCTTTTAAGTACATAACGACCTTCAACACGGAACTACCTTCTGTTATATACTACAACTCAAGCTTTCAACAAATAACTTATGGTTGCCTATTGATATTGGGTCAAAACACCAATGATGAGTGAGACAAGGACTCAATTTTGATGGTGCTCCGTCGAAAGAAGCTCCAGTTGTTTAGTTAGGTGGTATTAACACATTCTTTTACTGTTTTTTTTCAAATTAAGGGTAACAGTTCACCAGAAATAAAGACTTTCTTAAGTTAAGGGTAACAATTCACCTTTGTGGCTTCTCAATGGTTATCCCAAAAATGAGACAAAGAACCAATCTCGATGATCCCCTGTCAAAGGTAGCTTTAATTGTTTAGTTAGCGGTACACTTGCGACCTCCCGTTGGGCCAAGCAATGCTTGTAAGTACACAGCAACCTTCAACACATAACTACCATCTGTTATGTACTACAACTCAAGCTTTTGACAAATAACTTATGGTTGCCTATTGATATAGGGTCAAAACACCAATGATGAGTGAAACAAGGACTCAATTTTGATGGTGCTCTGTCGAAGGAAGCTCCAGTTGTTTAGTTAGGTGGTATTAACACATTCTTTTACTGTTTTTTTTCAAGTTAAGGGTTACAGTTCACTAGTAATTAAAGGCTTTCTTAAGTTAAGGGTAACAATTCACCTTTGCAGCTTCTCAATGGTTATCCCCCGGGTAAATTAAATTGTATTTGAGTAGGTTCATTTTCCACCTTAGCAATCACACACACCTCTCATCTGTGTCGCACTTCATCTATTTTTTTGCTGCTACATCTTCTTTGTCGAGCTATGTTTCCAGACTTCGTCTTCTCCATCAATTATTTCTCTCGTCGTTGTTGGCAGTTTACGGAGCCATAAGGTCATGATACACATGGATATCTCTCTTTTGAAGACCGCATAGACATTTTTCCTGTTAATCGAACCTTCTTTTCTCTCCTTGATTGAGCGCTCCTATTCTCTCTTCTCTTCTGGTCTTCGTCATATTCTAGTTGCAATTGCTCATAAAACTTTTCACCTTTCTCGAATCCTCTCATTGCGCTGAAGACCACCATTACCGTGGATTGCTGTCACTCTCTAGTCTTCAAGAGACCTCACTGCCCATGCATGAAATAAACAATGATAATGCGAACTTCAACATTAATACTATGGTTCTAATGCCCAAGGAGGAAGGGATACTCTTTGTTGAAAAAGGCCCATAAATAGTTATTCATAGGCATTGTACTTAGCTCATGTAAAATGGTATATTGAGCCCATTTATCTTTTAAGCTCTTTAGTCTCACATCTTGGATTCATTCTTAGCTACTCCTTTCTATATAAGGATCATCTTGTACATGTGTTCTGAGTAATAATTTAAGGAGATTAATTTATATTTTCATACTTTTTTATCTTCAAATTTCTTATCTTGTATATGGTATTAGAGTCCTCCTATCGGCTCAAATTTCGCTTGACTGAGCCTCTGTTTTCGTGTCTTGGAACATTACTGCGTCGGGTATTGTCTGATGCCCTCCACCTTGTAACTGCGCCGGGCCTTCCGCCTCCCGTTGTAATCTCCCGCGGCCTCCCGTTGCTATAACCACGTAGAGCTCGCGGTTATTGCTCCTCTCTGTCTCTCTTTCTCTGCATCCCATCCGCCTTTTATAGGCTCGGTTCGGGATTTTGGGTGTCTTCCTTTGCTTCGTGATCGTAGAGCCCGCCCGTCTCATTGTGATTGCGATCTTCCTTGCAAACTCAGCTCATGCGCCAGCCATGAACTCCGTTCCAACGCACACAGAAGTCCGCCTCTGCTTGTGACTGTTGCAGCTCCCGCATGTTCACATCAGCTTGTGTCCGTTGCATTTCCCGTTTGCGCGACCTCACCTGTCCATGCTTCTATCCGTCAGCTTTGCGAGCTCGTTAGCTTTTCGGCCTTGTCAGCTGACTCAGCTTTGCGGCCTCGTCTGTAACGGCCCAAAGTCCACCACAATTTATTTTTTTATTCTGAGCAGTTTTCACAATTAATAACACAACAATTCTAATATGAAATGTACAAGGGTGGTACCAGGAGAAACATTAAATAACTATTTATTCATATAACATAATATACTTCATGTCCATTGTTAACCCTAGAGTCCGCAAGGCATCCTCAGCCCAATCGGCAGGTCGCCGCGGACTCATTTTTGAGGCCGCGCAGGCTTTCAGTTTGATAAGGCAACCTCGATCTCCTCAGCCTTTCAGGCTGAGCAGGTCGCCATCAACAACAACAGACAGAAATATTAGTCAACCCAGGTCGGCGCCTATCCAGCAGCAGATCAAGGCGAAGGCCCCAGGTCGCGAGGCTCAGTCCGCCCCTTCTTGGCAGACTCGCTGTCTCTTGTCTTTTCTTTTCCTTTGTATCCCGTCACCACTGCCCGGTTCTCCTGTACCCCGGGCAGGCGGTTATTTTTAGCCCTGCCCGTTTGGGCAGGCCCCTGAGCTTATAAATAGAGGGGAGTGGCGCACCCAAGGCACGCTGACTCAAGCCCGGGAGCCCCCTTATTAAAAGCTGCGGACTCGATTCTCAGGCTTTGCGGACTGCTCTCGCACAGCTCTGCACTTTTTGCCCTTTCCTTGTAATCTCATTTGATTAACCAAAGAAAAGCCCGCCGCAAGAGTGACATTTGCCGCGGCGGGCAAAGTCTGGTGTTGTCGCGATCTGCGGCTCTGACTATCTCTTTGTCCTTGACCGTTAGTAAACAACTACTTGCAGTTTCCTCCACCCTCTTTTCTCTTTGCAGAGTCAAGAGGCGCATTTCCCGCATCAACATTTAACACACGACCTTCCGATTCAAGTAGGTGTCGAAATCGCGGATAGCCATGTCAGACCGCCGATCTTCTCATAGCCCAGCTCGCTCAGACCGCTCAAGCTCTTTAGATGCATTATGGGATGTGCTGGAGCGATCTTGCAGGGAGGCCGAACAGTCTCGTAGGGAGATTGACCAACACCTCGATGCGATCAGCCATGCCTTAACCGCGCTCACTTAGCGGTTAGCGCCTCAACCCGCAGCAGCTCCCGCAGACACACCAGTTCGCCATGCGCCAGCTCACCCGGCGCCAGCAATGGCGCCATCTCCGCCAGCCAATCCGCCCATACAGTCTGCAGCTCCCCTGCGACCTCAGGAGGTGGAATTCACTTCTCTTATGGAATTCTTCCGTGAGGAGGCCAGGGGGAGCCTAGCCCGCAGTCTCGATTTTGCTGAAGATTGTCAGGTCGCGCGGCCCGCCGCGACCTCCGCTCCAGCTGAACTGAAGAGCCCTCTCCCTTCGTGAATAGGATCCGTTGGGAGCCGGCTCTGAACAATTTCACGGAACCCCGCTTGCCCTCCTATACTGGGGAGTCTGACCCGGTTACACATCTGCAGGCCTTTGAGGATGCTGTGGCACATCTGAAGGTTTTGAACAACTTAAGAAACAGCTCACATCAACCCCTCTGCTCCCAGGTAGATGTATAACATTTCTCCTGCCTGAGGGCTCTGGAGCAGAGGGGTTGCTGTGAGCTGTTTCTTAAGTTGTTCAAAAACTTCAGCACATTATTTAGTCCACTCAAACTTTGATGCCCTCGAAGAGTTTTGAAAAAAGAAGCACTTTTGTCCCCTACTCTGAAAATAAGGCTCCATTTGTTTGGGCGTTTCGCTGCTCCGTTTTGGGCAAACGCCGCCGGAAGGAGGGTAAACAAATGAACCTCCGGCGGCATTTGCTCCGTTTCCACCCGCCCGCCTTGAGAAACGCCCCAAAAAGCTCCGTTTGGAGCAGCCACCTCCCCCCTCCGGTTCCAACACTCCGTTTCCACCCGCCGGTTCGACCCGCCACCGCCGAACCAAATGAAGCCTAAATCTCCCTAGGCCTGCTAGCCTTCCTCCTAACTGCTGAACCTCCTTAGGGGAATGAGGAGGTGTCATATCAAGAATCACCTTTACTTTATCTGGATTGGGAGCAAATCCCTCGGGCATAAGGAGATGGCCGAGAAACTTCCCCTTACTTTTCCCCGAAAATACATTTTAATGAGTTCAATTTCATGTTAAACCTCCGCAGAGTAGCGAACGTCTCTGCGAGGTCTTGCAAATGCAACGCAAATGTTTTGCATTTTATAAGGAGATCATCCACATAAACTTCAAGATTTCTCCCTTTTTGTTCTTTAAAAACAAAATCCAACATTCGTTGATATGTGGCGCCTGCATTTTTGAGCCCAAAAGGCATCACAAGATAACAATAGCAACCATCATTTGTGATGAAGGACGTGCGATGGACGTCGGGCTTATGCATTCTAATATGATGATAACAAGAAAACGCATCTAAAAAGCTCATGTGAGGATACCCGACCGCGGAATCTACTAAAGCATCTATCCGAGGCAAGGGGTAACAATCTTTAGAACATGCTTTATTTAACTTGGTAAAATCAACAGACATACGCCATTTTCCCCTGGTTTCGTAACCATTACAATGTTTGACACCCAGACAGGATATTGAATTTCACGAATGAAATTTGCTTTAAGGAGCTTGGCGACCTCCTCTCTGATGGGCTCTGCTAATTTTGTTGCCACCTCCCTCTTCTTCTATTGAACAGGCTTGAAATCGGGGGCGATGTTGAGATGGTGGCAAACAACATCCGGATCCACTCCTGGCACGTCCTCCGCTGACCAGGCGAAGACATCCAAGTTCTTCAGCAGACAAGCGATCAACTCTTCTTTCTCCTTTTCAGGCAGCTCTGAGTTGATGGAGAGCTTCCTCTCCTCCCCTTCTGCGATTGGAACTCCTTGCATTACATGGGCAGGTTCCAGGTGAGTTCCTTCTCGGGCTACCTCCTCCGAGTCGTCGATTGCTTCTGGAAGGGTTGCACTTTCAGGAGCAGCAATGAAAACTGCTGGAGGTGAGACTTGCTCGGCCACATTGACCGTCCTAACGTAACATTTTCGAGCCATCCTCGGATCGCTCTTGATCCGGTACTGCTTGCCCTCAGCTGCGAACTTGATAGCAAGGTGTTAGGTTGAAACCACCGCCTGATACTCATTGAGGAGGGGTCTCCCGAAGATGTCGTAGTAGCTGCTTGGGGCGTCAACTACTACAAACTGAACAAGTTTTGTAACCCCTCCGAGTGTTACCAAAAGGGCAACACTCCCTTCTACCTCTTTTCTCTCGCCGAAGAAATCATAAAGTGGCCCTTTGGTGGAAAGCAAATGCTTTCCAGTCTTCAGGGTCTCGAAGGTTTGTTTGAAGATTAGATTCACAGAGCTACCGATGTAATCAAAACTCTCTTGACCGTGTAGTTCTCGATAACTGCTTTAACTATCACAACATCATTGAAAGGTTTAGCAGTCTGAGGGTGATCATCCGGGCCAAAGGTGACGATCCCCCTTGATGGAGCTGAAGTAGAGGTTGCAACCACCTCTTGGAGATAGACTCTTGCAACGGAGGACTTCCGAGTTAACTCTGTTCCTGCCCCTCTGGATGCAAAAGAGATCACCGAGAGTGCCTTCGTCGTCTGCATCGACGCACTCTCCTTCAATACTGATGCTCCCCTGATGGCCGATGTCCTCGACCTCTTCACATTCCCAATAAACTTCAACCACCTCTTTACCCTTCAAGGTGGTTGGTTTTGCTGGTGGAGCCTCCTTGTGGCCGAAATATTTCATCTTTCCTGCTGCAAGAAGTCGTTCCACTAGTTGGTGGAGGGCTCTACAGTTCTCAGTTAGATGTCCCTTCTCTTTATGAAAATCACAATAAAGTTCAGAGCTTCGGGGCCTCCCCTCCGCTTTCTGAAATCCTCTCTTGAACTCCGGCTTCTTCTGTAGGATCTGGATGACCTCATCCACTGTTAGACCCATGGCTGAAAACTCATCCATGGGATCGCTGCTCTGCTGATCACCAGAGAATGAATCATCCCTGGCCTGGAGAACTGGCAAGACTTGAGGAGCACTGGAGCGGGTGCGGAGGCCAACGACAGTTTCTGATCACAAAACTGTTGATGGCCTTGAAATGGTCGCTTATGTTGAAAGTTCCTTCCCCTCTGAGCTGGGAGCTGGTAATTTGGACGAGGGGGCCTGAACGAACGACGAGCTGCAGAGGAGTCTGCCTCATCCCTTCCCTCTTCAGCCCTAGCTGTCAAGGAGGAAATATAGGTAGGATTGACATTTTCTCCTTCGATAAATCTATTTGCCAAAGCAATCAGCTTCTGATATGTTGCAGGCTCTTTGGTGGTTGCTTTGAATTTCAGAGGTCCTTCCCTTAGGCCGTTGATCAAGTCGACTTTATAGAAATCTGGGTCCACATTCTTGACCCCCAGAATTTCTTTCTGAAAACGATCAATGAACCGAGCCACTGGTTCATTGTTCCTTTGTTTAATCTTAAAAAGGGCTACTGGCCCGCTCTTCCTCCGCTTGGAAGTAGCAAATCTTAACAAGAGCTCTCTGCGAAGCTCTGCGCAACAAGCGATGGACTGAGGATACAACTCGTGGAACCATTCTCTAGCTTGGCCATCGAAAGTGGTAACCAAGAGCTTGCACTTCATGGCATCGGTTAGACATCTCAGTGCCACAACATCCTCAAAGGCCTGCAGATGTGTAACAAGATCAGACTCCGCAGTATAGGAGGGCAAGCGAGGTTCCCGGAAATTGTTCGGAGCCGGCTCCCAACGGATCCTATTCACGAAGGGAGAGGGCTCTTCAATTTTAGCTGGAGCGGAGGCCGCGGCGGGTCGCGCGACCTGACAATCTTCAGCAAAATCGAGCCTGCGGGCTGGGCTCCCCCTGGCCGCCTCACGGAAGAATTCCATAAGAGAAGCGAATTCCTCCTCCTGAGGTCGCATGGGAGCTGCAGAATGCATGGGCGGATTGGCTGGCGGAGATGGAGCCACTGCTGGCGCCGGGCGAGCTGCCGCATGGCGAACTGGCGCACGGCGAACTGGCGTGTCCGCGGGAGCTGCTGCGGGCTGAGGCGCTAACAGCTGGGTGAGCGCGGTTAAGGCATGGCTGATCGCGTCGAGGCATTGGTTAGTCTCCCTACGAGACTGTTCGTCCTCCCTGCGAGATCGCTCCAGCGCATCCCATAATGCATCTGAAGAGCTTGAGCGGTCTGAGCGAGCTGGGCGATGAGAAGATCGACGGTCTGACATGGCTATCCGCGGTTTCGACAACTACTTTGATCTGAAGGCCGCGTGTTAAATGTTGATGCGGGAAATGCGCCTCTGGACTCTGCAAAGAGAAAAGAGGGTGGAGGAAATTGCAAGTAACTATTTACTAATAGTCAAGTACAAAAAGATAGTCAGAGCCACAGATCGCGACAACACCAGACTTCGCCCGCCGCAGCAAATGCCACTCTTGCGATGGGCTTTCATTTGATTAATCAAATGAGATTACAAGGAAAGGGCAAAAGTGCAGAGCTGTGCGAGCAGCAGTCCGCAAAGCCTGAGAATCGAGTCCGCAGCTTTTAATAAGAGGGCTCCTGGGCTCGAGTCAGCGTGCTTTGGGTGTGCCACTCCCCTCTATTTATAGGCTCGGGGGCCTGCCCAAACGGGCAGGGCTAAAAATAACCGCCTGCCCGGGGTACAGGAGAACCGGACTGTGGTGATGAGATACAAAGGAAAAGAAAAGACAAGAGACCGCGAGTCCACCAAGAAGGGGGCGGACTGAGCCTCGCGACCTGGGGCCTTCGCCTTGATCTGCTGTTGGATAGGCGCCGACCTGGGCGGACTGATATTTCTGTCTGTCGCTGCTGATGGCGACCTGCTCAGCCCGCAAGGTTGAGGAGATCGAGGTTGCCTTATCAAACTGAATGCCTGCGCGGCCTCAGGAATGAGTCCGCGACGACCTGTCGATTGGGCTGAGGATGCCTTGCGGACTCTAGGGTTAACAATGGACATGAAGTATATTATGCTATATGAATGAATAGTTATTTAATGTTTTTCCTAGTACCACCCTTGTACATTTCATATTAGAATTGTTGTGTTATTAATTGTGATAACGGCTCGAAATAAAAAATTAAATTGTGGCGGACTTTGGGCCGTTACAGACGAGGCCGCAAAGCTGACGAGGCCGCAAAGCTGACGAGGCCGCAAAGCTGACGAGGCCGCAAAGCTGACGAGGCCGCAAAGCTGACGAGGCCGCAAAGCTGACGAGGCCGCAAAGCTAACGAGGTCACAAAGCTGACGGGTAGAATCACGGACCGGTGGGGTCGCGCAAACGGGAGATGCAACGGACACAAGCTGATGCGAACAAGCGGGAGGTGCTACAGTCAGAAGCTGTGGCGGACTTCTGTGTGCGTTGGAACGGTGTTCACGGCTGGCGCATGAGCTGAGTTTGCCAGGAAGATCGCAATCACAATGAGACGGGCGGGCTCTACGGTCACGGAGCAGAGAAAGACACCCAAACCCCCGAACCGAGCCTATAAATGGCAGATGGGGTGCAGAGAAAGAGAGACAGAGAGAAGAGCAATAACAGAGAGATCTAACAAAAGAGGCGGAAATAAGAAGTATCGTACCAAGGAGAGCTGAATAGCAGGCTAATAACATCCCAACAATCCATCGCCTCAAATATTATGTTATATGATAGCCCACCGGTCAACAGAGAGATCTAACAAAAGAGGCGGAAATAAGAAGTATCTAACAAAAGAGGCGGAAATAAGAAGTATCGTACCTAGGAGAGCTGAATATCAGGCTAATAACTTCCCAACAATCCAACGCCTCAAATATTTTGTTATATGATAGCGGTCAAATTAGTTGCCAGCAGCCAGCCACCGCCTAAATCAGCCAATCAATTCCATTAGTCATACATCACAGGTTATCCAACGAACAACTAGCCAGTCCACAAGGAACTCCAATCAGCCCCTCCATTTGGTTCCAAAAATTCAGCCATCAAATAATTGCAAACTATCATGCCATTTTTCAAATAATGAAATTTAACCGAAACAAAACGAGCGTCGCAAAATCATTCGGAAAAACTCGAACATAAAAAATAAACGTGCAATGTTGAATCGACATTGAATGCTGTTTTCATTATCAGGGAATTCTTTTCTTCATCAAAATAAAAATTATTTATTATACAGATCGAGTTCGGATCTTACATCGTCCTTGCAGCCTCCTCATCTTTGCGGCCTTGTCTTCTTTACGGTCTTGACAGTTTTGCGGTCTCACCGATTATTGCTTCCAACTGCCATCTTTGTGACCTCATTAACTTTGTGGCCTCGTCTGTGCGACCTCTTCTTGTAGTTTCCTGTTTGTAACCGGCAACACCTCCTTTTGTTCTGAAAAGTACGGTTTCTTGCTTTGACACAACCCATACCCTCTTCAATTTGAGCTCTTGTGGTCTCGACACCTGAGAACTCGCCTCCAATGGGCACAAATGCTACACCTACTACCTTGACCCTTCCGGATCTTGCTCCCTCTCTCCCTGATCCTCGGGATGAATTCCAGATCACTATTATCTCTCTCACCAAGAAGAAGAATTTTGTCGAATAGGTGCACTTTGTGCGCCGCGTTCTCTAAATCAAGGGCCTTCTTCATTATCTCACTCAGGACACACTGTTGAACGCCTGAGCCCATCGTACTGTGGCTTCAGGACGATGGCTGAGTTTAATGTTGAATCTTGAACTCCATGGATAGTGAACCATATCGGATGGCTATGTATCACACCATTGACAAAACAACGTGGGATGAGCTCCATCTCTCTACTCTGGGAAAGATAGCCTCCAACACTTGTTTGGTATTTTCATGGCTCATCAGAATGCCACCTCGGGTATCGATGCTGACCTCACGTCTTTTGTTGCCCAATCCAGGACTCTTGTCATGGCCTGGATTCAACACCAATCCCCATCGCCGGATCTTGCCACTCTACGAGCTCAGAAACAAGTTGTCGGTATTGAATTGATGATGACTCTTGTTCCTCCGCACCTCCACAATGTTCGGGCACATATTATTTCCTCTCCTACTATTCCATCATTCTCCAATGTTTGTTCCATGTTGTTGAAGGTGACACCACCCCCCGAACTCCTGGTGTCTCCCCTTCGGTTCTCCTCCACCCGAACTCCTGGTGTCCTCTCCTTCGGTTCTCCTCCACCAAGGTTCTGACTCCCGACCTCCATCTTCTCTTGTGGCGGCTGTTCTGGCTCTCGGGGTGGTGGGCGCGATGGTCTTTATCGCTCTAAAGGACAACCCCCTCGCCCGTGTACTCATTGTGGCCGGACCAATTACACCGAGGCTACTTGTTTTTAGAAACTTGGATTCCCACCGCCAGGTTCTTCTTTGTCGTATGCCTCCCCTGCTATTGATGAACCTTCCTCCTTCCGTGCTTATATTTTACATGAGAAACTCCAGAATCTTCGCGCAATGATCTCTCGCCCATTCTGCTCTGTTGCCTCCGTCTCCAGCGAAGGTGCCTCATGTTTGTCCCATAGTCCCACTTGGATTGTCGACTTAGGTGCCACCAATCACAGTACTCTGAGAATGCCTTTTCAGTACTTGGATTATCCATGCCCTAAGTTCATTACGAGGGCAAATGCCAACACCACCCCAGTTGCGGACTCTGACGATATGCCACTACCCCCCACTCTCCCTTTGCTCCATTCTTCATGTTCATGGAATTTGCTGTAATCTACTTTTTGTCAGTTGCCTTACTCAAGATCATGACTACTTAATCACTTTCTCCTCTTCTTTTGTTGTGCAGATTGGCAGATGCGGAGTATCATTGGTGGACACTTTAAAATGAGCTTTACACTATGGATCTTCCCCCGACCATTCTCTCTTCCGTCAGCTCTGTTGATTGGTTCCGACGTCTTGGTCATACTCCTCTTCCCATCCTCCAAAATGCTCTTCTAGATTTTCCTTTTTCTAGTTTTGATTTCGGATCATGTATTTATGAGAAACAACACCGTGTTGTTTCCCCTTTTCATTGTACTCGGTGCTCTGCTCTTTTTTATTTGCTACATTATGACATTTAGGGTCATTATAAAACGGCGAGTGTGTCTGACTATCGTTATTTTCTTACCTTTATTGATGATCACTCATGCATGACATGGTTGTATCCAATGCGTGATCGCTCTGAGCTTCTGGATCTATTCTGCTCCTTTGTAGCTGAAACCCAAACACAATTTTCCCGCTGTATTAAAATTATTCGCCCTAATAATGCACGCGAATACACTGTGCATGTCTTTCAGGAAACTTGCACCCTATTGTGTATCCTCCACCAAACCTCCCGTACTTACACATCACAACAAAATAATGTGGTTGAGCGGAAGAACCGTCATCTTATCGAAGTTGCACATTCCCTCATGTTCCAGATGCACGTCCCCCCCTCCCCCTATTGGCACTTTGTTGTCTCTACTGCCTACTATCTCATCAACCCCATACCCTCGTCTGTTCTCAACTTCGCCACACACATCCATATGTGTGTCAGGGGTTCCAATTCCATTGGTTTCAAATATTTTGTTGTGTTTCTTGATGATTTCTTTTGAATGTTGTGGGTTTTTCTAATAGGTCAGAAGCACATGACGCAATGAAAACATAATTTTGAGGTTTTCAAACAATCTCACATATCCATTCACTCTCTTAGCACATGCAATGCTTAATCTTTTCTGTCCCATAATCCCTTCTTTGATTGTAAAAGAGATTGCGGGAACTTGTCTTGTGTCATGACCTCTCAACAAATGGCATCGCAATATCTTATAAATCGAATGACACCATTTATCATAGGGTATAAAATTCCTTATAGTACTTTCTTCCCAGTTAATTTCTAACCATCTGCTTCCTCTTCACATCTTTCACTCCACATCATGACCCATATCTTTTCTTCTGAGATCTTGCGCATCCTCCATATTTCCGATAACTTTGTGTATTTTTCCCTTTGCTGAGCATTTCATTTTAATGCATTACACATGTCCTAGGTGTTTATAGTTGCTATCTAATCTTTTATTTTCTGTTCTTATCATTAACTTGGTATGGAAAGAAATAATCTTTTATTCATCCTTTGTATTTTCTTTAAAGATGCCATCATTTTAAGTTGTTTGCTTTATTATAACTGCTTGGGGTTCACGATATGAATTCTCGTTACTAAATTACTTACGTTGTATGGCAAGCAATTTATTAGTCATAACTTCTAGCCAAGTTATATTTTGTCCCATTTTCTCTTACCATGCCTTTTATATTGATGCTATATAGTTCATTGATGATTTTTCCATTCACATTAATGAACTTGATAAGTACCTACAAACAGTTTCTTCTGGTCGATTGGCCAAAGTCACCTATAATAGCTTTAATGATGTCTGATGGATACATGTGACTGCTTCTAGTTGCTTGGAAGATTGAGAATATGAGTGGCAGGAACCGGTCAAGCCATACTGAAGTGCCCATTGAATGTATGGTTAATATGTCGGTCCAGAGATTCAAGCTTGGAGAAATTTTATGGTGCAGGATCAATAGCGGTTCATGGTGGCCTGTCCAGGTATTGTGTTTTAGTCAATGATCCTTGCCTAGAGCCATCTTGTATTTGTCCAAAATGTTTTACTTTTGTAATATTAACCTACTATAAAGTTCTATTCCAACATTATGTGGCATCAGACAATTACCATATTGCAATGTAAACAAACAATTGCCATTTTAGGCAAACATGATGTGAATCAAGAAATTTTTTTTAGATCCTTGATGTCTATGAATGAATCAATAGACTCTGACAAATATCTTGATATTTGTTAGGCAAAGGCTTCTTTATGTTCAGTTTTTTAATCTATTTGAACAAGCTTCTGGAAGAAAGACTTGCTTCGATATGTCTTGTTTATTTGTATTTGTACACATGCTTATTTGTTTTATGTGTAGCTCAATTAAGACATCCATAAATCAGTTTGGCGCTTGTTTGATAGCTAAATCAGTGTCTAATTTATGTTCTTGTATTGGTACCATTTAGGTTGTTTTGTCATTAGTGCCGTATATAACTTAGCATCTGTATCTCTCTTTTTCCCTCAACATGTTACGGAACTGCAAGATGCCGAGCCTTCATGACGAGTTTATACGCGCCGGGCGCATATAGCGCACGGCCCCACCGAGCCCGCGGAGGAGATCGCGGCTTAGCCGTTATTCGTTAGCAAATCATTTATTTCAGCATTTATGTTTTATTTCAGCAATTATGTTTTTATTTCAGCATTTATATTTTGGCAGATTATTCGTGTCACTGTTCACACCCAACTACTATAAGGGGTAGCGCTTGTAATCGTTTTGGACATCTTGGATGAATGTGTGATTTTCCCTCCTATTCCCTCTAATCCTAATCCTTTAATTCTCCTTTTCTCTCTCTCTCTCTCTCTCTCTCCTTTTCTCCTTCCCGTAGCCGCTCGAACACCCCATCGCCTAGGTCCGTACCAACTGGTCCGACCTCCGTCCCGCCCGCCGAAGGACGCCGGTGTTCCCCTCCTCTGTGGCGCCAGGCCTCCAGTAGCCCTCGCCGCCCCCAACCCGCTCCAACGCCAAACCCGCATCGTCAGTTGCGGCTGCCCGACCGTGTCACGCGCGTCTTCCGCGCTGCGAGTCCAACCCGCCCACCCGAGTGCCGCACCACCGTTTCAGTCGCGGTCGCCAACCGCATCTCGTGCGGCCTTCCGCGACGCGCGTCCCCGCGCTGCCCCGCCGCTGCGACCAGGCCGCCTCGACCGCACTACGCCGCGACCCTTTTTTCCCCTCTGTTATGGCACCGATCACCCGATCCACTGCAGAAACCCCGCCAGCGGACTCTAACAAGGCCTTCCTCTATCGTATCGATGCCCATGAGTCCCTCGTGGCCTTTATGCATGCCTCCCTTGCCGCCCTTCTTGCCAAGTTCGATGCCCTCTAACCCTCTGCCACCTCCCCCGCCAATGGAACCGCGTGTCAGTCAACCGACACGTCCATCCTCAACGCGGCACCCTTTCTGCACAACGGAGACTTAGCGCCCCCGTTTCCTCTGGGCCGTCGAACCTTCTCCCAGGACCTTCCCACCTTCGCCGGTGTGGACCCGATTTGGTGGATTGCCAAGGCAGAGCAGTTCTTCGACCTCCACCATACTCCCGAGCAGGACAAGGTCTCTAACGCCGTCGTGGGACTCGACGACTCAGCCCTTCATTAGGCTTGGTGGCTCCGACAGACTATCTATTGGTCGGAGATCAAATAGGAGATGATCCGCCGCTATGACAACCGCTATTCGGGATTCGCCATCAAACGACTGTGTAGGGTACGCCAAGCCGGCGCATTGGATGATTACATCGATGAATTTTTGCCCTCGTCACCCGTGTTCTGGGCCTACCACCACATCATTATCTCGACTTCTTCATGCAAGGCCTTCTGCCCAACATCCGGTCCCGGCTCCGCACCCATCACCCTCAGACAGTTTCTGAGGCCCTCGACATGGCCCGCCTCGTGGAGGAGGATTTGTCTCCTCGAACCCCGCCGACTCCAGGCGAGCCACCGCCGGGAGGCCGACCATGGCAGACCGCTACTCCAGAGCCACAAGCTCCTCGACCCCCTCCAGCCGCCCTACCAGACCGTCCAACCCCTCCTGTGATTCTCCAACCGCGAGTTCGACTACCTCCGTCGCAAAGGGCTATGTTTCCGCTGCCGTCGACCCTATTCTCCTATCCGCTTTTGCGCAGTCAAGGAGTTCCACGCCATCATCAGCGTTTTCGAACCGAAGATTACTTTGGTGGATTTTGAGAACCTCGAGATCTCAGCAGAGGACACCACCGAGGCCGCAGCTGACGATGACCTTCACCGTTTGAAGCTTCCATGTTTTTCAGGACCCCAAACCATGAAGTTGACGAGCAAGTTGGGTGACCGCCACATTGTCATACAACGGGGCGAGCCATAATTTTCTCTCATCTCAACTGGCCCAGCAGCTCCGCCTTCCGATGAAGCCTTCTCCGGACTTCACTGTTAGTTTGGGCGATGGTCGCCACCGCTTGATCCAGGGTCGTTGTCCGACCGTCTCGCTTTCAGTGGGCCCTTACTCGGTGACGACGAAACTTCTATATCTTCGGCCTTGGCGGGATCGACGACATCCTGGGAGTCGCGTGGCTCTGCACGCTGAGCGATGTGCGGGTCAACTGGGGGACTATGACGATGAGTTTCCTCCAGGACGGTCGGGAGTGCTGTCTTATGGGGGATGCCACACTCTACTTCGCTCCCCCGTCTCCTTCTGTACGATTCAGAGGACTTCAGACGTCGATATTTCTGCATGGCTCTGGTCCATCTCAGACGCCGCGACGCCGGTCCCATCACCGCCTCCGGCCCTTCACGCCCTCCTATCCGAGTTTGCGGACCTCTTTACTGCACCATCCAGGTTGCCGCTGGCTCGGCCGCATGATCATGCCATTCCTTTTCAGCCCGGCGTGTCAGCAGTCTCGGTCTAACCGTACCGTTATGGGCACGTGAAAAAGGACGAGATCGAGAGGCCTTTCCCCGACATGCTGATGGGGGGACTCATCCGCCACAGTGTAAGCCCTTTCTCCAACCCTATCCTCTTGGTTAGGAAGAAGGACGACAGCTGACGCTTTTGCATGGACTATCGGGAGCTCAACAAAGACCCCATCCCAGACAAGTATTCGATCCCTGTGATTCAGGAGCTTTTGGATGAGCTCCACGACACGACCGTTTTCACCAAGCTGGACCTCCGTGCGGGCTACCACCATATTTACGTTCGGCCGGCCGACGTCGCCAAGACGGCCTTCCGGACCCATGACAGCCACTACGAGTTCTTGTTTTTGCCATTCGGCCTGACCAACGCGCAGACCACTTTTCAAGCCCCGATGAACGACATTTTTTGCCCGGTATTTCATCATCACGTACTTGTTTTTTTTGATGACATCTTGGTCTACAGTTTTTCTTGGTAGGTGCACCTCCAACACATCCGCCAGACGTAAGCCACACTATGGCGTCACCACCTTAAACTCCACCCAATATATTGTTCCTTTGGAGTTTCAGAGGTGTGCTACCTGGGACACACCATCTCTGCTGCGGGGGTCGCGAAAGATAACGACAAGATTGAGGCGGCTTCCAGTGGCCAACATCATCATCTCTTCGCGATGTCCGCGGGTTCCTGGGACTGACAGGGTACTACCGTCGTTCATTCAGGAGTAAGACACATTGGCCCGACTCCTCACGCAGCTCCTGAGGAAGTCTGCCAGGGCCCCTTCGAGTGGTCGGCGACGGCCTCTGCCGCTTTTGTCGCTCTTCAACAGGCCTTGGTTCGTGCCCCGGTGTTAGCCATGTTGGATTTCTCCCAGCCCTTCCTCGTGGAGTGCGGCGCGTTGGGCGTCGCTGTGGGTGTCGTACTTATGCAGGCCGACCGTCCTATGACTTATTTTAGCCGCGTTTTTTCTGACACTATCCGCAGCCGCTCCTCTTACGAGAACGAGCTCATGAGCCTCGTCCTCGCAGTTCAGCACTGACGGCCCTACCTCCTGTGCCGACGGTTCGTGGTCCGCACCGACCACCCAGCCTCCGCTACCTCCTACAACAGAAGATTGCTACGCCCGCTCAACAGGTGTGGCTGACCAAGCTACTGGGCTACGACTTTAGCATCGTGTTCCGGCCGGGGAAGACGAATTGCGCTGCCGACGCCCTCTCCCACAATCCATACTTGCAGCCATATCCCGACCGATCTGGGAGGAAGCAGATGCCCTCCAAAGGGAAGTAGAGGTCGCCCCGAAGCTCAACGGGATTAGGACAACACTACTCGCGGACGCCACATCACGCCCACCTTACTCCTTGGTTGACGGCCGCCTACTCTTCAAGGGACGCCTCGTATTCGCTTTCTCCTCCCTGAGCATTCCTCTGTTGTTGGTCGAGTTCCATGCTTCCCTGACGGGGGGACACGCCGGTGCTTACCGGACGTGCCGACGGCTGGCAGCCTCACTCTACTGGCCCCACATATTCCGACAGGTCAAGGCCTTCATGGCCGCCTGCCTCATCTGCCAGAAGGCCAAGTACGAAGCCGTTTTTTTGGGTGATCTACTTCAGCCTCTCCCGATTCCCGACTGCATTTGGTACGACGTCGCCATGGACTTCATCACACGACTGCCCCGATCACAGGGACACGACTGCATCTGGTCATGGTGGACTGGATCTTGAAGTATGCTCATTTCATTCCCCTCAGCCATCGATACACTGCAGCCACAGTCGCCGACAACTTCATCCTGGGGGTCGTACGCCACCACGGGTTTCCCCGGTCGATCGTGAGCGACCGCAACCCGCTCTTCTTGAGTACTTTTAGACTACGCTATTCCGCTTACAGGACACCCGTCTTCGCATGAGCACGACGTACCATCCGCAGAACGACGACCAATCAGAGGTCCTCAACTGGTGTCTGGAGATGTACCTCCGCTGCTTCGTGGGGGAGCAGCCTCGTAGTTGGGCCAAGTGGCTCCGGTGGGCCGAGTACTCTTACAACACCGCCTACCATCAGACGGCCAACACTACCCCATTTGAGGCCGTTTATGGCCGTCCTCCACCGTCTATCGTCCGCAACCTTCCCCGGGAATGCCTGATGGATAGCCTGTCCACCGCTCTGCGCGACAGGGACATCATTCTGGATCATCTGAAGCACCACCTATGACGGACCCATCCGAAGATGGTTTCCTTCGCCAACAGGAAATCCCGGGACCTCTCCTTCGAGGTGGGAAAGAAGGTTTTCCATCAAACTCCATCCCTACCGCCAGCTTTCAGTGGCTTGTCGGCCATGCCCGAAATTTGCGCCTCGATTCTTCGGGCCTTTCGAGATCCTCGCCCGCATAGGGGCTGTCGCTTACCACCTTCGCCTCCTAACTAGGAGCCGCATTCATCCGGTCTTCCATATCTCGCAGCTACGACGCGTGGTGGGCAAGCACGCCACCATAGATCACATCCCGACCGACCACTACCCCGCCTCGATCCTCGATCGTAGATGTCGCACCCTGGGGGACCATACATCGGAGTAGGTTCTTGTGGCTTGGACCGGCCGACCCAACTCAGACGCGACGTGGCTGCCCCGGGATGATTTCAGCCGCCAGTTCGTTGACCACTGCCTTGAGGACAAGTCATATTTTCCAGACGGTGGCATTGTTACGTAACTGCACGACGCCGAGCCTCCATGACGGGTTTACACGCGCCGGGCGCGTATAGCGGACGGCCCCACCGAGCCCGTGGAGGAGATCACCTCTTAGCCGTTAGCATATAATTTATTTCAGCAATTATGTTTTTATTTCAGCATTTATATTTTGGCGGATTATTCGCGCCGCTGTTCGCACCCCACTACTATAAGGGGTAGCACTTGTACTCGTTTTGGACATCTTGAATGAAAGTGTGATTTTCCCTCCTCTTTCCTCTAAGCCTAATCCTCTAATTCTCCTCCTCTTTTTCTCTCTCTCTCTCCTTTTCTCCTTCCCGTGGCCGCCCAAACACCCACCGCCCGGTCCGTACCACATGTCATCCTATCTTTAGATATTAACACCTATATTTTTTTTACATGCTCTTCTCTCATCAGGTGAAGTTTGCCGCTTAACTCTTATCAATGCAAGAAACTCGGTCCTTCAGATTGCTCTTATCCCATATGAACATGCATCTTCTCCTTTCCTTGACACGTTCTCTGGGATGTCATTGCTTTAACCTCATAAGCTAACTGAAGGTTTCTATTTGGCAATGAACGGCCCAACAAATCCTCATGAGAGATACCTCTTATCTCTCACCTTCGAATCCCCGTCTCTAATCGCCGCATCTTCTCCTTCACCGCATGATTTTTCTCCTTCCTCAATGGCTCTATAGCTCTAACTTATCTCTTCATCAGCAGTCACTCGTGCTGAAAGCCTCTATACAACAATCTGGCATTACTCTTTACCATACTCGCAGCGCTTTACATCAGGGTCTAATGAGGGAGAATGCCATCCTATGAAAAAAGGGATCAGTAAAGTTTTAATTTTGTGCTCAATCCGATTAGATGTGATAAGACACGCTTCTCCACAACTTCTACACCACTCTTCCACGCCTTCTACACATGTTTCATTGGATGTACTCTCAAAGAAGCAATTGTTGGGCCACAATTGATATCTGGTTTTGAAGGGTCGTTTTCTCCATTCTCATGACGGCCTGTTTTCCTTTCAATGATCATAACGTTATGACTACAACAACACTCAAGTCTTTATCCCACTATAGTGGGGTCGGCTATATGGATTCTTTGTCGCCATTGTGACCTATCTTTATTCATAATCTCACGAATGCCCAAGTACATCATGTCTTTCCTTATAGTTTCATTCCAAGTCTTTATTGGTCTACCCCTCCCTCATTTAACATGCCTTGTGACTAGACTCTCACAATGCCTAACAGGTGCCTCTTGTTAGATATTGTATATGGTAAATATAGCATAGCCCCACCTTGAGTGTTGGGATCACCCTCTCATGTATATATTTGTACACACTATTGTTGAGAAGATATCAATTTTCTTTTTCCCTATCATGGTATCAGAGCTCTAGAGCCTAGTTTTTTTTTCACAACCTCCTCGTGATCCGTCGCTGATTCTCGCTAATCCTCATCTACGCTTCCGTTGCTGGTTCTTGTCGCCCGTCACTGGTTTCCTGCTGCTTCCGTCGTTTTTTCCCGTTCAGAGGAAGATGGTTCCGTCACCGATTTGCAGCTTCTAGTCACCGATTCGCCTGTTCCGTCGCTTCCAGTAGCTGGTCCTGTCGCCGTTCGCTGCTTCCAGTTGCAACTTGGACCTTGTCCTTATCCGGTAGCGACATCCACAACTTCTGCCGAGTCCTAACCGCGACCTTGTTCTCCTCCTCCCCAGACTTTGGTTGATCGTTGATTTGTGCTCAGATCCGCCGTTCAGACAATTTAATTGCTATTTAGCTCTGATTCAGACGATTCACGATTTGACAGCCCCGATCTTCTTCTCCGGCTGATCCCGCAACCCCACCTCCTCGATTGATATTCTCGATGGCATCTGATGCTCGTTCTCCTCCGACACCTTCTGTAGCTCAGTCCAGTGCTTCTCGTCGCCCGACTATCTGCCTCCACTACTGTTAGTGTCTTGGGTCATGTCAAATCTGAGTGTCGCAAGCTTTAGAGGGCCCAACAGTCTGGTCAACAGTGTGCTCCTGGTGCACCTTCCGCTCACTTTTCGGTTCTGACGCAGTCTCTCTCTGTATCTGAGCTTGCTCAGCTGATTTCCCAGCAGTTCTCCCAGGGTTCACTGCCTCGCTCCTCTACTTTTGTCTCTCAGCCGACTGCCTCCGCCCCTGCAGGTTTCTCCCCCTCCGACTGGTTGCTTGACTCTGGAGCCTCCTTTCACTTGACATATGATGTTACCCACCTCTTGTCCTGTCCGACCGTTTTCTCTTCCCATAGTATCATGGTAGCAGATGACACCATTCACCCCATCACTAGTCGTGTCCTCCTTCATACCAGCTATTTTCATGTTCCCGATGTTGCCTACATACCCAAGTTATCCATGAATCTTATATCCGCCAACCAACTCACATCCCACGGTTGTCTTGTTATTTTTGATGAGTTTACATGTCGTGTGCAAGATCGTCTGACTGGGGCACTCCTTGGAGCTGGTCGTCATCGTAACGGGGTGTACGACCTTGATCGTCTCCATCTTCCATCCACTGTATCGTTACCGACAGTTTCCGCCCTTTGTTTTCCTTTGGTGGGTTTCACTCATTGACATCATCGTCTTGGTCACCCCGATGGTTTGCGTCTTGCATTTCTCATCAGTCATGGCTTCCTTGGTCGTGTTTCTGTTGATATGTCTCACTCTTATACGAGTTGTAAGCTTGGTAAACAACTACAACTTCTATATTCGTCTAGTGAATCTTGGTCTCAGTGTTCTTTCGGTTTAGTTCATTCTGATCTATGGGATCCCGCACCTTTTATATCTAAGGGCGAACATCAGTACTATGTTCTCTTTGTTAATGACTATTCTCGTTATTGTTGGGTCTACTTTATGCATTCTCGTTCTGATTTTTTTTAAGATTTATATTACTTTCTCTGCTATGGTGCACACTCGATTTTCTGCTTCCATACATACTTTTGTTTCCGACTTAGGGGAGTGTATCCCACTCATGCTTTTTGTGATCTGTTAGCTACCCACGACACTCTCCCTCAGTTTGCCTGCCCCGATGCTCATGCTCAGAATGACACCGATGAAAGGAAGCATCACCACATTATAGACACCTCGCACCCTCCTCATATCCTCCCTCGTTTCTCCTCATTTTTGGGTGAAGGCTGTTTCCACTGGTGTCTACCTTATTAATCTGCAACCTTCTACTTTCCTTCAGGGCTAGAGTCCTGGTGCGTGTCTGTACTATAGACCCCCACATTATACTCATCTTCATGTTTTGGCTGTCGGTGCTATGTTTTACTCCCTCCACGTGAGCGCACCAAACTTTATTCTCAGTTTGTTCCCTGTGTCTTTCTTGGATACAGTCTTGAGCATAAGGGCTATCGCTGTTATGACCCTGTTGCACGTCGACTTTGCATTCTTACGTGATGTCACCTTTGACGAGTCTCATCTTTTCTTTGTGTCTTTCTTCCCCTCGACCTCGCACTCATCTGTTACTCCCTCTGATGTGCAGTTTCTCACCCTTCCAGTCTCACCGCCTCATTTCTCCTCTCCTCCGGTATGTACCCCTCTTCCCTTGCTTCCGACCTCTCCAGCCTCACCACCTACGACCTCTCTAGCCTCACCCACTCACTCCTCCCATTCACCACCCACTTCCTCCTCTGACGAGCTCGTCGCCCCCTTCCATGTCATTGCACTCGTCGTCCTCCTTTTGTTCCCTCGTCTCTTGTACCCCCAGACTCCGTGCCTGTCTCCTCCAGCGAGTGTCCTGTGGATGATCCTCCTGTGCGTCGCCACCCACCTCGTGAGAGACATCCTCCCGATCGTCTTAGTCTTGCTACACTATCGCTGGACCTACCCTCCCTTCCTGCTACTACCTGTAGTACTCAAGAGTCGACTTCCTACTGTGATGTTGTCTAGATACCTGAGTGGCAGATTGCATGTCTGCTGAGTTGAAGGCGCTTGAGCACACTCGTACATGTGACCTTGTTTCTCTTCCACCTAGTTTTGTTCCTATTACTTGCAAGTGTGTCTTTAAGGTCAAGACTCGCTCCGATGGTTCTGTGAAGAGATACACGACTCAGCTAGTTGCTCGTGGTTTTCAGCAGGAGCAGGGGAGACACTATGAAGAGACCTTTGCTCCAATCGCACACATGACCACAGTTCGTACTCTTATTGCAGTTCGACGTGAAGAATGTCTTTCTTCATGGTGATCTTCAGCAGGAGGTGTACATGCTCCCTCCTTCTTCATGGTCTCTCATCTTCTATAGGCCTTGTCTGCCGCTTAAGACGAGCTCTTTACGGGCTCAAGCACGTACCCTGCGCGTGGTTTGCATGTTGCAGCTCAGCCATTACAACCGTCGGTTTTCTGTCGAGTCCACATGATCCAGGCATGTTTGTGCACTCCTCTCGTGATCGAACTCTTCTGTTACTTTATATGGATGATATGATTATTACTGGTGATGATCCTTCTCATGTGGCCTTTGTCAAGGATCACCTTCAGCAACAGTTTCAGATGATTGATCTTGGACAGTTGAGCTACTTCGTGGGCCTTGAGGTCAGCTCTACAGACCGTGGTTTTTTGCTCTCTCAACGGCATTATACATCAGATTTCTCAGCTCAGGCTACTCTCTTTGATTCTCGCACCTATGGAGCTTCACCTTCAGCCGCGTCCGAATGATGATGTTCCACTCTCTGATCCTACCGCTATCGTCACCTTGTTGGGAGTCTCATCTACCTCACTATTACTCGGCCTGACATTGCCCATGTTGTTCATGTGTTGACAGTTTGTTAGTGCGCATACCTCTATGCATTATGGTCACATGCTGCAGCTCCTGCGCTATCTCCGGGTGACGACTTCTCGTGGCCTCTTCTTCTCTAACTGTAGTTCTCTACAACTGCATGCTTATTCAGATGCTACCTGGGCCAGTGATCTTGTTGACCGTCGATCAGTCACTGGTTTCTGTCTGTTCTTGGGTTCTTCACTTATTACATGGAAGTCCAAGAAACAGACTGGTGTTTCTCGTTCCAGCAATGAGGCTGAGATTCGAGCCATGATTACCACCGCTGAGGATATTATTTGCTTCGCTGGTTTCTTGAGGACCTTGGTGTCGGCGTGTCGCTTCTCCAGATCCTACTCCACTCCACTGTGATAACACCTGTGCCATTCAGATTACGTTGAACCCAGTGAAGCACTCTCTTACCAAGCATATCGGGGTGGATGCTTTCTTCCTACGAGAGTAGTATGGTCATTGTATTCTTGCTCCTCAGTTTGTTCCTTCTGAGCAGCAGCTTGTAGATTTGATGAATAAGCCACAGACACGGAACCAACATACATATCTATTGTCCAAACTCTCGGTGTATGATCCACCTTAAGTTTGAGGGGGGGGGGGGTGTTAGATACTGTATATGATAGATATAACTTAGACTCACCTTGGATGCTGAGATCACCCTCTCATGTATATATTTGTACACACTATTGTTGAGAAGATATCAATTTTCACTTTCCCTATCACCTCTAATGGTCTCCTTTGTACGTGTCCAAACCATCTTAGTCGAGCTTCTTGCATCCTCTCATCAAATTTCCTCTTTATAGATTTTATGCTACATAGTCATAACGTTTGATAAGTTATGACTATGTAGCATAAAATCTATAACGAGGAGCTTTTATGACCTAGATGATTCTCCTTTGATCAGTCGTCTTCTCATTTCCTTGTGCCACCAGTGATCCTTTTCTTTGCGCCAACTCTGTCTGTCTTTACTCATCATCTCTTGATGGACTTTGTTGAACTATATTTCATTGATTTTGATTCATTGTCTATTCTTCTTTTAATATTTGTATTCAAGTTGGTCGCTCTCGAGTTTACAGGTGAGTGATAACATATATAAGCCACCACTAATCACATCTTAATCTCGTCCAGCTTCCCTACATATCTTCACCTACCAGACCGGTAGTGCCTTCTTTGAAAAGGTCTCTTATTTGTTGAATCTCGTTTTCATGATTGCAACTCCTCTCAGTTTGCAAAATCTTTCTTAGGTTGTTAAATTCTACTCTATTACTAATTTTTTTTAGCTGCATCTTCTCCACTTACAAGATCAACTTACCATTAGCCTATATTCATTATTAGGTGCAACTCCAAACTCAAATTGTCTTACCGATTGTATACATATCTATCAATCACAACTCCATTCTCGAATTGTCATACTCTGAACTTAAGCCTGTGGGGAAACATTTAAAAAGTTGAATATAAAAATGGATTGAGTTCCTTAGATACGGTCGGGCTTTCACGAATGTTCGTGACCGCCACCACCGTGCCATATCATAAGAAAAGTCTTATTTTAACCTTCGGATGACTGCCCATGGATGATATCTTTGTTGTTTATGTCTCATTTTCATGAACTGTTTGTTATATGTTAATGAGCATCTTTCTCAACATATTTTCCATCAGCATATTTAAGTTGAGTATGGCAACGATCAACAATTAGTGAATTGATTTAATATATTAATTTATATTAATATTTGAATATCAGCACATTGATATATATATTTAATTAATTCTGCCAATTTTTTATGAAAAATTCTGGAGAAATTTTTAGCTGGATGATGTTGATTACAATGCAGAAGTTTAACATGATTTCAAAGCTCAACTGGATCTTACATCTTCCCATGAAATGTGACTAATTAATAGACTGTTCCAGCAATGACTTCATTTTGAGTCTGGAGGCTTCAATATTACATTATCTCTTGTATGAATTATTAGCAACTTATATTCTTGTTCATCTTTTAAGGTTGTTGATGAGAACTGTGTGGCTTTTAAACCAAAAAGGAAAAAGAAAGATCAAATTTTGGTTCGGCTATATGGAACTTTTGAGCAGTAAGTTTTTTTGGGGGGTTGCATTTAGCAACTGCTTCACCGTATATCAGTTTAAATCTCAACAAATCAAGTGATCATTTGTTGCTCACAGCATGTACGTGGAAAAGGCTAATTGTATCTCGAAGACTGAGAAGGTAGATTGAATGGAAGCTCCTCATCTTTCTATCAGTCTATCATTACTTCTCTCATTTCTTATTATTTATCTATTTAATGAATGATTACTTTTCTCTTTTCAGATTTATGAGGAAGAAAACCGCAGTAGCAGAGAAATATTTGAGAAAGCTCTGGAGGAGGTGATTATATTATTCACCTTCATAATTTGAGGTGCTTATTAATATTAGGTGGATCGTGTATGCACATTCCTGATGATTTCAAATATGGTGGTTAACTTCTCTTATGTAGGATCTATCTCGCATGAAATCTGGTTACCCATCTGAAGGAAGACTTTCTAAATCAATTGGTCCGTCATCTTTATTTCTATTTCAAAACACTTATTTTTATGTACATATATATTCTGAAGCTTCGTGTTTGTTTGCCTCTGTGTAGAAGGATAAAAACACCAGGATTATCATATTCTATTTGCTTTTACTTGAAACATTTTGATTTTTTTGCTAATAGATGCATATGCTTCCTGTGTCACTTCATTTCTCTGTAAGTCAATGTAGAAGGATACACATATCTGGATTATTATTGTTAGGAAATGGATTGAATATGCTAGTCACATTAACAATAGTGTACATATACATGTGCAAGAGAGGATGCTCTCTACCATAAGAACGTACAATATATCTAACACCGCCCTCAAACTCACGGGGGATCATACACCGAGAGTTTGGACAATAGATAGGCATGTTGGGCCCGCGTCTGTGGCTTAGTCATCAAATCTACAAGCTGCTGCTCGGAGGGAACAAAGGAAGGAGCAAGAGTGATGCGATCATATTGCTCACATAGGAAGAAATCATCAACCCTGATTTGCTTGGAGAGTGAGTGCTTCATCGGGTTTAGAGTAATTTGAATGACACCAGTGTTATCATAGTAGAGTGGAGATCTGAAGAAGATACATCAAGGTCCTCAAGAAGCCAACAATGTCAAATAATATCCTCAGCGGTGGTAGTCATGACCAAAGCTCGGCCTCAGTGTTGGAACGAGAAACACCAGTATGTTTCTTGGACTTCCATGCAATAAAACTCAAGAATAGATATAAACCGGTGACAGATCGACGGTCAACATGATCACTAGCTCATGTAGCATCCGAGTAAGCACAAAGCTGTAGAGAACTACAGGTGAAGAAAAATAGACCATGGGAAGTTGTCGCCTGAAGATAGTGCAGGAGTTGCAACAGGTGACCATAATGCATAGAGGTAGGCGCACTAACAAACTGTCTCAACACATGAACAACATGAACAATGTCGGGCCGAGTAATGGTGAAGTAGACGAGACTCCAAACAAGGTGACAGTAGAGAGTAAGATCAGAGAGTGCAACCCCATCATCTGTACATAACTGAAGGTGAAGCTCCATAGGGGTGTCCACTGTGCGAGAGTCAGTGAGAGAAGCCCGAGTTAAGAGATCTGATGTGTAATGCTGCTGAGAGAGCTGAAAACCGTGGTCTGTAGAGCTAACCTCAAGCCCTAAGAAGTAGCTCAATTATCCAAGGGCAGTCATCTGAAGCTGCTGCTAAAGGTGATTCTTGACGAAGGTCATATAAGAAGGATCATCATCGATAATAATCATATAATCCACATAATGTAACAGAAGAGTTCGACCACAAGAGGAAGTGTGCACAAACAAAGCTGGATCATGTGGACTCGGCTGAAAACTGGCGGCTGTATTGGCTGAGTTGAAACGTGCTAACCACGTGCGAGGCGCCTGTTTGAGCCCATAAAGAGCTCGCCTCAAGCGACAGACAAGGGCTAAAGGAGAGGAGAGATCAGGAGGAGGAAACATATACACCCCCTGCTGAAGTCGAGCTGGGACAGAGATCAGTGGCGAACAGCCACAACTGCAATAAGAGTACTAACCGTAGTCACGTGAGCGACCAATGCAAAGGTATCATCGTAGTCACGTCCCTGCTCCTGCTGAAAAACACAAGCCACAAGCCGAGCCTTATACCTCTCCACAAAACCATCTGAGTGAGTCTTGAATTTGAAGGCCCACTTGCAAGTAATAGGAACAAACATCAGGAGGGGGGGGGACAAACTCTCAGGTATGAGTGCGCTCAAATGCCTCCAACTCAGCAGACATGACAGTCTGTCACTCAGGTATCTGGGTAGCCTCACAATAGGAAATCGGCTCTGGAGTATCGCAGACAGTAACAGAAAAGACAGGCGGGTCTAGTGGTAGTGTAGCAAGGCTATGGCAGCCAGGAGGGCGTCTCTCACGAAGTGGGTAGCGACGCGCTATAGGATCATCCACGAGACACTCACTGGAAGATATAGACACTGTGTCTGGGGGAATTGGAGGTGAAGGAATAGAAGGAGGGAAACAAGTGTAGTGATATGAAAGAGTAGGGACATGGTCCCAAATGGACAGCTCATCAGAGGGAAAAGTGGATGACGAAGGGGAGGAATAAGGTGGTGACGCAGTAGACTGTAGCAAAGGAAGAGAATGTGATGGAGTAGACTGCAACAATGGAAGAGGAGGTGGACATATTGGAGGAGAAGATATATGAAGCGGGGAGATGAAAAGGGTGAGAAACTGTACATCAGAGGGAGTAACAGATGAGTGTGAGGTCGAGGGGGTAGAGGACACAAAAAAAGGTGAGTCTCGTCGAAGTTGACATCACGTGAGAATCAAAGTTAACGTGCAACAAGGTAATAACATCGATAGCCCTTGTGTTCAGTACTGTATCCAAGAAAAGTATTAGGAACAGACTGAGCAGAGAGTTTGGTACGCTCACGTGGAGGGAGTAGAGCATAACACCGACAACCAAAAACACGAATATGAGTATAACACGAGGGTCGAGAGTATAGACACTCACCAGGACTCTAGCCCTATAGGAAAGTGGAAGGCCTGTTAATAAGATAGACAGCAGTGAAAACAACCTCAACCCACAAATGAGGAGGAACATGGGAGAAAATGAGAAGGGTGCGAGCTATCTCAATAATGTGGGATGCTTCCTTTCAGCGGTGTCATTCTTGAGCGTAAGAATCCAAAAAGGAAAGCTATGTGAGAGTACCACAGGTAGCTAACAGATCACCAAAGGCGTGAGAGAGGTACTCCCCCCGAGTCAGAATGGAAAATATATGTGGAAGTAGAAAATTGAGTGCACACGATTGCAAAAAAAGTAACATAAATCTGAAAAAAATCAGAACGAGAATGAAAGTCAACCCAACAATAACGAGAGTAGTAATCAACAAAAAAAACATAGTACCGGTGCCCGCTCTTGAATACAAAAGGTGTGGGACCTCATATATCAAAATGAACTAAATCAAAATGACGCTGATACCTAAACTCACTAGACTGATAGGAGAGTTGTAGCTGTTTACCAAGCTTACACCCCGGTACAAGAGTGAGACCAATCAACAAAAACACGACTAAGGAAATCATGATTGATGAGAGAAGCTAGACGCTTACCACTGGGATGATCGAGACGGTGATGCCACTAAGAGAAACCCACTGAAGGAAGACATAATGTAAAATCCACCAGTGACGGTGGAGTAGATCGAAGATGGAGAAGATCAAGAACGTACACCTCGCTACAACGATGGATAACTTCATGGAGTGTCCCTGTCAGACGATCTTGCACACGACACACAAATTCATTAAAAATAATAAGACAACCGTGTGATGTGAGTTGGCTAGTGAATATAAGGTTTATGGATAACCTGAGTATATAGACAACATCCAGAACATGGAAATTACTGTTATGAAGAAGACCAAGACTAGTGATGAGGAGAATAATATCATTAGCTACCATGATGCTAAGGTCAGAAGAGACTGGCTGACAAGACAAGATGTGGGTGACATCATAGGTCATGTGAAAAGAGGCTCTAAGGTCAAGCAATCCAATCAGAGGAAGGTACACATGTAGGGGCGGAGGCAGCCAGCTGAGAGGCAGAGGTGTCAGAAGCATCTGGTTAACTTCTGTTGCGGGGGCATTGGGGTTTCTCGTACACTACCCTCTTTCATTTGCAGAAATTTTGGACATTCATCGCGTCTATGTCCCGGTTGACGACAATAAAAGCAAACACCTGCAAGACATTCTCCCCGATGATTCCTTCCACATTTCAAACATTTTGTTATTGTCCGGGACACACTGTTACTTGCTGCAGGCGCAGCTTGCGACAACTTCTCTTTCTACTGCGGCTCATTTACTATTTCTGTTGTTTCTTTACTTGGTTCTTCACCTATCTTTTTTTTGAACATTTCACGTCTCCTTCAAGACTTTTCTAAATCAATTTCGACCATTCGAGCTTGTTCCACTAATTTGCCATAATTCATAATATCATGGGACACCAAAAAATACGAATTTCATCACAAAGGCCTTGCTGAAACAATCGACATCTATCTTCTTCCACCTAAACCATTGCATTTGCATAATAAGCTAGTTTTGAAAATTTCGCTTCATACTGAAGCACCGGTTTATTTCCTTGAACCAGTCTGAGAATTTGATCATGCAATACTAACTTCTCAGACCTTGGTACAAACCATGACGTAAACTCATGTTTAAATTCCTTCCACGTTATCATTGCGAGACCTTGCACTTCATATTTTCTTTTCATGATACTATCCCACTGCCATTTTGCTTTACCTTCGAATAAAAATGTAGCTAATCCCACTTTTCGATTATTGAGACATTTCATTACTTGGAAAATTGTTTCAAGACGTAGTAGCCAATCTTCCTTTTCTAGCGGGGATAAACCTCCGCTACACATGGATGATTTGAACTCCAAAATTGTTTCAGGTCTACATCCAATTGTCGATGTACCGGTGGTCCCACTGGAACATTTGGGGCAATATGGAGTTGGACAGGAGGTGGCAGTGGTGCAGTCACAGGAGGAACATTTACAAGAGGTAGTATAGTAACAAGGGTAACATTCACCAGAGGAGCAACTGGATTTGTAATATTTAATGCGGGTAACACCATCTTTAGAGCTTCAGCGATAGTGAAAGACTTATTTCAAGAGCCTAAACACCTAGAGGGGGGGGGGTGAATATGTTCTAATTATCTTTAAGAATTTTAGACAATTTAACAGGTTCTTATCACAACACAAATCATACAATCACAGCATAGCAAACACAGTACAACATACACCAGATTTATAGTGGTTCCCTAAGGTATGGGTACATCCACTTTCCCCCTTCGCCTATCCAGTAGAGAACTGGATTCAGCACAACTTCCTTCCACTAGCTCAGATCCACAGATCTTACAACTCAGAACCAGATGGTTCCTACACTTCAGACTTATACAAGTCCTACCTCAGATTCTTCCCAAGAATCCTACCTCAGGCCACAACCCTACCTCAGCCTTTATAACTAGGCTTACAACTCAGACTATCAATAGTCTTACACCTCAGGCACTCAGTCCCTACCTCAGCCTTTATAATTACAGGTTTACAACTCAGATCTAACAAAAGATCCTACAAATAATTGAGTATTTGAGAGATTAAGGAATATCACCAGATAGATCACTCTATAGGTGAGAGCTTCTTGATCAGTTCTTGAATGAACTGAAACTTCAGATCCAACCTGACTTAGCTGTTTCAAAGCTTCTTGATAGAACAAATAATGTTGAACTCTTCTTGATGTAGAAGTTGATCTCCTGTCAGCTCCTTTCTTGACTTCAGAATAAAATCTGAATCTTCTCTGCAGACTGTTCAAAATCTGCCTTCTTAAGGGTCACTCCTTTACTTGTTGTGAAATTCTTCCTTTGGATGATTCACTTTTTTCTCTGTATCTGTTCTGTTCTTCTCAAGTTGTCACGGATCAGTCCTTTATATAGAGATTTTTTCTGGTTACCGGCTGATCCGGTTTGTAACAACCTTCTGACAGTTCTTGACAAAGGTGTCAGACATGTTGGTAATGACAGTTGTCGACCCACCAGTCATGAGAGTTGATTCCTTAGAGACTTAACAACTCAGCACGATCCACTCAGCAATCTGCTTCATATGTGTCGACACAAATAGACTAAGTGTCGACACAAGTCTTGGTGAAGTCGACGTAACACTCCTGGTGTTGACATAGTCATTCTTCAGCTACTCGACACTTCTTCTCTTTGTATGTGTCGACACAAGTCCTGTGTGTCGACACAACTGCTCTTGGTCTCGACATAACTGCTGCAGACAGATGGCGTTGAGTGTATGTCCAGCCGTCGTTGAGTGTGCGTGTCGACACAAGTTCTGTATATCGACACAACTGCTTCTGGTCTTGACTTAGCTGCTGCAGACAAATGGCGTTGAGTGTGTGTATAACTGTCGTTGAGTGTGTGTCGACACAAGTCCTGTGTGTCGACACAAGCCTTCTGACTCAGAATAGTTGTTATTGTAAGATGGCGTTGAGTGTGTGTCTAGCTGTCGACACAAACCTTCTTCAGGTGTCGACACAATTCCTGAGTGTCGACACAAGCCTTTCTTCTTGTGTCGACATAACTTCTGGGTGTCGACACAGCTTCTGCTATAGGTGTCGACACAATTCCTGCCTTAGGTGTCGACACAATTCTGGGTGTCGACACAACCTCTTCTTCAGGTGTCGACACAATGCCTGGGTGTCGACACAGCTTTGTTTCTAGTGTCGACATAATTTCTGGGTGTCGACACAACTTTGCTTCTTGTGTCGACACAACTTCTGGTGTCAACACTTGTACTTAGAAAAATTTCTTTACAAACCTTAAACCTGCACAATGAAACTCAAACATACATCAAATACAAATTGATGTATATCATTGAGTAAGATGAGTCTTCTCCAAATCTGGTACACATTTTTCAGTGTACCCAACAATCTCCCCCTATTTGGAGAAGTCATAACCCTTAGTTAAAGATATACATCACTTATAATAAAACATATAAGAATAAATGTACATACATTTCAGTGAAAGATAACATATAAACAATGTAAACAACTCAGAGCAATAGTGAAGTTGATTTTATTTATTAATCAGAAAATACTGGGTTTACATGGTTTTCTTAGAACAAAAACAAAAAGTTACATTGTTCTATATAAGCCTATCTATCCTATGATTGGCTAGACTCCTTAATCACTATGCCTTTTCCTGATTGAATCTTTGCCTGCACAGTAGGGTCTGTATCAACAACAGGTTTCTTCCCTTTGAGATCCTTCTTCTTTTGTTCTTCAGCCTTTATTCTTTGCCTTTCAAAATAGTGAAAGGGCTTGGGGAAGTACCTGCTAGGCTTCAGAGCATTAGCAGCTAACTTCCCAGCTTTTGCACTTCTTCTATGCTGAAGAATGACTTCCTGCCTAGCTTGATATTTGTTCTATTCCTGCTCAGAATACCACTTACCCATGTCATGGGTCTTATCCTTTACAGCCTTCCAGGCAGTCAAAATGATATTCCTTGAAGTAGAGCTCAATTGCTCAAAATCTGGCTTCAATTCAACCTGTTCCCTGAACCTTTTCTTGGACAATTGTGCCTCCTTTTGAGCTTGCTTGGCATCCTCTGACATTTCTACTTTTTCAATAATCACCTTTGATGCCTCCTATGAAGGACTGTACATTGTCTGCATTTCTTGTTGAATCATGTCAAAATCAGCAGGAAGGTAAATAACTTGTGCAACTTCAGGCTGATCTCCTTCAATAAGAGCAGGTTGTATTTCAGATTCAGCAACATTGTCATCATCACATAAAGGAGGAAAGCCAAGTGTAGCTCTGATGGAATTAGAGATCCATTTAGCATGGTCAGAGCTAGCTTTGACTAACAATCTCTCCCCCTTTATGACTTCTCTAGTAACATGATCCCTTAGATCAGTCTTCTGAAACCTTATCTGATCAGCCAGATATTCTGTACCTTTTTTGTAATAGTCTTTGAACTTCAGTAAGGTATCAAAAATTGTCTTTTGGGAGGCTTCAATAGCTGTCTGAATAGCAGCTATATCCACTTGTATCTGCTTTGATATTTCAATTTTCAAATCTGTTGAAATACTTCCCAGTTTCTGGTTGATTTCTGCATGGGAGTCTTTGAGGTTTTCATTAGATCTGAATTGATTTTCCAAAACGTACCCTTGCTTTGTGGCAATGTCCTCAATCTCAGTCTTGATAAGTTTTTGTTGCTCAGCCAAATAAATTACAGAATTGCCTCCCTTATGAAAATAATCTGTCATCTCTTTCTTGTGCAGGTTGACCTCAAATCTGATTGACTTTATGTTCTGAGCAAGCTGAAACTGCAGTTCTTTATTTGATTCATCCACATATTTTTCTAGAGACTTCCTTTGCTCATCCATCTTAACTTGCAATTGGACCAGTAATGAACTGAAATCCATGTTTGGGGCTGGTTGTTGAGTGACTGATTGCAAGGCTTTCTTGTAGTCTGAGCTCCTTTTCTTAATGGCAACAATTTTTCTCTTCTTAGCCAAAGAGGCTTCCGTCATCATCAGAGGGTTGGGAGGAGCTTTCTATATCAACAGTTTCCTTAGTAGATGGGACATGTAACATCTCCTCCCCCTCAGTCCTTGGCAAATCCTTTTCAATCTGGGATTGCTCCCCCTCAGTCTTGCATCAGGTAAATCAGAAAAGAGCTATTATATAGTGAACTCTTGCTGCATCTGTATAGGAGGAACAAGATTAGTTTGAACAGCAAAAGGTTTTCCCTGGACATTCAGATTTTTGTCTAGGGCCCTCTCTTTAAAGGAGATACTTACTTGCTCATTTTGAGATTCTTTCTCAACATTGTCTTGAGCTTTATTATTGATTTCTGATACTATGTTCATAACAGTATCAATAGCTAATTCACTTTCTAGGGCAGCTTCAGCAAGCCTCCCCCTTGGGCAGGCAGCTCAGTTTGTTTAGGGTTTTCTCCTCCTGGAGTTGAGACTATATGTTGTTCCAGGGGCTCACTGCCCTCCACTCTATCTTGTGCTTCCTTTTGTTGCTGGTCTTCATCTGAGCTGAAGACTACCTCCTCTTCAGAATCACTGGAGGATTCTGCTTGTTGAACAACTTTCTTCTGCTTTTTATCTTTCTTTATTTGTTTCTGTGGTGTAGATACTTCCTTTGTCAATATCCTATCCCATCTAGAAAGTATTCTAACATCCATTCTCCTCATGTGGTTAATTTTGGATCCTTGCAGTTGGTTCATTACATCTGGTATTAATGAAGATAAACATAGACTTAGGATTCTACCCAAGTTTGGTTTCTTTACTCCTTGAATCTTGTCAAACACTATTGCTGTCCAGTCAGTTTTCACTTTGAATATGACTAGAGCGGTCACTTAAAACCGAAAACCGCAAACCGAACCGGAACCGCAAAGAACCAGACCGAACCGTTCGCAAATTATTCAGGTTCCGGTTTGAATTTTGGAACCGTGAACAACATTGGTTCGGGTGTGGTTCTTACATTTTATTATCCGGACCGGAACCGGAACCGGAATCGCAACATACAAGTCTCAAGCGGTTTCAAGATTTTTAGACCTGATTCGAACCGGACCAAAGTAGAACCGAACCGTAACCCGTTTATTATTATTACTATTATATTGTTATTATTTTATAATTTATCTATAATATTTATATTTACTATTACGAGTGAAGCTGGTGCAGTTTGAACCCAAATCGCAATTGCACTAAAGGGGATCGATTTTGGACCGATCAAAACTTCACCGCATAAAAACTGTGTGGTATGATTTGACATTGGTGCGGTTTGGAGTCAATTTTTGAGTGCACTTTTGATTTTTTTTATACAGTTATATAATATATTTTCAATTTTACTTATATATTTTTTTGAAATATTTTATTTAAAAAATATAGAAGATATACAACTACTATGTATTAGTAATCATGAAAGACAACTAATTGTATCCGGTTGTTACAGTTGAGCATGCCGTCGAGACATGCGCAAGCCAACTAGAAGTCGTGACAAGTCTAAACATGTAGGAAGGCGATTGATACTATCCCACCGATCGTTGAAAAGACCGTCGAGAAGTGCGCAACATAATTATTTCTATTTTGATGTTGTTTTGAGTTTTATTGTTTGCAGTCTGCTTTTATTTCATTTCGCCAAGTTTGATTTTGATTTTAATTGGAACCGATTGGAATCGAACCGAACAGCATGGAACCGGACCTAACCTTTAGTGGCCGATTTGGTTTTGGTTCTTGTTGAACCGTAACCGGAACCGTTGACACGGCGGTTCCAAAAATTAAGCTGGAACCGGAACCAGAACCGGAACCGGTCAAAACAAATAAGATTTTGATTCTAATTTGAAGAACCGTTACCTTAGTGGTTTGTTCATGATTTTAGTAGAACCGGAATCGAACCGGAACCGTGACAGCTCTAAATATGACCCTTATCATTAGATTAAACATGTGGACTGAAATTCTGTCATGTTCACCAGTTTTGCATAAAATTACCTTGCCTATTATTTTTGACAGAAACTTTTCTTGTGAATTCATCCCTTTTCGAGTAATGGATGATCCAACTTTGATATCAGGGCTCAGTCCGCACCAACTTAGTGCTTCTTTAGTCAGGGATGGAGTTATTTCATCAGTATCCTTAACCAAGGGAAGCTGAAGAGATTTCCTTATTGTCTTCAGTGTAAGGTTTACTCTGGAATCCTGTACAGTGGCTTTGATCTTCTTTCTGTCTGTGTCCACAGTTGCAGATGTGTAAAATTCCATGACTTCTTTCTTCCAGATCTTCGTCGGTTCTGAGACCAAGAATTCCAAACCATTTTCTGAAATTAGGGTAATTACACCCTGAATTTCTGGAGATGATGTCGTGAAATCACCACGAACCAGCTCATACCCTTCGTTCACTTTGTCATCTTGACGAGGCGCCATTGTTGGGAGAGAGAGAGAGAGATGAAAGAGAAGAGAAGAGAGTATCTATGTCGACACAAGGTCTAGAGTCGAGAAATCTGAAGGCGCAGTCGACCAGATTTTGGCTCCACCTATTTATAGTCTAGGTGAAAAGAGGAGTTCATAAGACGCGCCTTAGTAATAAGACTAGGTCTTGAAAATACTTAGGTTTAGTCAACACGTCTATGTGTCGACATACTTATGTCAGTACCGACATTGACTGTTTAAGTCTCGACACAGAGTGTCGACTTTGATTTTTGTGTGTCGACACAAAAATCAGCTAACTTAAAGTCTCGACAGAGTTGTGTCGACACCTATACTCCTGTCGATATATATACTGTTTCTGTGTCGACACATCCTTTTTCTTTGTCGACACAACATACTGAGTGTGTCGATACAAAGTCTGCTTGTGTCGACACAAACATTGTACTTAGACAAATTTCTAGAGAAATTTTATACTAATATATACTACTTAAGAATACTTGAGCTGACCTATTCTAGGTTCAACATACATAATTCAATTTTAAAATAATTGAATTTAGTTTCATCCAGAGGTTTTGTAAAAATATCCGTAATTTGATTATTGGTGTTTATAAATTCTAGATTAATATCTTCTTTTTTCACATGTTCTCTTATGAAATGAAACTTAATTTCTATATGCTTGGTTCTTATGTGTGATACAGGATTCTTAGCAATAGAAATAACACTTGTAGAGTCACAAAATAGTGGAATTCTACTTATCTTGATATCATAATCTTCCAGTTGGTGCTTTATCCACAATAATTTTGCACAACAACTGCTTGCAGCTACATATTCAGACTCAGCTGTTGATATGACTACATTGGTCTGCTTCTTACTGCACCATGACACCAGCCTTCCACCTAGGAATTGACAGGTTCCTGTAGTACTCTTCCTGTCTTCTTTGCATCCTGCAAAGTCTGCATCTGAGAAACCTGTTAGTATGAAATCTCTATTCTTAGGGTACCAAAGACCTAGATTAGGTGTGCCCTTAAGATATCTCAAGATTCTCTTAACTGCAGTATAATGAGATTTCTTTGAGCAAGCTTGGTACCTAGCACAGACACATGTAACATACATGATGTCAGGTCTTCTAGCAGTCAAGTAGAGTAGATAGCCAATTATCTCTCTATACAAAGACTCATCAACAGGTTTCCCTGTCTCATCTTTGTCTATAGGCATACTTGTTCCCATTGGAGTTTTCATGGTGGAGGCTGAGGCCATACCATATTTCTTAAACAACTCTTTGGTGAACTTAGACTGAGATATGGATAATCCATTATCAGTCTGTCTGATTTGAAGTCCCAAAAAAAACTTCAGCTCACCCATACTGCTAATCTCAAACTTTTCTTGCATAAGTTTGGCAAACTTTCTACAAAGGTTGTTTTCAGTAGATCTAAAGATAATGTCATCAACATATATCTAGACTAGGATTATCTTGCCTTTAGATTCCCTAAAGAATAGAGTTTTGTCTATATTTCCTCTAGAGAATTTATTCTCAATAAGAAAAGTAGACAAAGTTTCATACCAAACCCTAGGGGCTTGTTTCAAACCATATAGAGCTTTCCTAAGCCTATATACATAATCAGGATAATGAGAATCTACAAAACCTGAGGGTTTTTCAAGATAGACATCCTCTTTTAAGTCACCATTCAGAAATGCTGACTTTACATTCATTTGATATACCTTAAACCCTTGATAGGCAGCATAAGCCAAGAACATCCTTATAGCCTCTAGTCTTGCTACTGGGGCAAAGGTTTGATCAAAGTCAATCCCTTCCTCTTGCCTGTAGCCTTTTGCTACCAGCCTTGCCTGGTTCTTGATAATTGTGTCATTTTCATCAAGTTTGTTTCTGTAGATCCACTTGGTTCCTATGATGTTGTGATCCTTAGGTTTAAAAACCAGTTCCCAGACTTTGTATCTTCTGAATTGATTCAGTTATTCTTGCATAGCATCAACCCAGTTAGTATCTAGCATGGCTTCTTCAAACTTCTTGGGTTCTATCTGTGACAAGAAACTTGAACATAAAACTGTGTTCATGTTCTTGCTCCTTGTTAGAACACCTTGACTTGCATCACCAATGATTTTGTGAGCTGGATGATCCTTCAGGTGTCTTCTAGCTAGAGGAAACCTGTCTACCTCATGGCCTTCTTCATTTTCCTCCAGCTGATGCTCCTCATTGTCTTCATCATCCAGTTAGTTTTGTTCTCCCCCTGGACAGCATGCATCTTTTCCGTCATCCATCCTAGCAGTGGCTTCATCATTGATGGTCATCTTGTTCATCCTGTCTGTTAGACCTGTAGAACTAACTGAAGAACTAGACAATTCATTGTTAATCAATCTTGACTCATCAAAAACAACATGGACTGACTCTTCTACAACTTGGGTAGTCAAGTTGTAGACCATGTATGCCCTACTGTTATTGCTGTACCCAACAAATATCCCTTCTAGGGATTTGATAACAAACTTTATTTGGTAGTTCTTACCATTAACTAGGACATAACACTTGCTACCAAAGAATTCTAAAATAAGAAATGTTTGGTTTTCTGCCTTTCAAAATCTGATAGGGAGTCAACTTAAGTTTCTTATTTATGGATGCTCTATTGAGAACATGACAAGCAGTGTTTACTGCCTCAGCCCAGAAATATTCAGGGAGAGTAGTATCACTGAGTAGAGTTCTACCAGCCTCAATAAGAGTTCTATTCTTTCTTTCAACAATTCCATTTGCTGAGGTGTTTTAGGTAAGGAGAACTCCTGATGTATCCCAAGTTCTTCACAGAATTTTGTCATACATTCAGACTGAAATTCAGTTCCATGGTCACTTCTGATTTTGACCACTGAATTGTTAAATTCATTCTGAACTTGTCTAACAAAAGTCTGGAAAACACTAGGGTTTTAGATTTCTGCCTCAAGAAGAACACCCAAGTGTATCTAGAATAGTCATCTACAACAACTAGTGTATATACTTTCCTACCAAGACTATGAACTGACATAGGACCAAACAAATCCATATGCAAGAGATATAAACATCTCAATGAATCTTTGGTATCTAGTGCAGGAAAAGAGGACTTGGTCTGTTTGCCCTTTTGGCAAGCTGAACACACTCCCTCTTTAATGCACTTGACCTGAGGACCATTCCTCACTAAATCCATGCTAAACAGCAGCCCTATAGACTTATAGTTCAGATGAGCTAACCTCTTGTGTCATTTGACACATAGTGAAGTTTTCTCACCTGCAACTAGGCAAATGGGTGAGTTGTTATACTCACAATCTAGGTTAAGATAATATACATTCCCTCTCCTAGTGCCAGTCAACATGATCTCTTGATCACTTGATCTCTTAATTTGACACTTCCCTTTGTGAAAGGAGATGACATAACCTAGATCACTAAGCTGACTTATGCTAATCAGGTTATGTTTCAGACCCTTCACATAAGCCACTTTAGTGATAGTAATTGAGTCACAAGAAATATTACCAAACCCTTTGATGACTCCTTTTTCTGATCCACCAAAGATGACTTTGGGACCATTCTCTATGGGTACAAAGTCATCCAACATTCTTCTTGTTCCAGTCATGTGTCTGGAACATCCACTATCCAAGTACCATATATGGGATGGTCACTTGGATCCACCTGCATCAAATAAAAAATTACTTATTCTTAGAACCCAAATTATTATTGGGTCATAGGTTCTTGTTAGTTTTTGGAAATAACCTGTTTACCTACAGATTTTCTGATAGGTAAACTACTCTTGGTTCTAACACTTGTGTTAAACCAGCAATTCATGGCAAAGTGGTCTACCTTGCCACAACACCAACACTCAAACCTGTTGTACCTTCTCTTAGGTACAGATACTTCACAACCTTGTTGCCAGCAGTCCTGTTAAGTGTAGGTGCTGGAACAGCAAACCCTAAGAATTCCTTTTGAACCTGATGGGCTTGCCTATAGAGTGGCCTACTGGCATTTGCACACTTGCCAATGTGATCTCCATACTTACAGTGACCATGAGTAATTTCATGATCATGCCTGTTAGTAGGTTGCATCTCTTTCCTAAAGAAAATAGGGGGCTTAGAGGCTAGTGGCTGAACTGGGCCCTTACCTTTTCCATGAAAATTGGTGACCCTAGTTCTTCCCTTAAAACCTAGACCAGTCTTTCCTTTCTGAGGAATAAAATTGTCTATTAAGGACAAGACAGATTTTGGCTTAGAGAATTTAGTCACTAGCTCTCTTTCTTTCTGGAGTCTTGCCTCCAGGTTCTTGATATGATTTTCCTTGAAAGTGATTGTGCCCATCTGAATAACAGTTATGTTCTTCAGTTTGACAACCTCTTTCAGTTTCAAATCAATCAGCTTGGTTGATTCTGATGCTGCCTGCTTAAGAGATTCGATCTCCTTGACCTGCTCCTTGACAAGAAGCTTGCTTCTCTTTAGAGTTTGCAACAACCCACCATACTCATCAATGAGTTGGTGTACATCCCTTCAGACTCAGAACCATCCACATCTCTTGATGCATATGCTTCAGATTCTGATCCAGTGAAATAGTCAGAAGCTGAGGGAGAATTGTATACTTTGCTAGGACCAGCCTGATCCTTACATTGATCTTTTTCTGATAGGGCCATCAGCCCTCTATAGCAATATTCTTCCACTCCATTTATGGAGTCCAGCATTTGTAGGAATTCTAACTCCTTAGAATCCTCTTCAGTTGAGAATTGTCCAATATATGCTTCAACATCTTCTTCTCCTGATTCAGATGATGAAGAATCTGTCCAGCTCTTCTGCTTCTGGGCAATAAAAGATTTCTCCTTTTTGCCTTTCATTTGTTGTTTCTTCTTGTCTTTTGATTCAGCCCTCTTGTTTTGACAGTCTGCTATGACATGTCCTTGCCTGTTGCAACAATAGCACACAATCTTAGAATTAGATTGTTTACTAGGTTTAGAAGCATACCTGTCCTTCTTGGGAGTCTTCTTTTTCTTGTAGTACTCATCCTTAGAAAAGGATGTAGAAGGTCTGGTTCTCCACTTCTTCTTCATGAATCTTTGAAACTGCCTTGTGAAGGCTGCAAAATCCTCATCAGAGGTGTGACTGTCTGATGAGGTGTTGTCAGGAATTCCTTCTTCTGCCTCAGCACTCCTTCTGGGAGGAGAAGGAGATTTTCTCCTGCCCTTTCTTGTGCCTTCAGCCTTGAACGCAACTGACTTTTCCTTGTGTTCAGATCTACTGCTCTTCTCTTCCTCCTTCCTAGCTGCGACTTCTCTAATCGCTGCGGCTTCTTCTCTCTGCTCCGGGCTCCGCATTTTGGTCGCGACATCTTCCTTGCCGCTGGTGTGTTGTCACCGTGACCGTACCGTTTCTCGCGGTTTACCGTGCGACCTCTTTCTGCTCGCTGTTCTGATCGCCCGATTTGCTCGCGCAGTTTCCTCTCTATTCGCTCGTCTTCTTGTCGTCGATCTAGCCTCGTGACCGCCTTGCCATGGGTTCCTCTCTTGATTCTACCGGACAGGCGGCCACCTCTCTTGCAGACCGCCCGACCCTTGTCCATGAACTCCGGGATGAATTGCGGATCACCACTATTTCTTTAGCCGGGAAGAACTTTGTGGAGTGGGTGCACTCTGTTCGCCCAGTTCTTCAGTCCAAAGGCTTTCTACATCACTTGACCCAAGCTTTTCCGGTTGCTCCTATTGAAGATTGGTTGCGCAACGATGGTCGAGTTCAGACGTGGCTCCTCAACTCCCTTGATGACGAACCTTATCACATGGCCATGTATCATGAGATGACTAAGGCGATGTGGGATGAGCTCCATTCTCTCTATTCCGGCAAAGATAGTCTCCAACTCCTGTATGACATCATAACAGATCTTCAGACTCTTGATGTTGATGGGGCCGCCGACCTCACCTCCTTTGTTGCTCGGGCCAAGACTCTGGTTGAAGCCTAGATTTAACATCAACCCCCTACGACGGGTCTTGCTGCCCAACGTGCCCAAAAAGAAGCCGTCGGTGTTGCCATGATGATGGCTCGTGTCCCACCTCATCTTCAGAGCGTTCGGGCTCAGATCCTCTCCTCTGCTTCTACTCTGTCGCTATCTGATGTGTGCTCCATGTGGCTCAAGGTCTCACCACCTCCTGACAGTTCTGGACCTCCGCCACCGACCCTCCTTCAGCAGACTTCTGCGCCCTTACTGCCTCTCCCTCCTCCTGCTCGCGGGGCATGCTCAGGTTCTCGGGGCAGAGGCCGGGGTGGCCGACCACGATCTAAGTGTTCCTTCTGCGGTAAAGATAGCCACCTTGAGGCCACTTACTACCGCAAGCATGGGCTTCCTTCTTGTCCGCTTGCCGCTGCTGCTGCCAACGACTCATCTGTCACTCGTATTGACCTTGAAGAGGTCCAACTTCAGCTCCAACAACTTCATGGTCTGCTCAGCCGCCCGCCTGCCTCCGCTGCCTCCATCTCAAATTAAGGTATCGCTTGTCTCTCCACTAGTCCGCGCTGGATAGTGGATTCAGGTGCCACTCATCACATAACCTCTCTGCGGCCACATCAGTACTTGGATTCTCCCTATCCTAAGTGTATCACAGTGGCCAATGGGGACACTGTTCCGGTCTCCGGCTTTGTTGATATCCCTCACTTCTTCTCTATCCCTACGCTCGGCTTTTCATGTTCCGGGCTCCCCGTTTAATTTACTTTCTGTTGGTCGCCTCACTGTCAAAGCCCCTACAAAGCCCCAATCAAAAACCCTAATTACATCATATCTTTTTGTTTTGAAGTTATAACAACTTCTAAGAAGAAGAGCAAGACGAAGGGGGAAGAGGAAGAAGGCTCACAGTGAAGGAAAATTCCGCCTAAAGATGTCGTCCAAGGCTCAAATCCAGCCCAGAGTAGCAGCAATTAGCCTCTCCCTGCACGATAAACTAAGGCAATGGGGCTGCCAAACCAGAGAAAAGCAGAAAGCAGCAGGTCAAGAGCTCCATGAGGTGGAAAAGAAAAGGGGAGTATCGTACCAAGAAGAGCTTAATATCAGCTAATAAAATCCCAACAGTCCACCACCTTCTAAAATAGTAATAATATAATAAAGAACTATATAGCACCGACACTTCAAAATGCCCAGCGTGTCGGTGTCGGAGAGTCCGACACTCGTCCGACTCTCCGACACTCGAGTCGGAAATCCGACACGCTGGCTCACGCGGGACTCGCGTGTCCTGATCAATTGGACATGCGTGTCCCGATCAATCGAACATGTGTGTCCCGCTCAATCGGACGCGCGTGTCCCGCTCAATCGGACATGCGTGTTCCTAAGTTAGCTACTCATGGTGAAGCATGTGATAATTTACCCCCTTCTAGCATTTCAAGTGGTGAAAGTGGATCTACTAATGACGTGAATATTTTCTTTAGAAAAAAGAAGATTGAAAATAGAGAAAAAAGTTTGCATGAGAATCCATTATTTTTACTGATGATATATAATGGTAATGTGTAAATGTTCTATTATTTTTTTAATCATTTGTTAAGTTTTGCATTTGAATATTTGATGAGTAATATTTAAACATGACTTAATTTATTTAAATATTTGTTAATTTTTTTATTTTTTGTTAAACGTTTTAGGATTTTCATAATTATAAAAAATGAATATTTAATATACGTGTCCCAGCGTGTCGGAATATGGTATTTTTTGAGAATTAACGAGTCGTGTGTCGTGTCGTGTCATATCGCGTGTCCCGTGTTGGTGTCGGTGCAACATAGATAAAGAACTCATTGGCAGCAGTCCCCCATCATTCCATCAATATTTCCACAGCTTAAACATAATTCCACCGCCTCAAGGAATAACATCATCATAATATCAATAGCACTCAAGCCAAATAAACCGGCCAGCTCAATCCCAAATTAACCAACCCAATGTTATATCATACTTAAACCAACCAACCAAATGAAAATAAATCCAGCCATGAATATAAAGTATTTCAATAATAATAATAATAATAAATGAAACTTCAAACGAGTCGACCGTCGTAAAAACATCGAAAATCCCGAACTTCAAAAATAAAATTGCGACGTCAAATCAGTGTAGAAGCTGCGCTCGTACAGACTCGAACTTGGGGCGTAGACGCATAAGTAAGTCAAACATACGTTGGAAATCGCGATCCCGGGATGTAACAACACAAAGTGCAGGTAAAGTGGGGGGAAGGTTCAGAGGTCTAGGAGCTCAACAAAGAAAGTCTGTACAGGCCGATCGCGCTAGTAGCAAACACTAAGGGTCTGAAATAAAAAGTAGCGCAGAGCCTGGCTAGATGGAAAATAAAGGTGACTCATGTGATCCAACATCGCCTTTGGCCATTGGTAACCTGTAGACGGTCATGCGAATCGGGAGCTCGCCGGACTGACAGACGATGGCTATCGCGTGAAAGTCGTCAGAGCGCCACCTTGCCCAGTCGGAGCACTGGGAGGAAGTGGTCGTGCTAGTAATGGAAGAGATGGAGTCCGCAGGACTGGCAACTGGTGGGGTGTTCACATGATTGGCGTGGGGCGGAGCAGGTTCGGTGCCGTCAATGTGACCCCATAGATTGATAACACGGAGGATCAGGCCGACAGCGGTAGACCATGCCTTGTACTTCTGCCCATCGAGGATGGATTCAACTTTCTGAAGGAAAGCAAATGAGGAGTGAGACGGTGCCATCGAATCAACGGAGGACGAAGGTGGTCTCTTAGGTCAAGAGTGCAGGAGGCATCGTAGGAAGCCTGCGGTGCTTGGCAGGCTGCGGGAGGCAGCACAGAAGGCCTGCGGTGTTAGGTGGGTTGCGGGAGGCAGCGGAGAATGAGGCGCGGGCCTTCGGAAGCAGAGCGCCGACGTGTTGTCCATATGTAGAAGCAATGTGCAATACGCAGAGGCATCGCCAAACAACAACAGAGCCTCTGGAAGCAGAGCGGTTAGCAGCGTCGAAAAGCGAACAACGACAGAAGCTGCGGCTAGCGAGCGGTAAGTAGAGTCGAACAAAAATGATAAACTGTTGACCGAACCAGCGGAGGAGAAGCTGCGGCTAGCGAGCGAATGGAGCAGAAATGAGGAGTCTAGCGGGATCGACGAGACTGCTACGACTGGCGGGACCGACGGAGGAGCGAAAACGAGGATGCCTAAATGTAACGAGCTAGAAGGAGACGAGAGCGGCGTTGGAAACCCTAGTGCTCTGATACCATGTTAGGAGAATGATGCATCTGTGGTCGCATCCGGATGAGCTATGCTCATTTTGTGTGTGTGTGTGTTTTCTTTTAAAGTACTTTTGTTATTGTCATGTGTGTTGTGTTACCACGTGTGTTGTACTTGTGTTAGCATACGTGTGTTAGCGTACGTGTGTTAGCGTACGTGTGTTGTATGTGTGTTAACGTACGTGTGCTGTCGTCGTTGTATCACACTTTTCATTTTTGTTAATGCTTGTTGGTTTGACCAGCCAACATGACCATTAATAAATAGGTCCGGTAGTTTAAGGTTTTAGGATGCAGGCGCGATAATATTTTAATTGCATGAGAAAAAAAATTAATTCCTGATTTAATAATATATAGTTAAATCAGAATTGATTTGAGAGTTTTAAAATTTAAAAACCTCCTTGATTTCCCATGAAACCCCTTGGGTTTCCAAAACCCCCCTCTTTTATTCATGACATTGAAACCCTCATTTATAACATTATCAATTGCCCGAGTTGAAACCTAAATTTTAATTCCTCCTATAAAAACCCATCAAATCAGACCTTTTACGGTAGGCTGGAAAAAAGAAAATCGAGTGAGACTATACGTCTTCACATTCGGTTTTCCAACCAGCAGAGCTCGTCATTCCCCTACCGCACGACCTCTTATCTCCTTACTCCGGCGACACCGTCCTAGGCCCGATCGAGACCGGGCGTTCCTGCCGCCTTCAGATTCGGCGAGTCCGCCGACCCCTTAAGCGGCGTCTGGCGACCCCAACCCCCTTCCGAAGGTCGGTCAGCCTCGACTCCTCCCAACCACTCCGGCTCCGCTCCACAGTGACGCCACTTTTTCCCGGCGAGTACGCCGCCTGGGACTCCTTTAGCCAGCACCGCTCACCTCCTCTCTCCAGCCTCCCAATCCGCCCTTTTCTCATTCCCGTTTGCTCTCACCTGCAGCCCGCGCCCTGCTACTCCCGTCCCGTTTTTTTTCCCACTATTAAAGCATTCCAACTCCTCCACTTCCCGAACCACCACCTCCGAGACCAAACTGCCCTACTTGACCAGAAAACCGCTCCGAAGCCGTGGAATCGCCGCTGCCCTGGGAAATCCCCACAGGGTTACCCCTCTCATCTCTGCTCCCTGCTGTTAACATTTACTCATGCAATTATATTAAATGGTCGTATAGTTAGAGCTTGTATTTCTTTCCTCTTCTACTACCGTTATTTTCCTCCAAATAAATCGTGAACTTTGTCGCTTGGTGCTCTCCGTTTGCGGAATAATTAAAACACGTTCTTGGTGTCAACACTAGAATATTAAAGTCGAATCGTTTAGAGGAGAGTGCTAGCTACCAACGTCACCGCTCTCTCGGGAAGGCCGCTAAAATCTTAGCTCGGTTCCGGGCTACATCAATTTGGTATCAAAGCGCTTCGATTCGATCCTATTGTGAATCGAACGATCCGTTTTTTTTTAAAATTGTTTTTGATTTTTTTTTTAAAAAAAGCATTTTAAAAAAATCTGAGCTCTTGTTTTCTTAAAAAAACAGTGAGTTTTTTTAAAATAAAATTATTACTACTAGTAAAAAAATCACTTAGTTTTTATTTTAAAAATGGAGAATAGAGTGGGCCAAATTGAGGCGAGCGTCGATTACTTAAATCAACGCATGAGAAACCTCATGCAAATGGTTGAAACACTCACCGTCCAAATGGGTGATGTTACGCAAGTCATGAATGAGTTACGAACTTCCGTCAATAATCTTGAAGCCGCTAGACACCTAGGTCTAAATTTGGAACCTCCACCAAACCCTAGGGAGGATGAAACTTTGCCGCAACCACTTGATCCCCAAAACCAACCACGATGGGATACAAGTAGGGGTGCAACTTGGATCGGTTCGGTTCCACCAAAAACCAAGAACCGACCCATGTAGGTTCGGTTCCAAAATTTGGAACCAGAACCGACTAATGGTTCTAAATTATGGAACCGGAACCGCCCAATTCGGTTCGGTTCCGGTTCGGTTCTCGGGTCTACCCATATTTCATAATATTGAAAAAACTGTTTTATAGCTTTGAAGAAAAGAAATGCAGAACTTGAGGCTCAGACTATTTCAATCCATGCAAAACTTGAAGAAATTCAGCATCAAGCATGTCCGATTGATAGATGAACTTCAAACTGTACGAAATAGTTTCAAGCTCTTCGATGTTGAAAATGTGTTTCTCAAGGAAGAAATTGAGCAATCAAAAGAGCAAGAAGGTACATTACACCTCCAGTTATGTGGTTTACAAAAAGAAAATGAACTTTTGAAGTTAGGGAAGGAAATATTTTCCAACATGCTACTTCAGAATGACAAGTCAATTATAGAGCTGAAATCTGTTCATGAAAAAATAATAGGCAGTGATACAGGGAAATTAAGACAGGACAACAATTTCATAAAGGTAGAACTAGAGGGGAGAAAATAATAATTTGGTCTACCTGAATGATGATCTCAACGCTCAAATAGAAGAGGTAGAAAGTGAAAAATCATAACCCAAATTATCTGATAAAATAGCTGCTACTTAACTCTTCAATATTTCATAAAGCCATAACCCAAATTACATGTATCTTTTGCTTTTTATCAACCTCATTATAATGATATTTGCTACAAAGTTTTAAATGTTTCTACATGTTACTTGTACCATTAACACTAGCACAACCGTACTATGTTACTTGTACCATTAACACTAGCACAACCGTACTATGTTACTTGTACCATTAACACTAGCACAACCGTACTCCCTGTTACAATAATTACATGCTGCTTCTCAGATTTCTCAAAATCCTTTTTCTTCACCTTCATAAAATGACCCCAAATATTTGATTTAGCTTTGTAGTCCCTTTTACGATTAGGATCAGACGTGCTAACTACATTAGCATTGGCTACTTCTTCAATTGCAGCAGGACCTACATCACCATCATGTTCAGTTTGTCCAACATTCAAAGCATTTGTATCCCTCACACTAGACATGACAGTTGGCACACTATGAAATAAAAATAAGAAACTTTCATCAACAGTTGACATTGAGAACTATGAAGACAATTAAGAGTGTTTATGTACCTTTGCAAAGTGGTTAAAACGATGCAATGAGAGCAAAATAAGCTGTAAAATCAGTGGTTAAAACAATGCAATGAGAGCATGCTATCACTTGCTCAACAACCCTAAAACACAAAATAGCAAAGCAAAGTCAACAAACTATAACTAAGCATTTTAGAAAACTCTAACAGTAAAAACTGAAAAGAAAAGATAATTAGAGGGTCGTCGATGCTCTTGCGAGTATTGCACGAAAAAACAAAGGTCTTACGGAGTTACAGGTACACAGATGCGCAGGAGTTGCAGAAAATTTCAGGGGACCTCACAATCGTGCACGGGGAAGGAGAGATCTGAAATTGCTGTTTGAAATCTGTGAAGGAGAAGAAAAAGATATAAGGGCGTAGAATTTGAATTGCTTACAGGAGGGTCGAGGACTCAAGGGGGCGGCTGACCTGAGTAGGAGGGAGTGAGGTGTTGTCGATGGTGTAGTCGATTGGCCGCTGAGGCGCTGTCGATGGTGCCTGCTCCGGCGCTCCCGCCTCTCGCTGTAATGCTAGGGCACGCAAAATCGTCAATCTTGAACCGCTTTCGCTGGGACGTAACAAGAAGTGAGAACCCGTGGATCGTTCCCGTTGTTAATAACTTAATAATAGTTATGTTACTATGTACTTATATTATAATATATATATTATAGATTATATATATTAAGGCTTCATTTGGGAGAGCAGTTGCGGTTGTAAAAAGGAGCTGTTGTAAATGCAGGTTTGTAAATGGAGCTGATGGAAACTGGTTGCTGGAAATTGAGATCTGTTTAGGTAGTCTGTGTTTGCAGAACTGTTCAGAACAGAGAACCATTTGGCAAATCAGCGGTGACATTTTATAAATATTTTTTATTATAAAATATTTTTTATAATATAAATTTTTTTATTATTTTTAAGGTATATCTATATTTTAAAATTTTAATATATATATATATATATTATATATGTATTACTTTATTTTAAATTTTTATTATTTTTTTAATGTTTGTATATAAACTTGTGTAAAATTTAATTTATCGTCTGCCTCCGCCCTGCCTTTGCCCTGCTTCCGCGCGCCTCCGCCGGCGGCGGCGTGATCGGAGCCCACCGGCAGGGTCACGGGAGGGCGGCACAACGAAGTTTTTATCCGCCATAATCGCAACGAACCGGAGCTCTCCAGCGTGGTTTTTGTCCCTCGATTTTTTGAGCCTGGAGAAACGTCAGCAGCTGGAATTGTAGGCGGAAAGACAAATCGGTTTAACACCCACAATTGCTTTTTGATAAAACGAAACGTGCTTAAACGCTAAAACAAACGAAGCCTACTTGTTTCACCATGGGTTTGGCCCCGATCACGACCTGGGTCGAATTTAAAAACCAGTTGCGAAAGCGATATGTCCCCCCGGATTATCTTCAAAACTTATACCGTAAATTCCACAACCTACGACAGGAAAAACTTTTGTTGGACGGTTATACCAACGAGTTCCTCATCCTCCAGTCCAGGTTAGACATCCGAGAGGACGACGATATTACTGTGTCTCGCTATCTAAACGGCCCGTGTTTTGCCATCCGAGAGCAAGTAGAGTGTGCCACCGCCAAATATACAACATGTATGAAGTCTAAAGCTTGTCCGACTAAACATCGGCATGCCAATAAAATAATAGTAAAATGTTGTGTATGGATAGTTTACAATGTGTATTAAAGGGGAATTGGATGAAATAACAAATATTGAACATTTAGCAATAACTGTTTGAACCCCTAACTTAGGTACGCCTCCTTTGACCTAATTAGGTCAAATGGAAACTGTTAAAATAATTGTGAAGTGACAAAAGATGTTTGACGACATCAATTTGATGTTCTTAAAATACTTAAGGACGATATGTTATAGGAAATGACAACTCATGAAAGCGAGAAGCCTAACAATGGTGACAGGAGTGACAAAGACAAAGGGAAGGTCAGTGTGAGTTCTTACCCTTTTTATAATTACTCTCTAAGTTGCATGATTATTATTGCTAAGATTGTTTTATATTGAAAAGAAAAGAAACATAATTAATCATGCAATAAATGATTAAGACAAGTAAAAATGAATAATATGATGAAATGAGCTAGGTTAAGGGTGAACCCAACTAGCGGAGGTGGGGTGAATGTCCTCCCAATGTATAATGGAATGAAAGAAAGTAAACATGCGAATAAGAAAAGACACATGAATGAAAAGGCACACAAGCGTGCTATATAAATGTAAAGAAATGTTAATGTACCATTAACGTTGCCCGTAAACAAAAGGAGAGTATAAGAAGAAGAAAACAAGAACCAAAAATATATAGACGAGGAAATACTATATACAATGATGTATATGTACATAAATGAAAATAAATGCAAACAACATGAAAACAAATGCAAGTAAAATGTACAAGGAATGAAATAAGAATAAGAAGATGAATAAAACGAAATAACAAGTAAATGAGAGACAACGTAATAACATGGAAATACAAATTCATAAATTCGTAAAAGACAAATCAGACACCATAGTATTCAAGGGAGCAATAAGAATTCATTTAGTCTTTTGCCACTCTCGGTAGTTCTAGTCGACCCCCTTCACGTCGTGAGAAGATGTACAAGATATGGGTCGAGGTCGTCACTGGCTCACCACAGTCTTCAGTGTTCTGGATGCCCACAAGTCTGCCTGCCGTAATCCTGATTGCTCTCATGACGAGTTCCAGTTTTTTTCAGTAGCAGCACCATGCAGTATAGTGTCTTGCAGTATAGTTTTTGATTTGTTGCTCAGGAGCATGTTTGTGATAATCATATAGTGTACTGGTATCTGTAGCACAGATTTTGAGATAACTCATGTTTTGTATACATATATCGAGTTATCTGGTTGACAATATGCTATACTGTATCTGTAATATAAATAAACAAGAATGTTTTACTTTCCTATTCTTTTCTTATATACTTTGTTATGATAACTGCTGAAGTAACTGCTAAATGTTCAATTACCTGACGCCTTTGTGAAATGAGATTATGAAAATTGTATTGGTAGCTTAGAACATGGGGCCGTTATATAGAGCTTCATGATTTTCGAGACCTAGGGGAGATCTCCAGTGGGGCCCGTCATGTAGAAGCATCACTATAGAAGAAAGCTTCCGACCACGGATTTTTGATAGACTTCCTAACACAAACTCACCCAAGCCCCTCAGTTAGAGCCACCCTCCAGGGTCCACTAGTGCCCCTACTCTGCCCCCTGCCTATACAAAAGGCAAAGAGTTATAGGTTCCCGACCCAACCCGGGAACTTTCAGTGTTTTAAGTGCATGGAGCCAGGACACAAGTCCTCAGAGTGCCCTCGTAAGCAGTTTGTTGCTGTGGTTGAATCCGAGGAAGATCAGGAGCCTGAGTACGGAGTCTTCCTTACGGACTCCCAACCAGATCCGAACACCGTAGACGAAGTCGAAGTAGGAGTGCATGCAGAGCACCTAGTTTGTGTCATGCAACATAGTCTCCTTACCCCCAAAATTTCCACAGAGAATGAATGGTTGAGACATAATATTTTTCGTACGACCGCTCGTATTCAGGTGCAATTTTGCTCCATCATTATTGATAGCAGGAGCATGGAAAATTTTGTGTCGCGGCGCATGGTAGAGAAGCTTAAACTTAAAACTGAACCTCTAGGAAAACCATACAACTTGTCATGGGTCACTTGCTCCGTGACTCTTCCAATCACGCATCGGTGCTTAGTCGAGTTTTCCATAGGTGCATCCTACCGGGATTCAGTCTTGTGCCACGTGGCGACCATGGAGATTTGCCACATCTTGTTAGGGCGTCCGTGACATTTTGATAAGCATGTAGTTCATGACAGCGCAAGATTGTTCTTCTTCCCCAGAAGAACGGACCCTTGCCTAAACCCTTGGAACATTCCTCGTCTAGTAGTAGCACGACTTCTCCTATTGCCGCGATTTCCTTTCCTTCGGCCCACATGTTACTTATTGGTTCCCGATTCCAGGAGGAGATGAAGGCGAGTGAAGTTGTCTATATTTTAGCTGGTCTAGATTCCAGTCGAGTGACCACGGAGATTCCAAGTTTAGTGTGTCATCTTATTTCTGAGTTTTCTTCTATTATGCCTGAGGAGCTACTAGATCATCTTCCTCCCATGCGTGATATACAACATTGTATTGATCTTATACCAGGTGTCAGCCTACCTCATTTACCACACTATCGTATGAGTCCTAAAAAGCACGGGGAGCTCCACCGTTAAGTCACCGACCTAATCAAATCATATTAGGGAGAGTATGAGTCCCTGCGCAGTTCCTGCACTCCTCGTCCCTAAGGAAGATGGAACCTGACGTATGTGTGTGGATAGTCGGGCCATTAACAAAATTACCATTACGTATCAATTTCCGATCCCTCGCTTGGATGATATGCTCGACATGCTCAGTGGGTCCAAGGTTTTTTCTAAGATTGATCTCAAAAGCGGCTACCATCAGATCCATATCCGTCCCATGGATGAATGGAAGATTGCCTTCAAGACCAGGGAAGGGCTCTACGAGTGGCTTGTGATGCCTTTTGGCCTCTCCAACACCCCTAGTACCTTTATGTGACTTATGCATCAAGTTCTTCGCCCTTTCATGGTAGTTTGTGCGGTTGTTTATTTCGATGACATCTTAGTTTATAGCAACGACCCCGACCAACATATTGTGCACTTGCGTCAGGACCTTTAGTTCCTTTTAGAAATAAGCTTTACATGAACCTTAAGAAGTGCGTATTTTTTACCGATAGTTTGACCTTCTTATGGTATATTATGTCGGCCGACGAAATTAAGGTTAATTCTTTAAAAATCCAAGTAGTTAGAGCATGGTCTAGTCCAACATTGTATTGATCTTATACCAGGTGCTAGCCTACCTCATTTACCACACTATCGTATGAATTCTAAAAAGCACGAGGAGCTCCACCGTTAAGTCACTGACCTAATCAAAAAGGATCATATTAGGGAGAGTATGAGTCCCTGCGCAGTTCATGCTCTCCTCGTCCCTAAGAAAGATGGAACTTGGCGTATGTGTGTGGATAGTCGAGCAGTTAACAAAATTACCTCAAGTATCGATTTCCGATCCCTCGATTGGATGATATGCTCCACATACTCAGTGGGTCCAAGATTTTTTCTAAGATTGATCTCAAAAGCGGCTATCATCAGATCCGGATCCATCCCGGGGATGAATGGAAGACTGCCTTCAAGACCACGGAAGGGCTCTACGAGTGGCTTGTGATGCCTTTTGGTCTCTCCAACGCCCCTAGTACCTTTATGCGACTTATGCATCAAGTTCTTCGCCCTTTGATGGTAGTTTGTGTGGTTGTTTATTTCGATGAAATCTTAGTTTATAGCAACGACCTCGACCAACATCTTCTGCACTTGCGTTAGGTCCTTCAGATCCTTTTAGAAAACAACCTTTACGTGAACCTTAAGGAGTGCATATTTTTGACCGATAGTTTGATTTTCTTAGGGTATATTGTGTCGGCCGACGGAATTAAGGTTGATCCTAAAAAAATCCAACTAGTTAGAGCATGGCCTAGTCCAAAGACTATCACTGAAGCTCGCAGTTTCCATGGATTAGCCTCGTTTTATCGTCGGTTTATTAGGAATTTCAGCACTCTCATTTCGCCTGTGATCGACTGTCTTAAAAATGGTCATTTTATTTGGACGACCGAAGCGGAGCGTGCCGTTTCTCTTATCGAAGAAAAGTTGACTAGTGCTCCCGTGCTAGCGCTTCCTGACTTCGAGAAAATCTTTGAGGTAGATTGTGACGCTTCAATTATTGGAATAGGGGCTATCTTAAGTCAAGAAGGACGGCCCGTCACGTTTTTTAGTGAGAAGTTGAATGAAGTCAAAACTCATTTTCCATATATGATTTAGAATTCTACGCCATCGTTCAAGCCCTTCGTCACTGGCGTCATTATTTAATTCAACGCGAGTTCATCCTTAATACTGATCATGATGCCCTTTGACATTTGAACTCACAAAAGGAGGTGCGTAGGCATGCCAAATGGGCAGCTTTTCTTCAGGAGTATACCTTTCATCTAAAACATAAGACTAGTGTTTCGAATAGAGTAGCAGACGCGCTTAGCCGATGGTCACATATATTAGTCACCCTACAGCCGCATATCCTCGATTTAGATACGCAAAAAGACCTCTATCCTTCTGATCCATATTTTGGCGAGATTTGGGCCGCGTGTCAATTTAGTGGGGTACTGATCCAACTACGGAACATATTTTGAGTGAAGGTTTTTTATTTAAAGGGACTCGCCTTTGTATTTGTGATGGTCCACTTAGGGAGACCTTACTAAGAGAGCTTCATTCTTCTTGGTTAGGAGGTCATGTTGGGCAAATTAAACTCCTGGACCACCTGTCAATTGTTTTAAGGACACACACACAATACCGGCCTTTACAACCCTCTCTCCGTTCCCGAGCGGCCTTGGGATGAAATATCTATGGATTTTGTCGTGGGATTACCTCGAACCAAACGAAGAGTGGATTCGATCCTTGTCGTGGTTGACAGTTTTTCGAATATGGCTCATTTTATTCCTTAGAAAAAACGTCCAAAGCCACACACGTCAGCGATCTTTTTTTTTCGAGAGATTGTACGTTTACATGGGGTTCCCCGCATTTTCACTTCCGATCGTGACACTCGATTTTTGAGTTATTTTTGGAAAATCTTATGGGGAAAACTAGGAACCAAGCTAGAGTTTAGTAGCACCTATTATCCGCAGATGGATGGGCAGACCGAGGTAGTGAATCGAAGCTTGGACGATTTTCTTAGATGTTTAGCGGGAGAGCATCCGAAGCAATGAGATTTAGTTATTCCGCAAGCAAAATTTGCTTATAACAACTCAAAGAATCGCTCCACTACTAAATTTCCTTTTGAAGTAGTCTATGGCTTACCCCATCCCATTATTACTCGATCGTCATTCTCTTCCTTCTTTTGAACGAACCTCTTTTGATGCGCTAACATAGATGGATCATTTAAAATCTTTGCTTAAGTTGATTGCTAACAGTTTGCGAGCCTCTTTTGAGAAATTCAAGGATGCGGCGGATAAACATCGCCGCAAGTTATATTTCTCAGAAGGAGATTGAGTTCTTGCTTTTTTCAAGAAAGAGAGGTTTCCCGTGGGCACCTATCACGAGCTACAACAACGATGTTTTGGCCCATTTTAGGTTAAAAAGTGTCTTGGCACAAATGCTTATCTTTTTGACTTACCCGCTGAATTTCGAACTTCTCCCATCTTTAATATTGCTGACCTTGTGCCATTTTTTGGTGAGCCTCCCAATACTATCCTTAAACCACCCACTCCCGTATCATCTTCCACTACCCAACCAACTTTAGCCCCGTCTACACCCACCATTGAAGAGGTTGAACAAGTGTTGGATGTTCGTGAGTTTCAGACGTGCACCGGTACATATCAGCGATACCTCGTTTCATGGAATGGAGGGAGTATATCAGACAGTTATGGATAAGCGCCGCCAAACTTTGTCATCTCCGACCTGATCTTGCTATTGCAAGTTTTTGTTAATTCTCGACGGGATCGAGTCCTTTCAACCCTGGGGGAATTGATGCATCTGTGGTCGCCTCCAGATGAGTTATGCTCATTTTGTGTGCGCGTGTGTTTTCTTTTAAAGTACTTTTGTTATCGTCATGTGTGTTGTGTTAACATACGTGTGTTGTATGTGTCTTAGCGTACATGTGTTGTATGTGTGTTGCCGTCGTTGTATCGCACTTTTCATTTTTGTTAAGGCTTGTTGGTTTGACCGGCCAGCATGACCATTAATAAATAGGTTTGGTAGTCTAAGATGTTAGGATGCAGGTGCGACAATATTTTAATTGCATGGGAAAAAATTCAATTCCTGATTTAATAATATATAATTAAATCAGAATTGATTTGGGAGTTTTAAAATTTTAAAACCTCCTTGATTTCCCATGAAACTCCTTGGGTTTCCAAAACCCCCCGCTTTTATTCATGACATTGAAATCCCCATTTATAACATTATCAATTGCCCCAGTTGAAACCAAAATTTTAATTCCTCCTTGTTGAAACTTGAGGAGACTGGGCGGCCTGTTATCTAGTCGCAGCGGTCTACTAGTTTCTGTGTTCTGGCGGTTTGGCTTTGCTGTCAGAGATTGCGATCTGTTTGGTAGCAGTCTTGCGGTTTGACAGACCTGCGGTTTAGTCTAGCGGTTTGGCAAACCGTTATTGTCGACATGTGTCCTGCCGAACTGGCTTGGAGGTTCTGTCTTCTTGTTTTACAGTCCAGAGAGCCACCCGCAGCTACGACTTGTTGGCAACATGCAGCTGCGGTCTGGTGGCTACCCGCGACTGTGGTCAAGTTATACGCAGCAGCGGTCTGGAGGCTATCCGCAGCAGCGGTCTGGTGGTTATCCGCAGCAACGGTCTGGTTATTATCCGCAACAGCGGTCTGATGGTTATCCGTAGCAGCGATCTGGTGGTTATCCGCAACAGCGATCTGGTGATTATTCGCAACTGCGGTCTGGAACCAACCCGCAGTAGCGGTCTCGGGACTTTCCTCAGTTGATGATCAGCGGCTTCCCAGGATGTGTATTCTCCATTTTATAGTCTTGCGGTTTGACAAAGTCAAACCGCATAGCCCGCCTGACTTGTATTTAGTCCCACATCGCTTGTTGTAATTTCTTATCTCCTCATTTTCTATAAATAAGGGGGCATACCTTTGTATTGTTTATTTTTGGAGCAATAAAAATTTGCCTTTTATTTAGCTCATTTCTACGCTCATATTAAAACCCATCAAATCAGACCTTTTACGGTAGGCTGGCAAAAAGAAAACCGAGTGAGACTATACATGTTCACATTCGATTTTCCAACCAGCGGAGCTCGTCATCCCCCTACCGCACGACCTCTTATCTCCTTACTTCGGCGACACCGTCCCAGGCCCGACCGAGACCGGGCGTTCCTTCCGCCTCCATATTCGGCGAGTTCGCCGACCTCTCAAGCGGCGTCCTGGCGACCCCAGCCCCCTTCCGAGGTCAGTCGACCTCGACTCCTCCTCCCGACCTTCCTCCGGCTCTGCTCCACCGTGACACCACTTTTTCCCGGCGAGTACGCCGCCTGAGACTCCTGCAGCCAGCACCGCTCTCCTCCTCTCTCCAGCCTCCCAATCCGCCCTTTTCCCCTTCTCGTTAGCTCTCACCTACAGCCTGTGCCCTGCTACTCCCGTCCCATTTTTTCCCACTGTTAAAGCATTCCAACTCCTCCATAGCCCGAACCGCCACCTTCGAGACCAAACTGCCCTACTCGACTAGAAAGCCGCTCCAAAGCCGTGGAATCTCCGCTGCTCTGGTAAATCCCCGCAGGTATACCCCTATGCTCCCTGCTGTTAACATTTAGTCATGCAATTAAATTAAATGGTCGTATATCCCCTAGCGCAGGTAAATCCCCTAGCGCTTGCATTTCTTTCCTCTTCTACTACCATTATTTTCCTCCAAATAAATCGTGAACTTTGTTGCTTGTTGTGTTGCCCGTTTGCAGAATAATTAAAACATGTGCGTGGTGCCAATGCTAGAATATTCGAGTCGAATCGTCTAGAGTAGAGAGCTAGCTACCGACGTCCCCGCTCTCTTGTGAAGGCCGCTAAAATCTTAGCTCGGTTCCGGGCTGCATCAGAGAAGGATCAAATATGCTATTCACATTAACAATAGTGTATATATACATGTACAAGAGAGGGTCCTTACAACACCCAAGGTGAGCCTAAACTATGTCTATCATAAGAATGTATAGTATATCTAACAATTATATTCTATTTGCTTTTACTTCTTGGGTTTTCATTTTTATTTTTCTTGATTTTTTTTGATTAGTTATGCTAATAGATACATACGCATCATGTTTTACTACCCCCCTTGGCGTTGAAGGATAAAATACCAGAATTATCATGTTCTATTTGCGCTTGCTTTCTTTGTTGGGAAGGTACTCTCTTATATCGCCTGATGTATTCTCGGGACACTCCATTTTATCCATCCTTGTTAAATCTTGAAATTATATAATCATCTATTTTTACATTCGTTTGATAATAGTTACAAAATATTTAAACACATCATTCTAAGGAGAATCACACATCAGAGATATTCACATCATTCGTATGAAAAATCATATATCAGAGATGGGGATTTCCACAAATTCTGCGAGATTTATTTAATGGGCTGAAAATCAGGCTAGTAATTGAGGCGTTGATTACACATCTGGTCATGAACATGAATAACGATGGAAGAGTAATTAGTGAACATGACTTTTTCTAATTTTCTTTCTGTTTATTATGCAACAAGCATAACTTTGGTAGTTTTGAGATGGATTTATGGACCGTTCAAATTAAAATTTGAACTCTTTGGCTTGTTAAAAACAATGATCTACTATATTGCAGAAAATGTGAAAGAGAAAGATGAAGCTTCTAGAGGGAAAGGGCAAAGAAAAGGAAATTTAAAGAGGGCCAAGATTGAAGCGAACTCTCCTGTGAGTTTCTCTCGGTTTATTATAATGTTATTATTTTATGGCTTCTATTATCCCTCCAGATGATATTAGTTTGGTAATTATCATTCACCTTCTTTAAAGTTTAGCTGTCTATTATTTAGCCCACAATGTTTAAGTTGGCGAAATACAAAATGTACGCAGCGCAGCCCGGTGCACAAAACATCCCCATTCCCCGCGCAACAAGGGTCCGGGGAAGTGTCACACTACAAGGGTGAAATGTAGGCAAACCTTCCTCTGCATTTTTTCAAAAGGCTCCAGGACTCCAACTCGCGACCTTAAGGTCACATGGCAAGTCAAGGCTCCCCTTCTACAGCGAATTAGAAAGTGTAATTGGATTAATTTGCTCGCTAACTCCTACACATATATATACATGGGATGGGAGGTCTAAACTATTTAGCACGGGGACGAAAATAAATAGGAGCCCAAAGGAATAATATCATATTAAAAAACCCTCAGACTCAAAATAATCTTAATTTATGAATAGATTTAAGTAGAGGAAATATTAGTTACGGTTAAGCCTCACAATATTAAAATCAAGAAATCGTGAATGAAAGATCCAAGACAAGCATAAGAACTTCTCATGCAAAAACCATAAGGTCAGCATCAATACATAACTCAAACAATAATAGGAAAACAACAGTATAGAAGGTTGTAATCATCAGTGCATCAATTTATATTCAGCCCAATCAGTAGGAAGGGAAACATCCCAAACAATCAATAACAAGAAAATAGTAACAAATGTGGTAGGAATCACTCAACCAGCATGCAACAACATCAGTAGAAGAAATAAAATACGAAGGAGAACTTTGTCAACTTACCAGAGAGGAAGGTTGCAACGGGTTGCAGGAGATGCAAGATGCTTTCGACGCAGAAAGAGAACTTAGGGACGGGCGTGATGCGGTAGATGCAGGAGGCTTTCGACGCAGAGATGCGGGAGAGCTTGGACGTAGAGATGTCGGAGAACTTTGACGTTGAGAGCTTCGACGGCGTGATGCGGGAGACCCTTGGGATGCACAAAAGTTCTTTCGTAAACCTAAACGCTATGGGAAATGAATAGGCCGCATGAAATGATATGAATAAGCCACGGGAGAGATCCGCACCGGATACACGTTCCCATGCGTTTCCCGTATCTGATATGCATTCAAGTCGATATGCATATCATTTTTTAAGTTTCCTTGCTTCGTAGATACGAAATAAACAAATGTCATTACTCATTACATTGGAATAAGACTTTATAATATATGTTGGCTAATATCACACAAGACTTTATGTATATATATATATTACTATTCCTCTAAAAGTGGACGAAAAATATTTATCTTTCTCAGAATCTCAATTTTACTATATCATTAACAAACAGATCACAACTAAGATTTTTGGTGAAGACGTCGGTTAATTGATCTTTGGAATGAGCAAAAGGTACAACAACATTCCCTTTGTCTAGATGATCTTTAATAAAGCGTCTATCTATTTCTACATACTTGTTATCAACCTTATTGTCACATTGCAATAAGAGGGGCTTGGCTTCAAGCATCGATGTCAACTATTAGCTTTTATAGAGGCCTTGGGACATGACCATGTATTATCTCTCTGTACTCTATCTTGTCATCACATTTTGTTTCTTGTTCCTTCAAGGCACCAAGTTACTTCTACAAGGGTACAATTGCTGGTGGTGGTTTTTCTGTCATCCGGACTCTCGTCCCAATCAACATATTTAAATACCCCAATCTTCAAGTGATTGGAATATCACGCATATGAAGTGCTTCTTGCACCATGCCAAAATCATTTGTTTCTCCTTGACGAATGAAAAGAGCTGGACGTGGAAAAGAGGATTCCTCTCATGAAAGGTGACATCCATGGTACAAAAGAACCGACGTGTTGGATGATGATAACAATGATACACTTTTGTAATGACGATATAACCAAGGAAGATGTACCTATGAGCATAAGGATTAGTCTTGTCTCAATGGGGTTGATGCATGTGCACAAAGTAGACACTTAAAACGCAACGGTAGATGAGACATACGAACCATACAGTGGTTGCTATAAGGTAGTATAGCTAAGAACTATGAGCGTGCGGCGATTGATAAATGAGCTGTAGTTAACACGACATCAACCTAATAGGACTTTGGAAGATGCATGGTGATGAGTAAGCAATGAGCAACATCAAGGTGTTTGTTTTTCGTTCGGATACTCCATTTTGACTGGTGTTCATACAAGGGTTTGGTTGATAATGTCGTTATTGGCAAGGTAAGCCCAGAACACCCCACAATCGTTGTACTCCCCTCCATTATTACTATAAGTAACTAAGGTGGCACCCTTGAATTATTTGCCATCATTTTATGAAATACTTTAAAAGAGTCTAGAACTTCATTTTTTTCAAAAAAAACAAATCCATGTGTATGAGAAAAACAATTAATAAAGGAAACTGTAGAGAAATACAGAAGAGAGAGAACAGAAATTTTATTAATTTCTTAAATTCTTTCATATATAAATACGTGTATTTGTACACTTAAATATGAAGAGAAAGATGTGAGGATTCCCATTCTAAGACGTGGGACTTAATTTTGGGCCTTTACATACTTTCTCCAACACTCCCTCACAAGTTGGAGCATACAAATCTTAAGCACCAAGTTTGGACAAAAATTGATAGTACAACGGTCGTTGTAAGGCCATGGTGAGAATGTCAGCTACTTGTCCGGTAGCAGGAACATGTTTTAGTTCCAACTTCTTCAATCAAACTTTTTCCCGAATGAAGTGACAATCAACTTTAATGTGTTTAGTTCGCTCATTGAATACAAGATTCTTTGCAATATCTATAACATGTTGATTGTCACAAAATTGAGTTGCTGGTGAGTAAAGTTTGACTCCCAAATCACAAAGAAGACTTTCTAGTCAGGTAAGCTCAAACACAACAACCATTGCATGATACTCGACTTCAGCAGATGAGCGAACAACAACATATTACTTCTTGCTACGTCAGGTAATAATGTGTCCTCCGAAGTAAGTACAAAACCAGGTGTGGAGCGTCGATCATCCAGAGATCCAACATGGTCGGCATCAAAGTAGGCAATCAGAGATAGAGAGGAAGATGGTTTATAAACAAGCCCTTGTCCAGGAGAAGTCTTCAAGTATCTGAGGATGCGCTTGATGGCCCGAAGATGAGAGATCCGTGGAGCATGCATATATCGACTAACAACTCCAACAACAAAGGAGATATTAAGTTTTGTAACAGTAAGATATATCAGCTTTCCTACAAGACGATGATAATACTCAGAGTTCGGAAGTAGCAGATCAGAGTCAAAGTCATGAGCGCAGAGCTTGTGGTTGACATCTATAGGAGTGTTAGCAGGCTTGCATCCCAAATAGCCAGCATCCTGAAGAAGGTCAAGACAGTATTTTCGTTGAGATAGGACATGACCATCAGATCGTCTTGCTATCTCAAGTTCAAAGAAGTGACCAAAGATTTCCCATATCTTTATTTGAAATATCGGGTTTAAGTGTTGTTTAATCATTTGTATTCCTTTGGATTCATTATTAGTAATCAGAATATCGTCAACATAAACTAAAAAAATTACAATGCCGGTTGGTTGATGACGAGTAAAGAGAGAGAAGTCAGCCGAGCTTCTAGTGAATCCAACGTCACGGACAACCTTACTAAACTTATCAGACCATGCGCGAGGAGACTGTTTGAGATCATAAATACATTTCTTATGGTGACAAACACGAGGCTCTCCCGTGGTCTCAAACCCGGGAGGTTAGTGCATGTAGATAGTTTCGAAAAGGTCGCCATTTAGAAATGTATTCTTGACATTCTACTGATGTAAGGGTGATGCAGGCTCGAGCTATTGGCGTCGCCGTGATGGATGTACCAAAGAGAACTCACCGAAAGCTAAAGATTTGGTCGAGGATGGTTCCCTCCCAACAAAGTAGAACGAGGGCCGCCAAGACTCACGATCGTAAATGAAGAACGATAAACACAACAAATCTAAGTAAATATTAACCACGAAAATCACGCGTTTCACAAGTTACGCTACATACACTTGCCACAAGATAAATCAAGAGGGAATCACAAGTTATGTAGTAGGAGTGTTCGTTACCCCACTCGGATGCCGACGAGGATGAAGAGATCGTTCCTTTCCGGTTTCACCGGAGCCGCGCCGGTTGGAGAGAAATCCGTTGCCTTCTTCGGATCACGCCGGAGATGGGGTCGCCCAAGTAACGGAGATGCGCCTTCGGATCTATGGATGTTGGGGGGTGGTCGGGTATGTGAAGAGGTGGTGGCTCGGGTTGGAGATGAGAGGGGTTGGTCGGTTTTCTAAGGGAGGAGAGGGGAGATCGGTTGGAGTGAGGGAGAAAAGGTGGCTGAAATTCTAGAGAGAGAGAGGGGAAAGGGAAGGTGGCGGCTAGAAAGAAAGAGAGGGAGAGAGAGATTCTCTTAAGCAAGATTAGGGTTTTCTTTTTAATATTTCATTCTACCCTAAACATAACAAGAGTTTAGCCTTATATAGGCATTACAAGAAAGGAGGCTAAACGCACTCCAAACATGGCTAAACATAGGCCATTTTAAACAAAATTAAAAATGCTGAAATTATAAATAAAAATGCACGAAATTAACTTGCAGAATTAAACAACAATAATAGTAATTTCTTGCGTAGTTGCGGAGGAACTTTTGATGCGGCAATGACGGTGGATGTCGCGGCGCGGCGATGGCGGTTGGATGTTGCGGCGCGGTGATGGCGGTGGATGTCGCGGCGCGGTGATGGCGGTGGATGTAGCGGCCAAGTCCCAACCTTCAAGCTTGCGGCAACGGTCGTCATAATCATCGAACTCTATGTGGTGACGAACATTGGCAACAATCATATCCGGTTCACCATAATCATCCGGAAGGGGATCTTCTTCAACAACATGGCGCGTGTCTTTAACATGTACCGGATCACCAACGTCGACCGGAGGGGGACGCTCCAAATCAACAAGCCGGGGGGAGACGGCTCCATCAATCCTCCCCGTCTCAAAAATACTCATCACCGATGAGTAGGCCCGTGTGTACCCGCATGGAAGAACCACGATGGAGAAGTAGAACCTGCAAGGAAAAAGGTGGTCTTGGGGGAACCTCATAACCGCATTAGGCAAAGAAGGAAACAAAACTTCCACAACATCATCCAACGTACCTCCGATGGAGACCGAGGAAGGGAACGATCCTGGGAAACTTTCACCACCCAACCCAAGAGAAGTAATGGTGGAAAAAATAAACGGAGTGGTAGACATATCAAGTGGCATAGAAATATGAAGCGTAAAATATGAAACGGTAACAATAGGAGTTATGCCCCAATCAGTGGAAAATAATAAAAGAAGTGCCATATCATCAAACTCCAATAAGATTCGTAAAGAATTGATTTGTCGCTTCGTTAATACCTTTAAGGTCCCCGGGGGCATCCCTTTAGGGGTGAGACAAGCCAAGGCCAAATCATCCACACAACGGTGGGAGACTCTCCGATACAAACTAGCGCCACAAGTGTAAATCATATGTAGCTCGAAAATTAATTTAAGAGTGCGCTTAAGTAATTTGTGACCGTGAAGAGCGAATCCATGTGCAACAAGAAGAAAATCATACGTCATGAAAAACATGATTAAATCAGGTGGCACCGATGCCATAAAATCATGAACGACTTCTCTAGGCTCCAAGTTTATAGCCTTTATTTTAGATCTAATATAATCACGATCGTCATGAAGAAAGGCCAATGGAAAACACGCATCACAAACAATAGAGTTGGACGCTCTCAGAAGTGACTGGAAGTGCGAGCGACACAACTCAAAGTACCCAACTACCATCTCAAATGTGTGCGTAAGAGGGTCAACAAAAGGTGGTGGGTAAATGCGTACAATCGGGTGTGGTATATAAGTATGACTAGCAGGCAATACGCCCGGGTCTATACCACTAACGTCATCCACAAGAATAATTCCATCGCTAGAAAATACTCCCCACTCACTAGATACTTCATCCAAATCAGTATCGGTAAAGGTCTTAGAAATAGGCAAAATTGAAACCGACAAACTTTCTAATTCAATTTGAACTTTAGGAAATGGAGATAATATCAAAGAAATATCTCTCGGTTTCTCAGCGCTAAAGTCATCCGAAACTATCTCTCCTTTGCTAGCCAAAGCTGCCCACGACGTAGGCACGTCATCAAAATCAGGAGAGTGAATCGCATCCTGGGAAATATCAAACTCAGCTGGAGCCTCAAACAACGGCGATAATATCCACGAACTATCTCTCAGATCATCCCCCGATAGACAGTCATCCCTGGGGGGCTCTTCTAGTACAGTCGAAATTTCTATCACCTTAGTCGAAATGTCTTCCAACACAGATCCAACAGAAGACTCTATAACACTCAAGCGAGACGAATCAGAACTATGGTCTAGGGGAAGTGAGATAATCCCAGGGGGTGTTACCTCAGAGGAGAAGTCCTCATCCAGGTCACTAGGATATCCAAAATCCTCATCGTCACTAACATCGTCTGTTAAATCGGCCTTGCCCTTAGTGGCGGGCTCAGTCTCAGACACATCTTCAGACTCATCAGAAGAGTCAACAACTAGATCCGGCAGCTCACGGGAATACTCTAAAGAGACTATGGGCATAGTCGTAATAGGATGCACGATAGTGCCAAGGTTAGATACACCACTAGGCTCATATGTCGAAAACGTCTGACTACCCAAACCGATGGGACTACTCTCACCCCGCGGGCTCATGACAGTCATATGGTCAGTTGGGGATCTAGTGTTCCGGTGAAAAGAAGTCACTTCAGCCAACATCCACGCAGGAGCGTACTGGTCGGTGAGGAGACTCTTCATGATAGGCCAGTTGACACAACCTCCTAAACGTCTCTCTTCATTGATCCAGAAAGTCAGGGATGGACCAAATAGTTGAAGTCTCGCTACGGGAATCCTGTGGGGGTCCACAAGACGATATCGCTCAAAATATCGTTCCATACCCTCCACCCAGAATAGAAACACTCGCGGTCCACCAAGCCCATCATAGATGGGGGCAACGCTTCTGAAGGATCGAGACACGACGTCAACCACACGATCGGGGTGACGGCTAAACTGTCCGAAGGACTGCATAGGGGTCGTGTGTGATGGAGGTACAGATCGGTGACCACTAATTTGTGCTATCCAATCCCTAATGTCATCCAATTGTTGCTTCGTCCCATAGCGGGAAGCATCAACATCACGAGTCATAATCCAATGGGATGGGAGAGTACGTTCTACGCGGATCTAATGCATGCAAATAAAATTTTGAAAACAGTTTTTTTTTTATAGCGTAATTCCAAGAAAAACAGGTTTTGAACAAAACTTGTCCTGATCAGAAATGAAATTTTATAACTAAATATTTTTTTTCCAACCTTACTATAGGGCTAAAATAATATGTCGTTTTAATTTCTTACTAAGATAATGACGTAGTAAGTGCAGAATATTTCTTTTTTTTTAAAAGTAAAAATTCTGGATTCTAGCACGCTATTAGCAGACCAAAATCAGAAATTTTAAAATGTGCAGAAATTTTATGGGTGCTGAATTTTAACTTGCTGAAATTGTTTTAACAAAATTTGCCTACCTAAAGATAGAAGGATGGTGTCGATTAGGAAATCGACAACAACCTCCCTCTGATACCAAATTGATGCAGGCTCGAGCTATTGGCGTCGCCGTGATGGATGTACCAAAGAGAACTCACCGAAAGCTAAAGATTTGGTCGAGGATGGTTCCCTCCCAACAAAGTAGAACGAGGGCCGCCAAGACTCACGATCGTAAATGAAGAACGATAAACACAACAAATCTAAGTAAATATTAACCACGAAAATCACGCGTTTCACAAGTTACGCTACATACACTTGCCACAAGATAAATCAAGAGGGAATCACAAGTTATGTAGTAGGAGTGTTCGTTACCCCACTCGGATGCCGACGAGGATGAAGAGATCGTTCCTTTCCGGTTTCACCGGAGCCGCGCCGGTTGGAGAGAAATCCGTTGCCTTCTTCGGATCACGCCGGAGATGGGGTCGCCCAAGTAACGGAGATGCGCCTTCGGATCTATGGATGTTGGGGGGTGGTCGGGTATGTGAAGAGGTGGTGGCTCGGGTTGGAGATGAGAGGGGTTGGTCGGTTTTCTAAGGGAGGAGAGGGGAGATCGGTTGGAGTGAGGGAGAAAAGGTGGCTGAAATTCTAGAGAGAGAGAGGGGAAAGGGAAGGTGGCGGCTAGAAAGAAAGAGAGGGAGAGAGAGATTCTCTTAAGCAAGATTAGGGTTTTCTTTTTAATATTTCATTCTACCCTAAACATAACAAGAGTTTAGCCTTATATAGGCATTACAAGAAAGGAGGCTAAACGCACTCCAAACATGGCTAAACATAGGCCATTTTAAACAAAATTAAAAATGCTGAAATTATAAATAAAAATGCACGAAATTAACTTGCAGAATTAAACAACAATAATAGTAATTTCTTGCGTAGTTGCGGAGGAACTTTTGATGCGGCAATGACGGTGGATGTCGCGGCGCGGCGATGGCGGTTGGATGTTGCGGCGCGGTGATGGCGGTGGATGTCGCGGCGCGGTGATGGCGGTGGATGTAGCGGCCAAGTCCCAACCTTCAAGCTTGCGGCAACGGTCGTCATAATCATCGAACTCTATGTGGTGACGAACATTGGCAACAATCATATCCGGTTCACCATAATCATCCGGAAGGGGATCTTCTTCAACAACATGGCGCGTGTCTTTAACATGTACCGGATCACCAACGTCGACCGGAGGGGGACGCTCCAAATCAACAAGCCGGGGGGAGACGGCTCCATCAAAGGGCCACTGTCGATGAACAACTAAGGAGATCAGGACATGAACATTATTTAACTTGGCGACTGGTGGGAATGTCTCATTGTAATCAAGGCCTTGATGCTGAGTAAACCCTCGAGCCACAAGCCAAACCTTTAGGCATTCAACTATCCCGTCTAGAGCATGCTAGATTGCAAAAATCCACTTACATCCCACACAAGTTTGTCCTGGAGGAAGAGGGACATGATCCCAAGTCTGATTAGTCCATAAGGCAGTCATTTGCTCATCCATGTCCGCGCATCACCTCGGATGATGGAGAGCCTCATGCAAAGAGTTAAATATAGAAATGGAGGATAGAGAAAGTGCAAATTTGAGGCAGGGAGAGGCAATGTAATGATACATAATTCGTTAATGGATGGAGAGCTGTAGAGGTCGATGTCGGATTGGCAGGCCACAAGATATCACTGGTAGAGGGTAATTGCTGTAGGGTATCAAATTAGGGAGGATGACGGTTGTACACACGAAGAGGTGGTGTGGGGTGTATTGGAGTCGGGGTTGGAAGAAGTGGTGTAAATCAAGACGTAACAGGGACAGTAGGATGTGGTGGAAGCGAATGTGTAGTAGGAGAGGGAGGAGAGGAGTGAAAAGGTTGGTACTCGAGAAAGGTGACTTTCGCAGAAACAACAATTTTATGATCGTTGGGAGAGTAACACACATACCCTTTCTAAGTGCGGGAGTATCCAACAAACATATATTTTGTAGCGCGAGGAGCAAGTTTGTCAGTGGAAGAGCCAAGATTATGGGCATAACATGTACATACAAAAATGTGAGGTGTGCAGAGAAGGGAGGCGTGGAAGAAAAAAGAAGACTAAAAGGAGTCGCAAGATTGAGAATGGAAGAGGGCATCCGATTGATGAGATGACATGCAGTAGAAGTCACATAGTTCCAATAAAGTGTGGGTACCTGCATTTGAAACATTATGGATCATGCGCCGCTAAGAAGGTGACAATTTTTCCGCTCGACCACACCATTTTGTTGAGGTGTATAAGCACATGAAGTCTGATGGATCCCAAACTCAGTACAAAGATTTGAAAATGCATGGCTTGTATTTTCACGCACATTGTCGGTGCGTAGTATTTTTAGAGACCAAGAAAACTGAGTACGAGTCTCAGTAATGAAGGCATGAAATATAGTGGTGATTTCAGCATGATCACGCAGTAAATATAATCAAGTCATGTGTGAGTAATCATCAATAAATGTAACAAAATAACAATAACAAAATATACTAGATGTTTTATAGGGTCCCCAAATATCAGAGTGTATTAAAGCAAAGGGAGTATCACTTCGAGTACAATGAGGTAGAAAAGATGAACGATGTTGTTTGCCAAAGATACATGATTCACAAGTAAATCCTCGAGGGGGGTATTAGGAAGTGCTTTCTTGAGAAACTGGAGGGGAGCATGCCCAAGACGTCGATGTCAATCATCAATAGTGACCGAGGAGAGAATCGTAGGTTGAACATCCAAGACATAGAGCCCATTAGACAGTCGCTCCTTACCAATGATATTATGCGTCTGTCGTTCATGCACAATAAAAGAAGAGGGTGAGAAGGTTACACGACAATCAAAGTTCTGAGTAAGACAACTAACAAATAGAAGGTTAAAGGGCGATCCCGGGACATGAAAGACCGAGCATAGAGAGAGGGTTGGAGTGAGGGGCAGATTAGCACCTCCAGAAACCGGGTGGTATCACCATTAGCCACAATGATAAACTTGGGATGTCCAGATTGTAAGTACTGAAGCAATTTTTGCAGAGTAATATGGTGTGTGACACCAGAGTCCACAATCCAGTTGGAGCTGTGGGAGAGACAAGAGATACCTTCATTAGAGATCGACGCAACAGAGCTAGATGAGCGACTGATCATGCCTTGGAGATGTTGGAGTTGGGTGCGTACAATATCAATGTTGTTCCGGGTGGTGGAGGTATGGTCAACCACAATGGTGGCATTTTGCTGTGCGGGCAAACCATGCTTGGGATAGCAATTGGCCACAATAAGAACACTTAAGGCGAGATATTCCATCCTCGTCCTCGAGAAGTGGTGCGACCGCCACGAGCCATAGGAGCAGGAGGAGAGGTGAAAGACTGCTGGAGGTGAGCCGGAGAGAAAGTGTCAGGGGCATCTGGTGGCAGTGTAACCTTCAAGAGCATGAAACACACATCATCCATAGAGGGAATTGTAGTGGAAGAGAGAATGTGGGCCCGAATGTTGTGACGATGAGGAGGAACACAGACTATCATCATGGCGATCCCGACTGCCTCTTTCTGTGCTCGTTGTGTTGCAAGATCCATTGCGGGAGGCTGATGTTGTATTTACACCTCAACAAGGGTCTTGGATCTCACAACAAAGGAGGTTAAGTCACTTGTTTCTCCTGGGTCAAGTGTCTGAAGATCAGCGATGATGTCGTACAGGTTCTGGAGGTTGTCCTTGCCAGAATAGAGGGAGTGGAGTTCCTACCACATGGTCTTGGTTGTCTCATGGTACATGGTCTTCCGATATGGTTCACTGTCCATGGAGTTGAGGATCCATGATTGGACACGACCGTCATCACGCAACCATTCCTCAGTAGGACCGGTAGGGGTTTCCTTTGTTAGATGATGAAGGAGGCCTTCGGTCTGCAGGACTCGACGAACGAAATGGCTTTGTTAGTGGTGATCCGAAGCTCGTCACGGAATTCAGGAAGGGAGGTAGCAACACGAAGACCGCACGAGCTTAGGTAATCAGGAAGAAATCCGTTGCGGCTAGGCGATCAGGAACACAGGCCGTGGGGTGATCTTGGCAGAGAAGAAGACCGTGCGAGCTTGGAAGAGAAGAGGACCTCTGAACAAAGCTGCGACTAAGTGCGGTCTCCAGAGACAGGCCACGTTAGGAGATGAGTCAAGCACAGAGGCCGCACGACGCGCGCATGGCAAAGAAGACCGCGACGAGATGCAAACTGGAGCGGCCCGTGTTAGGGGGGAGAACAACTATAAATGCAGAGCGATGTTGGGGGAAGAAATGGGACAGGGAAGAACAGAGAAAGTTGCGGCTCGGAAATTCAGAAACCGCAGACAGGGAAAAGAAATGGGAGGGACGAGGCAGCAAGAGAGATCTTCGATTAGAAAATTTTTAACCCCCCAGAGATTGCTGTCAAGAGAGAGCATGACCTAAAAACTTTTGGATCGTAGGGCTCTAATACCATGTAGAGAAATACCAAAGAGAGAAGAAAATTTATTATTTTTTTAAACTCTTTCATATATAAATACATGTATTTGTACACTTAAATATGAAGAGAAAGAATAGAGGATTCTCATCCTAAGATGTGGGACTAAACAAAACAACAAGATGGGTCATAATTTTGGGCTTTTACATATTTTCTCTAACAGTAACAAACTAGAGAAAAGCACTAAACGATAAACCAGGGGATGATCCCAAATATCAGAATGTATATATCAAACAAAAGCAAATTAGGAGATGAAACATGAGAGAAATTATGCCTAACATGCTTGGAAAGTTCACAAAAAAGGCCAGCTTGGTGCACAAAGGCATCCCCGTGCAACGAGGGTCCACGAAAGGGTCCCGCCACAAAGGTGAAATGTAGGCAAACATTACCAGTTGCCATGCATTTTTGCAAGAGGCTGGTTCCCGGACTCAAACCCGTGACCTCATGGTCACACGACAATACCTCAACCGGTGCGCCAAGCCTTCCTTGGAAAGTTCACAAACAAAAAATCAATGTAAGTGCAAAATTAAAAGAAAGAAATATGCTTTGACGGCAAATGGGTGATGGATGTCCACGATGTTAGTGTCAACATCGAACACCCTTAATAGAGGAATTGCAACTAGTGGTAGATGAAAGAGCTTGGGAAGATAGCTTCTGGTCCAAGAAGTACAATCCCCCAAGATTCCTACCACTGCCAATACTTTGTCATATCCAGATCCCGAAAAACACAAACGCAAGAATCAGGATAAAAAGTTATCGAACAATTCAAAGATCTTGTAATATTATTAATAGAGTAAATTACGAGGAAGTGAAAGAGCACGCAAAATATAGGTAAGAGAGATAATGAGGGAGCACGTGATTTGATCCTCGCCACTAATGGGGGACAAGGAGTTATTAGATCCTCGCCACTAATGGGGGACAAGGAGTTATTAAAAGAAATATAACTGTCACATTTGGACAAAGGAGTGTCAGAAACAAATCTGGAGACGACCCAATCATATGATCCATTCATATGGAGAGGTGGAAATAATATTTGCACTAGGTATACTTGTAGCGACAAATTGTTACGGTTACGCATGCCGACGAGACATAGAGGCATCGACGAGACACTGTGACGAGTCCACACCAGGCGAGAGATGATGACGAGTTCGTCTGGAGGAGAGACTGAAGACGTGTCGCCGACATGATTACTTTATTTGCATTGGTTTGTTATTTTAATTTGTGTGTGCTTTATTTTCGCGTTGTGTTCGTTATCCGCACCCTGCACCTATATAGGGTTGTTTTGTACTATTTTTCATTGTGCTTGGATGTATGAAATTTAGAGTTGCTCCCGAGGTTTTCGTCTCGTTCCCTCTTTCCTCTTCCTCACCTCTGTCGGCCCTCCCTCTTGCCGGATTCCTCTCGAGTTCGTCTCAATTTGGTATGATCTGCCTCACCGCCTACCATCTCGCCGTCGGTTCTCGAGTTTGCCTAAGAAATTTTTGCCCGACTTCTGTTTCACTGGTTTGTCGATCCGTTCCGCACGACGTACGCCCCCGCCGACGCGCCATTCCGCAGCATGATTCGTCACTTGCGACATCGAGACCCCGATCCGAGCGTGTGTCGCCTCCTGCTGTCATCCGCATCCCAGATTCGGCTCCCCGATCGGTCGCAGACTCGCCGCCGCGCCCTTCCGCGGTCATTGTTTCGCCGCACCTTCACCCGATCCGCCAGCTTCTGCTCCAAATTACCCGTGCCAGCCGATTCTTCCCCAGACCAGCCACCTTCTGCCAGTCTTTCCTTTTATCTCCTGTTGTCGGGATCCCTCAGCTCACGTTCGTCCAACAACACATTCCATCAGTTTCGAACGTCCATTCCACCGGATCTGTTGTGCCATCCGCCACTTCCAACGACTTTCGCGGCACCGGGCGCTTCTGTCCAGATCTACCGTTCCAATTGCCCCTTTCCATTACGCTGATTCCAGTCCATGGCTCCCAACACTCTCTTGGTCGGAGATCTTCCTCCGGATGCAGCCACCGAAGCCCAAGCCGCCGCATGAGGCCCACGAGCAACTTGTCGCATCCATACACGTCTCGCTCCTCGCCTTCTACTCCAAGATTGACTCCCTGCAGGCGTCCACCGCATCTGGCTCCGACCCGCCCGCGGACTGCGTCTCTCTCCTAAGCATTGGACCGCCGTCCATTCCTCAGGGACCACTCCTTCGCGCATTCCTGGCCGGTCCTCCCTCTCCCTCGACATACCCTCCGTCGGCGTTGACTCGATGGGTTGGATCACCAAGACGGAGCAATATTTCGACCTCAACTACACACCCGAGCACGACAAGGTGTCTACAACGATGGTTGGCCTTGACGGCTCGGCTCTCCACTGTGCTCGGTGGCTCCGCCAATCCAACCCGTGCCTCTCCTGGCCTGAACTCAAGAAGGAGATGATCTGGCGGCATGACACCCGCTACTCCGGCTCCTCCTCTATCGAGCGTCTTTGCGGCATCCACAAGATGACTGAACAGGACGACTATGTTGATGAGTTCGTCGCCCTGGTCTCATGTTCTAGGGATATCGCCCAATCATTATCCGGGCTTCTTCATGCAGGGTCTACTTTCACATATCCTCTCTCGTCTCCGCACGCACTACCCTCACACAGTCTCCGACGCCATGGGCTTGGTGCGTCTGGTGGAGGCCGACCTTCCCCCAGCCACCTACTCATGCGGCCGACCACCACCATCCTTGGCCGCCTTGGAGACCACCAGCCACGACTCCTCCATCGCGGCCACCACCTTGGGGAAATCGGTTGGGCGGCCCACCGGCCCCTCAGCGCATCTCGAATATTGATTTCAATGAGCTTCGCAGCAAGGGTCTCCGTTTTCGATGTCGTCAACCCTACTCTCCCAACCATTAGTGCGCCGTGAAGGAGTTTCTTGTCATCATCTGCGACGTCGATCCAGATGTGACCCTGGCCGACTTTGTGGCCCTGGAGCTCTCAGCGAAAGATACGCCTCTCGACCCTACCGCGACTACGTTCCATCGTCTGGAGTTATCCCGTGCCTTGATGGGCGGGATCTCCGGCCAACAGACCATGTAGCTCTCGGGCGCATTGCGAGATCGCCTGATCATCATCATGGTGGACAGTGGGGCAAACCACAACTTCCTCTCGAAGCAACTGGTGCAGCAACTTCGTCTTCCCTCAGTTCCCTCGCCGGATGTTGTGGTCCGTATGAGCGATGGGGGCCACCGACCGATGCAGGGTTGTTGCACCGCCGTCTCTCTCTCTGGGATCCTTTTCCATGACCGCAGACTAATACACATTCGGTTTAGGCGGTCTTGATGCCATTCTGGGAGTGGTTTTGCTCTACACACTCGATGATTAATTTGGGGACTATGTCCACGGAGTTCCTATACGAGGGCTAGCCATGTCACCTCGTCGGTGACCCCACCCTACTACGCTCTTCGGCCTCCCTATATGCACGATCCAGCGGACCACGGACGTCGGCTTCTCCGCTGGGCTGTGGGCCCTCTCGGGCCTGTCTGTTGTGCCTCTGCCCTTCCCGACAGACCACCAAGAGCCTCCTACTGCACTCGCTGACGTCATCCAGTCTCTGGCAGGATTATCACAAGCCCAACCTTCTCTAGTATGGAAGAAAGACGACAGTTGACGCAGTACTACCCTGCCAAGCTATTTGATTGTCGCTACCACCTTCAGGGAGACTCTGGCTCGCAGGAGGTCCCTGTTGTTGGGTCTTACAGTCTGGTGTCCGAAGCTACGTGACTGCCCCAGGATCACTGTTGTCGCCACCCCTCCGATCACTGCCTCTGGGATAGCATATTTCCCAGACGGCGGCATTGTTACGGTTGCGCATGCCGACGGGTCGCATAGGCATCGACGAGACACAATTGAGAGTCTGCACGAGGCTGGAGACGGTGTATGATTACTTTATTTGCATTGATATGTTATTTTAATTTGTATGTACGCTTTATTTTCGCGTTGTGTTCGTCATCCGCATCCCACACCTATATAGGGCTGCGCTGTACTTTTTTTCATTATGCTTGGATGTATGGAATTTAGGGTTGCTACCTTGGTTTTTGTCTCGTTCCCTCCTTTTTCCTCTTCCTCACAACCCCCCCACCCCCACTGGATTTCTCTTGGGTTCGTATCACAAACACTTTGGAGGAAGCACTTGTAGACGAATCACTCTGAGATCATAGTAAGCGCCTTAGTGCATCGAGCTCATTAACAAACAAGAAATCAGATGATGGAGCTCAGTAGTATGTGTTGTGGCCTGTGAATGACTGAATGTAGACCCAAATGTCAGTACCATCTTGTTCTGGGGCACAACCACAATTTTTTGTTCCCCAACCAGGGGTGCAAGGTGAGGCATATAATCTGAGGCAAGAGTCGCGAATGTGGTCTCTCATGTCACAGTGATCATATATAGGAACAAAAGCGCCCCGTGTTACATGACCAGAACTAGCAAGAGCATAACGATCAATACCTGCACGAGCCGAATGAACAATTGTAACAGTGGAACTCAAAGATCTTCGTCAACTCTCATCACCCAAGATCTTAGTGAATATCTCTAAGAGTGAGTGAAGCGGGGAGTGATGTAGAACATGAGTGCACACGGGATCAAACTCCTTAGTCCTTACTAAATCCCATCAAGAACACATGGACTTGAAGAGTTCTTCGGTATTTTAACACTTGCAGTGCACACTACAGAGAAATCTTGAAAGTAATCTAATTCTTGATACAATCTCAAACAGAAAAATAAGAGAACACAATCATGAATCCTTGCTTTAGTTCAAGAACTGTTAATTCATGAGTAGGCCTCATAAGCACGAGTCCCGTTGTTATAAAGTGGCACTTGTTAATTACTTAAATATAAGTTATATAAAAATAACTGATTTAAAAAAGAACAAGGTTTGTTAGCCTGTGGTATGTCCATTTTCTCCAAAGGAGACAGGTAAAGGGTTCCAATCCTCTTAGAAAAAATAATTTATTAGGAAACTCACTCTTGTAATATTTTAGGTTTAGTTTTTATGTGATTTGTTTTCTGAGTAAGTTTTAAATCTCTACTATATTTTCAATGGTAAAAGAGTCATTTCGATGTAAAAATATCTTCTTTTGGATGGTAAACATTTTAGATACTTGATATTTTATTAAACTAACCTTAGGAAAGGGCCATAAGCTATATGATAGTTAGGTCCGTTCGGGAGGATTTTTTTCCTCCTTTCCGTTTTCTAGAAAATGTCACCATTCATAATATTGGGATTGTTTTCTCTATCATTGGAAAACACAGCTAATCCAAAAGGAGTTATTTTACCTTATTAAAAAGTCACATGTCCCTAAAAAAACACAATATTATGGACTCTGACGTTTTCTAGAAAATGGAAATGAGATAAAAATCCCTTCCAAACGGGGCCTTAGCTAAATTTCAGGGCAATATGACAACCACTAATGCAAAACCTGCTTTCAGCTTGTTGATTGTTCTGATAACCCTAAAGCTGCAAAAAAAGTTAAGCTAGTAGTAAGGGCGCTAAGAAGTGGGACAAGGAGTGAAACCTTTGAAGGTGGAAATAATGAAAAAAGTGGAACAGAAGATGCAGGTGAGATGCAGAATTTAGGCAACTGGGCTTCTAAGATCCGTTCTTTGGATAAAAATGATTCAAGCTGCGAGCGGATTTCAGATGCTTATACGACTGACATTTTAGATGCTAAAGACATCAAAAGGTTAGTGGCGAAGATTGTTAGAGAAGTAGCTGCAGAAAATGCTAGAAATGAGGCATTGAAAGCTAAAGAGATGAGAAAAAATCCAGGAAAGATTGAATATGTAGAAACTACAAAAAAAGAGTCTTACGAAATGGAGAACTTGCAGCTGCATATTCCAAGAAGAGAGGAGAATCGAGATACGGATATACCCATTGCAGGAAATATAAATGATACTGGAGCAATCAATGGGCACTTTCACCAACAGACGAAAATGAATGACCCCCCGAGCGAAATGGAGACGGTGAAGCTATTTGAGCCAGATGTGGCTATTAATGGAGATCAAAGGGTTAACGCCGTCAAAGATGCTTTAGGAGAGCAAGTGAATGGAGCTGGCACTGTGAGTACTATTTCTTTTCCTTTATAAATTATTCCCTTCAGGTTCTAACATTTCCAGTCTAAAAAGAAGTGGGATTTTCCCGTTGACATTGAATCATTAAATTTAGCTAGCAAGTGACTTGTGTTTTTTTAAGCTCTCACATTTAAATTTAGGGAGCAGGACTTCACAACAACAAAACAAGACCCCCTGCTCATTTTGCTTGCTGATTTAGCTGTGTTCCATAATGGTATTCATTCTTTCTGCAAATTACCCAGAGAAGGCCCAACATTCCAGAAGAAATTGATGAGCTGAGCCCGCGGCGGACTAGAATCATGCAAAATCTTGGTCTAATTGCTCCTTCGGGCTCCCCATTCTGCTGAAATGGTTCGAACCAATCTTTCCAGCCTCTAGTTTCTCGCCTTAATTCGGCCCATTTTGGTTAAAAACCTTCCCCCGGGTAAAATTTTGCACCAGTTAATGCATCCCTCATCTCAATGATTTTTTTCCATTTCTTTTGAAGGTGGAAGTTCCATCTCTTTTTTTAAAAAAAGCAATTGTAGGGTTTTGAGTTACAGATATCTGGCATTCGCTTACTAGCAAGTATTGGTTGTTGCTTTGGATATTTCAGCTTTTACCAAAAATAGCTCTATGTTATTTAATGTTTTTTATATCTGAAATGTCTTCCATTTTATAAAATCATTTCATGTATAATTTTATTAAAAATATTATAGCACGCATTTTGCTGTTTCATTATTTCTTAAAATATTAGATCAATACATGATTGTTGATGTTTAATATATATATACACGCGCGCGCGCGCGCGTACACACACACATACATACAGGCACGGGCCTCCGGCCCTACGTGAGTGCAACGACGTGGGGATGACATTTGTTGTGGGAGCGACATTTGTCGTGGAGGCGACATTTGTCGTGGGGTCGAACGTTGCTATGGGGGGACATTTGTCGGGGGCGTTGTGGGCGACAACATTGTTCGTGGGCGACGACATTGGTCGTAGACGGTTACATTGGTCGTGGGCGGCGACATTCGTTAGTGTTGACATCATTTGTCGGGGCGGAGACATTCGTCGGGGGCGGCGTCATTCATCGGGGGGGCATCATTTATCGTCGAAGCAACATTTGTCGCGGGGACAACCTTACCTCGACTGCGATAGATTTCCAACTCGCGTGTCGGATTTCCGACTCGCGTGTCGGATTTCCGACTCGCGTGTCGGATTTCCGACTCGCGTGTCGGATTTCCGACTCGCGTGTCGGATTTCCGACTCGCGTGTCGGATTTCCGACTCGCGTGTCGGATTTCCGACTCGCGTGTCGGATTTCCGACTCGCGTGTCGGATTTCCGACTCGCGTGTCGGATTTCCGACTCGCGTGTCGGATTTCCGACTCGCGTGTCGGATTTCCGACTCGCGTGTCGGATTTCCGACTCGCGTGTCGGATTTCCGACTCGCGTGTCGGATTTCCGACTCGCGTGTCGGAGAGTGTCGGAGAGTCGGACGAGTGTCGGACTCTCCGACACTGACACGTTGGGCATTTTGAAGTGTCGGTGTTTCATAGGCTGTAAAAATGAGAGTTGTAACAAATCATAAATCTTGATTTCAAAACAATTGGAGAAAAACAAACTTCATTGATCAAGCAAAGATCAATCCAACTATACCCAGCCAACTTATGAATCTTCCTCATGTTAATCTGCTCCTTAAGATTGCGAGATTTGTCCCATTGATAAGAGAGCATAAGTTCCTCTTCATAAAACCATTCGCTTATCAAGAATCCTCTCCTGAATCCTCTTACAGAAAACAAACTTCGTTAGCACCATGCATCTTGCAGCCCTCAATAAAGATCCCCAAACACCTTTTCTTTCTTCAAACACCTGGTCAAAAGTGTCAATCAAGCCAAGTATAATGCCCTTTTTAAGGAAGAATGCCATAAAATGCATATATTGCCCTAAAGAACTTCAAAAATTCTTCAATGAAGCCGGCATGGCAGCAGCCAGAAAGCACTGCAAGAAAGGCTACATTGTAAGAGGGGTCTGCTTGATACTTCTAAGAGGGGAAACAGAGGGTCAGATGAGGAAACAGACGGAGATGGACAGAGGGAATTAGGAAAGAGATAGAGAGAAAGCAAACCAGAGTAGGCATCCTCACCACCCCGAGCAGCTGGCCTCACCAGGCGTCACATTCCTCCAAGTTGTCCCTCTTCCGCCCGAGTCGCGACTCCTCCGAAGTTCTGCTCCACTTATAACCATGGCGCAGCAAAAGGAGAAGCAGCGTGAGAGAGCCGATCGACTGTGAGGAGAGGGAAATGGGAGTAATGAGAGGGAGATTACCATGCCCTAGGTTCTTGCGATCAAAGCCCTGGTTCAATATGACTTCGAGCAAAGGTGATCTGCTGGAAGCGAACAACTTCGAGCAGTGAAGAAATAAATGCGGCATCCGTTCGTGTTTGCCCTGGTTCAATATGACTTCGGTGCAGATGGTGCAGGGTTTCAGGAGTGCTAGCGAGAGGGAATGGATCTGTAGTGCTGGCAATAAGGAATGGATCAGGAATTAGGAGAGATAAGTGTTGAGTTTTTAAACCGTGAATAATATGAGGATGATTTAATAGCCAAGATTACTTCTATCGATTTTAAATTATCGGGACCTCCCGGAGGAGTTTTCATATTTACAGGTTGTACCCCTTTATCTTTTGAAATTACATTTTCTTCCCCTTCTAAGTTTTCTCAGTTTACATAAATACACCTTCTATTTGAAATGTATTGAAAATGAGAAAATCAGCCAAATTATTTTATGATATTCAATTTTACTAATTACGATGACTCTACATTGAATGGTGTGACATTATCCTTTGTAAAATATAGATGGAAAGCGATGAGAAAAGCCAAATTATTTTATGATATTTCAATTTTACCCATTACAATAGCTTTACATAATTTTTATATTTAGTTTTATTTTATTTTATTAGGAATGAAAATAACTATATAATATATATTATTAATATTCAATATTTTTGGCAGGATTTAAAAATAATAATATAAATTAATTATTTTTTAATTAATAAACAATATGACATACAGAAACAGTACTCAGAATTGAAAAGCTACGAGCTGTGTGCCTGTGTTCCATAAAAGTACGAAATGACATGGCAGTTGAAAAATATTATCACCTAGTTTCGCTCGTATATTTTTCTTGCTTTTCCTATTATTATTTTTATGGAAAAGTGTTTAAACCTGGATTAACAGTCCAAAATCCAAAATGTTGAGGGCGCGCACAACAGTTCTGTACAGGCTTCACTCGTGCTCGTTGGATATTAACGAGCTTCGCCCGCATTCGAGCGGGCTGCACCCATATTTGAGCGGGCACATACCTGCCTATGAGCATTTATTTTTATTCGAAATATAAATTTTTATCAAAAAAATTTAAATTCTTCCCCAATCTCTCACTCTCAATAGGGATAAAATGACTATAAAAATTCCCTCTCTTTCTCTCTCTTCCCATCTCTTCTCTTTCTTTTTCTCTAGTGGATGGTTGAGATCAAAAGAGCTTGACTAGAATATTTTTAATGTTATTAAATATATATATAAATATAAATAATTTTGCACTAGTATGTGTTTAAATAAAACATTCAATCAGACAATTTGATTGAATTAATTGACTCATTCATTTAAATATCTTATTTTAAGGTCATGAGTTTACTAAAAGTATATTTTTTTACTATGGTATATATAAATGTAAATATAAACCGCAAAACAAAACAAAAAACATCAGTCACAAAAAATACATATATTTTAGGAATTCAAAGAAGCGTGATGTTTTTTTCTTTAGAGATTCTGAACAAAAACACCCATCACAAAATGTGTTTGGCATAACAATGATTATGACCTCTGCCAAGAAAAAAACCGTTTGACACGGTGGTGGCGGTCATGAATACGAGGGTTAAATTGTCGTTTGTTAACGTCCACAAAAGTCTTTTTTGAAGAAAAAATTGGATGAATCCAAAAATAACCCAATGATGAAGACCTAAAACAAGTATTTGAATGATACTCTAAACAAGAGCATCAGGCCAACTCTTGCAGTTTAATTTCTCGTGTTGTTAGGCATCGGGTGAAGCTCGGCCAAAGGGAC